>CM055849.1:8787500-9467500 GCA_029490765.1 Euthynnus affinis
TCTGTGTGTGGGGGGTTGAGTAATACTGTGCACTGTAGTGTAATTTGGTTGAGGTCTGCACAAATTAAATACGCAAGAAGAAACGTTTATATGCATCAAAGCAAAGGGAAGTAATTAGTTCTAAATAGCTGCTTTGTGTTGTCTTATAGCACCACAGTGTGTTTATTTAGATTCACTTTATCAGAAAGTTGAATTTATTCAAAGCATCAAAATAACATGTTACGGACTTGGTGACTACTTTTCATCTAGCGCCACCATGAGGTTCACATTAGTGGTTCAGACTGAAATGTCTTGATAACTATAAGATAGACTGCCAAGAAGTTTGGTAGACATTCATGTCCGCCTCAGGATGAATTGTAACAACTCTGGTGAGCCCATCATTTTCTATACACATATAGCATCATCAGGTTTTAATCTGTCCAAAACCAAATAGCAAAAGTAACACAGCTTAGCTATACTTTGTGTTGAGCGGTAATTGGCAAACGTGCTAAGATGTTTAAGTAAGATTTTTTAACACAGTAAACATTATAGCTGCTAAAGATGAGCATGTTAACCTTGTCACATGTGAACATGTTAGCGTGCTGACTTTAGCATTTAGCTTGAAGCATAGCTGTGCTTAAGTAAAGCCTCAAAGTTGCTTGCGTGGCTGTAGACTCATTGTTAAAAAAGAACCTTCAGTAACTTAGTAAGTACTTAACTTTTGATATTTTAAGGCCGTACATTTTCATGGTGTAAATTGTAACCTTAGAAGTTCATTTAACATTTGGAGAAAATCTTTAAAATAAACTCAGTATTGGCTGACTACAAAGTTTCATGCCAGTAATATGCACAATGTATAGCAATGCAGCTAATGCAGTTCAGCTACAGAAAGACTAGTTTGGCCAATTGTCCACAAGGGAATAGTGCTACATCAATGGCATTTAGCTTGCTAACATTTGTGTTGGCATTTTTAGTTTCCAGATGTATTATTGTTACATGCAAAATTTTGTCATGTCTGCACATTTGTTAGCAAAGCAGAAATGTTTGGTCCGACATAACTCACAAACCTCAGCACTAAAATGAAAAACATCAGTGATTCTTGTAGCGCCATTTCCTCGGTTAAAAGCAGGCGTACAATAAATGAGACCTCGTCTGCTCCATACTATAGTTAGAGTAAGAATAATGATATAAATGAGAGTGACATGAGAGCAATGAGGATACAACACAACGTACCTGCCATTACTCCTTGTGAAGATATGGTTGAAATACAGTGGAGTAGCCCTTTAAAGCTAGCATGAACTTTCCCTTCAGTTCTTAATTTTCTCTGTTAATCTTAAACTATAGTCTAGACAAACTGCTGTCGGTTAAAGATGACCTTTTATGATGACGTCACTTGAGAAAGTGGACCAATGTCCCGCTGATCTCAGCATTACAACACAGCCAACTTCCACAGAATACCAAATGCATCTGTGTGCAGTTTAAAAATCATACTGAAAGCACCTCTATGGCTCAGCCTGGTTGAATAACATGCAGTGTGGTCATTTGAATAAGCCAAGAAAACTGACAAAGAAATATGGTTTTCATGGAATACTGACAATTATGCCTTTCAAAGATAGCAGGGAAGTGAGTATTCATGTATGCAAAACAAACACCTCCCTTCTTTTCTTTATAAGAGATCCATAAAATGATGATGCCAGCTCATTCACTACCACAGAACTGCTGTTACTTTGCAAGTGCGTCAATGTGGCAGAAAGCTATTTACATTTTGCATACACTGTGCAAATTTACAGACACACTGCAACAAAGACCAATTGTATGGCTGCAAACAGGCCAGTCAAGTCATCACCTCAAAATCATTTTCAACATCATGTCCTTAAGACAGCAAATTACACAAACCCTACAGCAATAATAATAATAATAATGATAATGATGCTTTTGAAATTTCACACAACTTTTAGAGTTTGGATTGAATTTGCTTGAAGATTTGTTAATTAAATGACCAGTCTTTGATGTAAATCTATGTTAATTGTGGTTTCAGAGACATGACAGTGTTTAGTGGTGGTATGCTGTGTTCCTGGGAGGTCTTGTGGTGATCATTATCTCAGTGGGTAGAGCAGGCATTGACGCACATTGACGAATGTGATCACACATTCAAAGCTAAGATGGTGCTGTAAGAAATTATCATAAATACACACATCCATCAGTGAAGTACATGTTATAGTTTGCAATAAAAAAAAGTTTTAACTTTTAGGCTTGCAGGTTTCTAAGTGGGTTGATAAAACCTTTCGACCATTTGGTTTCATAAAAACTTTTCAAAAACCCACTTGGACCAATCATAAAAGCTGAAAACATTACAGTTCCTATTCTCTGAAAATTTCACATTTTGAAGATGCGCTTTTTATTTGAGATCCCTTCATACATGACTCCTCTAAACTAACTGTCTTAAACACGAAGGTTTGGTTTGAAGATGAGAAATGTAACTTGCATAACAATCGGCTCAAATGAAAGTCAACATAAACAAATGCAATGTCAAACGCAAAAGTCCCACCCACTGCAACAAAACAAAGGCAGTGCATTTGTGAAGTTGCACACATACAAGCCAAATTGTCCTACCTTGTTGGAGGCCATGTCGCTGACAGAGCGGTAGGTCTGGATTGTTTCCAGCTGATCCAGACACCAGTCCAGCTCCTCCATGGTCTCCATAGCCAGCTTCTGGTAGGACTCATCTGCCAACAGACACATGGACACATAATCAGGCCCCAACGGGTCCATATCCATACTGGAGCCCCCTGACACCATGCGCGGAGGTCCAAGGGTCCCAGAGTGGCTTGATCGTACAGAGGACTGGCCCGCAGGACATCCGGGAGATGCAGAGGAAGAGGGGGAGGTGTGTACACAGAGCTCCTTCATCTTGTTACGCTCCACCACCTCAGAAAGTTCAGGGAAGTCGTACTCTCAGACAAACTGAGGCTAGAGTTACTGTTTGCCGACTCTCTCTCTGTAGCCTCTTTCTCTCCATACCCCCTCTTTCCCTCACTCTCGTGCTCTCTGCAAACCCCCTCCCACTCTGTCTGGTTCCCCCACCCCTTCTCAGGCTGTCTCTCGTTCGCTTACCCCCCCCCCTTTTCAGTACCACTCTACTAAGTGAGTGGCGTGCAAACTAGGCGGTCTGCAGCCTCCTGCTGTTGATGTGTCGTGACCCCCCCTCCTCCCATTTAAACACATACAAATGGTGTGTACACACAGGTACTGTACACAAACGCCACTGCCTGAAGAGGGGCTTTTGGTGAAAGAGATCCATCTGGTTTTGCTTCTTTTTTTTTTTTCTCCCTCTCCCTTCATAATGTTTCACCCAAACAGATGCATCTCTATGATATCTCATAGTTTAAAACTTTGGGGACAAGAAGAAGAAAAATGGCAGAAAGAGGACACAGTGAGAAAAAAAATCTGCTTTAACTGATTTGACGCATTTTGTCATTTGTGCAAAGACAACTGCTCCAACTCCCTCCATTCCCGATGACTTCCTTTCTGAAACATGCAGACCACTTCAAGGCTGTACTCTGGTGAACTGCAGCAGCAACTCACACCACACCACCACGCTTCACAAACTGGCTCTCTCCTCTCTGAACCTCTCTGAGGAAGACGAGGGGGAGAGAAAAAAAAAATTATATCAAACACCAAACTCTGTGTTTGCACAAGCAACACGAGAGGCAAACTTTGACTCCCTGAATTGGGGGGAGGCCAGACCAGGGCCTCCCTGTGTGCCAAAGAAACCAAAGCACTTCCTCTTTGGCCCCGAATGCACGCAAAACATGGAGTGGAATTACTGAATGGTGGAGTGACTGGTAAGGACGATCGTAGCTGTCATTCTATGAGCTAACTCGCTAGGAGCTATGACTCATACGTGTGGTAGGCGCCCAAGTTTTAGAAGAAGAATACTGATTTATAAGAAATAGACTGAGATGACAAAACATGAGGAAGCAACCCAAAAAAAAATCTCGTACGTAGATATACCAGGAAGAATGTTTCAACAAATTTCTGCCTGGAGGGAGCTACCCATGAACGCATCTGGATCTCCCCACCTTCCTTTTTCTATGGAAAAGACTGATCTCTACTTCATAGGCTTCACACATGGAAGAAATTTACCCCATGTGCTTAGCACAACAGGACAGCCAGCGTGCTGCTCCCCAATTTACGTCAATATAGTGGATCAAAGCACTTCAAAGCACAGTGATGGCATACAGACTCTGAACCACAGGTGTTTAACAAAGAACTTCAAGGAAATCTCAGGGAATATACATATATATAAATATACACACGTATATATATAAATATATATGTGTAGGTTGAGGAAACCTCCCACCACTGAAAGGTATCAGAACAATATGATGACGGTGACTCTTCTGAATCACAAAGGAGAGTCAAGTTTCAAATGCTTGGGTTTGACTGCGGTTTTTGAAAATCATGCCACTGGCTCCTCAGATTTCAAGAGCACGACTGCTGGTTCTAGCCTCAGCTCTCAGGTCAGACCAATTTCCCTTAATTTGAGCTCCAGGTTGGAGAATTCAAAGAACCCTTGGCTACAATATATAGCTGGACGCCAAGCTTTGTGGCCCAAACTATTCACTAGAACCACTGGCATCCAAGCCACGTAAAATTCAGTGACACAGAGCAGAAAGTACAACATCAAAGCAGTTCATGCACAAGGCAGTGAGCTGTTGAAACTGGGTACACACTAATGTGCTGCAATCTTAAGCCATAGGCGGAGGACACGTTGCCAAGAAGGTGCGACCACATCCTGCCCCCGTTCCCTTCGATGAGGGTATACGGAGACATTAGACAGTTTAAGGGCGCAGTCAGGAAGCATCAAAGGCTTGGCTCATCCACAGGTCATTTTAAAGCTGGCGGCTGATTCATATACACAGTCAAAAATCTAATGGCAATAAAACACTGTAGAACAAATGTTTACTGGTTTTAGTCTCTGGCCTCACACCGCTTGTATACAGTAAGATCACAGAAGCAGAACTTCACACATTCATCAGTTGCGTTTCCTAAAAATGACAACAGCCTGGACTTGGAGTTACGCTTCGTTAATTTCACTCATGTTGTAATTATGTCTGTAAGTTGTACTTCAAAGAAAGATATACACATCTGCATACACACGGCAGGGATAGATGGAACTGCTCAATCCATCATTGCCTCCTGCTGATACAGTGGTAAATGGGCTGACAGACATTTAACAATGTCACTAGTCAAAGGTGGCGTGACGCACTTTGAGTCTGAGAAACCTGCTCCTAGACAGAGTGCGGGGTACTTTTCCAGCCTGTTTTTTCAGTGGAAGTCTATTTTTTTTTCTCTTCTGTGTCCTAATGCTTTGGCCATATGCTGGCGGCTGCTGAGAGGACAACAGACCTCAGTGTGCAGACAGACCCTGTCTGCCTCCCCTCTCTCCCCCTTTTCCCTCCATCTCTCTCCCCTATAGGGCCACAAACCAGCCTCTGTGAGAGCCATCAACTGCACTAACAACCAGGGCTGGGCTCAAACATCCCCCCAACTCCATTCCCGCCCGAGACACCTTCCGCTCACATCCACCTCACACTGCCCGTCTCTGTGCTCTCACTCTACCCCCCAAACCTGTTTCCTTCGCTGTCTGGCTGAAACTTGGTTTGCAAAAAACTGCACTGCTTCATCCATTATACCACCTACTGATGAGCTTCAGACAGTGCTGGAAGTAGCATTCAGATCCTTTACTTACATATATGTACAGTAGTGATACCACAATGTAAATGCTTATATATACTGTTAGGTCAGTACATCTATAGCAATGTGTCATACTTGTTTGTAAAATCTGCAAAGTAACTATGGATGTCAGATACCGTATATACCTTCAGTCAATTGAATAAAAAGAATATTTTCCTCTGATAGGTAGAGAAGAAGAAATAAAAAGTAGAATACAATAGAAGTACTTCAGTAAAAAAATGCTTTACATTACTAGAGTAAAAGCCGTCCATGGGTTCCTGTGAGTAAGCAGCTTTACTAGTTTGACGTGCAGTTGAGGATTTCATCTAGATGATTGTGGAACTTTTTGAATACAGTGACTAACATAGCTTAAGTCATGTTTGTTCATACTAATTTGGCCGGTCAGGAAATAAAGTGGCCTGTTACAACACATTGTCAATAAAAAAAAAAAAAAAAGTCTTGAGTCACTACCGTCAGTTAAAGTGTAAACAGCTCTGAGCTATCAGCATGTACGCAAACAGAGACATTCCTCATCTTGACCTCACCACATCATGAAGGAGACGGTGCACAATCTGTCACCGATATCTGCACGTACTCAGTGTTGTGTTTGATTTCACTACACGTGGAGCTGACACAGACAAGGGAGGGCGCGCGGGTGCAGTGAATCACCTTTGTATCACCTCCAATGTGCGTCAATTTATTCATCGGTACAAAGAAGTTAAAGAATGTCTGACACTAGGAAAGAGACAGAAAACCCAACAGAAAGAAAGAGTTTAGTGTTAGTTAGTTTCACCATGTTTGTCCCATCAGAAAAGCAACACAAAGGGGCTACTTCTCTTCATGTGAATAGCTCAGCGCACATCCGGTGGGAAAATACACTAAAATTGTAAATAGAGTGAATTTGATTAGTGACTCGCACATAGCCAGTTTCACACTATTTGTTCTTTGAGTTAATAAATCAGTCACCAGATTCCAAATTTTTAGATTTTTTTTTTATATTTATATTTTTTACATGTATCTTCAAATTTTAATGTGTTCTGTTTATCCATTACATTACAAATTAAATGTAATTAGTAAAATGTATTGATATTTTTAAAATATTTTTATTGTCTTATTTTCAACAGGAGAATTATGTGTGCACTGTGAGTGTAATATATATAAGTTACAAGACAGGAAATCCATTTATGTGTTGTATGTAAACCCTCTTATAGTCTTATAGTCTTTGAAAAACTGCCAGCAACATACAGATTTATACAGACAACTTTATTTTGTAATTTAGTGCCTTTATTGTTTTATATTTGTTTTATTTGTTGTGCCATTTGGTTTTAGCATAACTTATTTTAAATGTGTATTTGTGTGTGTGTGTGGGCATTCTGTTTAGTTTTTTCATTGCAGGACTCAATATAACATCTACACAGATATCTGTAAAGTCTCATCTTATCTTAAAAACATTTATGAGATTACGTTGAAAAATCTCCTCCAGTCACATACACAAATGCACGTTTCTCTTTCATATATTGGTGCAAAATAAGCTCCAAAAACTGTTAAATATACAGTGTGTTAATTTGAAACCTCAATAAAATAAGTGTCTATTGTATAAAATAAAACTAAATTTTAGGAGTGTGGTGTCATTTTTAATGAAGTCATTTCTGGAGAACCCTTGGTGTTGTAGACATGCAGGTCCAACCCCGAAACCACACTATCACTCTTTGTCTTCTCTCACAAACAACCCTCACTACTGAGTTTCTTTATAGTTTACAAATGCAGCACAATCTCTTCACTTATCAAAACAAAAGGCTTCAACTGTTAGACAATCGCACACACACACACACACACACACACACACACACACATACACCTCATCAGGGCCTGTTTGACAGCTCCCTCACAATGCACCATGGAGCTGTGTTGGCACGGGCCAGCATGAGGGATGGGCCACAGCGAGGTTTATGACTGTGCTGACGTCAATGACATAATTCAAATACTTAACCAGGCTGCACGCTTCCATCCCTCCAGATCCTCTCCTCTGGCTGCAAGCCTGGAAAACCTGACATGGATTCCTGCTGCACACGGTGGAGCACAGTAACCACTGCAGACAGGCCAGGACTGGACTGCCCAGACTGACAATGACAGGTCAAATTTGTTCTGGGCATCGGTGTGTTGTGTCTGCACGTCAATCGACCCCATCTGTGTTTTCAGTATTTTAAATGTGAAGGAGTAAATCTCATCATATTGTGAAAGGCAGTGGATATTTATAAAGCGCTCCCCCCATCTTTTGAAGTTTAGGAGAAAAACATGAAATTTCATTTTTCTAAGTTTAAAGTTTAACAAACAAAACTATTATTAGCTTAAAGCAAACAATTTGACATTTTGGGAGATACGCTTATCTGCATAAAAGAGTTAGATTAGTTCGATTATTAGAAGTTGATACAAATCGAATGTCGGTACGGCAAATGCGAAGCTACTTCGAGCAGCAAGATAGGATAGCTTAGCTCAAATACCGGAAACGGGAGGAAGCTGACTCTGTCCAAAAGTTATGCAGGATGACAATTTGCAGTTTTTGCAGTGAGTTATGTGCCAGACTATTTCTTGGCTCTGAGCACTTGACAGGCAACCAGTGAAGAATCTAGGAAGTTAAAGGTCCCGATCAAGAAATAGTCTGGCACATGAACCCCATAAAAGTGGGCGCTGTTGTTTTTTTTGTCTGTCTGGTTTCGTACTGTTTCAATAAAAAGAGATATAACATGTTAATTAATGAGCTTTCAGGCTGTTGTTAGGTGGGTTTTGTTACTGTTTGACAGGGTCGGGCTAGTTTTCCCTGTCTTTGTGCTAAGCTAAATTGAACAAGACGAATAGGAGCGTGAGAAAGTGAATAAGCCTGTTTCCCAAAATGTCCAACTTTTCCTTTAAGATAAACACTTTGGCCTTGAATAAATCAAGAAACCATTCAGACACACCATTAGAATTACTTACTATTACTATTAGAATGACACCACAATTTTAACAGATAATTAGAAAATATTTAAGAACAAAAACATCATCCAGTTTTGAGATCAGGTCAGTTTATCAATTCAACTTCAGTTCTACCTTAATAATAATACAATTAATCTTATCACAAACACAAATATGCAGCACAGTTCCTGGAGTAGGTTTGGTTTGAGTGGTTTCACCTGAGATATTAGACTGTGCAAGGCTGCACATTACAAACATAGCTGCTTTGCCCTTTTCTCACAATAGGCTTCTGTAATTCAAAGTGCACATCATGCACATACACAAACACATAGATTGATCTACTTGCAGGACTGATATGAAAACACTCCTGCCCTTACTTAGAAGTGATTAGTCCTTCAAAGCGCAGATTACCAGTAATTCCTTATGTTGTCAGAATAACCTGTTTCAGACTCGCCTTTCATTAATTGTCTTTCATGACATGTTTACAAAAAGAGACAAAAGATGACTGACTAATGCTTATTGTGCGGGGCCCCACGCCCTGAGCAATTTACGCACAGAATCACGTGTCTGTGGAGTTCCAAGTCAAAGCATGTGTATGTTTCATATAGCTGTTTGCAGTACCGAATTTATTTTATACAGTCACAGTTTAAACTGCATCAAATTCTTGCTGACTGAAAAACTGAAAAATGCACCCTACAATGAAAGAAAAAAACGGAATATTTTGTTACTTATAAACAAAAATATATGAGGAAAAAGACAAACACACTTTAAACTGATAAGAAATTAAAAGTGTTGGATTAGGCCCAAAGTGTTATCAGGGAAAACTTACACAGTGGTATTGAATTTGATAGAAAGGTTGTGGCTGCAAATACACTGCAAAACAATGCAAAATTATACTAAAGGATACTGTATTAAGATTCAAAATAATATGATTAAAATTAGTATATATTTTTTTTACAAAATATTATTAAAAACAATTAAACAAAAACAATTTAATTCTGTGAGAAAAAATCATGTATTATAAAACTGTGTGGCTTAAAAATCCCAGTTAGCTCATGTTCTTATCACAAAGCAGGACAAGTCTGCAAGATATACACTAGGTCCAATTCAATTAAAAATGTAAAAAGTGATACCTATAGTGATACCTAGCACTCACATCAGTGCAACCAAGCGCTGTTTAAACTTTTGGCTGAAGCGCGGCTCACATTTGGCTCTCTTGGCCGTGTAGCGGGGCAGGGTCATATGGCCCCAGTCCAGGCCGAGGTTATGGCTGCAGCCAAATATCCACAACCCACAACAAAGAAAGAACTTCAAAGCTTCTTGGGTTTAGTGGGTTATTACAGAGGTTTTTGTAAAAAAAACCTTTCTACTGTTGTGTTCCACCTCACTGAGCTGCTCAAGACCAAGACAAAATTTGTTTGGTCTTCTGAATGTCAGCTAGCTTTTCAAAATGTGAAATCTGTCTTACGCTCTGTATGCTCTGTTCTGGCTGCTCCTTGTTTTGATTGAGCAGATCATAGATATGGTCCAGGTGGGAGCAGGTGCCATCTGTGTGGTGAGGCAAGTCGGATTTTTCTCCCCCAAAAAATGTAATAACTACCAGCATAATTATTCATTATTGAGAAAAAGATTGTTGTGTGTGCGTGTGTTTTTCTTGAATAATTGTGATTTGTGGGTGGGACGCCAACTTGAAAGGTGGAGGGAGGGTGACAGCCCCTGCCAAACCTACCTTAACGTACTGATGCTGGTGTGGTTATGAGTTACTGTAATATTCTTTTGTGTCAATAAGCCAGCCAGCCAGATTCACAGCACCTGGGCCTAATGCTCCCATGGGATAAAAGGCCAACTCCCAAAGTTGTTCAGGCTTTCTCTCCCATTGACTCATCCCAGCCAGCAGCTACAGGTTTTGACTTCAGTTTTGTTTTCATTTCACAACACCTCACTGCTCACACATTCACACCTACATCACTAATGTTACTGACTGACAGACACACACACACCGTATCTTTAATTTACCGCCATCCGTTTTGTCCATTTCCGATTTGTCATGGCCAAGGAGCCAGGTTATGACGAATACAAAAAGAAAAAAAAAAACATATGAGGTGGCACATGTTTACTTTTCCTCTTTGACCTCAGGTAGGTTCAGTCTAAGGTTTACTAAGGTGGCCTGCTTTGGCCCACAGGCACCACTTTGGGCAGCTCTGACTGCTTGCTTTTAACATTATTTCTGTGTATTCTTGTGCAAACATTCATTTCACAAGTCAAGACCATTATGAGGTTTCACATCCCTATGTTGGTCAAATGACTAACCATGTATCCTAGAGTCCCCTGCATCTGTGACAATATCCAGCTAATGCCAGTGATAATCATTACAGATTAGTCACCAGTCCATGACGGTCAAAGACGTCATAATCAAGAATTTTCCTCAAAAGTAGCATTTATCAAGTGTAATATAAAGCAAAGCCTATAATCTGAATCAGTCAAGGAAGAGTAAGCCCTTTGTTGGCTTTGTCGAGTCACAGGACTGCGTATGATGGGGCCAAGATGGTTTTTGAAGCATAAACTGCAAACTACAATCCCGTCACGTTACTGGAGTAAGATGGTTAATAGCGTCAACAGCCTGCAGTGACGCATTTACAGCTGAGCTCATTTCTAGTATAACCCCCCCCAACCCCCGCCCCCTGTATTCTGCTTCTTGGGCACTTTCACCCAGTGACTGCGGTCACGTTCTTGCTCTTTTTGTTTATTTCATCCAATTTGACCTTTTATGCTGCCTCTCCCATATCACATCAGACTAAAAAGGTTCAAAAAACGATGACGTCTCTCTCTGACCTTTGCTGTGTTTTCTTGCAACAATCTGGCAACTATTTCTCATTCTCTGTCTTGAACCACATCTTCATGTGTAACCACAGCACCTTCCTAGCAGGAAATCCCCGCTACTCTCTCTTGATTTCTACTCGTCTGTGTTTCTATTTCTCCGTGTTCATCTCAAATCCCTTTATAGGAGATATCTGAAGTTTCATAGAGCTCTTAATCAGCCATCTACTCATAAAGACGCAGGTACTGTATCCTTTTCACCACTGGGGATATTGCCTCACTGGAAACACACATGCAAAACAGGAAAAATCTGTTCTCCTTTTCCGTTCAGAGAGTTGACGAAAACGAGACAGAAAGCAGCACAAAGGAGGATATGAGGGCATCTTTCCTTGTGATATTGTTAATTGTTGTAGTCTACTACTGAACAATCACTATTATTTAGTGGCAGGTGTACTGTATGTTCTTTTTCTGCTCAAGAAAACCTGATGATAGTGATATTCTCTGGTGGGACAGGAGTGAAATGCTGCATTATAAAGATAAGTGCACCGTGCGTAAGTGTACTGTGGTTTCAAACAGAATTAATCATATTTGTTTTTCTTATTCTATCTTCCCTATGCGTCACGATGTGAGAAAGAATGTGATAGTTTCACTCATCAGCGATTAGTCGAGGGAGGTCAAGGATTGTGAGAAGTGTGGAGTAGGAAGGACAACAAGAGACTCGCAGTTGTCTTGTATTTTTTCCTGCAGCGGGACGCTCCAAGCAGCCCATCTGTGCTGATAGGAAGCTGAGAGCACCCGTTTGCAGGCCGTGCTGACGTCAATCGGGCTTGAAGAACCAGTGCAGCAGGAAGCAATATCACAACCTCCCCTCCTCCCCTTCTTTCACCCGTTCCTTTCTCTCCTTCACATCTACCTGATCTGAATCCGGACCAAAAGATCTTTCTGTGTTTCCGTCTTCATTTCCTTCTGTGAAAAACGTCAGCGCATGCATGGGAATTTTGTTATCGTGTCATCGTTTTCTGAATCAATAACTCGAAAGATTAGTTTTTATTTGAGCGTGTGAAAAAAACGCTCAGAGATAACACAATCTGTGCTGGCAGAGTAGTAAACATCTGTCACGGTGAGATTTTTCAAATGAAATCACAGTGCTACCCATTTACAGGAATTAAGTATTTAAATGCAGAACACTGAGTGTGAGTCTTTGCAAAGGCACAATTCAAATATACAGCTTGTCCAATAACTGTATACCACTGCCATTGACTGTATATTACACTTTCTTTAAACTATGAATGTTTTTTTTTTAATTAGTCAACATAAAGTAAAATTTCCATCTCTGGCTTTCATGTATGAGACTCTATGTATAGGGACTTATACTCTAATAACATGTATATATTTTCATCTTTCAAATCTTGAGCAGAGAATCATTCATAAGGAACTAAACCTGACATTGGACTTCTGAGAATTTCCAAAACTAGTGGAATAAACACAGAGCTGAAATGCAATACACTGCATGCAAGCTTTCCACATTTCCCAGAATCATCTTATCTGATAAGGATGTGAGTAAGCTTTTCATTACATACACAGGAAGGCTTGAGACAGGACTCACCCGACAGACAGACTTTGGTGACAGAGGGCTGATTCGCAGCAGGAGACCTCCTACGACCGGAGAGAAACAAGTCAGAATCATAAGTGCTGATGTTTGATAATTTGTCATTAGTTTCACAATTAAAAAATTAAAAAAAATCACAGTGTGATTCATTTGTCATTGTTGCCACAGCACAAACATAAAACAGATGCTACTTTAGTTCTCTGAAAAGGTTACAGGTCAGATTTTTTTTCTATGTGACATTGTCACATCATATTCTGTTTTGGCTCACAGTGACCCCTCTGTTTAAGGTCATACTGACTTGCAGTCCAGCTCTGGCAGACCTGATGCAACTGCAGCCACTGACCCAACTCAGTAATCAGAGGGAGCTTTTGGGTAGTCGAGAGAGGTGAGGTAATCCACCAAAATCAAAATAAAATCTCACTGTCTGCAGTTAAGGCTTTCACATCTTCTTCCAATCATCTTCAGCATAACAAGCGCAAGAATCTTGTGGGTTGTTTAAATCTATACCTAGTTTAATATGAGTGGTTTCCTTCATGAGCAACTAGCATGAGAAACATTTTTGATGCATTGGCGCCCCCAAGTGATATATGTTAGCATCTTGAGTAGAGGTGAGAATCCACAAGCAGAGTTTCTACCCAAAAAAAATCATGTCATGGATGTTTACCACAGATTTCTTTCTGCACACAAATCTAAAAATGTACCCTCATTGTATAGCTGACATTCTGCAACACGTAGTCACAACAGAAAAAAAAACACAAGAAGGTCAGAAAATAATGAGATGACTTACTTATTAGATACACACTGTACATTTGTCAAGGTGGTGAAGTTGTTCCTGACAGTCCGAAGGCTTGCCAGAACCTGAAAAATAAGAAGAAAAAGGAGGATAAGAAGAAGAAGAAGAAGAAACCACATTGCAATTTGGCTCTCAGGGCAGGTTTCAGAGAATATATACAGTGTTAAAGAATCACAGTGATAGATAACGTTGACAGGATTGTGATAATGTGATGACTATTCCAAAATGACAGTGTGACAGTATCTTGTGGTATGTGCAGTGTTTCTATTACTCAAAATATATTATGGCAGTCCACACAAAAAGAGTTTTCTATAGTTTTTATGTTTTAAAATGTTCTTCTGAAAAGTATCTATAGAAATGCAGCTGACTGATTGAATTTTGTTTTAATTTGCAGTTATTAGTTGGATGTGAATTCAATGCATTCTTTGCAGCTTTCATTCAGTGAATGGTGTGTGTATCTCCTTCTCCCACCCAAAAGAATACTGGATTTTTCTTCTATTTTAGTATTTTTCTAAAATATATTGTAACAAGGTAGGAAAATATGGCTGCTGCGTTCATTGTTGCTGATTACACCCATTAGAGTGAACAGTGTTGGGCAGGATCAGTTCAGCTCCAGTTGAAGTTGGAGATGGGGAGTGTAAAATGACCTTGCCATGCCCACTATAGCCACCAGGGGGCAGAGAGGTTAATCATGAATGTCTGATTGAGTTACTTTCTGGATCCATGAAGGGCTTCACCTCTAAAAAGGCTTTGGGCAAAATGCTGTTTGCTTGTTTCAATGCTAATTAGAAAGAACATCAATAAGCTGACTTTGATGTTCTTTGGAACAGATCTATTGACTGGTATTCAGCTCTTACCTGGGCAAATGGAGTCACAATCAAGTCCTCTCCATGTCTTAAAAAGAATGTGAAAACCATTAAGCAAAGACGGACTTTGATACACAAACAAATGCACAGTTTATTGCAGTGAATGTGATACAGCGGCAGTTTGTCTCAATTATTACTTCAGAGGGTTATGATTTAAACAACTCACAGTTCTCCAACAATGGAAGAGTTTCTAGATAAGGACTTGGGTGACAGTTCGTAGTCGCTGTCAGACCGGTACAGGAAGGACTCTCTGCGTTGGCCATGACTTGCCAGATTGGGATGTAGAACCAGGCCTGAACCCGGCGACGCCTGAGGGTCTGAAGGGCTGCAGCACAACGACGGGCCATTCTCTACCTCAAAGCTAAGAGAAGAGAGATAAACAACAGCGATCAGTTAAAGAGGAGAGAAGAAGAGAGATTTTTCACTATGCAGCTGAAGAGTATTTAAAACATGTACAGTAAATTATCACATAAAAACAAGAAAAATGGTGGTGGATGATGCAATCCTACATCAACATCAGGATTGACTTGTTGCACTACAGTAGCAAATGTTAATATTAAGACATTACCTCTGTTTCTATGTGCAATCAAATCATCCAAAGTACTTAACAGTTTCAATAAGCTGTTACTAAATAATGACTTGCACATGTTCACAAATCCCATCCAGAGATTGTTGCATAAACCCTCAAATGGTTACTCACCCATCCATCCATCCATGGCCTGGAAACAAAACTACTTTGCTCATTAAATGAGTATGCTTTGCTGGTCAGTGAGAAGAGAGGGTGTTTTATCGTAAACTGCTGGTCTGGTCTGTCTCACTGGAATACTGTACGTGACAACTTTATTAATTCATTCCCACTCAGCAGCAAGTAACAAGCACAGAGAGAGACATTAGATCCTTATCATGAAAGGTTGGGTTCATACTTGATATTCTTGGTTTAATTTTACAGAGACAGATACACCCATCCATACACAAAGGTCTAATATACTTATAGTATATTCAGGATCTATTGCATTTTAATTTGCAGCGTTTGTAACTAACTAACCATGAACTGTGGATGGAAAGTAAAGCTAGTAGCTAAATCTAGTGCAAGCATCTCCTCTGATTGCTGAAGATTAATAGTATTTTTTTGTACATGATCCCTGACAAATACAGCTAATAAGCTAATAATCTAATGCAACATCTCATATAGATAACGGTTCATTTGTAATGCTTGCTGAAAGCAGCTCTGTAAATATTTAACTTCATGCAGAAATGCTCAACAACTAAATCTGGTTTGATTAAAATGTGCGCAAACATAACAAACATCAACAATCCTTTTAATGTTTGCCGATGCCGCAATAAAACCACTATAGATGCGCAAACAGATATAATCAAGGAGTGGACAAGTTATTGTGTAACCAGATGATCAGGTCACATGCACTGGAGTTAAAAGGTCAAACTATCAATGCAACAGATGCCACAAACCATGAATAAAATATAACGGAATCTTTCTAAATCCTGAGTTTAAACTCAAGATAATATCTGCTCACAGGATTCTTAGTGACTGATATGTTGACTTGACGTGTGTTAGTGACATGTGAGCCACATTATGCTCTAAAATTGTTGCATTAAAACCACGTTAGCGTTTTATTTTAGTGCAATTGCAGTTGCAGAGACCACAGGAAAAGAGAAATCATCATCTCTAAATCATCTCTTGCTTTCTCAAACACACACACACGCTGTACTCAACCAACCCGTCTAAAAACCTTGTACTGGCTATCTCAAACGTTTCACTATTTGCCCCACATTCACTCCCTGCCTCTGTAATTTCTGCTATATGCGGGATTAACTAGGCGCATATCCCGCTGAGATACTCTCAGTCCCACACCTCTGCCAGAGAAGCTCGGATTAATGTGAAATGTGCAAATTCTGTTTACGCACACACAGGACCGCGTGCATCATCCATGTTGCATTTTACGTCATCCAAATCTCAACTTCACACATTAACAGTGCGCTTTACCTAAAGCAATCTAATCTCTTAATCTGACACAGACAGGAAACCGCAGCAGATCAACAACGCACAAGATCTGCAAATGCTTTAAAGCAACACAACAACAACAGCAGCAGCAGTCTGACACAATGGATGAAAGATGTAAACAAAATTCCTTTTTGCCATTTCATTTTGCAATCTACCAATGATGCAATCTCTCTAAAACAGAGGAAAAATGAAGACAGAAAGGCTCAAAATACTCAAATAGACAGTCCAGATAAACAAGTTTGCAAAAAGAGCATTTTTTTTTTGAAAGAAGAAAATGAAAGAAATATTACAAAGAATAGTGCTCAAGAGTCACCTGGGAGCTGAGAGATGTGCTCTACTGACAACTTCCTCGCTGAAGTCAAAGTGCCCAACTCTGCACCTAGGGGACCTCCGATACATTCTTCTCTCCCTTTGCACTTCTTCCTTTCTCATCGACCACCAAAAAAAACTGATGCTGTGGCTGCTCACTCACACACATGCGCACACACACGCACACTTAACAGACCCCCCCTTCCTGTCCAGTAACAGGCAACGTGGTGGAATAATGTAGGCTTGGCTGGAACACAGGGAACGCACTGCTTATCTGACTGCCCCCCCCCCCCTCCAGTATTAAACCACTGCAGATTAGTCAGTGTGTTCATCATCCCACCCGCCCTTCACTTGGCCACCTACAGTATGATGTTCTATAAACATACTACTGCACACCGTGGAACAAAGGTTATTATTGGTCAATTTAAATACTCTCACTCGCGTGCATATGGTGCGGTGTGGATAAAAATATCCACACAGAACAAGAGAGAGCCCCTTTCACCTTTACTCACATCATGTCTACTTAAAAGCAGCTAAAAGAGAGGTGGAAAAAAAAGAGGATTTTGGAATTTAAAATCCTTGAATCCCTATTAGCCAATTTCACACAACAAATGCAAGTGCCTTGTTGATAAGAGGCACTTTTAAACTCTTTAAATTCAAGACAAAACACCAGAAGTTCTCCCCCTCCCCACCCAACAGCTAGTAAATAAAACAACGTAATCAGGAGCACACAGAGATACAGTGAAGGTGCAGCTCTCATGTGCTATAAAAAAATTGAAAAAAAAAGAGGTGGGGTCAGACGGTCAGAAGAGCAATTGTTAGTGGGGTATAGGGAAGTGGAACAAGGTTCCCAAGATGTAAGCAGTATTATAATCCAACATGATCAGCAAAAACAGATAAAGATATGAACTGATCATCTGTAAAATTCTGCAATTTCAGCAGTACATCTCTTGGATAGACAGGAGTTCTTCTTTGTCAGACCGCTATCCTAACACAATGACCTAATATAACCTAGAATAACATTAATACTATATTACAGTTCTGGCAGTGTATTAACAACAAAATCCTCTGTGTTTATTTAACAATATGCAAAGGCTTATACAGTCCTGATCCACATCAGTGGAGATTATCCAACACTAAAACTATCTGAATAGACTGAAAACAAATCTGACAGACAAAAAAAATGGCTCTGGTTCTGCTCAGTCTCCAAAATGTCATACAGTCACACTGAGTGGAAACAGAGGAAGAGAAGAAGCACGCTGGCTTTCATAAACCCAGAGCCCTATCTGTAACTCCAATAAATGATCTTGATAAGGAGCATTTATTCATGCAGCGGTCAGGGAAGACATTTCTTAAGCACAGGACATCCCAGAGGAGACAAAGACTTGGAACTGTGCTCGGATCAGTTTGTACTTTAAAACCTTTCAACGATAGAAACATTTTTATGATGAAACAATGTCCGAACGGTGAATTTCCTCATCTGAACATTTCATCATATGAAAGAAGAAAAGCAGCACTGCGACAGCATGTGCATGTATCGTCTACACAGCATTTATTATATATATATGTGTTCATCGTGGAAGAAGGATGCCTCCTCTTTTCCTGCTCTTTCTTACAATTACTTCTAGATAAAAGCCTGATCTTTATTATGACATGCAGAAAGTGGAACGCATAAATATCACCAGACTCATTTGTTATTGTCAGCGTCTCTCTCCTGTGTTTTTACATACAAATTAATCTGTTTGATAAATCACTCTTCTGGACTCAATCCTGGAGCAGGGACATTTTTGGCAACTTGAAATAAACCACCCCTAAATAAGGATATGTGTTATTTTAATACATAGCACTTCAAAAATGCAAATAATGACAAATAGAGACAAACAATTGAGAAACAGCTGTCTTTTTACTCTGGCAGTTTCTCTGTCTTCCTCACACATACGTAGAGAAAACCCAATCAAATCCTTACCAGGTGTTGGCTACAGTGAAGCGCCTGTATCGACGGAGATGCTTGGTCACCACCTGCTTGCGAAAGCATCTTGGTGAGCTGTGTGGTGAGAGTCGCGGGCCAGGATTAATAGCGACAATGCTGCATGAGACTGCCTCGTCTAACCCGAGCCTCTCGGTCTCTCCGCTGGCTTCCATTAGTGTCTCTGCTTTAAAACTAAGTCCAGTGAAGGAAGAGTGACGGCACTTTCCTGGCATTTAAAAGCTACGACCTTCCCAAAAAACTGTTGAAATCACACTGTTTGGAAAACCATCAGAACACTTTTCTCCCTGGTCTTATGTTATTAAAGACTTACTGTATTGTAATCAAGCCCCAAAGATTCACATTTAAGACGAGATCTCTCTCCTTCCCGGAGATCACATTCATGATACTGCATTAGGAAAATATTTAAAGATTACACCCAGAATAATACGACTCTCTGAGTTGGTGGAGACTTTTTTCATCAGTCAAGGCCCTCTCCGATATTTATAATGCAAATGCAAATCCAAAACGGCATCATCAACAAGCTGATTGGCTAATCAGTGATGGCTGGAAAATACCACACGAGAAGCTGCGGCGCGTCAATAGTGTCGTGTAATAAACAGAGCAAAAGTTTCAGAGCTCCTGACCTTTATGCCAGATAAACGAATGCCATGCTTTTAAAAAAGCAGTAGAGCAGAATATGAGCGCTGTAGAGATAAAAGAAACAGATGACAGAGTCAATTGACAAATACATCTCTGGTTTTGTAAGGTGAGTCATGGCAGTTCAAAGAAAAAGGATATATGTAGCAAATTACCACTCAACAATTGCTCTGGGTAAAGTGGTAGTCATCAGAAAAACTCTCTTTTATCATATATATATATATATATATATATATATATATAAATTCTGTAAATTAATGCTACCAGGGAGCAGCAGCCTTCTATATTCTACCTCAGAGGCAAATACAGCAGCAACAGTGTGCTCAGTTAAACTGCTGCCAAGTTATTTTGTACCATCTGACACCTTAAAAATATAATAAATGTGTTCCTCTCCAGGACATACAACCACGATTATTAGTGCGAGCAGCAACACAAATTTACAAGGTGTTAAAAACACTGTGGTCAACTGAAATAAAAATATAAATGTCACTTACAACATTGCTGCTAATTTGGGGGTCTAACGTCAAAAGCACACAGTTGAAAACACCAACTACACACTGTACCCAAACACACAGCTTGTTTCAAAAGGTGCAGCTCTGACTAAAATACTAAAATACAATTTAAACTAAATAAAATGTCAACATAGTTCTCCATCCATCAAGAGAACAAAAATTGTGGACTGCAAAAAATGTTAAAAAGTTATGGTAAATTGGAGTAATCCTCTTGAGACAACACAACATACATTACAATCGCAGTAGCAGCATTACCTCTCCGAAAAAACCTGCACTAAAACGTTGTATCTGTGGTTGTTGTATCTTCAGCCGCCTCACCTGTCAGAGTCAGCCCGTGTGATGTCAATGCGGGGCAGGGAAGCAATGGGTAGGCTCGTCGGTCTGGTCCGGGTCACTGCATCTTCTTCAGGTGTGAGTGCACTTCCCCTGTCCCTCTCCTTCTCCGCCTGTCGCCATGACAATGGAGGCAGCTGCAGGTTGCCAGAAAACCGCCTGTGCACTTTGCACACTTCTATTCCGAGGGTGTTGCCTGTGGGAAACTGTCCCACAGGAGGCTCCTTATTCTCCTGAAGGAAGAGAAGAAAAAAAAAAGAATATGACGGTAAATTATTGGTTTCTATATTAAATAAATATATTAAGAAAAAAAACATAAAATGTGGGTGAAATGTTAACATCTTCTTGAAATACAAAAGGTGAATTAAATGTTATCGAGTAAAAAAATGTAATGACAGCAGCATAAAAATAACAAGATTGAACAGAAATTAAGATACTTATAAAAGAAATGATAGTTCTCAACAGATCCAGAGCCAAAAAAAGAAAAGTAGGATAATAAAGTAAAATAATACGGAAGAAACCAATTTAGGACACATAAACATGATTGTTCTGGAGGGAACATCTGTCTGCCATACACATATCCCGATTTAACAAAATACCCTTCACTATAGAGGCCACATACTCTTCATTACACAGACAGAAATTAGTTTGATCAAAGCTCATTTCGGGGCCTCGACACCTGATATGACAATTTACATTTTTATGAAGCTGCGCTGAATATAAATTGTGAGTTTAATGTGTGTGACGGTTCCGGCTAGGAGCCCAGGGTGCTTCACTGTAATGACTGGCTGTAAACAAGCCAGGGCACTGTGGAAACAGAGTCGGCCTGCCAGAACTCATTCTGCATACATCACCTTCCACTTTATGTTCATTGCGTGAAAGTGTAAATGAAATACACTGACAGCTCCAAATGAACAAGGGAGATACGGTGGCACGACGATGCCGAGAGGCAAACAAGAGGATCGAAGGGTTCCTGGAAAGTGGCTGTGACAAACAAGAAATGATTTGTTTGGCTTGTGTGTGTGTGTTTTTTTTGTTGTATGCATGTGTGTGTAGAGTAACAGACCAGACTGAGAATGTGTGTGAGAAAGAAAGCGAGTGAGAGTGTGAGAGAAGAGTGAAGCCACAATTTGACCTCACTGACGTTGGGGCTGACAGCTCAACATAATCTGAGGAAACCAGACCTGCACATTATCAGCTTCTGTCTATCAATATTTCCCTTCATGCAGTTGCTAGTTGTTATAGTAGTAATTACTAGAGCTGCAACTAACAATTATTTAAATATCGATTAAGCTGCAGATTCTTCAGTTGATTCATCAATTTATTTTTCCTTCTACAAGAATGTTTTGTTTTGTTTATTTTGTTCTAATAAACCAGCAAATGTTTCCATTTAAGAAGCTGGAACCAGCATATTAGGCACTTTTGCTTAAAAAAATACCTAATTCAGTATACTTACAATGAATCAGTTATCAAAATTGTTGCCATTTAATTTTCTGACAATCAACTGTGAAAACACATCTATCTTTTCCAGGAATCCAAAAGACTGTAACTGTGAGTCTTGCAACAGGCCGGCAACACTGACATCTGCTCCCATTTTAATTTCTTTTTTATTACATTAAAGCAGCTGTAATCAACATTTTATATTAACAACTGATCACATGGCTTCTCGAGGGAGTTGCTCAAAGTGACAAACCCACAAAGAATTATAACCAGACTCTGCAGTTCCTCTCAGCTTTATAGACTTTTACAGCATCTTTCAGTTCATTGTTGTGGTTTTACAGCCCAACACTCATTCTCTCTGCTCTAATAGTGTCATTCTCTGCTGAAGCTCCAAATACACTACCTGCCTAGCGGCAAATGACAAACCATCAGAAGACAGGCAAAGTTAGCAACTAGTTGGTGGTTTAAGAGACAGATATTTTCTTTAGAAGTTAGGAGACCAAAACAGAGCTAAAAAGAGCAAAAATGTTATTACATTCATCTGGTGGCCAGACACATGACATTAATGCTAATATTGCTTATATGTCGGTGTTGTAGTGTAGTTTCCACTGCCCCCATGTGGACAAAAATCAGCTACTGCAGGTTTCAGAAAAGTGCATTTCAAGCTCAAAATTTGTTCTTTGTCAGATATAGAAGAATCCTCTCTGAAATTTTAAGAGGAGCAAATGACAGTGTAGCAAGTCATTTGGGAGATGGAAAAAAGGAAGGAAAAACGACTGGTAAAAGCTAAATTAGTGGGTGAGTGCAGACAGAGCAGACAGAGTGGTGTCACAGAGTGAAAGAGAAAGAGGACAATCATCCCACCACCCTTTCTATGTGAAAGTGACTGACAGTAATAGTAGAGATGCCAATTGGGAAGCAAAGAAGAGGCATGAATTAGAAGAGTAATAGAAGCATTAGACCAGGAAAGATAGAGTTTCTGAGTGAGAGAGGGGAAGGCAGAGAGTCAGGAAGAAAGAGTTAGAGAAACCACAGACAGAGGCTGCTATCCTTTCTGATTGTCAGTAAACACGGATCTGCTGACTCCCCCGCTCCTTCTAGGAAATGCAATTTGTCTGATTTATTGCACCCATCTTTAAGACACATACTTTCCATCCCGGGAAAAGAGTGAAAATTAAATTTCTGTCCCAAGGACTCTGATCCGGGACTGTTTCCACTTACATAAGCCCTCCTGTCAAACACGCTATAACCAGAGATCTAAACAGTCTTTTGCCAATGTGTCTCAGTGCCACTGCTGTTTCACTGCCAAATTATCTATAAATTGTGTACTGATTGCATCTCTGACATCCAAACATATGATTCATTGATCCCTTGTCCATGGTCCAAATGACATTTGGAAAAGGAGATACTGCTGATTAACTCTGAGTGTATGCCTGTATATACACCCGGATTAGAATAAGGATGGTGATAATTTTAGAATTAAAAACATTAGTACATTTAGAAACCTTTATTTATCTCATGAGCCGGAACATGGTCATGAAAGGACAGGAACTGGAGATGAAAGGTAAAACAGCCTTGTCTCAAATGGAGGTAGTGTAGCTCCAGTGTCAAACAGAGGTGGAGTGGGTGTTTTCTAGATGAAGATGAAAGGCCTGCCTTGGCTGCAGAGCCTAAACAACTCCAGTGTTCTCTGGGATACTTCCAACAAGCCTTTTTTGAAGAAAGTGATAGAAATGAGACAGCATTAGGAGTGAAGCTCTAGAAGCACGGTTCGACGTGGTGTCTGAATTATTAAGTCTAGCAGCCAAAAAGAAAAAGAAAAAGAAAAAACACGCTTTAATTATTAAGAAGCTATAGAATCTGAATGAAAGGTGGGAGACACTCAAGGTTGTTGAGTGATGTAGCATAGCAGATGTCTGTATAGAACCACTTTGATCTCTCTCTGTGAAATGAAGAAATATGATGGCAACTTCAAATTGAGCTTCTATCATACAATTCATAATAATAATTTGTTCCTACTTTTTAAATGTCAGACACTGAGTGCCTGTTTCCATCTTAATAAAGGTTGATGAATTGTGTAAATACTATACACATCAATAGAAATAAATCCAACTTTATCCCTGACAAAGTCTGATGCTTTATGTTATACTTTTATGAATATATAAAATGCTTAAACCTAACCAATCTAATAAATATAACACTGACATTTAAAACTACCCTGACAATGAACTAAAGGAAGCAGTAAGAACTATTATATTACAAAGCACTGAAATACTGAAACCTCTGATGAAATGTTAATGAAGCCTGCGCATTCCTGGAATAAGCATTTTAGGCACTGTTAATGATGCTTTTCATTCCTAAATGAGTTGCACAGTCTTTGAAAAATATTTCCACCATCAACAAAATCACTGATGGCATAAAAGTAAGTCACCATTGATCACTCCTGACATCATTAACCACTATACTGAATTAACTTGTGCATTTCCTCTACAAAAACTGAGAAATTTACATAAACAAAAGGTGCTACGACAAACAGGTCTAAAATATTTTTTTGCATCGTCATACATTTCCAGCAACAAGCCTGTTATAAACTCTGGGGTTCTGATGGAGGCCAGTCACAGCAGGAAAACTTTGTCATTCCAGGATGTAGCCAGGCCTCTCAGCTCCTGTTGGACAATGTCAAAGAAAATGATCTGCCCAGTCATAAACACTGATGGCGTAGAGGAAAAACAGATGGGCCTCTCTGTCAGACCTCTGTCCTTCCTCTTATCCATGTTTCCATTCACTCAATGCCCAAAATGTGTCCTGGTGCAAGCTCTCTTTTAAACACCTTTCATAATCTTCCTGTTCTGTCTCGTGTCTTCTAAAGGACGCATCACTCCTCAACTCTCTTGTCTCTATCATCTATAACTCTCTTTCTCTCTCTCTCTCTCTCTCTTTCACACACACGCACACACACACACACACACACACAAACACCATCTCCCTCTCTGCGGTGTGTCCTGCCGGATAGCGGTCTGTTGTGTACAGTACAGTCATCTGTTTATGAGTCACCGACCACCGCACAGACATAATGCACCTCATTGCCTCGGTTTAGAGCTCACTGTATCTTTGTTCAGTGAGGAAACAGAGGGAAAGCAAAAAGCTACAAAATTTACAGTAACTGAGCAAACTGGAGAATTAGGCTGTAAACTTTGGAGGCGAGATGCATCATTTCAGATAAAAAAAAGAAATCATGAGTGGCTGTGTAATGAATGCACGGATGGATTCGTGGTTGCACAGATGGATGATTGGAGAAATCAATACTTACATCGCCCGGTGTATCCTCCTGTGCACTCCTGCTTTTCTTCATCATGAGGGATGTTTAGCCAGACTCTCTCTCTCTCTCTCTCTCTCCCTCTCTCTCTCTCTCTCGCACACCGTCTCTGATGCTCTCTCCAAAAAAAACGCAGCTCTCTCTTGCTTCTCCTGCTCTGGGCAGCCGCACCAGTACGCCTGCACATGGGGAAGCAGAGAAGAGGAGGAGGAGGGGAGGGTGATGATAAAGTAACCAGTTCCAAAAAGTTATTTTGTCCTTACAGTTAATATCATGTCTGCAGTTGTTGTCAGACTCGGGTGATTGTTCTGACTACGCAATGCAGTTCTCAGTGCAGTAATTTAACGAGTCTTCACTCTGTTGCATTACGCAATGCATTACACAACTTTGACAAAAAAGCAGACATTACATTGACTGTGGGGGATTATCTATCTCAGCAGATACAAGTTTGCACAAGTTGATTTTCATAAATGAATGGAAACAAGGGAGGAAAAAGACAGCAGAAGTTTGAATGGCTTAGAAAGCAGTACTATATGGCTTGAAAATAGATGACTCATTCAGTATTAGTTCCAATGTGATATGTGTGAGTTTTGGTACTGATTATAAACACAATACTTTCTTGAAGCCTTACTTTTATAATTTTCTTTTGCTCAGACTGAAATGTCTCAATAATTATTGAATGGAGTGCCATGACATTTTGAACAGATGTTCATGTTACCCAAAATCTAGACTTTTGGAGATCCTCACTGGCTTTATCTCTAGCATCACCACGAGGTTGACATTTTTAATGATTTTTAATTAAATGCTTTTACTCAACTTTTGGGTGGATTGCCATGAAATTAGATATTGATGTGAAAAAAGTCCTTCCAGTGATGTCATTTAAGTCAGTGTCAGTTGAGGATGAAGATTACAAGTTTGAAAAAGAAAAAAATATCTGGGAATGTGGAGCTAGAAAGAAGAGTGGTTACCAGACATTAAATCTGTACTAGCAAGTTGATAATACCAGTAATGAATGATGAAGGTCCCAAGTTTTCAAAAGAAAGAAGAGTGCATGGAATAAAAAAATACATTATCTTTAGTTCTGCTGCATCAATTTTGATTCTTTTCCCAGCATTGGTGTTGGTGGAGTACTCTTAACCTTTCTTTAAGCACCATTATCATGTCGAAATCTTTGTGTAATACTTTGGTTTTGACCAAATACCTGCAATACTAACATTACAATTAGCTTCAGCTGTACATGTGGTTAGTTCTCGTCAGAGAATGTTAGCATGCTAAACTAAGATGGTGAAAATGTTACACGCTAAACATCAGCACGTTAGCATTGTCATTGTGAGTATATTAGCATTTAGCTCAAAGCACCTCTGTGCTTAATAACTAATGGCTCACAGAGCAGCTAGCTAGTCTTGTTCCTATAAAACTCTTTTGAAATACACCAAACCTCAAATATTAAATGTTGTCTAAACACAAGTAGCTGCTATACAAGTGGTGTGATACACTGCATGTTGTGTTTGCCTACAGGTCTATCACAGTGATTCAGTCCTGTCTGTCAGTCTGTTCTGCAGTGACTAAACTCATCAATTATAGACTGACCACAGCTGGAAAACCACCAACAGGCAGACATGAGTGACTAATCTATGTGACAGACATGAATCGATATTTTCCATGTCACTATTGATTCACTCACCCCCCCCCCCCCCCCCCCCCCCCCCCCCATCCACATTAGCCCCTGACAGGCACCGTGTAAGTCAGTGTAGGACTGCTGGTGAGGGAGGCGTGTTGTTTGTGCTTTCCAGCTGCTGCCAAGTCAAGTAGCATGAAAATAGAATTTCTGTATATGTGGCTTTCTTCTACCCTCAGTTATTATTTAAAAAATGACATGATATGTGAAATGGCAGCATATCAAAGATTCAGTATGTTTTGAGCATGTGTGAGAAAACTCCTGAACTGCTGGTTCAAATCTCAGCAGGGAAGGGTTATAAATAATGTGTGAGGTTGCATTGATGTGTCCATTGTAGGTTTCACAAGAACACCATTTAAATTCTTTATACATGATACAGAGGTTTTAGGTAGATGATGGTGCCCTAATACTTTTTTACACTATTTTAACTCTTCAGATTTTCAGCATGTACGTTAATTTAATTAGATTATCCTCCACCATAAGAATCCCCTAAAATAATTATGTTTAAACTAAACTAAGCTACGAGGTTGTGTTAGTGCTATATGCTAAATGCTAATTTCCACATGCTAACATGTTCACAGTGACAGTGCCAACATGCTGATGTTTAACAGACAATGTTTATCATGTTCACCATCTTAGTTTAGCACGTTAGCATGCTAACATTTGCTAGTTAGCATTAAACACAAAGTACAAATGAGGCTCATCACTAGCTTTGCAGGTATTTTGTCATGAACCAACAAAAATGACACAGCAAACCATCTTTAAGTTATAGATATTTCAGTCTGGACCAATGAGCAAGAGCCCTTCTGCTAGCATGGCTACAAATTTTAAGTTTTTGCACTGGTCAAACACACTGGTCAAGACAACATAATGATAGCTTGTTCAGCTTAAGCTTAATAAAACAGAAATCCATTTAACCATCAAAACCAAGGCTCTTTTTCTGCCAAATAAATGCTTCAAACAGCTCCTTTTCATATGAAAATGATTTTCCTGCCATCAAAAAAGTATTTCATCATTCCAAAGGCCATGACATTAACATATTATTAACAGCACTGATCAGCTCTTACATTCCAAAAATCCTTTGAGGGAAACTTTTCAAATACCAATCTGTCACATTCTCCTTAAAATGTTTTTCTCAAGTTCTGTGTACAACAGTTGTTTAAAAAAAAAAAAAAAAAGGTCAAGTTGTTACAAATGATCATTGGACGAATGAACACTCGAGCCAAGAAATATTTTATGTAATAAGCACAGAAGACAGTTAAAGGTTATGTCAAATCATGTCAGGCAAGTCAAACAATAGGTGTGATCCTACACTTGTGTTAAAGCTTATTATTACTTACCTAAGGAAAGTGTCTTTATACCATCGAAGACACTAACATACACTTTCTGTGCACATTATTCCCAAAAGGCTCAATAAACTGTAACCGTGTTGTTGTGTTATATATTGTAACAAGCAGTTAGGAGAGCTGTCAGCCTCTAAGAGAACACTTATTGTAAATTCAGGAGGCATACACTATTTGTTTGTTTCTGTACTTCAAAATTTAGTTTTTGAAAGGTGTAGCATCTCTGATGAGCTGACAAGTGTGAGGAAAATATCACAGTTGCAGGCAACAAAACACAGTTCAGCACTCTGCTTCAAAATCTTGATGATTTAGCGTTGGTTATAAATAGACCTGGTACCCCTATTCACAAAGTCATCAATAGGCACTTTCAGACCAAACAGTTCTGGGGAGTCCCTGAGAAGAAGTACCCACTCCCCCCGACAACTACTATACATACCTTCAAATGGCATTTTTCTGTTTGCATTTGCACTGCCAATAATAACGCTGAAGTGGCATAAACTGGCTGGAGATTGGGATAGCAATGTCACTTCTGTGCAAGATACAACAACAAGATGGAGGACACCATGATCGGAGCTGTGTTTATTGTGTGTTTTATTATAATGAAGGAACTGGAAAGGAGGTTGTTTTACACAGGCTTTTAAAAATGGCGATTGCTGGTGCTGTACTGGCTCATGTATTTGACCGATCAATGTACACTTACGTCTGGACTAATCACCGTACACTTGCGTCACACAGTGTTCCTCTTGTGCTGGGAAGAGTACCTTCCCTGCCAAGTCCCTTGGCAAAACAGCATTCCAAGGACTATGATTGCTCCCACTTCTTGCAATGTGGACAGAATAAAAAAGGGGGTAGTTCCTCCAGCAGTTCTTAGAACTATGAAAAAGTTCCTCTGGTCCAAAAGCACCTAATGAAATCTAGAGTACCTATATGTGGTGGTGGGGTGTGGTTTGGGCTCAGGTGCAGAGGAGAGATGGGTGGGTGTGGCTCATAGGAGCAGTGCCAGGGTTAGTCTAATTGGCACAGGTGTTACCTATTATCTAATTCTTCTTCTTCTCGTGATGCAGTATCATGCTGGACCTGGGACATGCACATTGGAACCAGAGTAGAACTGTGGCGCCAGCCCTCTGTTATAATTGCATATTGATTTTGTGTTGTTTGAGAGACTGGACTGTGTGCCCTCTGGAAACACCGGGCAAGTGAGCGGAGGAGTTAAGAGTGAGAAACACATTTATGTTGTGAAAGTGTGTGTGTGGTTAATAAAAAGGACGACCAAAAGTGGACAAAACTGCTTGAGACTGTGTTTGTGCTGAGTAGAACCACGAGCTAACACTGACACCTGTTACATTATATTTCCACGTCAACACTAAGAGGACACATTCACCATTTAATTAAATTTTATAGCCACAGTTTTGGTTCCTGAATGGGGTTGGTCATTAAGATTCATTGGTATAATTGTAACTCATGCCACTGTATTGACTCATTGAGGTCACTTGTACTTTTTGGATAATTTTGCTAAATGAGTTACATTTGTGTTTGGGCTAATACTGGTCGGAATACTGATTGACAGTATATTGCTGAACACTTTGAAAGACGCATTGACACATTGTGATCACTTCTGAAGCTTGTTGTCTATGAGAAACTTTCACTATTATTACAAAAATATTGACTTGCATCCAAGAAAAAAAGCTTTGTCTTAATCATTTTAAGAAATGAAGTGCTTGTCACATAACTATTTCTACTAACAGCTATCAGCACTCTTTTAAAAAAAAAGAGTAGGGCTCAGGCTATACATCAAGGGAAAGAATGAGCCTGCGAGACTCTGAAGAACATTTAAACCTAAAATCCAGGAGAGCACTCATTCATTAGTTAATTGGACAAAAGACAGTGGATTGAAAATGCCCTGGTGTCTCACTTTGACTCTGTTTTTTTGAGAAACAAGCTTTAAGTGACCTCTCATCCTTGTGACCTATGCAATAGGTCATCCCCATGGGGACCATCTGTACCTCTACAAATAATTGATTGTTGATGTGAAAGCGAGTAACAGAAAGCACGGTCATGAGGCAGCACTTGAGACACTGATTGTAAGGATTTGGCTTGGCCTTTGATGAGAACACCAGGGATCATTGTGCTGAGCGTACAGTCTATCATCAGTGCAACAGGGAGCACAACAAATCAAAGCAGGCTGATTTTATTTAATATACAAGTCAAAGCACAATGAAGAGGGAGAGGATGGACTCAACTTTGAGACTTTTATTTCTTCCATTAAAAACTGGTGTTTAAAAAAAGTTTGCAGAAAGAATCTATTTGTGGACAGAAGTCACCACAGCAGAATAAATGTATAACCTTACTCAAAAATAATAGATACACAGCACTGTATGGCAGGTTTAGGTAATGCTGAAACAATTAACCAATTAGTCAATTGACAAAATTTAAAATCGACACAAATTATGATTTTGATTTATCATTTATGTAATTTATCATGGAAAATGCCAAACTTTTACTGGTTCCAGCTTATAAATTGAGAGGTTTCAAATGAAATATTATCAGCTTTGGACTGTTGGTCAAACAAAATAAGCAATTTAATGACACCACTTCAGACTCTGGGAATTTGTCATAGGAATCTTATTTTATAGACTAAATAATGAATTGATTAATTAAAAATTAACCTGCAGATTAATAAATTAAAATAATCATTATTATTAGCCAAGTAGGAAGTGTGTGGGCTTTTCATGATCATGCTGGTTTTGTTTCCTGCTACAGTCCAGACTTGTACAGAAGGTAAACTCTTATATTCTCTTATATAAACTCTTATATTACTGATGTGAATGCATGTAATAAATGAGGTTTGTCCGGTTCAGATTGTTGCCATGCATTTTACCCAGTGTACTCTGGAAAAGACATCAAGTCCCCAGCCACCATCCACACTAGCTCTGAGTGGGTTTAGACAATAGGTGCATGGATGATTGTTGAGGTAATTTCCGTTTTATCTTGCACTTATCTCCCATCATCCAATATAAGCTTAATGCTTTTACAGCATGTAGTACAAATCACAACACTATCGCCATCAATGTTTGCATTTCTGTCATAAATTATACATCAGAGGTCAGCAATCAGAGCCTAAAGTTTCCCTTCTGACCAGTCAATCTATGTCACAGCCTCCATGCACAACTGAGAGCTGTGGAGGGTGAGTCGGAGGCTGTCATACAATTCAAAATCTCCGGACACCCACACAAATGCAGCTTTTGTGGAGCCAAAACAAAGGAGGCTCAAGAAATCATGAGTGAAACTGCATTAATATTACGTTGTGATTACTCTGTGATCCAACAATGAGAGCTTTCAAAAAGACATCTGTGAGCCACAACCATGATGAATTCATTTTGCTATGGTTGCTCACTTATACTCATATCTCAGAGATCCAGATTAACTATTAAATGAAGGAACCATTAAAACATAAAAATCAAAGACCACTATGTATTTTTGAAGTAAACTGACTCAACTTACCCAGCTTTGATCCTTTAGGTGGTAAATGAATGTGTTTTTAAAATAAGCCTTCAAATATTCACTCATGCAGTGATTATCTCCGGTCACAAGATGCAACAGCTGTTGACAGAGCAGCAGCACGTCCTGTTTGACAGTAAAGGCCTGCCTATGTTTATTCAGTCTAAACAACACCACACCCACTTTATTCTCACCTCAGAAATCCAGTGGAGGGGAAGTGAAATTTAAACACATGCATGTCAACTGATGACAAATCTTAATACTTGTCCACAGAATTCTGTCTCTTCTACAAAGTCAGATCTTCTCAAACGAGCGTTGGGGTTATTTGAGCTAAACTTTAATGACATTGTGCAATCATGTTTTATCACCTCAGAAATAAAGTATATTCAAGATATAATCCTGTCTCCCTCTGACCTTGAACATAATAGCTAGTTGGTGTTCACAGGAATGACTGCTGCTCAAGGAGGAATCAGTCACTCTCATCATTACACTTTATATTTATATTTAATGTCTATATTTTAACAATTAGCATCTACACTGTAACCATTTTACGGATGGTAAACATGTATGATCACTCAGAAATCTAGCTGGAGGTCAGGATCACTGCTGATGATTCCCAGAGGCAAAATAAGGAGAGGAAGAAGAAAAAGAAAAAGAAAAAGAAGAAGAATGAGCTAGTTGTTGTCTGTGGTGGTCCCAAGGGTGCAGAGTGATCTGCCTGGAGCACAAATACTTCAAACTCACTGACACAGTTACAAGGTTACTTATTGTACAGTATAACTGCACAGGTAGCATGGAAAGAGAAAGGCGTCTGTTCTGTTGTCATCGCTCTGTTTGCCATGGGATTACAGTGTGCCTGCTTTTGTTTCATTTGTTTTGTAATGAGCTCTGATGTTATTTTAGATGTAGCAGCTGCAGACAGCAGAAAACAATTGTCTGATGTCCAGGAGGATACGCACCAAATTTCTATTGTACAAAATGCAAATCACACCTGCTACCAAGCTGCTTCCCTCCAGACTAAAGTAACTCATGACTGTGGCTGAAATTCATTTCTGGAAGATCTACATGGACATTTAATGTTAAACTTTATTTATATAGCACCCTTTTTAAAAACACAGGTTACAAGTGAAGCGGGGGATTGATCCAAATTCTGGGTGCCGAGGCAGCTAACACGCAGTTGCCTTTGCTTTCTAGTTTTGGCATGCAGCATGGCTAACAGGTTTTGGTTGGACAACCTAAGTGACCGCTCAGTAGTGTAAGGGCTTAGTAGCTCAGAAATTAGGCCGGAGCTAAACCGTGTGTGATTAAAATAATCTTAAAATTGATCCTGAACTTCACAGCAGCCAAAGCAGTGAAGCTAAAATGGGAGTGATGTGAGATATATGGCCAGTTCTACTTAATAGCCTCGCTGCTGCATTTTGTACAAGCTGAAGACGTGCCAGGGCAGCTTGACTAAGGCAGGTGAAAAGGAAAAGGAAAGAAGTCAGAGGCAGCTAATAATGGTCTGATTTTTGCAATATTCCCCAGTTGAAAGAAACAGGATTGATCCAATTTGCTGACATGGTGTTCAAATGTCTATTTAGGGTCAAATGTAATGCCAAGATGCCGATACGCTGAATGATGCCATTTGCGGTATTTTCAGAGCCATTCTCTGGCCCACTGCCCAGTACATACTATGAAAAAAAAACACTGTATTAACTGCAGTACACTGGGCATCATTTATTAATCACTTTGTTTTTACTTCCAGACATCTCGGTCTCTAAATCCTGTCTGGCCCACTGCCTTGTTAGACACATCCATCTTAATGTAATTCATAAAAGCACTGAATATGATACCGATCCATATTTGGCTAGACATGTCAGTCACAGGATTAGTCGGTTAATTCTGTATGAATATATTAAATGTTAAAAACTATATGTCAAAGAAAAAAAAATACTCACTGGAGGGTTGCAATAAGTTTTAAGGCTCACACATGCGGTCATCTCTTCTAATCTTATCCATCCTTCCCACACTGTTTGTGTGGGCATGTCCTCCACACAGAGCAGTTGTGTGCAGGTGCAGGTGTCCTTACACTTTCTAACTGGCCATTATTATAGTATACCTTCTAGCTTATTGAGTTCATTACATCTACAACTCAGAATCAGCATTCCACAGACATGGATAGAAAAAGTAAGAGATACAAACATGTAAATTATGCATGCAGCAGAGCTCAACTTTCATTTGAAGACAGAGGACTCTAGTTTTAGGGCATGAAATGAATATACATATTATGCTGGAAAGAAACTTGAGACATTTTGCTTTGAGTTTCTCTCTGCTGATATAGAGGCTTGTAAAAAATGCTACAAGATCTACAATACAGACTTTCTGTGAGTTGGGGTGGAGTTATTTTGTCCACGACATACTGTAAAGTTAAGCTGTCAGAATTCATCTAACTCTCATGATGAAAACATCCTCGTGTAATTTAATTAGACACCTATCAAAGGTCATTCAACAGTTTTATACCGTTTTTAAACACTCATCCTGAAGCCATCTCAACTCCATTACTGAAAAAGAAACACCAATCAACACTTGTCAATTTAGATTAGTTGTCACTGAAAAAGTCAAACCGCCACTTAGTCGCTTAGTCGCAGCGGTTTGTATTTCGCATTCGGTGTAGTGAAGCACATGCCAGCAGAAATGAACTTTTGAGACAAGCGAAGACCGAGGCGTTTGTTGAGGAGGCAGAGAGAAACAAACCAATTTGTGGCAGCTGAAAGATGACGTCACTGTGGAGGCCACATGCAGGAAACCCACTGCCCTACCGTACAGACAGAGAGTGTGTGTGTGTGAGAGAGAGATAGAGAGAAGCACCGGACAGGCCAGGCTCTGTGAGTCTGCTGCCACTGGGCCGCATATCACAAGATCATTTTTGGATTGTTCTGCTGTCGGACCGTCTTGTTTGTCAAGTTGGCACTGCGAATACTATCACTACGGATGTCATAACAAAAAACTACTCTCTGAGCTGATTACCAGCTTTTATGTCTTATAACTTGTCTTGTTTGGTTTAAAATTGAGCAAAAATGTAAAAATAAATGAATTTGTTCTAGAGTACCTGCTTCAAAATGGAGATGAACTACATCTATGTGGTGTAATAACGATGTTTAAATGACATCCTCTGCTTCACACCAACCCCCAACCTAGTCCTACGCTCGTATTAGCATTCATCACCGATTCTATTCGGTTTCTTTCTTCTAATTAGATGAAAAGGGTAAATAAGTGTGAATTCATCATGAGCTTTTGATGTGGAGCTGCTCTGCTGACACAGAGACCTATCAAACTGTTTAAGAGAATTAGAAAGAAATGAGAAATAATTGGTGGGACAGGCTTCTGGATGAGTCGCCGTTTGATTGGAATTGTTGAAAAAGCTCAATAATTATGAAATAAAAAAAAAAAAAAAAGGAAGAGTGCTACCCTGTCAAATCCAAAACACCCACACGGCACTCCTACACTAATTACCCCATCGTATTCAAGTCACCCTATTTCAAGTCCTTTGAGGTATTGTGCTTGAAGCACGGCCTGTGTCAGCACTTCATCAATTACCTTGCCCATTCACTGGATGAAACTTTCTATTGGCAGCTACACGGATGAAAGCTTTTAGGGTAAATTACAAATTACAAATAACTTGGAGAGAAAGGAGGCAACAGAAGGCTTGGCAGGGTTTGCAGGATTTGGGGCACAGAGAGGGCCTTTGCTGAGTGTCACCAGCTGGCAACCTCCATGTCAGCACGGCCGTAAATCATTCAGATGGCCTGTGCATCTTAGAGATACTCTGGAGGTAAAACTGAATAAATCAACATAACCCACCACCTCCTTCACACACACATGGTGACTATAATCCTGCTGTGGAGGGGTCATGAACCGTGATGGACACGACAAACACACACACCTACCCATTCCTGTCCACCACCTGTGTCTCCATCTCCAGCTATGTGGTTATTGTGAATCAATAGAGAAACCAAAACCAGTGTGGTGTGCTGTGCTGTGGACCAATTTCCATAATACAAAGAAAGCCGAGCTGTTCTGCTTGAAAGCCAAGGACGAAATATTACACATTATTCAGTGTGCAGTGAAGACGTGCAGTAAAGAAAACTGACTTTAACCACATAAACGCTAAAGAAACTTACCCACAGCTGAAAGTGCTCTGCCTGTGGTGAGAGGAGAGGCGGGAATTCACGTCAGCAGTCCGCTGGCTTGAAAGACAGATGATGTACACATTACATCTAAGATCACATAACGCAGCAAAAACATTTGAGAGAAGAAAGCGACTGACTGACAACACTTGAGGCGGTTGAAACTATAGGATTGGTCTTAAAGCAGGACCAATTAGTTGTTTCAGATCTAGATTCTTTAAATGCATGACTTATTACAGTTCAGTTTACCATCCAACACACACACACACACACACAAAGACACACACACACAATGCGTTCTGTATTCAGAGTCAGCTGGTTTTTCATCACAGCTCCCAGTATGACAAACAGTCAAACAGTCTGAAAACCTAAATGCGTAGAGCAGACACGGCACGTATTCATCGGCTGGAAGCGAAACATCATTGGTCAGTAACAGTCAGTATAGTGACCACATCACCAGTAAAGCTACCAAGCAGCCAGTAAGTGAGTCATCAGTCTGGCAGCCAGTCCTTTTATCAAGAGGCTGGATGTATGTGCTCTGTTGTTTCACTACTGACTGAGAATAAAAACAGACAGTGGCCGGTTGAGTTCACACAAAATGACAAGGCTACAGCTGAGTTTCTCAGGTGTAACTAGACAGTGGAACGTCATGTGGCGTGTTAGTCATCAGAGAGGATCTTGGGATGTCAAACCACTAGAAAGCTCTTAAAAAAAATTAAAATCCAATTAAATTATTTGTAAAAAGAGGGAACGTGCTGAAATGATATTCAAGGGATGATTCATGTTTTTTATTCATTTTTATGTTTTGGAATTGATGTATTGCCATTTAAATAAAAAAAAAAGCTTATTTTAAAATGTAGACTTGCTCTTAAGAGTCTACAAACACCAGCCTCCTGGTTGCAGAGATCTGTCAGACTCTGGATGTTGCAGCAGATGTTGAGGCAGATGTTAAATCAAGTCAGCAGCAAAGATAAAATATCTGTCGGTACTCTGCTGGTATTACCAGTAAACTGCCTTGAAATCCCAGTAGAGATGGAAAGAGCAAAGGAGGCCTGGGAATGTTGTAACATTAGGTTGGTTGCAATGTTACCCATGTGACCAGGCAGAAATTAACCGCAGTGATGTGAACAATATACACACACTTCCTTCCTAACCTTAGTGGGCAAAGTTTCATGGTTCTGTTGCATCACGTTATTTTGTACTCAAACCACATGCTCACATAAAGATGAAACATTTTAAAAGATGGTGAAATGTTAAAAATGTGTGAAGGACACATTTATTTTCAAAACAAGAGAACATTTTCTGCTCTCAGTTGTTTCGACTGCACCTGTTACCCAGCATTCATTGAGGATACTGTACTTAGAGATGCAAACCAATGACGTTGGTCAGCTATAGACTGATATTTCCGTATGCTAACGAGCATTATCGACTAATTTGTCCATTATTTTCTCAATTAATCGATCACTTGGTCTAAAAAATGTCATATAATAGTGAAAAATGCCTGCTATAATTTCCCACAGTCCATGAAGACATGTTCAGATGTCTTGTTTTGTCCCATCAGCAGTCCAAAAACCCAAAGATATTTAGGTTACAATGATATAAAGCATCTATTATTCCATGATAACAAACCAAATATCTTTGGACTGCAAGCCGGGACAAAACAAGACATTTGAGAGGAAACAGTTCTGACATTTTATAGACAAAAAAATTAATCAACAGATTATTCGATAACGAAAATAATTGTCAGTTGCAGCCCTAAAACACATTAGTGCTCACACCTTTACACAGTGACTATTTTTGTGCCGTAGAAACAGTGAACTGGTCCGTCAATGACTAACACACCCAGTCACCTAAAAGTGTATCCAAACTTTTGACTGGTACTGTCTGCGTAGCAGACAAACAGAGGAAGCTTGTTTGAAAGTTTCTCCACAAACGACTAAAAAAAAAAATGTAGATAATGATTACACAACTGTTACAATCGTCCCCTGCTTCCCTAGTGATAATGAAAGGTCACTATTGATTCTCCATTGACACCTCAGACATATTAAGTCCCATCAGAAATATTATGTTGATTTCTCCTCCTGGGTAAAATTAAGAGCCTAACTATGGCCATTTATCTCCTAGAAGTCGTGGTTGACCTCATTTGACCCAGGCTTAATTTCTAAATGGACAGTGATTGATTGTATAATGGCACATAACCCTTGGTTTATTGAACCAGCAAACCCCCTGTTAATGTGTTTTACCAGGTTAAGCCAGGCTTTCACACAAATATCACCCTTTTCACATGTAACTGTCCCAAACTTCAGTCTTTTCTCACACTTATGTGTTTCTCTGTATTTACATCTCTTTTACCGAAATGAGACAAATTTCTAAGTGGCTTTTACCTTGCTTAACCTCATTATCATACTGCATGGAAAACGACCCAAACATTTCTATAGACTGTATCCAGTGCAGCATATCATTGGTGTAGAAATATCGGGTTAATAAAGACAAAACTGAACGACAGTCGACTTTCAACAGGAGGAGAGATGCCCACAATGATAAGTCCTGAAAGAGATAAAGAGCACTGCCTACATACAGACAAGTAGCCTACGTGGTACGGCTAAATCAAAAGCTCTTTCAGAGTAAATGTAGATATTTGACTACTGGTCACGTTTACACGAAAATAGCTTCTGCACAGAACAAATACCGAAACTAACAACGGAAACCTGCGTCGTCAAACATCAGTTTTCGCAAACCTCTAGCCCAACAAAATCCCTCATCCTATAGCGGTTAACCTAATCAACTTTAAACAAATGCAAAGGTCGCAAAACTTTACAATGTTTCGCGGCTTGTCGGCTGTAAGCAACGGACCAGTGCAGACAGGAGAAAGTAGATACATAAAAGCTACAGGAAGATTCAAAAGAAAACATTTTTTCGCTGAGTTGAGGAACATTTGAGCTGTATCTGTCACAGGATGGGTGAATAGGATGGGTGAATGTGTAGTGTAGTGCAGTCTTACCGGTGGTGTATCCGTACTCCCACGGAGAAGTTATGACACACAGTGTAGTCCCCTCTTCCTCTGCCACGCTTCGGAAGCACGCGCCCCCTTTTTATCCGGATCCATTTGTGCCATTCGCGCTCGTTCCCCTTCCCGACCCCGCGAGCGCATCGATTGGCTTTGACACCGACGACGCAAATCCTTCCGTTTACCAGTGGCTGTGTGTGCGCACGCCCCGCGCCTTCCCACTGCTGCCTGCATCCATTTGATTTCCAGCCAGAGTAGAGTATGGATCTGTCTCTGTTCCACCACATTAATGAGGCTACAACTCTTCAGCTCTCTGTCTCTCATTGACTCCCTGACGTGGTTTACGTGTTTCAGTTGTGTCTCTTTAAACAGCAGTTGTACTGTATGCATAATTGTCTGCTTATGATGTAATGAGGCATATTTAAAGTCATTTTTTATGATGTGCTGAAGGCAGGTCATTAGAACTGTAAATGAACTTAGCTAATCTAGTAGCAAATTATATTAAAATGTCATGATTAGCTTAGATAATAAGAAACATAATTGTAATATAGAAGTTTACACGAATATTATAGTAAATATGGTATATCACAATTAACATGACTTTTATATCTATTTATCTGTCTGTTCTGCAGTGAACCCTTAACAGACCTGTCTGTTGTTCATTACCTAGTGTGCTATTTTAAAGTGTGTTGCCTTGTTGTTGTATTGCATTATGTATCACTTTGTATTACCTCGTGCTCCATTGCATTGCGATGCGTGTGATGGGTTCAACTATGCTGTGTGTCCCGATGCTGCACTTAACTTTATGTTGTTTTGTCTTATTTGACATTGCAACTTAACACAGCTGCAGTGTATAGTGTTACAATAACACGCACCATACAACAATACGCTGCCTTGCTGTTCTGATGCTCTGAATGGCGTTGTTTTTTGTTAGTTCAAGGCCACATTCTGTAGTCTTTTAGTATAATTTTGATGCCTTGGCTGTTGCCAGGCAACAGCTGTCCTGGAACAGAGATGAATGAGTGTCCCTGGGCTCTTCCTCTTTCTTCATCTCCGTCTTTACCTTCATCTTTTTTTTCCTTCACTGTCTCTCACTCACACAGGTTATGTTGAGAATAAATTCAGTATGACTTGATCAATTTCTAGCAGGTTTCCTGCTTCACTTGTAGGCCAACATGATGTAGTTTTATGGCTTTTAGAGTACGACGTCTGATTCTCAGTATAAGTGATGCAACCTAGGGCATGTTTCTTTGAACATCAGTCTTACCTAATTTCCTCAACTGGGGGTTACCAGTCTCTAGCTTCTCTTTGAGTAATATGCAGTTCAGAGCTAGCTTGTCTTGATCCATAGCCACCTTTCTCTGGTTCTGGTGGACTTCATCTTGCATATACTAGCAAGTGGAGTGGAAACTTGGCTTGCAAACCCTCTAGATTAGAGTACCTCAGTACAGAGTACCTCAAACATGCCAAGGTTCCAAACACTTTTACTTAGCCATGATCATCATGTTGATGACTCATACGTAAGAGTAATGTCTGCTGTAATATGACAGCCACAAAAGCTCTCAGTCACTCTCCATCTCTGACCTGTCTTGATGTTTCAGAGAGTAATGTGTCTTGGCGTAGCTGTTTCTTGGAATTTAAGCTACCTCCTGAGAACGACTTTAAGCCAAAGGTCTTAAACTTTAATACGTCAACTAATTCCTGAAACTCCACACAGCTGATAATGTGCATGCAGGAGATATTGTGCAGTATATTGCATGTAAACATATATGAGACTCTTCCTAAGTGCTTTTCACACAGCAGCACTGATACAGCCGCTAACCTCTCTCTCTGTGGGAAGTTAGTCCACACATGCTGTGTCTTCCCCTTGTGAATTGCAATCACTGGAGGCGGGAAACACAGATGTTTTTCATAGAAATAATTTATTTTGCAGTGTGGGTTCCTTTTGTTTGAGGAGAAAATGCACTCGGCTGAACACTCAAATTGGTGAGGCAGCTTCAGTCAGTACATTCCTGATACACATGAACAAAGAGTGAAATTAAGCCACTCAAGTTGCACGCAGCTCAGCTGCATGGTTGAGTTTTTATCACATCCTATTTAACCCTGAATAGATAATGCTGGCTTTTACCATTGCTTTGTTATGCAACTGGCTAACAACTGGTAATGTTGCAAATCTGTATTCAATATTGATGTTTGTTTGTGTGTTTAGAAAGAGTAAAACAGAAAGGGAGGTGGAGAGGTGTTTTTCTGTGAAAATTATAGGCTACTAGGCAAAAAAATATGGACGTGTTTTACATGCTGCTTGTTGAATATTGCAGAATGTATAAATTATTTAACAGTTATTCACACCTGAATTTCTGTCAGGCCTAGGGTTTGCTCTCAAAGTCTGGCACCACAGAGGTCTACATAACCCCAAAACACACTCACCCACACACCACCTGTCCTTCTATTCCAGTTTGTCTCGTGGGAGTCAGTTACTGAGGTTTGCTACTGCTGCTGCACTGTATGAGTAGTGCACAGGTGTTAGTTTGAATGCATCATCCGTCAGCTACACTGCGCAGACACCAGCTAGTTAATTCAAGTTCTCCATCCACCTCACCGACCACTGCAAGAATCACTTTTCTCCACACACATCAACAACAAACAGAGAGACAGGAGTCTGTAAGTTTGTTTCACTATACAGAGAGTTTTAATCAATGTTAGAAAACAAAATGCAGTCAGGAGCTTACAAAGTAACACTTGAGAGCTCATAAAGTGCTCGTTAGTGTTTTTAAAGTGTGGCTATGGGAGTCACAATAGAAAGAACAAAGCTTCTCCCTGGAGACAGTAAGGAACATGTCAGTTGTCAGACATACTGTATAACATTTTCCCTTGTGACACAGTTGTGTATCAGGAACTAAACAAATCAGCAACTATATGACAGTGAGCAGAATTTTTACAACATTGATAGTATCTGATGTAATGATAGTCTATGAAGAAGGCTACCCATACAAACTCCAGAACCTCATTAAAGGTCAGTTAATGTTGATGAAAAAGAAGATGAGGATGCAGTATAGAGCTACAGATACAGATTTCAATGGCCGCTGATGGCGAAAACACAAAATTGACGCAGTGATTTTTCCATTAATTAAAATATTCACTGTGTATGTGCAGGCACTTATGAATGATTTTGCAGGTAGAGCCCTCTCCATTAGAACAAAGACACTTAGCCTAAAAACACGTGTACTGCATTTAGCATTTAACATGTAAAATATAATTCACTATTCAACAATATGCTCTTTTTCCAATAGTATGAAATTGTTTGTTGTCTGCAGGAATATATAAAATGGATTTCTCTGGACTGTTCACACAACAGTTGAGCATAGAGGCTTAGATATTCACTTAACAGTGCTTCCTCAAATCCCTCTGCTGGCATCTGAGCATCACGATGCTACACAGCACTGATCAAAACCCACCATTCAGTGGTGCATATGCTCATTTATATTTTGCAGTCTAAAAAAATGATCTTTGGTGAGAATGTAAACAATTGCACCAGAACAAAACATAAGGCTTTAAAGTCTTCTAGCAAAACGACCAAAAAAAAAAGAACAAACAACACACAAGATCTCCATACAAACATATCTTACCTGATTACGAGTCCTACAACTACTTGTCAAATAGCATGAATTAGGATAACTTGCCCTGCCATTACACTTTCAAAAAGAAACATGATAAGCAAGGCATAACTCAGTATAGCCAGTTCCCCCTTGAACACTGAGGACAGAAAATGCAGTGTAGGTTACAATAGAGTTACTCTTTAGGATCCCTTTATGAAATTGATTAACTGAGGCATAATGAAATAGCAGAAAGCTGCGATGAGAAAGGTGATTTGGGGGTTGCAACAAATGCAAGACAAGCTAAAATACACGGGTTAAGGTGGATAGCCATTGGGTTATAGCATGAGGGGGGTATAGACATCAGCATCTCTGGTCCCAGACATAAGGCACATTAACAGGTTGTGTTGTCTCCAACCTTGATACCCCCTAATATAAAAATTGGCCAGATAACACACCCAATAATTTCTTTACATTTTTTAAAGGCCTATACCTGAGCATTACCCCCCTTCCCACCCCCCAACTGAGCACAGGACACATATTTCCCTCAGTCTGCAGTTTATCCATTTAACTGTCTCAACAACCCACCACAAATCTATCCATCCATCCATCCATCCATCCATCCATCCTTCTGTCTGACCACCATCCAAAGGCACTCTACCACTGCTCCCAGCTGAAATCGTCGCCCCCTCCAAACACGACGAAAAAGCCAAGGATTGTGAGGAAGATGACGGCGTTTCCTGTCATCACGAGGCCGCAGGCGCCCCACTGGATCTATTACAGAGAAATATTTAAACTGAAGCGTCCAAAAGTTACCTGTAGTCATATATTGGTTTTTAGAAGGCATACAATGTGTGGGTGAAATGTAATAACAACTGCTATGGTGCAGACTGCATAGATATAGCTACACTAACAAATAAAAAATGTGACTGTTGACTGTATGTAAATCAACCTCCAAAATATTTAAGCACACGGAGAGAGAACTCACTGTGTTATTGCGGGCAAGGACAATAGGGAGCCCAAAAGATGATACGACGATACCAGTTGTTAAGAAGTAGGCCAGCTCTCTGCATGCATTGCTGGAGGAGTCAGTGTCATCACCGAGGCGTCTGGATATGAAGGTCGGGATGGGGCTCAAGACGTAAAAAATCAGGACAAACAGCGGCCAGTATACCCTAGAAAAACAAGTGTAGAAAGATATTTCAGCATAGTGATGCATAGAAATTCGCCCAGTCTCCAGATCCTGAAATCCAAAGGATAAACATGCACAACGAAAACATTTAATATCAAAACAAACCACTCCAACCACATCTGAACTCTTCACTACAAAATGAGGCAAACTTGGTGTATTTCTGTCAGCTCACTAGCATATCTCCATTTCCCAGGTCTATAAATTGAGCTAATACCAAAATATAAGTAACATTATCATTGTCTAATGTACTATAAAGTTATAATAATTCAATCAGCTATTTGATTATATGATTAAGCACCTTTTTAAGCAAAAAATATCAATTTAACAAATATACAATCTCAAGCTACAGCTTCTAAATTGTGAAGACTTGCTGCTCTTTTGTCATCTGGGTCATATCTTTGGGTTTTCTAACTGTTGGACAAAACAATCTATTTGCAGACATCCCCTTGGGGTTCAGAGTTGTTAGAGGCCTTTCTGACAATTCCTGACATTTTACAGACCAAACAATTACCCAAAATATATAATTAGATAAATAAACCCTGCAACCTTATCAGTATGGGAAATAATGTGGTTGCAGCCCTAGAAGGCCATCTAATTATCTACTAACCACCCCTTTAAAGCATCAATACTGTATCCATTTGTTACATAATGAATACTTTGTTATAACCCACCCGTACTGTTCCAGTGCACAACCAAGCAGGAGAAACGTCAGACCAATGGCACCACTGAAGGACAAACCAACCAGTGCTGAAAGAAGAGAATTACAGTGAGAAACAAAACAGAAACAAGCTAAATGAACAGTGTGAATGCTACACTGACATTTAGCATTACTGAAATAAAAAAAACACTAACGCTGACCTCAAATTTCAATGAGGTGAGGAAATTATTTAATAAGATAGCTTCTAACAAATCTTACTATTCTTACTATAGCGCGGTAATAACTTTCGAAATGATTCAGCAAAGCTTTTTGAAAAGTGTACAACACTAGGCTAACAAAGTTTTGGAGAAATTCACGCTATTGAAGAAAAAGTCGGCGTCACTTTATGAACGTAACTCTCTACTTCCAGCTGAATAATTAACGCATATAGTCAGTTACCTTTGATACCCGCCATTGCGATAACTGTGTTAAAGTGTCAGCTTGACTTTCTTTGTGTATTGTTTATGTGTTCGGGCTCTGCTTCTTGGTAGACGGACTTCCTGCTTCCTCCATGGGGTTTTTTTCTCTTCTTTGTCATCAGGTGACTGTCTTAAAGCTGCAGTAGCTCAGCAGTCTGACTTTGACGACATGGTACCAGATCAACTCGGCTCTGCTCTACTCGCCTTTTATTGGTTTTCCATTAGGAAAAAGTTATTCATAGTATCTGGTACCTGGTATCTGGTACCGACTTTTTTGGTATAGCTGCAAAACAGCAAAATAGCTGAGCTGATACTAAAATGACGTGAAAACACTGCAGGTCACTGATTGGTCAGAGAAAATCATCACTGCACCCGAGTACTGGGGAAAATATTATGGGAAATTATGGGAAAGTTAATCAGTCGGTCAACCAAACATCTTACTCCCCTAATTGTTGCAGCTCATTAACACAATTCATTATCATTAGAATGTAACTACATTTACTCAAGAAGTATTTCTATTGTATTGTACTTTATATAACCACTACTTTTTACTCCACTACTTCTATCTGACAGTTATTACTATTAGCTGTTACTTTGCTCATTCATTTCTTAAATAAAATATCATGCTCTGTTAAAGATGAACTGTCCAACAGTATGTTAATTAGCTCAAATAGTCTCCAGCTCGACCAGCTTCAACATTAAAATGCTGCTTATGCGTTAATACATCAGCAATAATATTAGAATAATATAAGTTACAATAATATATTAAATATTCATGTAACACTCACAGGAGTCATTTTTCTGCATAATGAGAAGGCATACTTCTACTCTGATCCACAGTATATAATGGGTCTCTATAACAAATTTCTGAACCACAAATCTATTTTTCATCCCGAAATACCTCATTAGTTTTACACTTTGTTTAAGGAGGAAAATAGTCACAATCACCAGTGGTGGAAGAAGTAGTCAGATCCTTTACTTAAGTAAAAGTACCAATGTACAGCAATGTAAAAATACTCCATTACAAGTAAATGTTCTGCATGAACGATCTATTTAACTAAAAGTACATAAGTATTCAAACTATTAAAGTATTTGTTTTATCCCTCTGACTGATTCAGATTCATATATACTTTATATTTACACTTTATTGTTCATTGTAGCCATACAACTGTGACGACCCCTCCGCTCCACTCGGTGCTGTGACACAACAAAATTATACTTATACAGAGACATGTGATAATAGAGGCAGTGTCCTCTACCTGTATATAATACATAAGAGGTACTTATGTATGGCAGACAAACGGTAGTAGTGCAGTATAACAGGGATTTGCACAATGAATGAGGCACTTGTTATTACAATACTGATACAATGTAATATGAAGATTTTATATTACAGATGTAATATGTATTGATATGTAGTATATATTATTACATATGACATCATTAGATTATTAATATTGAAGCATCAGTATGTAAGCAGCATATTACTGTTGTAGCTGCTGGAGGTAGAGTTAGTTTCAACTTCTTTATATAAAGTTAGCTAATTTAGTCCAGCAGTTCTCAATCAAGATGTTGATGCCCTCCAAAGGGTCACCAGATAAATCTGAGGGGTCGTGAGATGATTAATGGGAGAGGAGAGAAGTTCTGATGTTTTCAGTTTTTGGACTTTTTCTCTAATCTTTGATTTTTGCTGAAATATTGGATCATTTGAACATTTCTTGAAATGAAAGTATGTGAGAAGTTTAGAGGGAAAAATCACTATTTGGTGGAGCTGTTAACATCTCATAGACATGTGAAATGTGAACCCGACTACACACTGCTTTTTGTAAAATGTCAAAAGCCAAAAAGGTTGGAAACCACTGGTTTCATCTTTAACAATGTGTTGTGTTTTAAAAGCTTGTTATTATCCATCGTGTAAAATCTGAGAAGTAACTGAAGCTGTCAAATAAATGTAGTGGAGTAGAAAGTACAATATTTCCCTCTAAAATGTAGTGGAGTGGGAGTATTTACAGCAGGACTTTTACTTGTAATGAATTAGAGTATGAGTGAAAGTGTTATCTGTTCTTCGTCTGACACAGTGTTATGAGCTTCCCTATATGCTGTACCGAAAACAAATTCCACCGACCTCAGTTATGTGGTCATTAAACGATTGATTGATTTTTATGTTGTTGTATAGCTCCTTTTACTTAAGTAAAAGATATGAATAATTCCACCACTGGTGAGAAATGTAAACAGTATATAGTATCACATGGTATATATAAAGCCTACAACTTTCCAGAAATGTTGGATGTAAAAACATCCACTGATATTTGGCCTTTTGACAACTGTTGACACAATATGAATTATGCTTCCATTTCAAATTTTTAGCGGAACTGAAATCCACAATAAGGTGACCTTAAATAAACCCGAGTTAAGCTCGGTGTGAGTCCCTCTTGTTGATGTTCAGGTTCAAGTCTAATATGGAGATGAAACCAGGAGAAAGGCACAGCACATCAAAGGGCATGAGTGATCACAGAGCTGGACCAGATGTTTGCGGACTGATGCTGCTGTGTTACTTTGTTGTTATTCTTCATCATTTTCAGGACAGTTTGTGTGTGCAAGAGCAAGCTGGCATGTTGTCACTCATCCTTCAGGACCCAAACATTTGACTTCAATTTCAGGTTATTATTTGCTGATTAATTTTAATTTCTCTGAATGAAGGAGTGTGGGATGGATGATTCTAATAATAATTTGAGGTTTCATTGCAGGAAAACTACAGTTATTTACTGTGAAAATTAGCACTGGGTGCATGAGAATATGTCACTTGTGGGAGGACACTCTAGATCTGTGCTGACTGTGCTTCTGTTCTACAAAGATGCTCGTTTATTTCCATTTCTTTATCAGTCATCAGAGCAAAACCATGAAGCTGACATCCTGAGTGTGTGAAGCCACATTTCATAGAACAATGTGAGAGCATACTGTGCTATAAAAGTAAGTTTCACAGAGGAAGTGTAACTGCTGTTTGAGTCACACGCTGCGTTTAATAGAACATTATGTCAAGATTAGATGTTTTGATCTCTATGAGGGCTCATGATTTTGACATCCCATTGCTTTTTGGCAGTGACTCATTGGAATAAATTACAATCACAGATGACAGAAGACAAAATAGACACAGATTGAAACACAGTGACTAAATCACAACACATCGTCTACTATATGAGAAAACAAACCCCACAGGAACCAAAATTTTAAAAAAGCTGTTTAATGAGGTACAGACACGGTCACTGGATATATTTTAGCCTAAAATGCAAACTGCTGAAAATTTTGCTGCTACACTTAAGCTCAGTTTATAAAAAAAAAAAAAATCTGGACAGAAAAACAGAAAGGCCATTAGTTTAGCAATGATGGAGTAACTTGTGGGTTGAATCATGTGATGAGTGATGGGCCGCTTCGACCTGTCCTGTGATGGAGCTGAGAAATCTTTAGAGCGATTGTTGCCAGATGTGCCAGCATCGCCTGTCCCAAACATAGATAATATAGTTAGAGATTCAAGCACATGTGCCAGTGATGCATTTCCTCATGCATATTTGTCTATAAACAGACATATATAGTACTGTTGATAACTAATGTGAATATGATAGGAAACCTTTAACCAGAGGGAGAATATCTGTGAGTTACTTCATTCCTGATTGTGAAAAATAACAGATTTCTTGAATATTTGTGGATGGTATATACAGTATTTAATTAAACAATTAGGGCCTGATATATGATAGTATGTTCTGGGCCTTGTTCCTCACAACCACACAACACCACACAAACTGTTTTTCAGTGTTGTGGACTCAATCATTTTAGAAATCTTGTCTATTTTTGGCCAAAGTAGGTTTAGAAATTGTCAAAATTAGATACTCTACCTGTGTATCTTGAAAAATATGCTCTTTCTCATAGCTGTCGATGTAGATTCGGACTGTGGCCCCGTCACTACTTGTCCCACTGAGTCTGTAGATGATTCGGGAACCATCAGAGAAGATTATCCGCAGACCCTGCAGCAAAAAGATCCCAGAACAGAACACATGAAGCTTTTAGGATTTGCAGTTTAGTCCTCCAGGCAACTCTAATGCTGTAAGTATCCAAATCTGTACAAATAACAACCTTATCATACAGCTCACTGTGTTTCTGTCACGTACCTGGTTCCTAGAGATGGTGCTGTCTACTGGGTCTGTGTACTCAAAATTGTCAGCTTTTTCCACCTGGTAAATTTTGTCTTCTACAGCAAATCTCTGCTTCACAAAGGACTTGTCAGCAATCATCAGCTCCAAATCCTCCATCATATCACAGGCTGCATCTATGTCTACGTTCTCATAGTCATATCTGGACCAAACAACAACAACAACTATCAGTAACAGAATACGTGCAAGTTTATTTGTACTGCAAATGTCCCACCTCTGAGGTTGTGTCAACTAGAGAATTGTTTGTCGCCTCCTAGAGCAGATGTTGCTTCTTTTTTTGTAATATATGATTTATGCCACCATAAAGTAGCCAAAACACCACAAAAATCTACCTTTCCTTGAAATAGTAAATGTAGCTTTCTAAGAGTACGTATAACACAATAATATCTCTGGTTATGTACTGATGCTTATGAAGGAAAATCAAGAATATTAAAGAGCACCAAATGATCAGAGTATCTGATATCTACTTTTTTGACACTTTCAAGTCTTTTTTTTACCCAACAAGCGGTGCAGTTTGTGGGAATGTGCAACAGCATATATTTCCCACTAGATGTCAGTCATGTTCTATATATTTCTTAGTCCCATATAGTAGCACAGAATAATTTCAGCCCACCTTTTATAGTAGTTCCATCTATATAAGAAAATGATCTACAATATTTTACTCATACATAATTCAACCACTGCTAATTACTCTTTTTTTAACTTTAGCTGTCTATGAAAGTTGATGGTGTATAACTCTAAATACAGATAAACTTTGGAACAACCCCAGTGTTTCCAGTGTTTACTGGACCAATGACTTATGGCCACACCTCACCTGGTGAAATAGTTCCTTCCATATTTTAGCCAATGGTCCTTAAGAATACTCTCCACACTCTGCCTTCTGGTGGCCAGGATGGACAGCCATGCCAGCACGGCCCAGAGCCCATCCTTCTCCCGAACATGGTCTCCACCTGAAAGATGATATATAATTAAGTGACTGTGCACTGCAAAAAAACAAAAATTAAAAAAAATAATAAAAGAATTAAAGTAGGATCTTTCAAGACAAGGAAAATATATGATACCTGTACCAAAACTTTCCTCTCCACACAAAGACAGTCTGCCTGCATCCATTAGGCTCCCAAAGAATTTCCATCCAGTGGGAGTTTCATATAGCTCTATTTTTGTTGCCTTGGCTACTCTGCAAGAAATACACCAGAGAGGTATTTAAAGTAAACGTAAAGAACCTCCAAAACTACAACAACAAAAAGTAAACATGGGAAAACAGTTACATCTACACATCTGGAGAATTTAATGTCTAAATTCTGTTAATTTTACTTCACCAAATGCTTTAAAACCACTACCACACTGGTTTTGACAGTGATATGTAAAAGCCAGGTCAAAGTTTTACCTGTCTAAGGCTGCACTTGTGGGCATGCTGCGGGCGAAGCCTCTCACCCCTGTATGCTGAAAGTATGGGATGCAGAAGATGTTGTCAGCAATCACAGCCACAGAGTCAGATGGGGTGACAAAGAAGCCGTGCTTACCAAGGATCATGCTACGGTCCTAGAAAGTCAACAGAAAGACAAAGGTCAGAGGTTTAAAGCCTCCAGTTCAGGTTCATTCTGGACGTGACTGTAAAGTAGTCTTTGCGTCCAATTAGAAAAAGAAGAAATGTACTGCATTATTTTTAGAAAATAGAAATAGTTCCACTTACTCCATCACCGTCAAATGCTGCACCAAAATCATACTGTCCATCTCTCATGCTGTCAACCAGATCTGCAGCATAGGTGAGGTTAGGATCTGGGTGTTGACCCTCAAAGTCCTCCATTGGGACACAATTGATGGCAGAATTGGCAGGACAGCCCAGCTCCTCACACAGTATTCTCCTCACATATGGTCCTACCACTGGAGAGCAGACACAGGTGATGAAGGAAGACTGGTATAAAGACGAGGATGAAGGACTCTACAATGTGGCACTATTAGTATAGCTGTGTTTCAAATTTAGATAAGAAAACTAGAGAGTGATCGGAGTGTGTGGTATAGTTAAAAATTCAAACCCTATAAATAGCAATACTGGGTACGACTTCCTGTCCTGAGAGGGTTCAAGTTGTGTTGTGGTGTTGGCGGTGGTGGTAAGGGTGGTGTAGGGGGGTTCGACCATTAGTTTCGGTTTCAATGTTTGGGGAAACTCAAAATAGCTTAAGTAACCTAACCACTCTGAATCAGTGAAAGACCAACTGCTCCTACAACCTCATGTCACCTCTCCAACACGAGAACAAAGCCTTGAACTTTCAAACAAGGTTGTTTCTTTCAATTGATAAGCGCTCATGTTGATGGAATCTCCAAACTTCATGCAATAGTCAGATGTTTTGGTGATCTTGTGTACAGACAGGTGGCTTTACTTGTCCTTGACATTGGGCCTTATGTAAACAACATGAGAATCAAGAACAAATTGTTTTTCCTGAAAGCCCATGACTCACTTATAAGCAAATATTGAGTGCAAATTCCAAATCTATATACACTGGCCTGTGAGCCTCAGTTAAATATATTTTGACAGGAATCAGATAATTGAAAGAAGAGAGGGACAGAAGGAAAAAAGAAGATTGGAATTAGATGTGACATAAAGGGCCCAGTTAGATCTCAAACCCACGACAGTTTTATGAATAACCCCAATCTAACTGAGATGAAAGGACACCTCTGAAAAAGTATTCACTGATACTGCAACAAAGGCTGTTCAAATCAACATAATTAAGAAAATTTTAATGCAAGACGAGCATGTGGGAATCTTTCTGTCTGCATCTTAATGAGAAGATATGCTACATGCTAGATATTCTCTCACCTCCATGCATGGCATCAAGTCTTATCTTGATGTGGTTCTCGCCAGACAGAAGTTCCTTCAGAGCAGCAAAGTCAAAGATGTTCCTCAACAGGTTAGCGTAGGACTCCACAGAGTCCACAATTTCCACTGGAGACAACCACAAATGAAACAGACAGGTGGATTTGTTATTAGTGAACTTTGAGCTTTGCTGGCTTCTCAGTGCTTAGACAATTTAGTGATACATCCATCAAATAAGGAGAGGATAGAAGCACTGAGAGAAAATGAAAAGATATCCTTTCTTTTCTCTCAGTGCCTCTAGCCTCTCCTAATTTGAAGTGACGAGTGACAGACTCATGCTGCACTTCACCTGTGAAAGGTTTGAACTTGTTCTCCAGATCAAACATCTGTTTGCCTAGTGTTGTCAGATCCACTCGGAGTCCGGGGCAGATGGCAAACTCTTCGATGGTTCTGCTGATCTGAAAGATCTTGCTTGTGACAGCCTCACTGGCCGGTCCTGGATGAAGCGGAACAACGCAGGCATTACATTTGACATTTGCATGTAGTGTACCAAAGAACTACAGCTATAAACATTCAGTATACTGATGATAATGTTCAGTGTTGTTGTTTTGATGTGCTTGAACTTTGTCCCAGATTTTATTTCAAACAAAGTGTCAAAACTGTATCTGTGCCAAATGTCTGAATGAGGCCTTGTTAAATGTCTATCTGATGCCTCTTGTAACACTATTTAGCACTTGGCTGAAGCCCCTGCATGCTTCCTCCTCCAGTTACCATACCTCCATTTGCAGTATTGTACTTAATGCCAAAGTCTCCATCGGGTCCACCAGGGTTATGGCTGGCAGTGAGGATGATGCCACCGATGGCTTTGTATTTCCTGATGACACAGGAGATGGCAGGCGTGGACATTATCCCATGGTGTCCAATGATCAGACGACCCACCTGAGGAAATGTCGGCTATTATGAGTATGTAACTTAAATTATTTTGAGTGGGGGAGGGGAGGGAAAACCGTGGAATATCAGGTTTAGTGTGTCATGTTTCTTTCGAAGAGTTACTAGAATTCCACTTGATGTATGGCAGTTAAAGCACATCAAGAGCAAGTTCTGTCATGTGTAAGTGTATTTTAAATCCCTTTAAGTATACCCTCCATCTGTGTAAGCATCAAAAGCTTGGAGCTTGTGTAATTTAAACCTGGGGACCACAGAGAGCTCATTAATGCTGCTGGCAGGATGGTTGAAAACAAAACAAGTTTCAAATGTTTCTATTTGAAGACAGCAGAGTAGCAAGAGCTGCAGCTGCAGCTACAGCAGTGACTACTTGTTTTTTGCTGAAAGGCAGCATTCATCCTTTCATTTCTCAGCATTACACTGTTCTGTTGTTGTATCACATTATAATGTCCTCCTCTCATTGTCTTGCATCACCTACAGTATGACTTACTCATATTTCAAGCTTGATAAGACCATCAGTTGCTAATTGTTAATTGCAAGTCTAACCAAATGCTATAACAAAAAAAAAACAATGCAAGAAGTGTTAAATGTTAAATATTTATTACTCAGCAAAATTATTCATTTTTTAACACAATGATAACATAATAGTGCAGTTTATTTTTTATTGTATAAATAAAGTTTTATATCTATTACTTTTTTTCTGATGTGCTAGATTTTATTCTATTGTCTTAAGGATATTATAAAACAGTAGTTAAAACCCACCTTGTGTTTTTATGGTACATTGAAATATTGTATATTAATATCATTTTTTAGTAAATTATATAGGGGCAAAATCATATACAAATACAAATATTGTAAGTATCCAAAGTTTTCTAGACTTCTTCCTAATGTAAGCAACTTTTGCCTTTCCTCAGAAACAGTAATTTGACAAGAATATCCTGACTTAAGGTCAACTTGCTTTTTCTAGAGTCATTTACCGTATCGAATGGGCTTCATCAGTGGGTGGAGTTTGCTCAGTTGTCATGCAGATGGCTCTGTTGACATTGGAACTCAGTAGCCTTTATTATTCTACTGTATCCACAGCATTTTTTTTTTTTAATTGCTGCAACTTGTACCTCAGGAGAACTGCATAATATGGCTTCAAGCCCCAGAAAAAGCTAGTAAGTGGACCTTGAATTGTGTCTGTTTAGTCGAACTTTTCATAACATTAAATATAAACATAGATTCTTAAAGACTGACCAAATATTTATTTTATGTATACCATGAGTGCCTTGAATGAATCTAAACAATAAACTATATTTTAAATATATATATATATATATATATATATATATATATATATATATATATATATATATATGTGTGTGTGTGTGTGTGTGTGTGTGTGTGTGTGTGTGTGTTGTAAATTAATTGAATATTTCCTTAAATTTAAGTTTTTTTATGGTATTTATTTTTTTCTTTAATATAATAATGCAATGTTCCAAAAACAAAACAAAAGCCAAGGTCTGATTTTTCTACTGTTTTGTTTGTATTTGGTTACAAGTTGCATCTTAACTTGTTAATTCCCAGAATTTATAATTTTGCATTCTTTTTTAATTTATTAATGAAATAAACCATAAGTCAAAAACTGCTACATGACAAGACATGATGTTGGTACAACCAAAAACAACATAGAGATAATAACAGGTGGCGGGGCAGGTGACACTGACATATGTACATGCAATGATTTGCACACAGTGACACATCTATCCACGCTCACACCCACCCGCACATTTCCACATACACACACTTACCAGCATGCACGCACAAATAAACACACACACAGTAAGTAAATCCATACACATGGTGACACTGACCCCGTTGGCAGCTGCCATCTGCACAATGACCTCAATAGCGGTTCGGTTAAAGAAGCGTCCATCTCCCCCCACCACTACTGTTGAACCCTGGCGGTCACGAAGGTCAATGGAAGAGAAGATACTCTGGATGAAGTTGTGCAGATAGTTCCTCCTGGACTGGAAGACATAGACCTTTTTCCTCAGGCCGCTAGTGCCAGGTCTCTGGTCAGGGTAAGGGGCTGTAGGGACAGTCAACACCTGCAGGGGACTGTTGTCCATTGTTTCAAAATGACGATTGGACCGTATGCTGCAGCTTGAAGAGCTGGGGGAACCTGTTGTTTGGAGGGAAATCCCCCTGCCAGTTCACATGGGGAATGGTGCACAGGGATAGAATGGGAGGGTGAAATCTTGACTCCTCCTATTATTTCACTCAGGCTGGAAGCATGGGGTCACAGTGGTACTGGTGCAGCCCAAAATAACCTTTCAAACGAGTGTGTGTGCAGAGGCAGGGAGAGTAACTGAAGACGCTCCTTCACACATGTGCAGGGAGATCACTGTCAAGGCTGCAAGCCCAGTTACAAAGAAGTGTGTGTGTGTGTGTGTTTGGGTGTGTCTGGATGGAAGTACTGAGGTGTTATGGGAGCAATTTGTTCAACTGTGAAGGGCTGCAGCTGTGCTTGTGTGATGATATGCAAAAAGAAGGATGACATCTCTCATCTGAGATTAACAGTATTTTAGGGAAAGATATTTACCCTTTCTTAAATTGTGAGAACAGAGAGTGAGAGGCGCAATTAGAAGCACATACTGAATATAGATATGTGGTTTTGAGAAAGTATAGGCTTACAAAACAAACATGATTTGTCAAATCTAATTATACATGCAGAACAGTCTAATCAGAGTGGAACATATATTCATGACACAGAACAGCACTGCCCTCTAGTGTTTATTAATGGCACGTTACAACACAGTATAAAAGAGTTTGGTACAACAACCTCCCCTTGCAACATTCTGAAAGTTTAAGTATGTAATAATCACACATTCACACACACACACACACACACATTCATTCATTCATTGGAACGTCAAAACAAAGTTAGCGTTTGATGTTTTTTTAGTTAAAGGAGTTTTGGCTAGGTGTTGTGTTGGTCAGTGTTTTATGATATTTTCAGTTATAGGGCTTTCCACACAAAAATTAATACTAGCATTATATGTAGTCACGTCTAACTTTTATTTATGTAAAGGACCATTTTGTCAATTTTCTTATCTCTAGTTCTCCAAATGAGGGATATAGTTTGATATACCGCAGTTGTTGACGATGTTCTCTGTGTCTCTGCGGCGCAGCTGCAAAATCCGCTGTCCTTCTACCACCAGTGCAGTCATTTGACATGTACAGTTATGTAGTTGGAGGCAAAGAAGAGCTACAGGCCTTCAAGTGGTGCCTTCAAGGATGGTCAAAGCTGGGTCTCCCAAAACACTCGACCTACTATGTTACGCTAGCAATAGGGAAAAGCAGACGCTAAAATATCATACTACTAAATTCTTCAAAATATCAGTACATTTGGAAGAAAACTAGATTCATGATACGTGGTCAAATATCACGCTGTGGAATCAAACACAACATAGTTTGGAGAAGGAAGTGACCAGAGAATTTTGAACCTCAGGTGGACAGAATAGCTGAATCTAATACAAAAAAGTTTTACAATATACTGTCCGAACAGAGATGTGGCACTACTATTAAAACTTATAAGGCCAAACACAGTGATGTGGAATCAGACAAAACAGAGTGTGGAGGAGACAGCATCCAAAAAGAGAGCCAAAAGAAAAGCACAACAGCCGGAGTAGCTTTGCCTCATTGACCAGTGGCCAATCAGGATGGTCAGAAAGAATGGAGACAGAGTGAAAACTCTGCACTTCAGCAAACTTTGGTAAATGTGACTCTGTTTTCTGACAGAATATCATATCGGACTTTAACTCTGAATACAGAACAGCACAACAGCGACTGTGTTAACTTTTGCAACTGGTCCTGGCTCTTTGTCGTCCAAAAGAATAAAAGAAACAGTGATTGGTTGCAATTTCCCCCACCTTTATCCATAATGGTTTCTCAAACAAAGCTGAAATGGAGACGGCAGACTGGGAGGTTTTTTGACTGTTCACCCACTGGCACCAGCAGCTCTGGCAATATTCTGACTCGTGTGTTGATAAATTTGCTTTGATCCACATAACAAACTCCAGCACAGTGTTGGTGCACACCAGTAAGATATAGCCAGACTTGATGAAGAAAAAGGTTTTGTAAATGAAAGTAAGCCACAGTAAAGAGATATAATGCTGCTCACTAACTCTGCTAACCGGCCAGCTTGCTAGGAAATGTACTTGTCACCTGTGTTCTGTAAACACACCGTCAGTAGTTAGCAGTAGCAGTAGCAGTAGAATGCACAGTGCATTCTGGTAGCTGCAGGATTAAGCGTGATATGGGGAATCCACATCCTTTTTTCAGTTTTATCTAGTCATAGGGCACCAATTTCAAAATTAAAAAATTAATATCTACTATGTAGGTGACCTCGTTTAAGAATACATACACAGCTTTGAAGTTTCCCTTTATTTTAAATAACATATATCAAATATATCAAAAATAGAGAACGTGAAGTACATATGAGTATGCTCTTTACCAGTGGCTCCCCAGCTTCTTTGCCTGATAAGCACTCCAAAATTAAGCAATGTCGTAGGTAGTTCGACCAGTAATTTTCAGTTTTGTTCCATTAAAGGGGACATATTACGCTTGTTATGATTTTCTGCTATTTATATACTGTTATGATGTTAGATATCTAACTTGAGGAGAACGTATGTAGAAATGCTCCCCACAAGTCGAAAGCCAGGGCTTCAACCTGCTTTGAACGCTTGTGGAATCATACTTCTATAGTTTGTTTCATGGTTTGTTGACATAGCCTCTATCTCTCTGAGGGCAGCCTCCAAGAGTTGGCCAATCAGAACAGAGTGGGCTCATCAGAAGGGGGACCTTAAAGAGACAGGAGCTAAAACAGCCAGTTTTAGACAGAGGCTGAACTAAGCAGCTGCATAAAGAGATATTGTATAAATATGATATAAATAAGGAGTTTTTTCAAGCTGTATCAATTATGCAAAGATATTCCAGCAGAGCCCCAGAATATAAATATAAACCTGTCTTTGTGCATAATATGTCCCCTTTAAAGTCATTTTTAAAGGACAGAAAAAGTCAATCTGATGCAAATCCTTCATCCTTTCAAAGACCTGTCACCTTGGTTGGGAATCATTGTTGTATACTGAGAGTCAATGTGACCCAATATGATAACTGTTTTAATTTCTCCTCTATAACCTTTGACTTCTGAGATACAGTGAGTGAATATATATTTTATGCCACAGTATGAGGATGAACAAGCAGTTAATTGCACTTCAGTATATTTTAGATTCCCAGTCACAGGGAGAAACACAGTCTTTTGGCTCTCTCTGTTTAGGACACATCAGAAATGTAAAGTTAAAAGGAAACTTTGGCATTTTTCAACCTGGCCCACTATTTGTAATCCTTGGGGACACAATTACCCCCAAGGACTACATTGCAGCCCATTTCACGACTGCTGGCTGAAGAGATCTCCCTCAAATATTGGACCAATTTCACAAAAAATTTGTCCATATTAGTCACTTAGATGCAAAATAATGGGAAAATAGGGTCCATGTTTAAAAATATTGAAGTTTCCCTTTAAGTTAGTATCCTGTGTGACTTTAATCTACTGGGATTTGAAAGTCTAAGGAAACATCTTCCTCTCTGACTCCTCTGAAACTGCCCACATGGAGCATTGCCAAGGCACTCCTGAAGAGGCCACTATATATACTGCTGGTTGGTGTTGAGTACTTTCGCTGGAGAATGTCTGTAATGGTAGGTTGAGATGCCTGTCTCAGTTGAAGCTGATGTGGAGGAGGCGGTGCTGTGGGGAGCCACAGGGTGAACAGAGATCTGGGTGAACTTGAGGGAGTCAGAATTCTTACGGCCAGGCTTCCATTGGATCCCTCTCCGACGCTCTGAGCGCCCCTTTGGTCTCATATGGAAGTATCTCCCATTCAGGTTGGTGTCTCCACAGGCATTGAACCACCATCCACCTGGAGGACGACACAAATTAAACAAATTACCTGCTGTGCAAATGTCAAGTATTGTATTGTGATAATAACGTTTCTACCACATATACATCTGCTGCTGTACCTGTGTAGTTGTAGGCACAGTTGGAGTCCTGGTTCTTGTCATTGTCCCTGTCCTTGGTGGAGAACATCATGCCTGTGTGGTTGCTCATGGGGTCAGGCAGATCTCCAGACAGATGTTTGAGGTGAATGGTGTAGTTGCTCTCTGGATCACCAAGGTAAAATCTGTATTCGAAAAAGCGCCTGCTCTGTTTCCAATCTTCCAGCTGGATGTGAAGGACAGAGTTGCCCTGAGCAGCTAGAGAGTGTATCTTCCTGAGACCCAGCCAAAACTCCCCTGCAAGAGACACATCATTGAGAGCTCAGAGCTGACATGGCTTAACAAGCACCAATGAGAAGTGACCAGGCTTGGACTGGCAATCTGGCAATTCTGGCAAATGCCAGATGGGCTAGCCCACCTAGTGGGCTGCAAGGCCACCACCAGCTATGTGCTGAAAAATATTGACCTGCTGGCAGCCCACTTGGTGTTGAAACAGCCCATCTGACTGGGGGTCACAAAGTACCAAAATTGGCAATCGGCAGGTACATTAAGTGGTACCAACCATCGTCACCTCCCCCCACCCCTTCGAGTGGATCCGTTCATCTATGTAATGTCAGCAGGAAAAAGTCAAATGAAATCAAGGCAGAAAGTAGACAAAAGCAGCAATTCATTTAAATAGTGTCCTTAGCATGAAATCCTGTCTGTTAAGCCTGATGTGTGGATTGCATCAGAACATTGTGTGAAAATTAAGTTTTGGATATTGTGTTAATGATGACAGCATTGCGTTTTGTCATGGACTACATTCATGACATATTATATTATGTCATATTTGTTTTATATTTGAAGTTATGGTGTTTGAAGCATAACTGTCAAGAATTGGTTTTCCCATATCAGTTTTCAAACGAATATAATCCTAAAATCTGACTTTTGCTGTAGGGTATTTATTTATTACATTATTTTATTAAACCCTGTAATTACACCTGTTGTTAAGGTGCCAACTTGATATCTATTGGTTAGCCCATATGGTATAAATATTGTTTTTTGCATCTCATAAGTACATATATTGGGGAATAATGGGACTGGTCCAGATGAAAACTGCCAGGGCCAAATTTTGTCCCTAGTACAACCCTGAAAGTGACGCGTATGAATATAAATGTGGACAGGAAGGTGTACTTTCATTTAGAGTGGTTTTAAAAAGACAAATCTTATTATCTCAAGATGAAACATAACTAGTTGAAAATTTGGCAGTTTAGAATTCATTTCCTAACATTATGGGTAATTGCCCCTTGAGTAGAGTCTGTAGAGTGTCTTACCTTGAAAATCTCCAAATCCATTTTCATACTTCTCCCAGGTTTGATCAAAATTCACTGAGCCATCTCTCCTTCGCTGGATGACTGTTTCTCCGTGGTCTAATTGGAGGGGAAAAAAAGAAACACTAATGACTTAATTTTAAGGAATAGCTCGACATTTTGGAAAATACTCTTATTCACTTCCTGTCAGGGAGTTAGATGAGAAGATTGATACTATTTTAAGACGCTACAACCAGCAGCTAGTTAGTTTTACTTAGCATAAAGACTGGAAAACAAGGGGAAACAGCTAGCTTGGCTCTAACAAAATCTGCCTACATGTACCCAAAGCCATCTAATTTACATGTTATATCTTGTTTGTATAATCCATACAAAAACTACAATTTGAAAAACAACCAGGTAACCAGCTGCTTTCTGTAGATTCATATTACTAGACAGATATGAGAGTGGTATCAATTTATTTCATATAACTCTCAGCCAGAGAGGGAATAAACATATTTCCCAAAATGTCAAACTACTCCTACGACAGCCAGCTGGACTAAACAAAGACTAAACAAATTTTAATAAGTGATCCTTCATAAAAAAAAAAAAACCAGTAGGGCTATGCAGTGGAAAAGTTATATTTTAGAGACAGCACAGTACCTTTGCTCATATCACAAAACACCATAAAGGGCTCTGATTTGTTGGGTCTGATGGCGTACACACCGCTGACTCGCTCTCCTCTGTTGAACAGCTCACTGCAGTCTGATGGCAGATCTATTAAAAAATAATCAAACAGAGCGCATGAAGCTGTGCTCAATTTAGCAGCAATGTAGTAATCTATAGCAGAGAAGTTGGTGTACACAAATGCCTAAGAGGTCACAAGTTCAGATTAGTTGCATTAGCAGGAAAAATCTGTGTAGGATAATTGATTTAATTGCTCAGTAAGTAGTAAGTCTGTGGATGCATCAGACAGCTATGACTCTGTGAAACTGTGTAAATGTGAAGCAGAAAATTGCTGGAAATTGCCTGGACACATTCTTAAATAATGAGCACTGGCGCAGCAAGATTAGATACTTGACCTTTGTGCTCGCTGAAACTCACTGTATGCCAAATAAAGATAGTAAATCATAATATCACTCTCCGCATTATGTCATGTTTTATTATCCATCTTACTCATCATTCCGGTGCTGTGGGTGGAGCTTGAGGTCAGATAAGGGGTGAGTGTTGGTACTTCATTGGTGAACATTTCAGACATCCTCTCAACGGTCTCTTGGGGAAATGTGTTGGCTGTAAGCTGGGGAAATTGTTAGGGAAACACTTTAGCTTGCAGACATAATCTTCCTGACTCCAGAGAAATACTGTGGATTAAATAGCAACTCCACACATATTAAACTTTGGGTTGTTATTTTGCAAAAGTAAAAATTTTTCCAGATGTTTTATAGTTCAAATATGAATTTTAAAGCTCTCAAGACCAAGGAAAATGCAAATATCACTCAGGCACTGGCTGAGATTATTAAAAGTACGAACAGTTCCTTCATCATTTCTACACCTACTGAAGATTTAAAGTCCAAATTATATAGTTGAGCAGCCTGGCTCCATTAAAGTTTCTTTCATTGCAATGCCATGATGTTGACAGCTCATTATTCAAAAAGTGGGCAAAATGCTTTCAATTTTCTGGAAAAAAATGCTGAATTTTGTTCAACAACAAAGTACAAGGCCAATCACTTCTAACAAATAACAGTGCATTACTGTACAACTACCTTTTCCTCCAGAGCCTTTATCTTTATCCTCTGGTGGTTGAGCTGGTCACTCTGTTCCCTCACTGCCTTCAGCAACTCTGTGATGCTTTGATCCTGGCTGTGGATCACCGCCTGACAAAGGAAAAAAGTGAGACTTATTAAAGGGTAGGTTAGATGCCCATATGAACACAGTTTTTGCTCACCTGTTCATATTAACCATTAGAAGAACCCTTCCAAATGTGCTTTCAATGTAAATGATGATAGACAAAATCCATAGTTCTATATTTAAGTTTATTTAATTGTATCTGAAGATAGTAAGAGGCTTCAGCCGTCTCAGTCAAATAAAGTGGATATCTCCTGCAGTTTTAGTCTTTAAGCATCAAATTCCCTCTTTGTGTTTCCTCGGACAGTGTTTCCCTGTTGAGCTGTGATGGAAGTATAGTAACAAATACAGGGACTTTGGCATTAAAAAGACTAACTTTGAAAGATATTGAGTATTATTGAACTGACTAATTTGGACAGCTGAAGCTTCATATCAATATACCTTTCAATACATTCTTACATGGAAGGAGGCCTTTGGATTTTGCCAACCATCACTTGCACTTACATGTTGGACATTACACAAAACATTGTAAAACAGATAAAACAGATATTATTTCTTGAATATAATTCAACATCAGTGTGTATATAATGCACATTCTGACACACAGTTGAAAGTTTGTTTCAATCTATTTTAACAAAGAAGCACTGACAGTTATAATGTAAGTATATTATGAGTAATGGAGTAATGGAATTGTATTGGCTTCAACATTTTTCAGTTTTAAATTTCTCTCTGAGCTGAAAAGTAGCTGAAGAATAGGCAGCCTGCAGAGAAACTGCCATCCTACCTGGAAGGATTTCATTTGTTGAGGGTTACATTATCTAAAGGATTTTTTGAGGGCATTTCCACTTCAACAAGAAGAAAAAATTCCAGGAACAGAACTCTAGGTGACTCACCCTAAGGCCGTTGATCTCTGCTGCTTGCTCGCCAGTCACAAGGCCCTGGAGCAGACTGCTCAGCTTCTCCTCTAGGCCTTCCACCTTGTTCTGCAGCTGATTCTTGTCCTGCAGGATGTTGTCCACCTTGGAGTTGATCTCAACAGATAGGCCCTTGATCTCTTCATTGTTGGCCTTCAGTACAACCGTGGTCTTCTTCAGCTCCTCTTCTTCTTCCTTGATCTCACTGGCCAGCACAGACAGCTGGTAGAAAGAGCGGTCAAAGATGTTGATCTTCTGGAAGATGTCATTTATCTGTCCTTTTGTCTTCTGCACAAACTCCCGTAGGCTCTGACCCAGTTGGAGGAGGCCATTCGCCAGTAGACGCACATCGTCCAGAGCAGCAAAGCGGGAGCGGGTTTCAGCAGGAGCCTCAGGCTGGACCACAGTTGGCTCCTCTATGTCACAGAGGACACAGGCAGCAGCCAGCACAAACAAAAAGGGAATTAGTGTTATTTTCATGTTGTTGTCGTGCTGCTTCTCCAGCTGTGTGTAAGTGATGTTAGGGGAACAACTGTCCACCCTTTCCCTCCTCTGTGACTGGATGAAGAGCTGCTGGGTGAAGATCCTGAGCTTTATACAGCGTCAGAAATCAGGTTAATGATTAACTGGATCATTTGCAACATGCAGGATAAAGTTTCCTCCTGCTGCATGGAATAAGACTTAATATTCAGCTGGATACAGTATGACAAATATTTATGATTAGTTTTGACATTGTCATCACATTAAATGTTCATTCACCACTGAGTGAGATCTTCATCTGTCGCAGCGATTAACAGAATACAATAGTGCTAAAATCATTTAATGAAGATTAAGAGTTGTGCATTTCAATTTACATTATGATGAGGTATTTTTGCTCAGCCTAGTTTGCAATGCTTACAATTTTCCTGCATTTAGACTGAACACATAAGATGCACCCACCAAGTTCCATTTACACAGTCATTTAATTATTTATCTGCTTGCAGCACACCTTTTTGGACTTTTTTTGCCTTTATTCAACTGATAAGATAGAGACAGAGTGGAAATAGGGGACAGAATGTGCAAGAAAGGTCCCTGGTCAGAACCCAACCAGGGACATTGCACTTCTATGATATGTGTCTAAACAATCTAACAACGCAAACAACCAAAGGATTTTTTTTTTTTCTGAGCTCGGACGGCATGACACAGATGTTTTCACCTGACCCGTAGTTACCTATGGTGAGGCCACAGCTGGTGTCTGTTATTGTTGTGCGGCTGGTTTATTTTTAAACAGGAAGGTGACCCAGTTTACATATAGAGTAGATTGAGAAATATGACTTACAAGTTCATGGTCTTGCAATGTTTTGTGTCATTGATTTTGATCCTGATGTGTTTCATATGTAGATCCATATCATGCATCTAATGTGGCTGGGAATTAACAGCAGTTACATTTACTCACAATGAAAAGAAGCAACATGGACAGAAATGTCACATGATAGAAAATGTTGCCTCTTATTGATAAGAGGAATCGTTGCTTTTAGTGTCCTGCAGTGAGACACCATTCAATTCAACAGCCTGCAAGAAAGGTTGACCTCTGTTTCTGCAATACCACCCACTCCAACTCTACAGCCACACACACACACACACACACACACACACACACATACATACACACACAAACACACACACACACACACACACACACACACGCGCACACACACACAAACACACACACACACACACACACACACACACACACACACACATAATGCAAGAAAACTCATTTGTGGTGCACACGCCCTTGTAATATTCAGCTGGATTATGTTGAAATAAGATATACTGTGGCTACCTATCCACAAAGGGTGATAACCCTGCAAGTCCTCCTCTGTTAAATGTTAACTACCCATATGAGAGCAGGGTTGCGTGAGCCCCACAGTGTGTACACAGTAAACACGCTTCACAACCCTGACTTCAGCCTGGGGCTCTCTGAAGGTGAAATATATGGGTGTACAGTGGCCCACTTTCATGAATGCTTGTGTGATAAACAAAGGAAGGGAAGAGTAAGGCAGTGTCTGTTAAATTTCAAAAAAAGGGTTGGGGATCGTATTTGACCAGAACCGCATCCTGTGTGAGCAGCATCATGTAAACAAGTGGAAAGCCTAAACACATGCTGACAATTAAATCATGTTTTTATTTTCTCACAGCTCTCCATGATATTCAGCCTCTCATGCTTAGGAAGAAGGTCAGTGTCATGCAAGAGTCAACAATTAGTCTGCCTACAAAAAGGTGTCTCTGACCAACGTGCTGCAGAATCGTGAAGGTGTATCACTCTCAGTACTTCTGACTTAACATTCAGTTACATTTATACAGTAACAGCTTTACTTTGCTGATTAAGAGTTTACTTACAAAATGTATAATCAGTTTATAAAATATAGTCCAATGCTACAGACTAAAACAGCTTTTTGTGACCATGTATGCAAGCTCTACATGAAGTCCAAACTCCAAGGTTGGACTTCATGTAGAGCTTGCATACATGACCCTGAGGTGTTCTTTTGTGCCTATGGCCATCAGACTTCCTGCCTGAAAAAAGGCAAGTCTCCTGTAACATCCACTGTTGGAGCTGTCCTGCCTGCCTCTGTCTCTCTCTTATCATTGAACGATATATGATTTCATTTAGTGATGTTTTTCTAAAAGGACACATGCAGCAGCATGACCAGATTTAGCTATTATTGCTTTCTCAGTTTTGCCTTTGGGCAGTTCAGATGATTTCTTAATACTGTTTATCTACTATGCACACAGACTGTTTACTTGTTTGTTCAAATCTCAAAAGCCAAATAGACTTTTGTCCAGCTGGCATATGTGTGGTCAATCCATATTTCCTACGTATTATTTTTGCTGTGGAGGTAATGCTTTCTCAGCAACAGAATAACTTTTTCCCCAAGCATTTCAGATAATCTGCTTGTTGTCAGTGAACTGATAAAATGCCCAAAGTTTGATTCCAAAATGAGATACAGTATGCTAATTTTAAAGATGGAAGTTAATATTGAATATCACTGAATGCCAAAGTTATCCAAGGACATGTTACAATAAAATATTAACATTTTAAGATTCACTTGTATTTTCAGCAATGAGCTGCAAGTAATAATAATATTAAATTTTGAACAGTTTTCATTACTATTTCCCTCAAACTCACAATAACAACATGCTATCTCCTCCATAAATTAGGTTTACTGTCATGGAGATCATAAGTCAGTTGGATAATTTGTTAGTAAGCTGAATGCATTTTAAAATGGAAAGATGTTCCTTTTTAAACAGAAGGACAGAAGGAACTGTGAGGATGTTTCCTGCTCTTAATTTGTTTTTTTGGTTTTTCTTAATGTGGAAATATCCTTGAGCATTGATTGTGTTTTTTGAGCTATCCAATGCTTATTCATTACAATCCTAAACTTAAGCAGTAATACTGAATCATCTGTAGCCTGCTGCTGATAAGACTTGTGCATCTAAAATTTCTTTTTAAGAACTCTATTTAATATTTAACAGACGTTAGTGTCTCTAAATGTATATATTTTTATGTGGATATGAATTGTATACTGTAAGAACATAAGGTTACATAATCTAAAGTAATGCAATCTAATACAACAGCCCTACAATAAATCCTATCTTCATGAATATTACAATGTTCAGTTACTGTTGACACAGTGTTCATTCAGCTTTACAGCCATTTTGAAGGCTGTAGTCTGCAGTGCTGTTGAATTGTGTTGCCTTATACTGAGAGACATTTCTAATATTTTGTCCACCCTATTTATGTCATTGAGGGTAGTTTGTAGATGTGTGTTTATGCTGTACATTTGTGTGATTTCCTTTGATGCTTATTTCAGATTTAATGTTGCCTTATAGGATTTTTAACTATAATCTCACCAGAGAAAGCCACTTAATACAACTGCTGGTAAATATTGGGGGCAGGTTAAAACATTGACTCCTGAAGCTTATTGCACAACAGGACATGGGTAAAACCTCTGAACAGTTTAATCCTCTGGACTAAACATGAAGGTGGATGGATAGAATTAAAGGCTCATTCTGTTTGATTTGAGAGATTTGCTCTTTCCACACCCAGTTGTCAAGGGTCTGTGGCCTTCTGGTCAAATGAACGCTCTTGATTCATAGGTCACTGTTACATGACTACTTACACGGTTTCAGTTAGCCAATGCAGCTACAGTACAACCTGTAACTCCCATGACCACAAGCCACAGTTGCATAACAGACATCAAATGGAGGGAAAATGCTGTGGCAGACCTTTAGGTGGACTGAAGTACTTTACAACTTTTCCATCTGTTTTGTGTTATTTCCTTGAAAATCGTTGAACCATAGTAAATAAGCATATGGATACGGACTGATACAGACAAAATGTTCAGGATCATTTCATCAACTAGAAACCTAAGTGAACACTTTCCAGCCTCCAAAAACATCACATGAGTTTTGCTAAAAAGTGGACCTGCCTGCTAGCACTATTTAACTTACCTCCAGCTATACTTTCCACTAGGAGGCAGCTTCCACAAGTCATAACAGTCAAATGGGAGGAAAATTAATACCCTGCAGCTGGCAAGCCTCGTGCCTTATGCATTTCTGGGCCCAAATGTCTATTTGTGTAAGTTAATAAATAACATCTCCTTTTTCAACTAATGTTTTAAGTAAATTACAAACTGAATTTATATCCCATATATCCCTCAAATGTGATGCAACTTTTGGCCAAGTTTTCTGCAGTATGTGGTAAGTCCGTCAGCAGTCATTTGGTCCAATAAAGACTGTTTTTTCTCTCCCTCTCCCTCAAGTCAAACCACAATCCCTCTCGGAGTCAGTTGTCTGCTTGGGTAATGGAAACGGAGCATTTCTTGCTAATTCTCACTAATTCCTTTTCCATCCATGGTGGGGCACAAGGCGGTGGTTGCAGCTCTGAGTGGCTTTCCCTATGCCATCATGTCATAGACTCTTCATGAAGATCGGACAGTTTATTTTGCTTTTAAGTTGGGACCATGCTGGATGCTCCCAGTTGGAGACTGTAATTCACTCAAGGGCACATAAAAAAGGTTATACATGATGGGAAATACATTTCTCTTGGCCCATGCAGACAAGCTGAGCCACATGCACTCAAACACACAAACGAAGATGGAGACTAAAAAAAGACGAATTATAATAAACAGACTATATAAACTAACTGAAGGAGAAAGGAGAAGGAAAAAGAAGGAGAAATAGAGAACAAAAGTCTACAGCCATACTAGTGGCTCTGTGAGGCTGTACTTAAAGCACAGTGGTGTTTTAAGCTAAATGCTAACATCAGTATAGTGTCATGGTCACAATGACAATGCTAACATGCTGATGTTTAGTAGGTATAGTGTTCACCATGTTAAAGGGGACCTATTATGCATTTTGTGATTTTTTGTTATTTACATACTATTATGATATTGGATATATGTGATAAACGTGGTCAAAGTCCAAAACTTAAGGCTAGAAATGTAGAAATGCTCCCTGCAAGTCAAAAACCCAAGCTTCAACCTGCTCTGAACACTTCATTTGCAACATTTTTTTTTATCTTACCGACAAGCTGATATAGCCATTGTTGCTAGGGTTGTTGCTAAGGTTTTTCCACGTGTTTTTTACATGCAGTCTCATATTTCAGATTGGATTTTGGCTGGAACATTTACAGATGTATTTGAGGAGTTGGCATTTCAAGTAAAGAAGGGGAAAAAATTGTGAAATCCTATTAGTTTGTTTCATGATTTGTTGACATAGCCTCCGGATCCAGGGGCAGCTTCCAAGAGCTGGCCAATTAGAACAGAGTGCGATCCTCGGGAGGGGGGCAATAAGGTTTTTTTTTTCTAACTGTAAATCATGAAAAGTTATTCTAGTATTAAAAATAATATTAAATCAGATTAAAAATATAGACCTCTAAATGTGCATAATATGTCCTCCTATGCTCAATCTTATTGTAGCATGTTGGCATGCTAGCATTTGCTAATTAGTGCAAAACCCAAAGTACAGCTGAGGCTGGTGGGAATTGCATCATTTTTGCAGGTATTTACCTATAATAAAAAATATTGTCCTGATAATGGTGCTAGATGAAAAATCAGAATAGCATCAAAGTTATTACATTTCATCCTGCAGGGCTATGAATTGTTTGAACCAGTTCACTCAAAACCACAAATGTCAACCTCATGGTGGAACTGGACCAAAGTCACTAGGATACCTCATCTGGGAACCATGAATGTGTCTATGAAATTTTATGGCAATCCAGTCGGCATTTCGATATTTCAGTCTGGACCGAAGTAGGGGATTAACCATCAAACCGACATCCTTAGAATCACAGTGCTAGCGTGGCTAAAAAGCATTATCCACTTCTTCACAACAAATTTGGTGGTAAAGAACAGGCAACCAGTAACAGTTGTTACTTATCGTACAGTGTCCTTATGAAGAACAGATGATGATTATGCTTTCCTGGCATGATGGCGTTGCCCCAGAGGAAGATGCTGGTAACAGGCTGAAAGATGATCCATGAGCAATGAGAGGTATGCACTGAGAGTTAACCCCCATCGATGGCACCAAGCCCTGTGCCCCCCCCCCCCCCCCCCCCCCCCCCCCCCCCCCATGTTTCTTGATTATAGAGACCCCATAACACCAGATAGAGTTGCACATTCTGTTAGAGGGAGGTCTGTGAGGCACTGAGTGGTCACTGAAGTTATCTGAGATGATTATGGATGGTAAACGGTAAGGTGACTCTGGTACTTTCTCTTACTTCATACCAGATGCTCCTTATTTTGACATGTTGTCACCAGAGTCCCAGAAGAGCTGCTGTCTTTCCCAGCCTGGCTACACCTCTGGATTCTTATTCGCTGATGTCTGAAGGAGTGGGTGTGGTTCTTCATGTCTAGCCGCCCACTTGTCAGTCTCGTTGGACAGGACGTACAGTAGGAAGGCATGTTTTCAAGCCCCTCCCCGCTCTCTTTTACACACACACAAGCAAACCCAGCTTCTGTTATGGCAGGGGCTGCACATTGGCATTTATCAAACAGCCACGGCATGCCACTCTCCCTGACAGCACCTCCCTGCCCTCACAGGAGACAGACAGACAGAGAGGCTGAACTGAGCTGAGAGCAGGCTGTAGTAGACTGTCTGACAAACACGCCCTCACATCAGCAAGACAAAGTGGAAGAAACTGCTGAACACATGTCACAAGGTAAGCTCTGATTTAATATTCATCTCGTATCTCTCCACTGGTGGAGGACTGTTGAATTGGATTGTTAATCAAAGCTGAGATGCTGAATGTTGACCTTGAATGTCTTCGATCTGGGAGACTGGCTGATCTAAATTCAGGGTCAGAAAAGCTTTTGACTCTAACGTGATTTAACAAATTGTGTGGAGTAGACCTTTAGGCCTGTGCTGAATACTAATCAGACTTTTAGGAGAATAACTTAGCCTTTTAAGATTAAATCTTGAATTATATTTACATTTTATTACATCTATATTTACACATATTGTACAGTAGTGCACTTGAGCAACACACGTCCACGTAAAGACACACACAGACAGCATACTTTCTATTTTAACCTCTCTGTTAACATACCACGTCGTTCTTCCTTGCGTGAAGCCCCTGGCAGCTGTTTCATCCTAAGAGCTTTGGCTCCACATACCACACAATGAGGCTTAGATGCCACAATGCAAATCTGACTCTGTTGCTACTGGAGTAGGACCAGGACAACTCCAGTGGTCCAAAATCCCCAACAAAAACATACAGACTGTAAAAAGACTACAGATCCTGAGGATTTCTAGGAAGTCTCGTTGCAGACAGAGAGTGAAAAATGTGAGTTTGAAGGAGAAAAAAAGAAGAGACAGCTAGAGTAGGGGGGGGGAGCTTGAGTCCAAACAGTTGGCTTTGGTTTCTAAATCAACTCTGAACAGAAGACAAGGTTTAGAGTTATGCACTGGAAAAACCACTGTCTGTACAGCCAAAAAACAGAGAAGAGGAATGATTTTCTGGGAACAGAACATAGACAGGGAAACATGTAGAATTACATACTGTACAGACTGATGGACAGTACAAAAGAAAGAGAGACAGTGGGGGGAAAAGTGCATCAAGAAAGCATTGTTAAATTGTTTTTAAATATCCATTAGGTCTCAAATTCAGGATTACACTAATTATCTCGACTTTTAAAAGTCATGCATTGAAACATTATAAAGGGTGTCAAAAAATGGTTGTGTCCAAAGAGAGTACACATGACTGAATGGCAAGGACAAAGTGACTGAGTGTCAAAAAATGACAGCTCCTTTATTTTTCTCTGCAACAGGCTCACAATGACATGGCATAGCTGAGACTGATAGGAATGCCATTCAGTTTGCAGGCATTTGGTGATTAACCAAAGCATATTAAATGTTTGACCCAATGATGGTATTAGAAGATAAAGGATCCCCTAAGTAAAAACTATTCGTCCTGAACATAAATGAGTGTACCAAATTTCATCTTCCAAATTTCAATTTAATCCATCCAATAGCTGAGAAACTTCACTAAAAACACCAAATGTCAACCTCATGGTTGAGCTTGAGGAATAGGATAACGAAAGCCATTAGGATTCCTTCTTTGGGTCATGAATGTCTACAAAATGTCATGGCAATTCATCAAATAGTTGTTGAGATATTTCTGTCTGGACGTAGTGGAGCGACCAATTGACACAACATTGCCATCCCTCTAGAGCCACCACTAGCATGGCTAAAAATGAGAACTGCAACCACCGTTGCTGGTATCATCAGTGAGTAAAACACATTTTAAAGTGCTTCACACTTAAATTTAAAATCTAAAACGATCCCTTTGTCCTCAACTGAGTGTCAGAGCTTATCATTGCCTCAGAAGAATGGTCCCCTTGTGTTGAGTTCACATTTAATTTGTGGCTTCGGTAAAGAATGCTGTGGATAGAGATGTTGTGATTATGAGGTTTGTGCTGATGCAGGGAGAGTGTAAAAGGTCTGTGTGTGAAGGGACACACTTACCCAGAGGAGGAGAGCAGCTGTTGTGGGAACAGAGAGGTGAAAAGAACTCAAATAAAGGAAAATGGCCACTCAAAAAACTGTGGCATTCCAATAAACTAAAATATGACAAGAGCTTTAGCTGGATACAAAGGACGCCTTGATTTTAAAAACCCCACAAAAAATTCAACTCACTCTGATGCTTGACTTTGGATTGAGTTCAGTGTGTGCAGAGGCAGCATTACTGTAGCGTTGTGCAGTACTGTTTGGCTGGGGCCTGTTTGGGGTAAAGCGAATATTTTACGTTTCATTTCTTGGGTTTCCTGTGAGGTGGGTGTACTGCTCCAAGCATAGACAATTTAAACCTGTGCCATGGAAATGTGTAGAGAGTTAGGCAATGACTGTTAGGAATTGCCTAACCCTACCTCTGCTCTGTGGTAACCTGGTCAAGAAGAAATCTGTATCTATATTTAGGTATATGAAAGAGAGGCCATGAAGGATACAGCAGTTGAATCTAATTTGTTTGTCTGAAAGCAGGCAATAAATAGTCTAAAACTTTAATATTTCTGTTTCTGAATGCTATATATTTATACAGCTTTTGAAGTTTTGATTAGCTTAATGTTGATCTTTTGATATTTCCACAAATCTTCAAACAATTTAAAAGACTTGTTCAACATTTTGGGAAATATACATATTTAGTTTTCTTACTGAGAGTTAGATGTGAAGACTGATGCCACTTTTGTATCTGTTTATTAAATATGAAGCTACAGCCAGAAGCTGGTTAACTTAGCTTAGCATAAAGACTGGAAACAGGGGGAAGCAGCTAGTCTGAATTTGTCCAAAGTTTAAAACAATCTGCCAACCAGCACATTTAAGGCTCACTAATAAACATGTGTTATCTTTGGGTTGTGAGATATGTGGAGCCAGAGCTAGGCTAGCTTTTTCTCCTGCTTCTACTCTATGCTAAGCTAACAGTCTCCTGCTGTAGCTTCATGTTTAATGGACAGATATGTGGTATCAATCTCAGCAAGAAAGCAAATAAATGTATTTTCAAAATGTCAATCTATTTCTTTAACTACAGCATTTGATTACATTTTTGTCTTTCACACAATTCTTTAGAGTTATCACCCTATTTTTCACATTATCGACGTTCCATGTTAAAGTGAAACTCTTCATGTAAAATACTTTCCTGAAAGTGTTTTTTTGAAGTCCAGCCAACCGCCTGCATTCTGGACTTGGTGATCGAGCCAACAGTAAGACTGACTGAGATGTCTGCAGTGACAGGTGCTCTGCTTCACAGTGCTGACTGACAGAGTCAACAGTGAAAACAGTCTCCGCGTGCAGTCAACATAGGCTCTCTTCCTAATCTGAATCCTTATCTTACTAGCTCTGTACACATTTCATCAGAACTAAATACATTTTCTTGTTTCTCTTCTGGTTTGTCTTTCAACCAGGAGGACATTCAACAGAATGATCTTCAATTAGCTTGAAAGATGAAGATACATGTCTGGGTTTTGATCCTCTCTGGATATGTACTTTAGCTTTACACCCACATATATGAGCTAAACTTAGACCTGTCAGACTGTGTGCTGAAAGATTCCTCTCAACATTATAAAACCCCACTGGCATAACAACATGCATAACGTATCAGTTTCAATGTATAACACATGTATCAGATTTCTGTAAGAGCAACAGAACAGGTAGTGAAAAGGAATTTTACTATGATAGATGCTTTCACCAGACTTAGGAAAACATTATTTAGAAATATAATAAAAATGTCCCCAGTGAGAATACGGCTGGGGACCTTTGATGCATGAAGTTTTCTTATATACAGGTTTTTTAAGGCTGCTTGTGTTCAGACAACATATAGCATTTGAGAACTTTGTCTTCTTTTCTCATATGAAAAAAAGTTTTTTGTGCAAAAACTTTTTTAAAAAAATCAAAGTTAGGTATCAAAAAGAAAATTGTTTCGGTATTGATACCAAAACTTTGTTATCATATCTGCACTAGTATTAAAATAAATCCAGACACAAAGGTCAACATACAATATAAGATGTAGTGTGCATGCACATACATTCATAACATGTATCCTTGAGTTTAAGTATATATGTGCATACCTCAGTGTTTACATCTTAGCTTATGAAAATGTGCACATCCCTATCTGTAATTTGCTAGCCATTGGAGAGTGTGTGAATGGTGGAGGTCAAAATTCCCAGCAGGGCCATTTGGTGGTGTTTGTCTGTTTACTGCATAGCTGACATTGTTTGGGGCTGCGGCTCGGTGGCTGCGGCGCCTCAAGAGGACAGTGAGCTGCCACAGGGAGAGGCGAGGGAAAACATGGGAGGAGGTGAGGAAGGAAGGGAGAGACACTTGAGAGTGAGGTAGGGAGAGAGATGACTATATAGAGTATAGGCTACAATATGTACTGTAGAATATAGATTATGTACAGTAAAGACATGAGAAAAAGAGCCAGCCAATCAAAAAGGCAGATGTGCCATGCACTTTAAAGAGATTTAAGTGAAATGTGAGAGAGCGATTAGCAGGAGTAAACCAGTGATCTGAGAGAAGAGTGTGGACCAACTACTGTAGTAGGAGGCATGGAGCAAGAAAGGGGAAAAGTAGTGAGTCAGAACAATGGTTGTCTGTATTTATGTCTGTAGGAGTATATTTTGTTCTGCTGGCCATAGCTGCTGGGCTAAACTGTCTAAAGTTATTTTCAGCTCTCGTCCTGGATGGCAGGGCTGTAATCAAGTGAACATCAGGCCTGCCACTGTTGAATAATAGCAGCCTGATGCATGGAAGAAATGAAGCAGCAAGAGCGTGAGAAAAAACAGAAGTCTTTGAGAGAAAAGGAGAATGATAGGGAAGATGAGAGAGAAAGCACTTGAGTGTAATTTAATGTTTTTGTTTTGTACTTTACACTACATGTGGGAGAATGAATAAGAGGCAGATTGTGAATGAAGTACAAAAAAGCACTATTGCTGTTCAGAATGATCTTCCATCTGGTCATGAAATTAAAATTGAGTCTCCCACCAAAAATACCACAGCTGAACCTCAAGAGTATGTCAATGCCAAAATTAATCTGGCTTGCCTCTAGAAATCATGAATATGTTCAATATTTTATTAGATAACCACACAATAACCTCTTCTTCCACTTGTAGAAATGCCCTAGCATATGTTTTTATGTGTTGTTGGCTAAATTCAGTCCGGTATTTGATTTTATTTTGCTTGTTTTGTTAGGTACAAATCACCCAACCGGATAAAAACCAGATAATGTGACAACAAATTGTTTGGAAAACTAAAGACAGCCAAATGATGGAGGGACAAAATGGTAAGAAAGTCCCAAACATGACAGAATTATACTAAATCTGACTTTTATGTGCAATAGATTCTAAATTGCTGTTTTAATGTTTACAGGAAATATTTCACCTCATAAAACAACAGAGAATGGAATTAAGGGGAAGCCCCCTTACTCAGTGGAAACCCCTTATGGTTTTCGACTTGACCTGGACTTCCTGAAATATGTAGATGACATAGAGAAAGGCAATACCATCAAAAAAGTTCCCATCCAGCGCCGAAGCAAGGGCCCAAGGGCCAGCACTCTTCCCAGGCACCTTAACCCCTCTGGGTGTGGCTACCGCCCAAGTGCTTGGGGGTCTACAGGAGCTCTTGCCCCAAGGTCTCGACTGTCAGATGGCCATCATCATGGCTACACTTCCTGGGCATATGATCACAGATCATCACTTTCTCCGACAGGCCAAAAATCTCTCACAGAAATGGAGGCCAGAATCAGGGAGTTTGATGAGCAACCCTTGGGTGAGCACATCCGACCTCATCTCCTCCGTGCCTCCAGTCTGCCTCTCACAGTATTGCTGAGACAGGGATCAGAGTCCACGGATGATCCCAGCAGCCTCCGAAGTTCAAGGGATCACCTTGGTGGAGGAAACACTTCCTGTGAAGACATCTTCTACTCTTCAGACAGCCCTCGCACCCAGGACTGCTCAGGGCTGTTGAGGCGCCTAACAGAGGCACTGGAACGTGTGGGGGAGCTGGAGATGGAGGTGCGGGTCATTCCAGAGCTCCGGGCTCACATCTGCATCCTTCAGGAGGAAAGAGAAAGGCTCCGTCTAGGCCTGAATCCACATATCCAACCTCCATCCATGAATGGAACCACAGACCCTTGCACCTCCTCCCATTATGGCACTGTGGACATCAAAAGGCCTCAACATGAAAGTCATATCATGTTTCCTAGAAAGCACAGTACAAGCCAAGACAACTCTAATCCTACACATGAGTGGAGGACTAGTACAGATTTGGATGAGCTGCTGACAGTGACGTCCCTGCAGGCCAAGGTAGCTGTGCTGGAGCAGAAGCTTCATGAGACTGGGATAGAACTCCAGAGGGTCTCAGGGCTGCTCAGGGAGCAGCAGGATGAGAGCAGAAGGAAAGATGAGAACATTGACCACCTTACCAGGAATCCTGGGGTGTGGGTTCGAGCAGAAAGGGTGGTGGTAGACCAGGATGGAGATGAGGTGGTAGTGAGATCAAAAAGTCCAGATGCATTTATTACCACACGAAATGTTACCACAAATGGACAAAGAAGTCAGCATCAAGACTGCACTGTCCCTACCACAGAAAGGAGTCCACCAGTGTCTCTGGAACCTCCTGAGGGTATCGACACAGCAATGGTTGTCCACCACATAAAGAAGATCAAGAGGCTCCTGGATCAGCAGTGGGAATGTTTGTGTGCAGACAGCACATCGGCTGAGGGTGGTACACCGCTACGGCACCCAGACCCTAAAGTCAACTCCCTGCAGCAGGAGATGATGGGACTCGTCGACATCCTTACCTCCTACTACACTCAGCATGGACATAGTGATGGAGAGAAGATTCAAGATGAAGGTATTGTAGTCCACAGACTAACCATTGCATCAATGAAATGATTATTAAATGCCTGTATAGCACTGCAAGAAGAAATGTGTCGGTAGCTCTTTGTGTTGGTTGCCCTTTTTAAGGACCTGTTCCTCAAGAGTCAACCAAAACAAATTGTAATTAACAAAGAAGTACTGACTACTAGGACTTTATATCTTACATATAGGAGATACTAATTAGCTTAGCCAATCTAATGCACATGTTCAACTACTCAACATCAGCCTGAAGAATGAGAGTGGAAGTGCTGTTAAATCGAACATAGGCCTTCAATTTTGTCATGAAGTATAATCTTGATTGATTGATTGATTGATACTTTATTAATCCCTGAAGTGAAATTTCCCTTGATAGACTCTCGTTAGTAAGTAAGGTCATTCTTAAGGTTATGAAAGGAGGGTAGGTTAGTTATTGCACAGCTTCAAATCATAGTTTGAAACTTTCAAATACTAGTTTTCACTTTTGTGAGTTTACATAAGGAGTCACAAGAGACAATGTGAACAAGGAGAAGAGTTGCTGTTGCTCTATAGGGTTGAAAATAGTAATTAAAATTTCAGTGATATGAGATAATCTAGCAGGGCTACATTTATATTAGCAACAGAAAATAAAAACGACTCTCAGAGATACAACACTAAAGCGAATGGCAACTCAACAGCTGTATCAACACATGAGTAAGAGCAAGTTCATGTGTGGACTTTGGCAGTTGTTGAAAAACCACAATCTCATTTAAATTTCAATGACGAAACATTGTATGTCTTCAAAGAGTTGCTGACTGTGTTCAAAGTTGTATCCACACATTTTGTCTCACAGCACAGAAGTCTTGTGAAAATAAAGTTTTTATTTTGATGCAAGTTGAAAGTCAAAACTCTATAGAAGTCTTTTACAATTTAGCAGTGGCTACATCATGATGCACAAATTCAAACTCCAAATTTACCAATATGATTTAAACATGACTGTTGTTGGTTTTGGGTTTTCAGTCCTTTAATTGAATCTCTTCTTTATCAGTGTAAACAATTTTGGCTAAATATATATTCAGGTTATCAATTTATGCCATTAAATAATATTAGGATTTCTTAGAACCTGTAAACAGAGCATTACAGTATAGCTTTAAGACATGGCGGCATGTAAAACAGGAATTTTACCATAATGAATATGTATTTCAACAGAAGCATGCAATGTTGTTCAGCTGTTTTCGTGTTTCATTACATTCTGCGTGTTTATTCTCTCTGTAGCCTATAAATTCATCATGAAGACAGACGAATGCGGCTGGAAGTCAAAAAGTCTACATTCTGGTGGTGTTAATGAAGGGTTAGTAGATAACTCTCTGACTTTTGCAACCTTTAGAGTCATGATTATTGGTTAAATTGTTGTTTACAGTCATGCTAACTTCTTTAAGCTACTGTTGTATCATTCTGAATGAGAAAAACATCATAATTTAAGAGTGAAAGATGAATGCCACTCCTTTTAAAGTTGTCAGTTTGAGGAAAGTGTTGACTCCCATGTCTAAGGCCTGGTGAATGACTCAGAGGGTCAGGGTACTTTTTGGTTGAGCATTACCTTAATAGATTAGTCCTCTATGGGTCCAGAAAGTCAGACTGCCCTTGAAAATTAAGCTACACCAAGCTTTGAAGCTTTAAAAGGACTGTACTTAGTAACTATTGATTAAATTATCCTGGATCATACAATATGAATAATGCATCAGAAATCTCTTCCAAAAGTCTTTGTCTTGTTCCTAAATGATCCAACTTTTTGGGGAAAAACGATTGATTACTGATGCTGTAAATGTGGACAATGCCAGCTACTAGTTTTAAACAATATGTGAAAGCTGAACTATCCAAACTTTATCTTGATTCGGAAGAGCTCACATTCACAGACCTCTTTCACTACTTAACTAGGCAAACCAGAACATGATCATATGATGATTATAAAACAGATTCATATAGTTAATTGCCAACATTGAGATAGCAGATTCTTTCAATTTTCTTGCCTTGCTTTCCTTTCTTTAATTATTTTAAAGACGCAAAACAACCGCAAGTGGAAATCTCCTTGGGCAGGACTGTGTGAAGTGGAGCGTTCATGGCAAATGGGAGCAGAAGGAGCGCAGCATCAGCCCTCGGGAGATGGCTGCTGTCCAGGTGGATGCAGACCCACAGGAGAGAGGGATGGAGGGAGAGAGGCAAATGAGCCCAGACAGACAGATGATATCAGGAGGAACAGGATCAGGGTGGACAGATGGAGGCGTAGCGTCTGTGAAAGCTCCAGAGAAAATGGCTAGGGAGAAACTGCAGCCTCTAGGGGAACAGATGGAGGGCAACTTTGGCTCCGAAACAACCACCAGGGGCAGGTGAGAAGACCGGAACAGAGGACTTATCAGTGTTTGTTTTTCTAATTGTGGTGTTTACTCCTCAGGGAATATGTTTTTATTTCATCTTTTTCAGTGCTGCGAGGCCTAATTTCCCATATTCTCTCTTTCTTTGACATACACATACACTTTCTTCTAGGGAGACAATAAGTGCAGAATTTCTGACTGCCTGTCAGTTCCTCAAAGATCACATGGACAACATGGAGAACCCCAACGATGACATGGTGCGTAGTCATCATTCTCTCACAGACACTTTCAATTAAATGTAAAGAAACTTGACTTTACTGAAGCTGCTTATGGTGACAAAATATATATATCTCTTAAAATGAAGCACTGCATTGGCCAAATCCATGTCAGGTAGCTTCATCCAATATTGGTATCATCCCTGTGTTCCTCTATGTTCCAGAGGAAGGCCCTTGTCATGCTGTTTCAGAACTGGTTCGGTGCAGCAGCAGAAGAGAGTTCAATGGCTGACAGGGTGGCTGTGTACTTGAGAGAAGTGAAGAAGGTAACACCTGCACTTTTGGCCTTCATGATCAACTTGGCTGACGACAACGGCAACACAGTCCTGCATTACAGTGTGTCCCACTGCAACTACAGCATTGTCAGCCTGATACTGGACACAGGTACTCATCAGAACAGAACTGAACAGAATTTGCTTCAGCATACCATGCACTCAGTTGCCACCAATCTATTAATGTTGTAAATCTCTGCACCACAGGTGTGAGTGACATTAACCTTAGGAACAACGCTGGCTACACAGCAGTGATGCTGGCCTCACTTACAGCCCCTGATGGCCCTGGTGGCATGGAGGTGGTCCGCAAGCTCATGGAGCAAAGCAACATTAACATTTGCTCCAGCCAGGTATCATGACCAATGCCAATACTGTTCAAATGTAACATAAGTAATTAAAAGGTTCAGCTTTTTTGGGTGAAGTGTGAATGGGGGATGAGCTATGTACAGGTTGTTTTCCAGATGTTAAGCAGTAAACTTTGCCAATGTTACGCATAAAAATCTATGTACTTGTCACAAAAAAACACTGCTCAGACTGTGAAAACTTTAATGTCTTACAGCATGTGACTTTGAAAGGAGTATTTTTAAGCTTGAGAAAATCATCTTGATGATGTCATCGGAGGATGGAGTTTGAAATATGTGGGCATTTAGCAGGAAAGATGGGTCTAACGGAAATATAGAATCCAGTGTTTTTGAAGATAACCGATGCAACAGACTAAAAGTCTGTCTTCAAATTTTTATTTATTTATTTTTTTAAAAATTGAGACCCCAAACTACATAAAAGTTGATAATGAATTGCTGAAGTGTCCTTTAGCAAGACACTGAATCTCAAAAGGTGATGTGCTGCACTAAGATGAACAACATCTACTGGAAATTAGGAAAGAATTTAAATCTTCATTCTCTGTCTCTGTCCTATCATCTGTCCCTGTCCACACAGACGGGCCAGACAGCATTGCACTTGGCGGTGAGACACGGGCGAGTTGTGATGGTTCGCCTGCTGCTGAGCTGTGGGGCAGATGCTAACATCCAGGACAGCCAGGGGACCACGGCCCTAATGTTCGCCTCTGAGAAGGGCTACACACACATTGCAAGGCTGCTGCTGGAGAGGAGCCAGTGTGACCTCACCCTGACTGACAAGGTGATACTGCAAGTGTGATACGAGAGTACAATATTTGAAAAAGTGCCTCAGTACATGTAGCCTTTTAGAATGATTGTGTGCCATCGGGTCATAGTTTGCAGAGAATTTGTTAGATGGGTGCAAAAATAGAAGATGAAAAAAAATATGTTTCTCTTTCAGAGCAAACAGAGTAAACCCTTCAGAGTTCAGTCAGTGGTCTGAGAGTTTGAATGACTCAAAGTTCACATGTATTTGTCTCCAAACCTTTCACCAAACAAACATCCTGCTACTGAGAGTAGACGTTCTGTCTTCATTTGTGAGGGAGCAGGCTAATAGTTGTCTCATGCTTGGTCATAATTGCTCCTTTAGTGGTAATTATACCAAATGAATCACAGTTAATAGGACAATCATTTTTAATACATTAAAATTCAACAGGCAGCCCTGCCTTTAAATTGATTTTCAGGAGTTCACAAGATGACTCCTACTCCATTTCTCTTGTGAAATCCTGTTATATTTGTTAACAAAATGGCATATCTACTTTTCTATCCACATAAATGAGCACAAAAAGGAGCTTAGATGTATGAAAGCTCAAATGTTTTGACTCACAGTATGTGGACGTGGGTGGACTGACAGTAGGGATGTAGCCGAATGGAGCTTTTCCCAGGATTAATCAGGGCTACAGTGAAGACAAATCTCCCAGGGCTGAGATGAGCTAATCCGCTAACAGTACCTTATCTGCCAAGTCTGGAAGGGGAGCAGAGAAGAGGATGCATATGTATAGTCTAGTTTTGACCTTTAAAGTACAGTTTAAGAGAATAAACTGTCCATCAAACGCAGGCTTCCTTCCTTGATTCTAAACCATGTTTCACCTTGACACAAGCACAGATTAATGAGACTAATTAAACTTTAACAAAATTAAATCATTTATCTAAAGAACTGGAAACGCAACCTTGCACATAGATTTATTATTTAATCTGTCTTCTGGGAGCCTAAACGCTGCACCTTAAAACTACTTGCACGATACAGGTGTTAAACACATTTGTGTCCAACTATATAAAAGATTTGCGACTTGATCCTAATTTCTTGTTTTTCTTTCTTTCTGTCCTCCAGCGTGGTCGAACCGCACTCTCTATCACCATGCAAGGTTCCCACACTGATACAGCCGCCCTGCTGCAGGCCCATGCTAAGGCTCGAGCTCTGTAGTGCTGGAAAACTGGAAAAGAAGACCGTTGATCCTTTCACATGTGCTCTTATCTCTACGTGGGCACTTCAAAATCCAGTTTAGTATTGACACTATGTGCTTTTATTGAGCTCTTGCTTTCGTGATACTGTTACGAAATTCTGGGCTTTTGCACATTAGCATCAGCTTGAATTTTTATATATTTTGTAAGATCAGTGAGTGTTTGTTATAATTACCGATGCAATATATAGTAAATGTGCTGTGTTCTCTTGTCTTTACTGTTGATGTTCATAGTTATGTCTGATCTTTGCACATCCAAGTAGCAGCTTTGCTCTGCTAAACTATGCAATGAAGAAAATATTTATTATAATACTTTTTGTTGTGTTGGTCATGAATATGACATTTATCAAAAAGTCAGTGCTTATAATTATATTTTCAAAATGACAAGTGCTTTGATGTTTTTTAAAAGAAATTTAAAGTTTTGCATTCTTTTCAGCAGCTGAGCACTTTAAAAAATAAAAATGCTTGTGAAATACATTAAAAAAACACAAATGCTGCATGTCAAGCACTTGAAAGAAAAAGACTTTTTTGGAGACAATAAACTGCCCTGTTAATTTCACCCACTAGAGATTACTATTTTGATGTCTGTTTTTTACAAAATGTTAGAAATAGATGATAGCAAGCAAACATATGGTGGCTCATCCATCAAGGTGAACTTCAATCTCAGTTTTGTTGCTGTAGTGACAAACCTGACCAGCAGGTGACAGAGTTCCTCCATTCCACTGTGTCACGACAGTCAAATCAAACACACAGGAAGCAACAATATACATAAATCTGGAATTCTAAACTGATCCTATCCAAGGGATTAGATCTAATCCCTTTCAAGTGTGACATACAATTATAGACATGACACCAACCGAATTGCACTAATTCCACTGTGAGAGGGGACACAATAAGATTCACCTGTATGGTAGTTGGAATTGCCCAGTCAGGCGTGAAAGCAGATGTGTTGGAGTGGCCTTTGTTCTCCTAAACCCCTGGGAAACAGTAAGGGGCAGGGCTTTAGTTTTGTACCAAGGACTTGAGATTATGTTTGTGAGATAAGACAAAAAAAGGATTGAGTGTAGAGACGGGGAGGAGGCTGGATTTCTGTCTGACAGAGCAAAGCCACCTCATTTCCCCCGAGGATTTTTCCAGCCTGGCTGACTGACTGTCCTGCTGCTGTAATGACCCTGAGCAAATATATATCCTCGGAAAGAGAGAGATGGATAGACGGGGACGGAATCAGCTCCTTTTCTTTCAATCAAGTGTCACAGATAAAATATTAGCACACAAATACTTTGATTAAGTTATACAGGTATGAAAATCAGCATTGCTCTATCAAGTAAAACATGATTTGCATGAATAGATACACTATAAAATTAAAGTATTTTCACTATTATAGTCATGTATAGGCACAGGCAAAGAGCTCTTTCAACAATATTCATACACCACCCCATGCAAACAGGCCTTCATGCCACTGTGAATAAAGGTGTTCATCTTAGCCTTTGTGCACCAGTGAACATCTGTATGACACCTATTTTGTCTGCTGCAGGCGCTGCTGGACTAATAAAAAATACATATTACATAATATCCTAATGGTGTGGGGTACAACAAGGAGCCTGAGTTTAAAGGCATTTGCAGAGCTTCAGTTTAATAATGATAATGGACTGAATTTATCTACTACTGTTTTCCGTCTGCTGATGAATCACTTGGATGCAGCTCACTCAGTGGGTCCTCAACAATCTGTGAAAGCAGCTTCAGATCTGCATTAAACTGAGACGCTGTAGCTTTTGAAGAGGAAATAACACATCATACTTAATCTGGTGTGACCAAGCAACAACAACCATGGCTTGAGGTTGAAGCCATTGTGGAAGTACCTTAAAATGCAATGCTATTGACAGCTGCTAAATGCTGACTCAAAAAAAATCCCTGGCTCCCAACTGACTCCCATTCAAAAAGCATCAATTTCTCTCTTCTTGCTGGTGGCTAATATTATCTAATGTTAGCAAGGTTACTGTATTTCTATGTAAATTACATTATTTACACAATTTGATGACATTTACTATTCTCTACTTGTTGTTAGTATGTAAAAAAAAAAAAAAAAGAATTTAAATGGTTTTATCACAATTTGTTGTTTCTTGCCACAAACAGGCAGATTTCCATAGCAAGCTAAAAGTTGATATAGCTAACTTTAGTCTGTTGGTCCACTAACGTTAGTCGATTAATTGGTCACATGCTCTCGTCCGACTAATTCTTGAATAATCTCTGTGTTACTTTCATAAGGAGAAAAATACTACATCAGTAGTTTTCCGGGATTAATCCATTATTTCCTGCGGTGGGAGGGACAGACTAACAAAACAAATGTATTCAAAACACCCCTGTTGTTTTCACAACTTTGAACTCGCCCAAACTCACACGACTGTACCATACAGTCTATGGACTGTACTCAACGATCAGTGTTTCTCCTACAATTATATCAACGTCCATAAAATGTTTTTAATACCAGAATTAAAGCCAAATATCCACTTCTTCGGAAATATTTAGCTTTGGGACTCTGTGCAGCGCTGTTCAGGAAGTGAGTCAACCTCTATGTCGTCGCCCGGGAAACGAGCAACTCAAGTAATACGGCATTGCACAGTATGTTTGCTAGCGACTTGGACACAGCTAAAGTGACGGTGGATACGAGTGGAGCAGAGGAAAAGGTTAGCGGTAAGTTGTCAGTCTGGCAGTAAATGTACAGCACAGACTACAGTGTGTCAGTTAAATGCTAAAAAGTCACGTCTGTTGTTTTCCAAAATGCTGGAAAAGTGAGGGGAGTTAGCTCCAAAGTTAGCAAAGATGGGTTAGCATTTAACATGTTTACATCTATCTTTATACAGTCTATGGTTTACATGTTAAATGAAGCTGTGTTTCTAGCCACCCAGCGAATGTAATTCCAATATTCACAGCTCATTTAATGCTAGTTTGATCTCCATCAACTCCATATATCTCTCTCTTTAGTTGCTAAATGCCCTACTATGTTTACCAGCTAGTCGGTTTGTCTGCTGTTTTGTCCTGGGCAGGTAGTGTACAGTAGGTTAGATGGTAGGTTATATAGATGTCAGTGTTTGTAGTTTTTTTTGTTTGTTTGTTTGTTTGTTTGTTTTGTGCTGCTTTGGCAATATGGATTTATGATCTCTCATGCCACTAAAGCTTATTTGATTTGATTTGAGAGGTTATCAGTGAGTTTTGCTGTTGTTGGGTTTGTTTTTCTGAAAGAGCTATGTGTTGAGGCTGGAAACAAGGTTGATGAAAGCAGAGAGAAGGAACCAAAACAGTAAATTTGCTGCCTGGAAACCAAAACAATGCGCTGAAAGATGCTAAAATGCACTGTAGAGCTAAAAAGAACAGCAGAGGCGGGTGATAATTCTGTGTGGGTTCAACACTCAGAACAACTGCTTTCACATTAAACATTTGATCCATAGTCAATACAAAAAAATATTAATTAATGTAGCTTTAAAGATTCACCTTGAACAGTAGGTCTGTGGTATGTGTCATATGAGATAATATGTGTGTGAAAATGAAACTAGCACACATTGAGGAAATTTTCAGTCAGATTTTATATATCAATATATAGAGATATTCAAAAGTAATCCATTACAGAAAATCAAAAAGTGGAACCAGTTTGGTCTTAATACAGTTTTTCTTTGCATGTAAAGTAGCTGGCTGATCCCTGTCCTTTTCATGAAAAATACTGGAGAATGAAAAAGTAAACAAAAAAGGCACAAATAAACAAAAATCAATCAACTCATTAACACCAAGGATGGGAAGCATTACAAAGATGTGGGAGGTTTTCAGGAGGGGACACCATGTTTTATGTGGGCTAACAGAAGAGACACACAGGTCGCACACAAAAAAGATGCTAAATGATGCACAGCAAGAAACAACACAAACCACTTTGGTGGATAACTTGAATTTCTTACAATCAGGGAATGCAGTGCTCTCCTTTGTACAAATAAGTTAATATACCTGTCAACACTTTATCTAAAATCTTATGTACATCATTTCTTTTACATAATTGTATAATACATTATCAAAAACCTTATGAAAACATATTTACAACTCAATGAATCAAAAAGCACCCTCAAAGCTCTCCAGTGTCATACTCACTCTCTCAACACACACACACACACACACACACACATACACTTATAACACACTTGTTCATCCACGCATCATGCACACCTTCATACACTGTTTTCTTCCATGCAATACACAATACAGAAGGCATTCTAAGAGGGTTGTGCAACAAAGAGCATACAAAACAGTTCAAATATGGCTGTGGGATGAATATTAGCACTCACATGCATAATAGTGAACACACACTCGAGCACACACGCACACACACACACACACACACACACACACCTAGACTTTTAAGATTTTATAAATGAGGGGTTAATGACGGGAATAAACCAGCATAAATAGTGTGAGAAACATGTTGACTGACAGGACAAGATGGTCTCAACCTCATTACATCAGAGTCTGAGTTTTGTTTTCTTTGATTACATCACATGATGAGTCTTCCTCATCATGCAGCCACCCGCTGGGTCCTCCCACATGGCACTATCCTAAACTGTCTGCTCAGATATCGGCCATCTCAGGAGGAGAGCAGGCATGGAATCTATCTCCCTTTAGTGAGTGTGTGTGTGTGTGTGTGTGTGTGTGTATCTTGCCTGGAACAATGAATGGCTGCATTGTCAGCTGGTGAGCAATTATGCATGCTGTTTGTGTTTTCCAAGGGCAAGTGTACATTGTCTCCGTCTTCTGGAGAACAACATGAGTTTGCTATCACTGTGCCCCATGTGTATTTATGTGTGCATTTGTCACAGTCAAAAGTAGGTGATCAAATAAAATTCATGACACTCGAGGATATTTGTCAACCACGTAACACTGTGGCCTCACTAAAAGCTGCGGTCTATTGCTTTTCTCAAACCGTTTAACATCTAAAAAAAAGTCAATAAAGAAAACAGAACCCCTGGGTTCTCTCTAACCTCACATCCTGTATGCACATACAAAACAAAATAATCCATCTCGATTTTTTTTTTTCTCTTCAGTCTGCAAATCGGTTATATTCTCCTAGCACTCTGGGGTGTTGGAGGTCAAATAAAAACATAACCTCTCAAATCAACTGTATAAAACTGCACTCTGAAATATTAGACAACTCACCCTTAAAGTCCGTACTCTGAACCAGAGAGAAAGCGCAAAAATGTGGGTGGTAACCTTTCTTGAAAATAAATCAGATGATGAAACACCTTTTATGAAAGAAAAATCCATCGATGACAATGTTAACTACGACAGACAGCTCCAGTAATGACATTGATGACATTTATGATTGATTCTAATATGAATCTGTACAGATTGTCCCACAACGCAGGTGCTGTCCCAGTTTCAGAGCTCCTCCTTCCTAAACAAGTGTTCTCAGAGCTCCATACCCCTCGCCCCTCCCACCCCAGGAATAACACAAAACCCAAATGGATACATCAAGGACGAAACGCTTTCACTAGCCCGTCACAAAATATAAGACAAACGGCACACACACCTCACTTAGTTATCAATGCAAAAGACAACTCAAAAGAGAAACCAGTCTGACTCTTATGTTCCAGCTTCGGTCAGTGTCAGGAACACATTACTGCGCATTAAGTATTCTGTAATTAATTCTCTGCAGAGAAAAATAGAGTCGGCTCCAGCATGAAAAAGGTGGGAGAAGAATCATGTTTAACTTATCAATGCTGCTGTTTTTTTTTAATATGGAAATTGGCATAGGACACGGCTGTGAATGGCTGCATGTAACACTTGATGATATGTTGTTCCTCCCTTCAGCAAACTCAGTCCAAGTCACCCCTGACCTCACTGTGTGTGCGTGCGCCTGAGCGGCCATCTTTCCCCAGAAGCAGCCCCTTTGGGTCACTTCGCAGTGGAGAGCATGGGCTGCTCCGTATACCAGTGAGTCCCTGGGTCTGGCATGCTGCCGCCGAGTGGCAGGGCGATGAACTGCGGGCACGTGCCTCCTCCCGCTCCCACAACTCCCATGCCGACGCCCTGCGGGTACGGGTGGTGGTGCGCGTGGTGTCCCATGCCGTCGGTCCGCCCGATGTGGATCTCATCCTCCTCGCCTTCCCCGGTGGTCTTGCGGTAGACGGGGTTGTCGAAGTTCATGCTCTTGGTGGAGTTGCGCCGCCAGTTACGCCACACCAGGTAGACTCCGGCACAGACCAGGCCGAACACCACTGTGGCAACGATAGGAACTGCATGCGTTTAACACACAGCGGCAGGGACACGGGAAGGGGGGAGCGTTAACGAGGCATAACGAGATCATGGCATGAAATGAAAGGCACAGAGAGGGAGCAGAACAGGCATGCGGGGGACAGAGAGGGCAGGGGGGCAGTGATAGAGAGGTTGTGTGTGTGGGTGGCTCGGATAAACATCGGGGTCAAAGTCAGGTCATACACCAAATGTTTACACATTTTTAACACAGACTAAATCAACTGCGCAAAGCACCATTAGGGGCCTGGCTATGGAGTAAATTATCCTTAGGGAGAAAAAATTAAACTAGCATATTACATCACATTTCCTTGGTAACTCATCCACAGCAAATCTGCCCTTGAATAAGCAATTTAATAATGCTTTATTAAATTACACCAATAAAGCTTTCATGCTTTATTTAATGCTTTTTTTATATACGATACTGTCTGTTCACCTTATGAAGTATATAATGAGGACAGTCTGAACTAACTGGCTGGCTCATTTTGCTCAGATTAATTTACGTCAGTATTATGTATTGTTGTTGCATGTAGTACATTTTGCTTGTTTATAGCTCAATGTGTAGATGCACAGGGAGTCTGCAGTAATATGTTCTACATGTACAGTTTGTTTTCCTGCAGTCTTTAAAGTATTTTATGTTATTTAAGAAGTAGTGTCAAAGCATGAGCAGCTTTACTCGAGGGGAAAACATTCCCAAGGGAAATAAATATCTTAATCAAATTGTATTCCTATTTGAAAGGTAGGTTACATTACCCAGAGTAATAGTGATACAGATTTGGCTAAACCAACCCTTTAAGTGCTTTCTTGCTGAGATAAAAGGTCTACTGACATGGAGTCCTCTGGCTGTAGCAGAACCCAACACAACAACACCGTGTGAAGTGAATAATGCAGTGTGGCAGCGATGTCAGACGCACAGAAAATGACTCCTGAGAGATCTCAGTGAGGAAGACCTGAGGGCCAGGCTTCTCTCATCCTGCCACAGTCAGGGTCAGTGTGAATGGACTACAGAGCGGCCATAGGCAGCAGGTAGACAGCAGCTTTATGCAGCCCTGCACGCCTCTAGTGCGGACAGACAAACACGGACACGGCCAGGCTTCGGGTGACTTACCGATGGGGATGACCACTCCCAAAACAGCCACTGTCAGGTTCTCGCCCAGGAGGAAATGCTCACTTCCAGCTGAAGAGAGACATGAAACGGGGAGAGAGGAGTTAGAGCGAGAGGAAGAAAAGACATCAGAGCGAGGGAGGATGAGATTGAGGAAGCACACGGGATAAGAAAAAAAAAATGTGTGAGAAACAGGGTGAGAGATAAGCAGGGGAAGCAGGAAAGGAGAGACGGTGGAAGAGAAGGGAGATAAAACACAGAGGCGGGGAGTGGGTGATCATGCGTGCACGGCCGTGAGTGTTTTACAAAGAGAGACAGATATGAGAGGGTGAAAAAATGAAAGAAGGGAGAAGAAAATGATGAGTTAGTTGGCATTTGCCAAAGTGTGTTCCCTCTGCGTGTGGACATTGTGACCTTGAGACTACCCCTGACCTTCTAAAGTTCATCCATCAAGAGCTCCAGTGGCACCCCACAGCTCACACTCATTTACATACCAGATACTTACTAATACGCTTACAGTATTCATGCACACTTACATGAGTGCACACATGCCCTAGCAGACATGCCTACATCCCACACGGAGCACAATTTATGGAGGGAAAGGCGACATTTTCAAAGCGACAAGGTACCATTCATCACTCTTATTAAAGTCAGTCGAGCCTGGTTGTTTGAGCTTATAGATATCTTATAGATGGATATCTCACTTTAATGTCGTCATTACGGTGAGGGTGAGGTTGTTAGCTACATAATGAGTGTGAGTGGGACAAGAGGACGTGGTCCTTCGCAGTAGATGAGGACGCTCAGGTGAAAGTGTCGCTTTATCTGAGGACTGCACCCCATCTCCCGTTAATTCCTGAATGGGCCACTCTGCCTGTTCCAAGTAATACGAGGTCAAATGAAAGATGTTAATCACATAAAGTAGAGCTGGAGGTCTTGAGGTGATAAATCTTGAAATCTGAATGTAAGAATGTGACTGTGGATCTGCATATCAGAGAATGAATGCTCACATATCTGTTTTTAAGTCTCTAAATGAGACTTATTTCACGTATCTGCAGAGGCATTTTCTTACAGTGTTGTGAGACGCTGCTGTCCCCCGCGGGTGTGGTGGAGACGACCATAACGGTGGCAGTGGAGTGAGATCCCAGCGCCTTCGACTCTTGTGACGACACAGACTTGAGAGTGCTGAGGGGGGTGAGGGGCTCAGGGGATGCAGAGGGAGCTGTGGTCAAGTGGGGGGTGGCGTCCGCCTGCGATACACCCCCTGAGGGCGGTGAGAAGTCTGCAGCAACAGTCGCTCTGGTGCCAGGTGTGATCTCAGAAGGTGAGGATGTTGGTGACATGTCGTTTCTTGGTGCTGCTACAAGGACAGAGTAAAGGAGAGACCTTTAACTCAAGAAACTGAAATTATTGTAAACATGTTAAAGCCATTGAAAAATCATAAGTATTTCTCTGTAACCTTAGAGGATTGGATTAGGGTTAGGCTGGCTACAGTTTCATGTTTAAAGTACAGCAATAAAGCAAGTAACTGAATTTGAACAATTCCTTTGGGTATTCATTACTAAATAAGTAAACCTCAATGTTAAAGTGCTGAAAAACATCCTTACATAATATTTATTATGAATTAAAAGTCAAAAACTTAGCCAATCTGCTTCATCAGGGTGTGTGTGTGATTTGATCATATTTGATTGACAGCAGTGTGCCATAAGCAAACAACTGTCACATATTTAGATTAAAATGATCAATCTTCAAACCAGCTGGACAAACAGATAAAAAATGTTTAGCATTGATATATTCAATGATATTTCAGCTGTATTAAATTTAGTCGTCTGCTATGATTGGTTCAGTGGTACTGTAGGATCCATGGATAAACAAATTTAAACATCTGTGAGCCAACATTTATTCATTTATCCAGTAACATGAACATAAACTTACTATATACCACTCTATTGCACTAAAATCCCTGCAAATTTATAATGTTTCTGTCAGCCAGAAACATTCCTGTTTAACATCTTTGTAAATACATCTGATCTCTGGTCTGCTCAAAGCAGCTTTCTCCTCCTTTGGGCAGACAATATAGCATATACATCATATATTATATTGTGATGAACTGCACACAGTGGCCTATCTTATTGTATTCACTTCCTCTATGTGTTGCTTAGCAACTATCTTATTTTAATTGCAGGTTCAATAACCATGTTGCTTGGAGTAAGCTTATTCAATAATAAATTATTAATTATTACCCACTGCAAATAAAACATTTATTGATTTATTACCTCTGTGATAAAATGCATTAATCAATAGTCATTTCAAAACAGCAAACTGTTTCATGCAGTCTGGTTCGCTCCTCAAGTGCCTACAAACTTGTACTTGTACAAATGTGTACAGTTAAATAACCTTCACAAATTATTATCACATAGATTATTTCAAAATATGTTTTTCTTATTATACTCATTAAGTACATCACATTACTTATACTGAGCTAGTAATATAATACAATATGGAAGACATGCAAGATTATCAAGTCATACATTTTTAATCATGATTTCCCAGATTAACCTTAAATATAATTCATTTAATTTTTAGAATGTGTGTTTTTAAGAATATCTTTTGTCTTGTTCTCTCATTATTTTAGCAGTTTCTTCAATTTCTCTGTTTTGCTTTGTTGTTTTCATGATAAACACATACAGACACACCACGTTACACAAAATAAGAGCTTCTTTGAGCTCAGCAGAAACTGATTATCGACATGCGGTATGCACTGTGGCGCTCTGCCCAACAAATCCCTTCAGGCGCTATTGATTACCAAATAGTCTCAATTACCACTCATAAACTCCCTCACCTGGCACACAGCCCCTCATATCAGGCCCCAGGTCCTGTCCATCGGGGCAGGCGCACGTGTATTTAGGAGAGTGTTCTGTAATCTGTGGAGCCTTCAGACACAAGTACTCGCAGCCTCCATTAGCCACACTGCCCAGATTACAGCTGTCTGGGCCTGGAGACAGTAACAGAGAGAAAAACACATACTGTAAATAAGATTATCACTTAATCAACATGGCGAGATAAAGAGAGTCAGGCAGAGACAGAAAAAGGTATTGTTCACCGCTGTGAATTCCCTTTAAACAAAGCCAATTATGTTGTTTACACAGGATCTAAAAGAATAAAAACAATCAAATCTGGCAACATACAGTAACTTTCCGTTTTTTTCTGTGCCAGGTGCATCTCTACTGTGTTCATCCCAAAGTCTTGTTCAACTACAAACTAGGATGGATATTGAAATGGAAAGATGGTGATGAAATACAGTGAAAGATTAGAATATAAACAGGCATGAAGGATGCGCTTGATGGTAAGAATAAAAAGCGACAGGCAGACAAAGATAGATACGGAAACTGACTCACTGAAAAGGAAAACACACAGACACGAACACAGCCATCACATTTATGATTAAGCGCTCAGTTCAATTCATATCTGGATTGTCCTGTAAGAGAAAAACCGAGGTTGGAGGCAGGGCTTTGACAGACGTGTGAATGTACTGCGGCTCCCAACGCTTTGATCACTCTACCAAATCACAAGCCTCACCATCATTTATTCACGGGCCTGAGTCGACAGGGACCCGCAGAGGAGGAGGCTTGGTCACGGGGATGCGATTTAGCTCACGCAGTCACATTGTGGGAAGGAAACTGTATGACGGCACATGAACAGAGCAAAGTCACTCACACCTACTGTGACACACGCACCTTGAGGCTGTCTGAGCTGGTGGAAGACCACAATGTCGTGTGGGTCGTTGAGGTTTTCGGCCAGTGTGTGGATGTCTTGTCCAGACAGCCTGTTGGCCATGAAGACCGCAGCCCTGTCTCTGTCTGTCCAGTAGATACGATCCTAGATACAGGGAGAATCATTGCCTTAATATGGGTAATAGCATATATTTTATAGCATCGACAGTATTATAGCATGAAGCAAAATGCACTGATGCTGCTGGTAATGGAGGTCATTTTCTGAAAGTCATTCATGTAAGGACGACTTTCAATTTGAGGGACAATGTACTAAAAATAAGTCATCTTATAGTTTGTACAGAAGACAGAAGAGGGGTGAGTCGAACAGAGGAGCTGTGGAATAAAACATGAGTGGAGATGATTGAAAAGACTGTGACTTACACAGAGAGAGAGCAGAAACAAAGGACGGATGCTGGGAGATTACACGAGGCAAATTGCTGGCAATACTGGCTTAAAGAGCCGATTATTCTAATATATTTGATGAAAAAGAATGAAAAGGAAGTTACGGCAGAAGAAAGATGTAAATATTTGTTGCCACATAAAATCTAACTCTCAGAAGAAAGAGAGTTACTGTTAATTTGGCTTTCAGATTATTTAAATTTGTCAAATTTCAGGATTCAATTGTTTCCTATTTAGATCAAACTAAAGCTCAGGGGCATTTTTTTAAACCACAGCTAATTAATTTGTTTGCTTTGTTTCCCCTTGTTCACTCCCTCAGCAGTTTACAAAGACACAGTTACAGACAGGAGTTGAAATTTTTTTGCAGTTGCCTTAGAAACTACAGGCTAATCTCCAGCGAGTGGCGAGACAATAAGCCTCGCCACACAAGTGTGTGTGTGTGCGTTTGTTCTGAGCCAGTTACTGAGTCAGAATGAGATGGTAATGCGAGGTACACTACAACAAGCTCCACTCAATAACACTGATGTGTATGTTCAACAGAATTGTTCACATCCTGAACAAGAAGGTCACCTTGTATTCACAACAGGGCAGAGAGCACAGAAGCTCCGGATCGATTATGTATTACACCAAAGGGAATCTATCATCATTCTCTGAGTTACACTACAGTGCTGGCTGCAGGGTGGACGAAAGGTACAGACTAGCAGAGTAGAGTAAAACAAATCTTCAAGGTTATACTATGGATGGATTGGAATTTTAAGCCACTGTGACGGCAGAAAACATTTTCTGTCAGAAAAAAGCATTTTAGATCAAGTCAGGCCTGTTGCTTCTGTGTCAGAAGGAAGGCTTAGTGTTCTGAAGGTCACCCAGAACAAGTTTCCTGACCCCTCAGCTCACAAATATAATTCAAAGGAAAGTGGATATTAAAAAAAAAAAAAGTTACTGCAGCTGAATGAAATCTGTATCTCCCTTCCCACTGAGACCAGTTCCCTCTGGGTGGAGTCCCACTGAGGAGCAGGCCACTAGGGCGATGTCATTACCACCCATTTGGGACTTTGCTGCAGTAGTAACAAACACAAAGGTCTGTGCATAGTGTGAACAGCTGCAGTTTGCGCAGCTATCGTTGTGAGGACACTGCATTGACTTCCATTGACTTTGGTCCTCATGAGGACTACTGGTTTTGACAAGGTCGGTGTTTATACCAGAAAAGGTCCTAATGAGGTAACAAAAACATACACACAGAGATATGCAGGGACATATTAGGAAAGCAGGCATAAAAACACATAAAAGCAGGCAGTTTGCTGTACTGTTTGGCAAAGAACCAGATCTAAAGGTGCTCTCACACGTGTAGTTCAGTTAATTTGAACAAAAGAAAAAAAGGTACATTGTTGTCTTTTAGTTTGGCTCCTCTTAAGTTTCACATGGCCTTGTTACAAATGAATCAAGAGCTATAAGTTATAAGCACTTAAGCACTAAGTTATAAGCTATAAGTACTAAGTCATATAACCCGAATGGTAACTCATTGATTGAACAGTTTTTGGCAGCTCTAAACCTGCATCATCAGCACTGCAATAAAATAGACAGACCACACACAAGGACACACACGCTGAGCATGTAGTAAATTGCATTTAATAGCCATTACATTTAAACTCCCAGGCACACCGCAGGCCCCTGTGAGGCTAATGAGAGAGATGGAGATATGATGAGTTGTGGGACACCGGATGATCTCACAGACAGCTGCCTAAAATCCTTGAAATCTATTTCTGAGTGTTGCAACATGAGGGACTAAATCTATAAAGACACACACACACCAACACACCAACCTCAAAAACAGCCACAGCGTAGGGGTGTCCCAGTCTCTCTGCAGATGCCAAGTGTGTTCTCCGGTGAGCTCCGTTCAGGTCCACACTGGCTATGAGGTGCAGCTTTGAATCCACCCAGTACAGACGCCTGTTGGCTACATCTGAGAAGCAAACACACACATACAGATAGGACTTTCCTGAGCTGAGTAGAAATTGATCGCCTTCACGGTAAGCACTCCTGCACTCTGACCAACAAATCCCTTCAGGTGATATTGATTATGTTTTAAAATGTCAAATTCTCACAATTACACCACTGCAAGTTTTACTGTGTCGATCCATAAGATCTGAAACACGTCAAATACCATTCCAAACCAAATATGAAAACTTCATGAATCTATTTTTTTTCCATTATCTTTTAACTTTTATACATACTTATTCAAATACTATCGACCTTTACCCACAACGTGCTGATTGAGTGTGTTTTCAGAACTATGATTCAGGCACATTTAGCAAAACACAACAAATGAATAAAGTGTGAAATACAGTATGTTAAGAGGAATGGAAAAACAGGTGTTCTCCTCTCACCTAGAGTGATACCATTGGGCCATTCAATGTTATCAGCCACCAGCACCTGTCGGTCCACTCCATTCATCCCAGCCTTCTCTATCTTGGCTCTTGTGCCCCAGTCTGACCAGTACATAAAGCTGGGTGGAACAAAGAAAGCATCATTATTGTGTTATTAACAAGAACACACAATACTCTATGCTGCAAAGCAAGAAATGTGAAGCTAATTATTAGGGGTGTAAAGATAATCCGTTTTGGATCGGTTATCGGTCTGTGACCTATGCGATCCGAGTGCACCGGTCCATGGAGCCCTATACGGTTCAAATGCGCTATGAACGGTTCGATGGCCCGGATTTACGGCCGCGAATCGGTTTCTGGCTCCATTGGTTCACATTCAAGTCCATAGAAATGTTGTCACTACCCGATTTGCGCGGCCTTGCGGTGTGTGAACTCTCACGAGACTTCTGTGAACAATAACAAAAGACGGCGTGTGATGACGGTGTGAAGTAGCAAAGGATCATGGGAGTTGTTGTCTCCAATAATCAGCTTCACCGGGATACGATTACTCCGCTGTTCATGGTTCTGGATGTTTTTACCGGGAGCCGAATTATCCGCAGGAGTCTCCTCCTCTCCAGAACAAACGGACCCGGTGATTACAGGTAAAAACACGGAATGAAGCTGTTTCACCTAAAAGATCAGTGTTTCTCCGACGATGTACGGCGACCCACGGACGTCAGATACGGGCTGTTAGCTGAGTTGCTGCTAACACTTGTATATAACTTTACATTCAGACGTTCGTCCGGTTTCTCCCAGGAGACGAATTATCCGCAGAAGTCTCCTCTTCTCCTAAAACAAACGTACACGCAGTTTAAAATCATTAAAATACTAATTAAAACGGTTTTACCTAAAAAGTTTGGTGACGGCCGCACGTCAGATACAGGCTGTTAGCTGAGTTGCTGCTAACACTAACACTTAAAATCGTTAAAATGTTAATTAAAGCTGTTTTACCCTAAGCACCAATAATTCTGATTTTTGCATTTACTATTCCTCCAGCTTTTCTTTACTGGCAAGATGACCAAAAAAAGCAACACGGCTAAAAAAAAATAGCTTTTATAATTTAAAGCCTGGGAATAGCACCTGTAAAATTAGTGGAACAGTTGTTTGGAAAGACACACACAAATGGAGAAATTTAATTAAACGCTACCAAAAGGTTACAAAAAGATCACTTTGGGAACTGCTCCCTCAACTCTCTCTCTCTCTCTCTCTCTCTCTCTCTCTCTCTCTCTCTCTCTCTCTCTCTCTCTCTCATTTTTTCTAGCATCGAAGCAGCTACTATATGTGCTTCTGATATGATGGCTTAAATAAAGTTATTCGATTATATTACTTGCACAGCATTGTGTGTGTGTGTGTTAAGTAGTAATCTTGTGAGCATGCAGTCCTTTTAAGTTTTGAAAATGACAAAAAATTTCCCAGACTGATCTTTTATAAGTCTGGGAAATCTTTTTTTAATTAAATCACTGACCTCTTTGATAAGTTCACAGCATTATATTACTACTTCTTTCATGCAGATTTTGCCCTTGCAGGAGCAGTGCAGTATATAATTGCGGTCCCAGAATATTTTTATTGGTTCCTCCTACTAATATTCAAGTTTATTATCGCATAATTTGCCTTTCCTTGTACACTGTTGCTTTCCAGACCTCCGCTAGACATATCTTAAACAGCCCATTAGGAACTAAACATGCACACATCTGTTGCGATGGTGGTAATTTGCAATGGGTTTAAACCAACCCAGATGTTTCAACTAGCACATACAAATGCAGTTATAGTATGAGTTCAGTAAGTTTAAAGGGTTATTGTGTGATATCATTCAGCTTTCTACCGCAGTAAAATACTCAGTGGTTTCTATTTAATTGTTTATTATCCACATCAAATGCATTTGCCTGCAAAGACAAACTACCATTTAGTGTCACAGTAAGTAATTTGTGTGATCTGGATTCCTGTTGGGCGGTGATGATTGGGCCTGTAATGTGCAGAAAATATTCACTGTATGTATGCCTCAGTTTGAGCAATGAGCCTGTTTATTTTCGTTTATTTTTGTGCGTGTTTGTTTTCATCTGGGTTTGGATCACCAGAACACAAAAGCTACAAAAGCTGCAAAAGCACACGCTGGCATAAATTCATAAAGCTTCCCAGATTAGGAGCGATCATCTAGGACAGAATTTCTAAAAAACTATTGAGTCAGGATGCTAAATAGGTCATAGGCTTGTTATGCTAGATTCTCATACACAGCAACAAGAGCTCTCTCGTGTTTATCATTAGACTTGGTCCCACAACAGGATTATGTTCATTCAATTTCTGAATCCCGGCCTGAAATCACTTAACAAATCTTTGTCTGGGGTCACTGACCATCTTCAATGTCACGGAACAGGAGAAAACAGAATGAGTACAGTGTCTGCCAGCAAAGTTATAAAGTAGAGGTTAACCAACATGAAGTCAGTTTGACACTATTTTATGCTGACACATTGTGAAGTGTTATGTAAATTCACAGTATACAGTTCAGTGTTTAGAGGTGAATGTGCTGGTGTGCCTGCTTGCATTATAATGACCAGTAGAGATCATTGTTTAAGACCATACTTATTGATCCTGTCATTCAGTCTTTTATTTGCTTTTACACAATAGGCCAACACACACACACACATACACACACACACACATCCTCCTCACCCATGATGGGGATCCAGCGCTATGGCTCTGGGCTCACTGAGGTCGGTGTTGATAAGGACACGTCTCTTGGTGCCGTCCACAGAGGCCACAGAGATGGATTTGTCCCCGGAGTCGGCCCAGTACAGGTTGTGTTGGAGCCAATCCAGAGCCAGGCCCACAGGGGTCTGCAATGACGAATCCACCAGCGGCACCTGCTGCGAGGGGTCACTGGCCTCATGGATGAAGGCACTGCAGGGGAAGAATGGGGCGATGAAGGACGAAAGGGAAGAAATATGAGTGAGTAAGGGATTATGGGAGAGTGTGGCGGACAGCAAGGGAGGTAGGGGGGTGTATTTTGAGGGGAGAAGAATATGTATGTGATCATCTGTTGCAAGCCAGACATTATTGCAAAATCAATGTGAAGTGGAGGGATGTTTACTACATGGGGGGCCCTATTTTGTGATAGAATATGTATACTGTATTCCTCTTATTACATGGCAACCTACCTAAAACATTTATCATTGTAAAATATGGAATTTTGATAATTGAATTATCAGCTTAAATATTTTACAAACCCTCCCCCCAAAAAACATTTTGTGGGATTCCCCAACCATAGAAAAAAACACAACAAGAGCAAGATAAGCAAAACTAGCAATACACAATAATAATTATAATAACAACTAAAAGTAACTTTTATGTTTTTCCGGAGTCTGCAAAAATGTCTTTTTGAAAGATTCATTTGATAAGAAAAATGCATTGATGTAAAAATTGAGTGGATAAGAGAACACATACAAAACAATCACAGAAGTGAGTAGCTTACAGATTATGTATTATGACTGCTGATGTGTATACTAATTTTCCATTCTCCACCGTGCTATAAAGCGACTGCAGAGTGAAGAATGGGACCTAAGTGAGAGCTGTAGCCTTGGGCCATGCGCTGAGCAGGTTCATGCGGGGGTTAGCGTCCTTCTTAGATGGACTACTTATCAGAAGAGACAAGGCCTCACTCAGGGGTTGGCCCTACTCGCTAATGATTTGACCCTGGCAGAGGTGTGAGGTGAGGGCTGGGCAGCTGCTCCCAAACAGGAATTTCAATTTTAGTTTCCCGAGAGATCTTTTCTCTTAACATCCATTTTATAAAGAGAACATAGTGCTCCAATTAGAGTACACTCCGGGGAGAAAACGTAGTTGGGATATAGGATAGGAATAGGAAGTCTAGGTAGTCTACATCTAAAATAATAGCAGGTCAGAGGCAGTGACTCAGTGGATTAAATTTCAGAATCTTCAAAAAAACTGAGCAGGTAGATGCTCAGTACAACATGCACATCAAGAACATGTTCAGTTGGGGTGAAACAATACAGGATTTGTCTAAATTTCAAAATCAAAATTGATATGAATTGATATTTAGTTCAAAATCAGAAGTTAGCAGAAGTCAGCGGCTGTTTTACTATTTGAAACCTTTACATGTTCCAGTGGTTCATCTTTGGAAAACAGGGGAGACAACATAGAACCAGAGAGAATTTCGAAAGGATGGATGTTAATGCTATGCTAATAATGTTTTAAAAGTCTATTTTGACAGAGTGAAGCTTAATCATACTGAAAATTGATCAAAAGTACATTTTGAGGATTATGAACACTTTATAAGTAGGCTAATGGTGTGTACAACCACTGATAAAAGCATCTCAGAGGTAAAAAAAAATCTTTTTCATAAACAGGGCAACAAAATCCCTCCTAGTACAGGTAAGAATATTGGAATGCAATGTAATAACCAAAAGCAAATTGCCGAGTCTATTCATGTATTGCCAAATTCAGGAGTCAAATGTAAAGTCATGTATGTTGCCAAACTCAGGCTTTTATACAACAGCTAATATACTGTATAGTCTAAGATCAGATTTGTGATCACAATTAATAATTGGAATTTAAATTTAGGCTTCAAATTTGAGTTGTTTTTTTTTTCTTGATCTACACTCCAAAATCTAAATTCAAACATTCGCAGGGTCGCCTGACAAAGAAAGTGGATTCTGGCTCAACTTTAGCTACAACACAATGCAACGTCATCTGGCAAAGTGTTGTGTTTTCCAACACATACATGCAATTATAACTTTCCAGAGCAGTAAAATAAAGTTTCATAGTATTATAAACCACTGTGCAGTGTTTTAGTATCTGATAAACTTTCTAGCTCATGAAACTCAAACTGGACTCCCTGGATTGTAATTCATTGTTTCACCAGTGCCTAAAGCAACAAGCCCACAACAATGCAGCCCTTTGTGCTTCTTTAAACTCAGGGCTGTTTTCAGTCTGAATGCCCTCTAAGATCTTAGATATATATAATTATTAATAATTAATCGCAACTCAAGGTTTCACTCCAAAATCAGTTTTCTGTTATTGATATACCTGTAGATTTTCCGGTGAAAGCGATCACACCAGAAGACACGGTTATTGGCCACATCCAGGTCCAGAGCCACAGCGTTCTTCTGAGTGGACACAACCTGACTGTAGTCCCTCTTCACTAGGTCGATGCGTCGGATCTCATGCCGGTTGGTAAACAGTAAGTAAGGGCTTTTTCCTGCACACAAAGCAAATAAATATCTGTGGCTATTTTGAAAATGGGCACAATGGAAAACATGAACTCAGGGCCAAAGTGTTGGTGCTTTTAGCCAGCGAAATTTATATACCAGTTACAGCGAAGGCCAATTCAGAAAATGGGCTGAGGCAGATTTAATATAATGTTAGTATTGCATGAGTATCTACTTCAATAATGGTCAATCAAATCAGCTCTGAGTTTGATAAAGGGCCAGAGGAACAGACCAAGCTGGTATGTCCTATTATAAAACTGCTCCCGTCTAGGAGCTGCACAGATCCTCTATTTGTTGCACTCATGATATGATCACAATTTGGCTGGCAAGTGCAGTGTAATACAATAATTCTAACCTTCAGTCAGTGCAATCAAGCTCTGAACACATTATGGGGAAAAAAACATGGGCTGGATTTAGATCAAATATGATATGAAATAATGGCTGAACCATCACTTGTCATAATTACACCCAAAACATGTAGCGCTATTCTGCTGCAAAAGACATAATAAGAGAAGATGACTATAAGCCCGAGAGCTCGGTTTTTCAGCACAGCACCGAAATGTTTGTGCGCAGGACTCCAGAGCATTGACCCTGATGGCAAATGCTGCGTGTCAGAGAAATGATGCAGACATTTCTCTACAGTAATAACACCTCTGTCAGAAAGCATTGCAGTTTAATGTGGTGCTGCGCATTTGTAGCACTGAAGTCAATACTCTAAATGTCATCTTTTAACACAGATAAATAACACGACAAAGCTTGTGTGATACAGCTCAATATCCTCCTCTAACAAGAGTGTGAGGACAATAATCTTTCATTAAAAACTGCTGAGTAGTTGGTGTATTGATCAGTGTGCCTGTAGGCATCATTATGTTGTGTGCTCCTTATTATCTTCTCCTGAAGAATATAGATCAGAAGTACCTTAGCATTTGGCTGTGCCTCTTTAAGCAGCAAGCTGTCAACCTTCACACAGGCAGAAGAACTAAATAGACATAAGTGAGTGCACATGCACGCGCGCACACACACACACACACACACACACACACACACACACAAAGAGGCACTACTGCAGAAAGAAAACTAGCAATGCATACCAGAGGCTGCCAAGTTTTGACTTCAGCTTGGAATGAGATTTGTTCCCGGGGGGGAACTTTGTACTTTGGTAGTACTTATTTTTGTTCATAATAAAATGAGCACTATTCATGGTCAATTGACCCACTTGATCTCTCTCTGGCTTCATGAACCAGCACTTTTTTTTCATAAGACTTTTCCTTTTTATAATTTGTATTTATTGGGTCGCACTTTTGATATGCACTCCATATATTACACATATTTTCTTCCAAGGGGGGACTGAGGGTCCTCCCCAAGAAATAAAATTGTAATTTAAAACAAATTTTGGATTAAGTTAAACAGACACCTGCACTAAAACAGTATGTAGCCTAAAATGGTAGTAGGTTGCAGGCTATACCTGCATTATGTCTGTTACAATGTGAGCTATGGACTGAAGGTCTCACCTGGCATCTCATATGCATCTCATGTGATCACTTGTGATTCGATTTTCCATCCCACACTCCCATTTAATCTTATCAGAAGGGAAACTATGACCACTGCTAGCTACAAAAAAAACACATTAGTTTTTGGCCATGGAGCTAGAGGACTGCAGTGGATATTTGCATACTGGATAAACAGATTACACTGAAAAACACATAAGACAACATTGGAAGCAAAGTCCTGACATGACAATGTAAAATCACACTGTCAGATTTGCTTTGTCATGCTATTGGCACACAGAGCTATTAACACTGATCACCTAAATCTCAATGTGTCTTTGTTTCATTTTGGGTGAGTATTTTTAGAGCTGTCCACTTGTGGTGGGGTCATCCTGGATGCATTTTAATTAGGCACTGATCTGAACAGGGGCCTTAGACACATTTATATTATCACGTCTTTAGTTTTATTACCTTATAACTCTGACAGGAAGAAGTCAAGTGAGTAACCGATACAGTAACAGAGTGTGCCTGCAGGGAAGGTTTTATCACTATGGCTAGCAACTACAGCCCACCTTTGTCTTGTAACATCTATATTGAGTCTATCTCTTTCTGACACTGCATGGTAATAGGGTGGCAGCTGCAGCCAGTTGTCTCTAGAGGCAGATATGAAATTCTCTCATTAATAGCTTGCTTGCCTCAGTTTCCCTTTTGACAGTCTGTGTTGTAGCCTCATTGTAGTATCATATTCCTAAATGTTCCCTCATTCTGCCCTTTCCTTCCTCTCCTAGCCCAAAGTCTGAGGGATGACATTGCTGTTCAGGACTATGCGCTTTTAAAAACTGTCCATTACAATGACAACATTTCCAACCCCTCTAAAGGAGAAAATGGTCCCAAGCTGGTTTTACAGGCTGTCACAGGAGCAGTCATTCTCATTGCTTCAAACCCAAGCAGTGGAACTGTGATTCTGCTTTAGCTGCTCTTGACACACAGCCATACATAGAGTTCTCTCCTGGCCACAATAAACTGGTAGCAAATGCACTGGGCAGTCATGCACGGAGAAATACACAAGTGTAGACAGGAGGCAGGGGGGAGGGCAAATACAATGTAGACAGAAATACAGTTTGTACAAATGCAAACACACACAGACACGCAAAGTGTTGAATTTTCTTAGAGACAATATGGGCTGAGTTTAATTGAGGGAAATGAAATCACAGCATTTGACAGCCACAGGGACCAAATCACCACATTTCATTTGACTCACTGTTTCCTGCCAATTAAGAAATGAACACTTTGGGGGAAATGAAGTGTAAACATATAATCTGGCCTTTCACTGTAATCCTTTCTCTAATAGCTTTTGGCCATAGCTGGAGGTCAAAGAAAATGAACTGGCCTCTTAAGCAGTTCAATTTTTTCTCCAGTAGTCTGACAACTGTTGTCAACAAGTAGACCTGGCGGCCAGATTAAATTTGATGTAATTAGCCTCCACTGTGACTGAGCCAGGTACCCCTGAAGAGTCGCTTTACCTAATTATAAGTATTCAGCATGGTTGAATGCATCAGTATGTCACTCATGAAACTGTCGAGCAAGATGGGACAGATTTGGCCCGGGTAGAAATCGAGTGGTTGCCTTGGTGACGCTTACTATTTTTTCTTTCTTTTTTTTTTTTTTTGTGATTTAGCAATTATGTCAAGTACACAAGCAAGTGCAGAGCAATGATAAGAACCTAACAGCACAAAGATGTTAGTGATTACGAGATGAGAAGAGTTTGACACTGTGGCACAAAAGCTAGAGGAGAGTGAAGTGTTGCACTAATGAGGCAGCACGATATCTGAGAGAATGTCTCGTTATCAACAACACAGCTTTTTTCAGAGGCAAATTTTTCTTTACAACTCAAACAGATTTTGCTAGCAACTGTGTGAGCTACATTAATCTATAACCTGCATAACAATATGTACCCTTTAACGCACAAAATTTTTAAAACATTTTTATTCTCAGGATCCTTTCAATCCTCTAGAACCTACATGAACTTATATGAAATTCTTATTTGTAGCCTCAAAATAATACTCCTTAACTTAAAATCCTACCATCTTAGATACGCTGCACTTGCATTGAAGGTCATTAATCATTAAGACTCACCCTCTGCCTTGCAGGTCTTAGTGACAGGGTCCATCTCATAACCTTCATAGCATTCACATTTAAAATCCCCCTTGTAGTTGATGCAGATCTGGCTGCAGGCGTCAGGGTTCTCACACTCATCAATGTCTGCAGGGAGGAGAGGGAAGAGAAGTTATCAATCAACTGAAAGACAGAGCGAGACAGTCAGACAGAGACAAACGGTGACTAATTCACCCTCATAAGCTGCACCAGATAAGAGAGCAGACTAAATTTCAAAAATGTAAATATAGCAATGAATTTAAGTAGAATAAAAGCTATAATGGGAGCTAAAAATGCACATTTATAGCTTCAAGAGCTTGAAAAACACACTGGCAAGTTGTCATTAAGGGGAGAAAGAAGTCAGCCGGGACACAGGGTGTGTCTGATCTGCTTCCTTCCTTCCAGCAGATCTCAAGCTCTTTTTTGGGGGGTGTGATGGGGAAACATTAGTGTTAAAATTTTGGGGAAGAGTGTGAAGGATATAGTGTGTGTGTCTGTGTGTGTGTGTGAGAGAGAGAGAGAGAGAGGAATGATGGTGCTAGTTTCCCTAGGGAGTGACAGGCTGGGAAAACTACACAAAGAGACAGCTAGGGAGCTGAGAGCTGCCCAACACACACACACTCACACTCACACACACAAAGATTCCTACTGGCTTGGTCAGCAGCCAGCCTGCCACTCTTTTTGTCTATCTATCTATCTGAAATGTATGTTCCTTTATTTACCACCACAGGTCTTTTTGTCCAGTAGCTGGTAGCCAGTGGGGCACTGGCACTCAAAGCCGATTGGTCGGTCCATGCAGACATGGGAGCAGCCGCCGTTGTTGATCATACACTCATTCAGCCCTGTGAGAGAAAGAGAAGGAGCCAGATGCAGCCAATCAGAGATGAGGCAGGGACATTATGGCCATCCAGAAGGTCATTTAAAATGTCAAAATCAGATTTAGAAAAGGCCTCAGGCTCATTTGTGGTAAAATATCTCTGAACAGGGGGTAGAGCAGTGAAAGGACTTGTGATATTCGGTAGAGGCACAGATGTATTAAGAGAAGCATCAGAGGTGGGGCCCGTTCATTCCTATGAAAGTTGCTCAGTAGTGCATAAAGCCAAAAAAGATCAACTTCTTCCACATTGCTTCCACTTCTGTGAGGTCCATAGAGCAAGCACTGAGCCAGTTACTCCTGGTTTAACTTGAATGGGGATAAAACAATTCAATCATGTGGCTTTTCTAGTCTTTCCAAATGTTATCAAACCGAATAGATCGAATTCTGAGAGTGAAACGAGTCATTTCACGGGGGTTGTGATGCTTAAAAAACTTCATCCGCTTTTCTACAGCCGTGTCTTACACAATGTAAGTCTATGGACCAGTGTGCATCACGTAATGTTGTAATTACACGGTTTGGCCACTATGTCAAATCGGCATCAAAGCCTAGCGCTGTGCCTGTGGGCTTGGGAGAGGTGTATAAATGTGTGAGGACCACAGGTTGGGAAATTAGATATCATCATCATAATCTTCATTTTTATCTTGGCTCCTGTACTCAGCTCTTTTCTGTCCTTTTCGAATCCTTATCAGATGTTCTCAAAAGTGGAGATGGAATCAAAGAGACACAATATCACACACATGGTAAGCTCTTAAACTGAGAATCAGGTCCATCTGCAGGGGATATGAAATATGTGTGTAGAGGGGATTAATGCTGCTAACAGGGATGCTGAGATTCCCCATAAGGATCAAAGGAGTGAGTGAGGACATCTGCACCCGACCTATAATGAATAATCCATTCAATGGAAAGACACTGCATAAAAATTGTACATTTTTATGGATTGAGTTGTACAACCTAGCCCAGGTTGTAGAGGCTGCAAAACAAGCCCATTCACTGTTATTCTCTCAATACACTACAACATTTGCGCAAAGAAAAAACATAACAGGTTGCATAGATGCAGACGCAAAATGTGTGGTCACAGTTTTGTTTATGTTTTTATTTTGGGGATGTTATTTCTGTGAGAGGAATATTCTAATATGAGCCACAATGGTCAATATTGCTTCTTTGTAAAACTACAAGGCTTCTTAATAATACACTTTGAGCATTTCAGCGTTGCCAACAGGAGGCAGTGTGGTGCTTTGTTTCTCTTTTTGCGAATGGACAATCGTTGCTTCTGTTTATGAAGTTTTTTAACTTGCATAACAACATACATATGTTGCTTAACATTTGAATCAAATGATAGATCGATTTTGTAAAGATAATTAGTACATTTATATGGTTTTGCGAACAAGGAGAAAAAATATGGTTTTCCTTTGTGTTGTGTGTGACCCAAGATTGCGCTGGCTGTAAACTTATCATTGAGATCAAAGTCAGCATGTTCTAGTTTTTAGTTACAGCACATTTCATCTCAGAGTAAATACTATTTTTCTTGGTATAACAGCTTGCTCTACATTAATATATTATTCATGTTACAGTTTGATGTATACATTCTCTAGAACATTATAAGCACTTTGAAAAATTAGATGTTGCAAGTTTTCAGCTCATGCTCATTTGTGCCGAAATGACATTAGTAGCAATGTGCTGTTTTTTTATTTGCACTATGAGTGAAGCTTAATAAGGGAATACGAGAGAACCTAGAAATTCTATATTTAATAGTAATGTTTTCTTTTAGGCAGTTGCAAACTAAATGGAAACACTAGCTCAGTTAATGGACTGAATGAGGATTCATTAATGCAGTAGTATACTGATTGAACTTATTTTAGTGGTAAATGGAGAAATATGTTTTATTTGAAAGCAAAAGAGACCGTAAATAGCCTCATCAGTGTCAGTGTATTTTGTTTTATTTTTGATGTTATGGATCTTTTTACTGATAAAATAACATTGGAATACAGAAAGAGAGAGAGAAAAAGGATATATTTTGCATATTGACAAATAAATTCTGCTGAGCGAAGCTGCATTGAACAGAAGCACCGGTCTCAACCTCACCTCTCAGTCTCAGTCTTATCTGGTTATGAGTTCTCAGTCTCAGACCTGTTACACACACATTGGGTTTATGACTCATGACTTGATACAGCAGCAAGAGAGGCTCAAAAGTCAAATTTAAGTCAAGTTGAAATTTTTGAGTCAGTTTTTCAATTTCCTCCACATTATTTGTTCACTACAGCTCAGAATGAAATTCCATCTAGCTACTACATAGAGGCCGATTCATAGAGAAGAGTTCCTGTATCATTTCACTGTTGTGTACTGAGAGACAGACCAATGAATCATTTGTAGAGCTCTCCAGCACACTTTCCTGTCCATGTTTGGTTTGAACAAAAGCCAATTGTCTGAATGAATCATACAAGGTAAGCCAACAGAGTAAAAGCTAAGTTAACCAGAAAAAAAAAATCACAACATTTCTTTTGACAGGATGCAGACTTTGCTTTTTACACAAACAATTAAGCATGGCTTCAAATGGAACAACAGACAACTGGAATGTGGTGATAAAGAGAAAAATGGATTAAACTGCAAGAGAAACCACACTTGTCAATACCAGAGAGTGAATGCTTAATTCTTTTAACAGCATCCTACCAAATCTAGTGTAACACATTTGTCAATAACCAGTGAGCTTTATATTCTAACCAATATATCAGTCGTTGAAAGCAGGGCTACTGTACGTCTGTGAATTAGTGAGGGGGAACTGAGGAGAATAGCATCAGCAAAGTCCTCAGCAAGGCTGTAAAAAAGAGCACCAAACAGCTAAAAAACACAGGGCCTTTAAATATCAGTTCAATTTTCACATTTTCTCATCTCATGAATACCTAACACTTTTCATGTAACTGCCACCTTTTGATCATTGTATTGTGAAACCATTGCACAAACGTGAATCATGTTGCTTACATGCACATGTGTCCTTCTATATCCATACATAAAACAAACAAAATGAGGACCCATTCATAAAAACACTGTTCCATAGCACTATTGGTAGTCAAAAACTCCACAGGGTACCTCTAAGGTTTTATTCATTTCATCATATAAATCTGCTAATCAGTAGACATGTTTTTTGAAGCATGTGTTTATCAGGACTACCACGTAACTTGCAACGAACATGTTGGAAGTTAATCAAGACAATCCTGGGAAGTGTGGTCCTTGTCCACCATACAACATAATGCAGGGTTAAACCCACAACACCAGCAATACACTGATTGCAGGGCACCAAGATGAACTGTTCACCTAATAGAGTGCTAAGGAAAGACAAAAAATATTTTAAAACTGCACTGCTCCACCACATCCTTCTTTATTTATTGTGACAAAAATGGAGAAAGATAAAGTCGACTCTCCAAAGATTGACTGAAGGTTAATTTAGTGAGAACATTTTCATCTCTGCTTTGTGTAAGTGCCAGCAGACTTCGAGCAAGGCAACTGCCAACATTAAAGTCCCATCTCTAATTCAGCTGGATGGCTGACAGCAATCTGCCACTCACAGTAGCTCATGCTACTCTCTCCTTGTCAGCTCAGAATTAACTGCAGACACAAGAAAAGACCAAGTTGTAGCTGTATTTGAGGACTCACTCGTTCCTGTTTCTTTGAGAGAAGCTGGGTTGATATCAAAGATGCCCCAGGAGAGATCCGGTGTGAAAACATGAACAGCTTTTTCCACACCGCCTCCAAGGACAGCACTGATTTAGAGGTCACTTTTCTTTTTTCCCATGGGCAAGAATATGTGACGTCTCTCATTCTCCACTCTACCGCTATCTCTCTCTTTCTCTCCCTCACCATGGTAACCCATCATGTACTACACATTCTCAGCCGTTCCTCTAGCTGAAAGTGGGAAGTGATGGTGCAGTGTTAAGAAACAAATGATGTGCCAAGTAATGATTCAGTACTGTGGTAATATGCCATTATTTCTAATGAGATGGGAAAAACAGAAAACATTTGCTTGAGCACAGAGAGAAATGCATTGTCTCTATTTTCCCTGATGTAAGGCTGATGTGGTAAATGCAATCACAATGAACATCTTTTCATAAGTGTGTTTCAGTGCAGCGGGGAGCATTATTGCCTGTGTGTGTGGTTTTTGTGTGTGGGGAAACATCTTGCAAATAAATGGTTGAGTGAGCAGAGCGATGAGCTAGGTGTGTGTGGACACACTTTTAATGAGCTGAGAACAAGACCTGAGTTGAAGGAGAGAGGGAGGGAGATACGCGGGAAGCAAGGGAAGAAGAGGAGGAACAGGGAGGAGAAAAGGTGGAGAATTACTCCCTGGAATACCTGTTTCGGTCTTGCAATTTCCTTCCCTGGCAGAGGTCAGTACACTCTGCCAGCTGTAACTTTTCCCTTCCCTACTTCTTCATGTTCCTCTGAGGAAATGTAATTTAATGAGCGAGTATGTCTTCTTCTCAGTCTCTCATGTCAGATATTTTCTCTAAATGAACACTGGCTTTTGTCCTTTGACTCAGACATCACTTTCATTTAGTAATGGCCAGCAAAAAGATTAAGAGATGAAAGTATATGGAGACAGTGTTTACGTTCTTTCATTTACTGTGAGAGCAGAAGGTTTGCAGAGGAGATGTCTTTGTTACATGTCAGCTATACACCCACAAAACTATGTCAGAGGTGTGAAAAGTGTGAAAATTAGCATGAAAAAGACTGAAAGTGGGTAGGGTTTTGTGTTTCGTAGTTAGAATATAGCTGTGGGATAGATTTTTCTTATTTTAATGTTTTCACTGACCTGTTGGTGACCTATTAAACTGTGATCTAAAACTACTAGAGTAGAGAAACTTGGGTTTTCTTGGAATTCATGATAAATGCAAGAGACTACTAGTAAGATAAGAGTTTTTTTTAATTGTATCATGCAAAGACATTCCAGTAGAACCCCAGAATAAAAAATATAGACCTGGAAATGTGAATGGTACATCCCCTTTAAGGCTTTCATTCATGAGTCTGTAGAGTTTCTCATTCATTTCAACTGAAAAACTGATGAGCTGACTGAATTTACCGCTAGGAGCATTCTTAGTATACATAAATATGGATCAGCATGTGAAGGGGACTGTGCACAAACTGTGTGCACAGTTGACTTCACTTGCATAAGTAAATGTCAAACGCTGAGACATCTAGTATATATTCAGAAAGATATTGTCTTCCTAGATCACAGATCACCAGACAGACACAAAGCAATGATCAAAGTCCAATAAGGGAACTGTGTCAACAATATCAACTCACTTCCTCTCACTTGAGGAAGCAGCCAGCTGGAGTGAGGAGGGGGAACGAAAGGGATAAAATCGATGTCATGTTGCTGTCGATTTGCAGTCTCTTGACATGACATTACACGTTCGTCAATCATGATCATCCCCACTTCGTATTTGGGTGAAGGCAAGGGGGAATGAATCTAGCGCTATGATTGGTCGAGCTCTTCTTTTATTTTTCGGGAGGCTAGACGCTGCTGCATCTTGCTGTTAGGCTTGAGTACTGCACATGCACAATTGAACTTGAATTGAACCACAACTGAACCAGCTTTTTGCATAGTTTAGGGTGACAAATCGTATCAGCATACTTTAATGTCAAAATGCGTACCTGCGGCACAAAATGCAAGCTGATCAGGCACCATGAAAAGAGAAGAGAGCAGAGCCAGCAGAGTGAGATGTTCAAACCAGGACACACAACTGCACAAGACTCTGTATGTTTTAATGGCTTCATATTGTGTCTAAAGCTTAGACGAATACACTTTTTATCAGCACAGATGCAGTTTGTAATGAAATGAATAATGAGATTACATTTCATACAAATTTACAATGTCGGCCTAATTAAACTCATCTCTCATAGTCAGCCAGATGAAAACATAGATACTTGTGAATGTCTGCCTGGATAAATACCTCAGATTAATATGAATACATAAAGAATGAATACATTATTTATTGAGTGGTTCTAGTATAAAATGTATTTCCTCTCAGTATTAACCAGCTGTTTTCCTGTGAGGAAAAATAGAGCCATCAGTGATATAAAAACATCTTCATGTATTTTTGTCTTCATGTTACACAGGACTATAACAGAGGCATGGAGGACATAAGGAGGCACATGGAGGTTGAGATGCAGGAAAAGAAAAGTTGAGGACTACTGCTAAAATCATGGTCCGGAAAGAGAGGGAGTCTTAGAGAAGTGAGAGAGGGCAACTTCTGGATGAAAGGAGAACTATCCAGAGGAAGCTCTCTGTCACCGAAGAAGAAAACAGGAAGTTAAAGAGTGACCTCCAGAAGGAAAGAGAGGAGATTGGATACAGAGAAGAAGAGATCTGCTCTCTTCACCGCCAGCTGTCTGCTCAGCAGGACAAATACGACTCCGCCAATGCTCTCTGGTGGAGGAAGCTGCATGAAGTGCTTGAGAAGGCAGAAGGGTTGATCAAAAAAAAGAGATGAGCAGATCATCTCTCTTCAACAGAGCCTCCACACTGAGAGAGAGGAAACAGAGAGGAAGAAGGACCTCTGTTGAGGAAGAGTCCAGCAGGTTGGAGAGTGTAAAAGAACTGGCAGAAAAAAGTCAGCCAGCTTGAAGAGCTCGTCAGGGTCAAAGACAAAGAGATCAGCAGGGCCAATGGAAAAAGAAGAGCGAGCACATTGACACCTTGGCCCTACTGAATGAGACAGAGTCAGCTCTAAAAAAAAGAGCAAACTGACCTGTGAAACTCTAGAGGAACAACTTTGAAGGCAGCTGGCTGACAGGCAGGCAGAGAGAGTGGAGAGTCTGCAGAAGGAGCTCTGTGAAACAGAAAGACAGTCCAGAAAGGAGCTCTCTACGTTGTGTGAGAATTGAGAGAGGAGGTCATAGCAGTGGGAGACAAAGAAGAAAGAGCTGGAGGAGACGCTGAGCACCAAAGGCAACATCTGGATCCATGAGGAGGCGCAAAGGAAAGAGGAGATCCTGCACTTCATGGAAGAAAACCTCCAGCTTCAGGTTTGCTGCCTCAGCGCATCTTTTTAATTCTAACAACTGACTTCAGATAACTTCAGAGCTTTGAAATTGAACTCAAAATGTGCTGTTTTTCTCTTAAACTCTCTTAAACTGTGACTTTTCTCTCACATGCTGTCACACATCAAGCAAGCTAAGCAACTGCTTGGAGCTTCCAAATGAATTAGGGCACCAAAAGTCCCCTGTTACTGATAAATGATATGTGACATTATTAGATTGTTACTGATACATCAATGTGTAAGCAGCATTTTACTGTTGAGAGGGCCCAGGTGGAGCCAGTCACTACTCCACTACGTAATATATTATACTTTGGTGGAAATGCTAACAACTCATTGACATCTGAAATGTGACAAGGAGCCACAACTACACACTGATTTTATACAAGAGACACAACTACACACTGATTTTATACAAGAGACACAACTACACACTGATTTCATTTATTTATTCTTAATGTTTTTCAGTTGATTTATATTTAAAATTCACACTTTAAAAAAAAAAGTTAAATAAATGCATGATGTTTCCAAAGTCAAAGTCCAAAATAATTGTGATTATGGTTTTTGCCTTAATCAAGCAGCCCTAACAGGAAGCAAGACTATCATAGATCAGAAGAAACCTTCTTCTACCGTTTGATGGTAATTAGTACATACATGCTCTTGTTCTGATCAACGCAGGCTGCTGTTAATTTGAGTGCATCTCCGAGGCCTTTGAAATGCAACGTAATAGGAGGGAGGTAGTCACATTTTGTTATGGCAAATATGATTACACTGCTACATTAAGTGCTTGAATCCATTTACAATAGATATGTACATGCTTTCTCATTGCACAGCGCTGAAACAAAAGCTCCGCTGACACACGGTAACAAATGATTCTGTAATTTCACAGCCAAGCTTTCCCTCATTTCATACGACAATGAGGGAAATGAAGAAAAAGCTTATAAGCAAACCAGAATAAATTCTATTAATACACTTAATTTGCATCAAGGGTTTGAAGAGCTTTTGTTAACAGCTGACAGAAAACAACAATCAAGTTGCTGTGTGCAGAAAAACTCCTCTTACCGCACTCTTTTTTGGGTTCATCTGATCGGTCCTTGCAGTCCTTGACGGAGTCGCACACTTTGGAGCTATCGATACACTCTCCATTCTTGCACAGAAACTTCAGGGGCCCCTCACATTTGGTGGCTGCAACATAAAAGCAGAAGATAGATCAGCATCTACGCTAAAAATTGCGTTCACATCTATTTGCATAAGCTATTGCAAAGTGATTCAGCGTCTCATGCCTCAAAGAGAGTGTCAAGCAAAGTTGAATATCTCTAGAGGTTCGCCAAATTATTAAAGGCTCACAGTGACAGCAGAAAATACTGCCCACTCACATATTCATATTATACCACATTAAAAACCTAGTATGATAAAAAACTAGGCTTTAATTTGGTCCAGTTTCACAGGGCCACTGCTTCATTTCCTGCAAAATTATTTTGCAGTACGCTGGTAAATTATGCATCATAGTCAGAAGAGGGAAAAGTCATGAAATTGGCTCACAAAAAGCACCGCAGTGGATCCACGCAACATGACATCAATGGCCATTAGAGATGTCAAGTAAAGTCAGTTTTATTTATATAGTGCCAAATCACAGCAGAAGTTCTCAGGGCACATAGAGCAGGTCTAGACTCTACTCTTTAATGTGTAGAGACCCAATATCCCCCCATGAGCAAACACTTGGTGACAGCGGCAAGTTAAAACTCCCCTTTAATGAAAAGAAACCTTAATGCATTCAACAATAATTTGTCCAGAAAAATCCCACATTAGTTTCTTTAGTTTCTTCTTATCAAACCTAATTTTTGATACTATTTATGGTCAGCATTTTTCTGCCATAGTCATTCAGTGTAGTTACATTCTGTAATTAGCTCTCTATCTAGTAGATTTCATTGTTAGTAGTGGAGTCTGCCTTTGCCTTCACACACACAAGGGATTGAGAGGAAACTACGCATGCATAATTTGAATTCATTAACACCAGCCTCACTGTTTACTCTTCGCTCTCTTTACACCCTATCAGAGCTAATGCTAACCCAACATTTCCTACTGCTGCTGCTTCACATTAAAAGCATTCAACTGGCGAAACACTGGGTAGCTTTCATTGTGAAGAAGCCACAGGACACTTAATGTATTTGTCATCACGGTTTAGGGGCTGACCACTACTGTTCATGAAAAGTGCATCTATAAAACAAGAGGTGGTCAGTTTGTGATGTTTTTGACAGTGGATCGGTTTTAAAAATTGCAGATGTTGTAATGGAACAAGATAACCGCTACATCTCCTGCTGTGTGGAAAACTACTCACTTCATGCATGAAATCAGATCACGGTTGCTCATGGCGTGATGAAAAAAGGTAGATTACTGGCTGGATTCTTTATTAAAACATGAGTTTGTTTAGCTGCACTGTAAACAGATGTATCAGTCATTCTTCTTTTGTTTTCCAGAGAAAGCAGCACCTCAGCCTGCTGCAGCATTACTATAATCTTATTTGCTGTTACCATCAGTACACACAGGTGTCACCAAATGAACCAGGACTGAAATCTTAAGGATTAGAACATAATTTATATTTGCTATTCATTGATTTTTGTTTCACTTGTGCACAAACTATAGTGAGACTTTAACTCAAACCACAAGATGAAAAACTAAACAACTAAACTTTTATCTCTATAAATGATTTTAATGTATATAACAAATACAGCTAGGAGGCTTTGGTCAACCATATTTTATAGATCATAACCTGTAGCCACAAAATACAGCCTAACATTATTACATGGGTAGGCATTTATACTGTAACTACCTGCAGACAGAACAACAAATAAGCAGACAGACTTTAAACAGACACAAGTATAAAAGAAGAAGACGGGTGAATAAGCAGAGAGCAGGACATATTCTGGCAGCCAGACAGCCAGACAGATGAAATAGGTGAACCCACCGTTAACGCAGCCAGATTCATCACTGTGGTCAGGACAGTCGTGGACTTTGTTACACTGCTTGGTGCCGTGGATGCAAGAACCATCACCACACTGGAACTCATCGGGACGACATGTCAACAGGGCTGTAAAGAGGTACACAAACACACACACACAGAAACACATGAAATTGGACTTTTAAATCCTCTTTAATCCTTTCAAGAGGAACACAACATCCTGGGGTCCGATCCAAACCAAGAACTTTTGTTGCATTTCACCCCATCAGTCTTTCACGAGCTTCTCTACTTTCGCCTGTCTAAAAGATGAGAGACATACCCAAAAAACATGGTTTATTTTATTTTATTTTTTTGTTATTTGTAGATGCGTGCATGAAATCAAAAATGCAGTAATATAAATGTCCTCATACTTCTATCTATCCACTCACAGCCTGTGTTAGGTGCTGCCTAGAACAGAGACAGCTAACCTGAGGGTGTGTGATGAATGATTTTCAATATAGTAACGCAAAGATGGAGGCCGCATGAAGCCACGGCAAATTTCATTAATATCCCAAGCACAGGCAAGCTTTTCATCAACGGGGCCCAGTGTGCTCATATAACTTCTCTCTAAACCACACTAAAAAGCAATATATATGGTTGAGTGGAATATGATTTAGTGTTATCACAAGATGAGCAGGACGGAGGGAATGAAATGGAGACAGGGCTGCTGTAGCATAGCACACTGGACACACACACACATGTTTATACACATGCATACACACTACACTAACATCATTTTCTCTTTAATGTGTCTCTCTGTATTTAGCAATCTAGATATCTGACTGGCTAATAACCTAATACTGCATACAGACACATACACATGCTGTATATATGTAAGTACAGACTGTCAGCAAAGTCGGAAATGTATTGATGCATCACAGCAATGGCATTTGTCTTCAGCTGAAGAGTTGGCAGAAAATTAAATTTTTTATGGCAAAGCAATCCTCACATGAAAGATAGTGGAGGTAGAGGCACAAATGGGCAGCTTGGTAGCCTCTGGACAAATACGAGGTTGTGCCTTTAACTGTCTCCAGGCCTATCCCTTAATGCAGGGATGCAGTTGGCTAACAAAACATCAATCTCATCTAAGTGCTGCTTATATGACACCACCGAACGCGAGAGGTGGGTTTGATGTGTGCACCGCACATCTTGATAATGAATAGTGAGACTATCTGGGTTTCACACTCGAGCTTAGTGAGACAAGAGCTTCAGGGCTCCCTCATCCATGACCAGCTAATAGGAAAACCTGTTTTATCACAAGGCCCCATCTTCACATGGCGTTTATCAACAGAAACACATTCTTTACCAGACATTTAGGGGAAATGTGCTAAATGACAAAGTAACACCTCAGAAGAGGGAGGAAATTTTGTTTGCTGAGATTCTTCCACTTTCTAATTCTCGACAAAGCTTATGTCAAGTAAAACTCAAATTACTTCTGAATGTGTTAAAATTTGATTGGTCTTTAGCTATTGCTCAACAAGATGGATATAATATGTAATACTATATATGCTACTGGTTAAAATATTCACAGTGGTAACACAGTATGTGAAGATTCAAATAAACAAAAACAATCCAGAAATAACACGACCTGTTAGATTTAAATAAGAAATGAAAATTGAGAAGATATCCAGGCTAATGTAACCAAATTGCACACTCCAACCAAGAAAGAAACTCTTATATGTAAATAGGGTTCCATAGGCAGCATCAAGCTCAGGAACTCAGGACTGTGTCCTAATTTCATACTACATACTAACTATACATAGACTGTACTATGTACTCATTTTCAGTCAATCGCTTTTACTAATTTTGCATATGAGCGCAAATGTAATTTCAAACTTTAAAATCTACTACCAATTAATCTTCACAGGGAGAAAGCAAAATCTCTTTTCGAGGTATTTTATCCATATGTTCTTGTTTCTCTATATCTCTCTTGAGCTGTTTTCCCAACATCCACAATTTAATTTAAGGTTCAGCAGCTATGAAATGCTCCTCCATTTTCTTTGTGCACTGTATAATAGGACAATAATGTACATTTACAGCACATGAAAATCTGTCATTAATTAGTATCCCTGCTACCACAGAGTGAACACACTACACATTCAAAACTTGCCTGGAATTTGTATGTAGTGCTAAATTGGGATGTCTCTTCATTCAAAGAACCATAGTTAGATATGTAGCGATCTCTGTTCTACTAAAACTACTCGACCCAGATACATATTCTTTTTACAGAAAACACAGACAGCACAGCACTGTGCTGTATCAATGTAAGCAGAGGACAGCCTTTTGAACATGCGTGGAAAGAAAGGCTTGACACAATAGAGAACACGAATATGCTCTTGTGAAATAAAAGAGAGAAAGAAAAAAAGCTACACAGGGGAGCGTAATTGTAGGGAGACAAGAACATGAAACAAGACAAAAACTCACGGCAGTCGGATTCATCAGACTTGTCCTTGCAGTCAGGATCTCCATCACACTTCCAAGTCAACCGCACACACTCCCCGTTGGCACAGCGGAACTCCCCAGCAGTGCAGTTGGCCCGGCGGTTAGGCAGGTACGGGACCCCATCACCGCCGCAACGCTCCGGCCCCTCGTCCGAACTGTCAGAGCAATCGGGGTCTCCATCGCAGCTCCACATTAGTGGCACACACTCGGAGGTGTTGCAGCGGAGATGGTTGGGCCCGCAGGTCAGAGGGGAGGTACACTTGAGCTCATCGCTACCGTCTCCACAGTCGTCGTCGCCGTCGCACACGAGGACGGCGGCCAAACACTTGCGGTTGGCACACATGAACTCCCCGCTGGGGCAGGCTTTGGCATCTGGAGAACCAAAAGAAAGAACAAAAACCTCAGGAAGATGTTGGAGCAGCAAATGAGGCCTGCATCTTCTGCCTTATCAATGTTAAAGCAAACAAGGTTGTAACATTTATTTACAGATGTATGAATCTGCTCTCAATCTCACAATCAGATAAATATATGTTCAACATACATCTTAAACATTGGCTACAGGTATGGGGAGATGAGAGAAAGTAAGACAAGAGATGATAATCCTATTGGCTTATGTCAATGTCAAATAGCATTTTGCTCGAAGTACCCCTGTGAGTGAAATACAGTGACATGGAGTTTCCCAGGTAGACTGAAAGTCAATATTGATATCATAACCAGGGAGGAGACAGAAAGAGAGGTGGAGAAGAGGATGTCGGTGGTTATCACAAGAGATGGTGAGAGACTTCATCTCCTGGAGAGAAAGATAATAGAGCACTCTATGTCATCAGCCGGTCCTTCTCCTCTCTCTGTGATGGATCTTAAATGTGGTACTTCCTCTTCTGTCAAAATACTGATATCTTTCTAGTGTGTTTGCTTTCTTTGTCTGCTCTCTGGCACTTGTTTCTCAAAAATGACAAATTAGTTATCCATATACTGTTGTTAGCTGAAATGCCAACATGTTATAGGTTACAGGCAGAGAACGGTATCGTCAGGAACAGTAAAGTTGAGAAAAATGATTTGAAGTTTCCAGGCTAACGATGTCTTCTAAGCTGATTATCTTATGCTCTCCCGAAAAAAAGAAAAACATTATTGTCACAAGCTTGCAAAGTACAAACAACATTTTTCAGCTTGTCCATTTGAACTCCAATGAATGAAATGTAGCTTAAAAAACACCAAATCACAACGATTCCCCAAGACTCAGAGGCTTAGATTATTGTCGGTCTGCTAAACTATGCTAGTTAGCTTTTAGCAAGCTAGTTTGTCTGGAGTTTTTTTTTTCTTTGTTATATATTTAGCTGCTGCCTTATTTAGTATTTATATATAAAACTCAATTACTATGATATCAGAGAATCAAAATAGATGTTTCAGTTACAGAAAATGTGGGAAAAGTGGGTAAATTGGTCCATTTCCTCAGTTTGGTAGCTTTAAGCTATATCAAAAAGTCTGGCCTTGGTTCATTTTTAACTAAATATTTAGTTACTGCATTTTGGCTTTGCAGGGTATAAATAAACATCTTTCCTGCATTCAAATCTTTCTGTGCAGGAGGGAAACATTTGCACTGTACCTCTCCTCCTCACAAAGTCATCCTCAAGGCTTCTTCAAGTCCATTTCTCTTCCTCTCTACACTTTCTAGCTTTCTCTGTCTCTACTCAGTCTGGCCAAAAGCACTCGAGCTGTGAAGAGAGTCGGGGTTCCAACTGAGAGTCTACAGCTGCACAGAGGCCACAGGCCAGCACAGGGAGAAGCATAATTTGATATTTACACAAACCACAGGGAGTTCAGCTTCGACACCGCTGCCTTTGGCTGTTAAGGCTGGTTACTGGAAACAATTGCTGTTTTAAAACATTTTACACAGAATCAGCACATTGTGAAGTAGTAGCATACTGTCAGTGACCTGCAGGATAAACCTCACATCTCCCACACATCAACTGCCTTGCATATGCCCTTAAGCAGTACTTGGTTTGATCCTAGAGTCAAAATTTTATGTTCATGTTATTTTTTAACTGGTACTGATATGTAGATCAGAGATCAGACCAGTACTCTAGAATAGGAATTAAACGCATCAGAATTTAACCATTGTTAAAAAATAATGATAAACTGCATAGTTGTCCTCAATATGCTGTTTAAAACACTAAAAGCTAACAGGATCAAAACCAGCTTTAAAGAGAAATTAAATATTCTAGTAGAGTGGTAAATCATAGACATCCCTACGTGCGAGATAGTGTCCTAATTACTATCCTATGTAATTATACCATATGTTAAAGTCACTATCTGTTTTCTCTGTTGCAAACATCTGTGTTTAATTAATTCACTGGTACTGACATGATTGCCACAGAAGCACGGGGAAAACTACTGAAACGGAAAACAAGTGTCGTAGATTCAGTTCAGTGAAAGGGTTTATACTCATTAATATTAAACAAGCTCCATCTGATTCTGATGTGTTTTATAACTACTGTCCCTGTTATGCCTGTACTCTTACTCCAAACTAATTTGGCACTAAATAATTAAGGAGATTCAATAGACATGTACATTATTACACAAGGGGAAGACCATTAGTAATGTACATGAGTGGCCTGGTTACACTGGAGAGAGACTTTGTTTTCCACTGGGGGCACCAAGTAAATGAATTTCAGACTTTTGAGCAACTTTGAGCCTACAGAGTGCCTGCGTATGATGTTGTACAAGTCTGTGGGTTTTAAATGATAAATAAATTGCAGTGGGACCCAACATCTTACTGAGTGGCTTGTTTTTTCAGATGCATTATCCATTTATGTAAATAATTAGTTTTGGCTTTTTAAACAAAAGCTGGAAAATACCATAAACATTAAATGGATGTGTATATACTGTATGTATGCATACAATGCATGTTAAGTATGTATATTATATTTATGTGTATTTATAGATACTTGTAAAAGACATATTGTATTTGCCATAATGCAACATTTTATGCATTTCTATGTGTATTTTTAAACTATATTCAAGTCAAAGGTTTTCAGCCCTGTTAGCAGTGAAGCTCTAGGGCACTGATGTAAGAAATCTTGGTACAGTGCCACCACTCAGCTTTGCTGCCAATTAGTCCCAGTGGCAACTTGCAGTACTGTAAACCGAAGGTTGCAGTGAGGTGCCGATCAGTGGAAGTAGACTTGAGATCAGGAAAAAACTGTTGCATACTGTGACTCCATATGTATTTCTTTTTTATGTAGATGACATTTCAGCCCTCAGGCCTTGTTCAACATCAACAATTATAGTAGGACACAGGTACTGGTATGTTATATAAGCCACATCCTTATAACACATCTGATGGGGATTAGATAATCATGTTCCACCATTAAGTGTGAGAGAAAGCAATCAAGAGGCCTTCAGTGAATCAAAACCTTTAACAAACAATGACAGGAACTACAGCCAAAATCACTTTGAATAAAGTGATAAAAAAAAAACACTGTTTCATACCATATATAAAGATTAAAATTTTACGTTCCAATTGTTTTGGTTAAGTATATTCAAATATGTTAACTCACAGTACAGCAACAAAAAATCATGTTCTCCATAGACCATCATCATAAAAAACTGTTGGTTGGTCCACCACTTTCGCCCAGACTGAAGTATTACTCCAAATATTGGATTGATAACCATGAAATTTAGTACAGACATCCCTGAATGCCCAAGGATGAATCTTAATGGCAATCCCCTTACTTTCCTCCTATCACCACCATGAGGTGAAATGAATAAAATGTCTAGTTATTGCTTTGATGGTTTTTCATCAAATTTTGGTGCAGTCCCTCTACAGATGAATTGGAATAACTTTGGTGACCTCTCACCTTTTTAATCCTGTGCCATTATCAGGTGAAAAAAAGAGCTTTATTATTATATTATATAATTAGCAAATGTCAGCATGTTGACACATGATCATGCTAAACATTGTACCTGCTTTAAACTCACATTAGCATTGTATCTCAAAGCACCACTGTCTCCAAGTACAGCCTTACAGAGCTACAAGCATGACTGCAGACTCTTTCGATGAAATGAAGACACTAACAAAAAGGTGGAACAAACCATTATTTTGACATATTTGACACTAACTTTTGGCATAATGTTGCATTTTGCACAAAGGCAAGTAACACAAACTAATAATTTATTATTTCACAAATCACAGAACACAACAGACATCTACAGTCAGGCTGTATGAGTTCTGCTTTTATTGTACTAAAATGAGCACCTTCTACTCTGTTTTTGAAACTGCTGCTGATCACTCTCAAAGTTTACTTTTACAGTTTATTACCAAAACGAGTTAACTTAAGTTTGAAATTTTCTACAGACTACCTGACCTTAATATTTTTTGTTATCAAGGCAAACACAACTTTTGTTTGCCAGCTATAATGAATAACTAATACAAAAATCCATCAATATGTTAAATTCACAGAGAGCTTGACACTGGTGGCACACAGTCATAAATTGCCCCTTTTTCATAATTCCTTGGGTGGGAGAACCTTTACTATGACTACTGCTGTGGTAGTCAGGAGCTGACAGTGTAACCCACTTTACTTTTTCAAGCGGCTTTGATGATGGGAGATTGTTGCCAGCGGCAACCAGTGGCTCAGATGTAGAGGCATGGGATGACTGGTCGTTCTATTCACATTAGCATTACAGCTGATGAGTGTGTGGTGTGTGTATGTGTGTGCATGATGAGTCAGGATGCAGGAGGGAAAGACAGAATGAAGTGTGAAAGGTGAAGAAATCATTTTAAGTTTGGGAGGAGGGGAAGTTACCTTGTGAGGCAGCTGGATTTGCAAGATCATGACATCATGCAAAAACGCATCTTGTCAGCTTATGTGCTAGTGTCCGAACCACCAGCGGTTCGGACCAATCAGCATTGCAAATCCAGCTGCCTTGCAAGGCAAGATAGTGATAGACGGTGATAGACAGATGGTTCAGCCAATCACTTTCAAAGTATTTTTTTTTTGAAAGTGCCTGCCCTTTTCCAAACAGTTTGCAAGGACAACTTCTCAGATAGTTCTGTGTAACAAACCATCTGGCGCGTCAGGTTACAGAGGAAGGGGGAGAGAAGAAGTAAGATGAAAAGAAAGATATACACACTGTGTATAAGCATGCAAAATTAGAGTCATTTATTATTTATCTGCACTTGCACGAGTACCTCTGAGCATATCAGTCACTGTTTGAGCAGCTTAACGTCCTCTAAACATTCTCATAGATATTCATAAATATGGCCTGAAGGAAGAAGGAGCAGAGGTTCACTGTAGCCACAGCTTTGCTCCACTGCAGCAAGGTCACTGGAACATATATGCACACATCCACTAAAGACAAGAAAGGTAGAAATACACAAACACTCACATTGCCTGCCAGTTCAGACAGGTCACATTACCTCATCAGGGAAATTGCTCAGTGCTTGACCTTTACTGTGATGCCACACATACATTTACAGAGCAAACATAGCTAATAGAGAGGAGACAACTCTCTCATCTAGAGTAACAACTGAGAGCAGAAAATAGAGGATGAGATGGGAGTAAGTGCACATTAATCTCCACATCACTGAAGGTTGAGGACACAGTTCAATTTTCTTGTGGAGCCTCTCTAGAGTTTCTGCTTAATGTAATGTTGATCAGGGAAAGCTTGCTCTGGTGAGGTCTAGATTCTACTTAATACATAATTCAACATGACTCAATTAGCAGGATGCCTCTGTAAGATTTACTTTTTCAAGTACGCGGCAGGCTATGCACTGTGTAAATTTCTACTAATAGGAGAGCGCACTGGGGCCAACTGAGTGTATATGCTCTGTCAGTTTTGGGAGTGTAACCTCTACACACACACACACACACACACACACACACACACACACACTTGGGAATATACAAGTTTAAGTATAAAGTATGTTAGAATGGTTTGTTCACTATGAGCAGGATTAAACCTGTGCATGCTCACAAAAGCAGGAGTGTGACAGACAGCAAAAAAGAAGGCGCATGTTGAGGGAGCTTTCACAACTTACTGGTTTGGTGCAGTTCTAACCAAGTCTAGTGGGTTTGCCCTACTACTGTGTTTGCTTATGCTGTATGAGCACTGTTATTCAAACTCTGATGTGGAACGAACTACCAAATTGTGTGATTGTGGATTTCTGACACTTGTATGAATTCAAAAGCTAAACTTAAGAAATAATTATATTGCTGATCATAGTTATTCAAGATGATTTGAATCTTTGAAAATGAATATTGGTTTAAAAACTTAAACAAACACATGTTAGGCTTATACCCTACTCCACATATTTTGGCAATAAAGCACAGACACTTTTTGTTTGAAAGTACTAAGACACCTAATTGCTGTCCTCTGTTTCTACCTGTCCGTCATTATTTTTGAGGAGTTAACCAATTCTTACTTCCAAGAGAGGACAAATAAAGCCAGAATGAGCAGTGAAGTGGAGCGTGACTTGATATGACAATAACCAGAATAAACTTCCTGGTGGGTCTACATAGCACTGCAGGATGCCAGGTCACAAAAATTGTTAAATTAATGATTCATGTCAGGTTTTGTTTTTTTTGTTTGTTAAAAAAAAATCAGTATAAACAGGAAACAAATTAGCTGCATATGCTCATAATACAGAAAACTTGATTTAAAAAAAAGTTATATGGTTTTCATACTAATATACTTATTTTTAATGCAAGGTAACGGTAAGCTATTACTACAAAATCATCTATCTTTTGTAAGTTTATTCTATTTCCCTACTGTGTTGTGATACGACAACTATGATGATTTTTATGAATACAGATGACAGACTCAATTTTATATTTCTTCACACTGACATCTCCCACACTATTTACAAAAATGATGCATAAAGTGTAAAATAAAGATGAGTTATGAGAGACATGAAGAGCTAGTGAATGTGAAAATACTGTTTATTCTTTGAGTCTTTGAAGGAGATGATCATCAGATAGGTGCTTGGGCACTAGTTTCTGCTCCTATGTATGCATCTAGCTGTATCCAGTTTGCTGTCAATATGGAAGTTCACTTCACTCATAAGCCTGGAGCAACACTACTATATAGCTGTCTTCTTAAATGGCTACTCTTCAGTTGCAGAGTTTGAACTTTTGCTATGTGGTGCCTCAATTTATGAGAACTGCTCACAATGAAAGATATGAGGCTGAAGTGATGGTTTATATGAGACAGGAGTATATTAAATTCAACATGTTTGTTACAGTAGAATGAATTAAAATAATGACTCGCCTATTAAATGTTATTCCTCGTTCATTGGTTTTGGCATTTCTCTCAGCAGCACATCCAAATGCAGCACAAAAGTCTGGCAATGTACTGTGTAAAGCGGACAGATCTCAACTGCAATATGGTGGCAGCTGAGACATGTCCCATAAACCGGATGCTGTATCCACGTGTATATATTTATAGCATGTGCTGGTGTATGTACTGTTACACTGGGAGGTAAGTATTTTGAAAGCATGCCGCACACCTCTTCCAACACAGAGGTGGTGCTTTAGTACCCATCACTTCTATGTAACAGGAATATGAGGAAAACACAAACCCCAGAAACCTTAGTCATCATTCTGAAATTGCTGACAGGAGCAAATGCAATAAACTGTTTACTAAAATGCTTTATTCGCGCTCTTGTACGAGTGCTGCTGTATCATTTTACACATCTTCATTCATTTATCTTCTCGCTCTAAAGCCAAACATACAGCAGAATTAAAGCTGCTTTGAAGTGAATTCTCCAGATGCTCCTGTAACCAACAGCCAGGCCGCAACGAACAGACATACTAAGGCGTACTCAGACCAATTGGTAATTTCCACCACTCCTCCCTCGCCTCACTTCATGACTGTGAATGTGAAAGATCTGAAGGCTTCAGTCTGCAGTCGTTAGAGTAATACAGCACGCTGTGTTTTTGACACATAAGCCAATTATCATCCGTGGCCAGCTCTAATTCTCTGTACTGACTTCTTTTAAGCTTGTATTTACACAGGTTTTGTGTCATTTACAACACTTTTAACCACACAACACACTTGCCACTGAGAATGTTGATTTGACAAGTCTGCAAAACATGGATTATTGTTTAAGGATTTGAATGTTCACTGCAAATGTTTTTTAGCCAAAAGGGTTACATTTAGGCAATTAAAACACTTATATGAACATCAGACTACCTCCTGCATTGGCATGACCATTGGACCCATTGGACATAGTTGTAATATAGAATTGTCCAATATGAATATCACTCCTTAAGTCTCTGACATAAACATAACACTAAAGAATCAATGCCTGGTACCTTCAGAATGATCTCCAGTGAGGTAATATTTAAAAGCTTCTTCTCCTTGTTTTAATCTTCCAAACTGGCATGGAGCCTAATCAGTGTTCGGATAAAGTGGCCTGAACAGCACATAATAGGTTTAATTTGCAATGCTACCTAGTACAGCACTGCGTTGGTGTCTGAGTCAACTTCTCCCTGCTGGTCATGCTGAGCGGAGTTTACCTCTGGAGGGATTTTGGCCTTTGCCTGGGTGGGCGGCAGCCTGCTGCCTGCCCCCATGTCACCACTGAGAAGCTTAAGACTACCGCATCAATACAGACATTAGAATGAAAAAAGGATTAGTGCAGGCTAGACTGAGTCTCAATGGACAGTGCAGTGAAAAGCCATCCAAGCTAAGAAGGCATTAGATCTAAAGTCGATAGAATCACGACCACTTGAGTGTGTGGGGCCACTTGGAGACGGTAAGCCACTGACAGGCCACTTTGCGGGATGATCTGGGAAAAAAATATCTTTATTGCGCAACAAATTACAAGCATGACAAGCAATATATTCAAGGAGGAAGGGGGTTAATATCTATTCAGGAAGACACTTTCTCTGATTTATATCAATAAAGAATCACAATTGTGTGTATTATTAACAAATAAAACATTAATTGCTTAGAAGCCAGCCAGTCACAGTCACACACACATAGTTGTTTGTGTGTGTGTGTGTGTGTGTGTGTGTGTGTGGATGTCTGAGGAAACGACATCATTTATATAGGATAATAAGGATGGCTTTTTTTCCTCTCCCTCTGTGCATTTCCGCCACATGCAATTTTGCTCAATCTTCAAAGTCTAAACATCACACCCCCTACAGCTCCGTTGCCTCAATCTATTTTTTTTGATGTGAAGAGGCAAGAGAGAGAGAAGAGAAGAAGCTGATTCTTCACGGCGCTTCAGAAGTAGGGCAAGGATAGTCCCTGCAGGGGGCGAGGGGTGGGGGAAGCAGATGTCTGAGTTGTCTGATTGGCTGGGAGGGAGGTGATGTCATTTTGTTGATGGTTCTGAAGGGCCCTGCAGTAGAAAGGCTAAAGACTCAAGGTTTGAAATGTAATGACAGGAACCTCGAAAAAAAAATCAACAGAAAGCTCCAAATATCTGGTATTCCACACCAAACATCCTTCTACATCAAAGGGGACTTTCTTGTCAAGTGCAACCGTCTTATATCAAAACTCACTCTAATTATATAGAGTGTTCCCTACTGTGCTTTAATGTCTTAAGCCACTGGATGATAAGTGAGATCAGCAAGGATGAAACCCTATAACATACAAAAAGGAATACGAAAGAAATACAAAAAGGAATCCGAGTTCTTACAAGGGCCTTTATTTTACTGACTTCAAGCTTCGTCTTTAACTTCTGACATTGCCACTGTATGAATTTAAATACCTTCTTCAAATGCATTTAGCAGCGTAAAATTATAGTAAAGCCAGCAGGAAAATGGTCCATTATGGCAGAGAACTGAGCTCTGAATCTGACAAACTCACCGGACGCGCAATCCTCCTCATCCGCTCCGTTCTCACAGTCCTTCTCCCCATCACATCTCCATGACAACGAGACACACTTGTTGGTGGATCCCCCACAGTCAAATTTCTCTGGAGGGCACGTCTGTTTGCCTGTGGGCAGAGATAAAAGAGATAGGGAGATTAGTGCACTGGTTTTATGGTCCCATAAAGGCAGCAACAAAAACAAACCACAAGACACTGCTGGACTTGATTTTCTGTCGCCCACGCGATGCAGTTAAAACTCATCCAAAACTCCACCACTCTGGCCAATTGATTTTACTGTCTGGACTGCATCTGAAGAGACGTGCAGAAAGATCATGGAGTATAGCAAATGCACAATTGGCTTAAAAGCAAAAGAACAGCCCAGCCCCCTCCTCCTTTTCCTGCCAATCTGCTCTAGTTGGCACAGGGTGGGTTTGATCCAGATTAGATTGCGTTTAATATGAAGCATGTTGTTAATTATACATCTTTGCTTACAGTGCAGCCTTAAGCCTCCCGGAATGAAATCAGAGGGTCAACCTACATGGCAAACCATTTATCTTGATCATTTTATTCTCATAGTGCATTTTAGAATATCACCACCCTCCACAGTTGCATATAAAGGTGAGTTTGCACGCTATTCAAGGCTTCTTGAGTTTTATAATGCAAGCTCACTGACACCGCGTTGTTACAGCTAACAAACAATGCCATAAGAGGATCATGCGTAGCGTGATGATGAGAACAAGCTCCATAATGAATATCATTTATGAGGTTATAACAGAATCTCTGCTGCTGTCACCAACAATGTTAGGTGTTAAGTGTATGATGGGTAATTGGACCAGACAGGGAGAAGGTCTGCCAAGCCATCTTTCTAAAAAAAAAAACAAAAAAAACAAACAACATCTGTTCATATAGAAATACATTTGTATGAACACTGCTCTTAGGCTAAAACTGAATTTCCTTTTATCTAATGTAAATACAATATGCGGGGGATTTTAATTATTAATTGTATATTGTTGACAATAACACGGTAAGCTTAAGTTGTAGTGAACATTTTAGCTTTCATCTGCGAGGCATTGTTCTGGGTACGACTTTTATGCTGTAGGTTTTTATAATTGCGATTTCAATTTACTACAATGTAAATTCATATTCTGTGAGATTAGTGTCCAAATTATTTATACAATAGCATGAAGTGCAGTACAGTTGATTGCGTTATCTAGCAAAGAACATTTTCTTTAAAGTCAGAATAATACTGTTAATTTGCCTTAAAGATTAGATTACAGCCTGACCAATATTGGATTTTTGGTTCTAATACCAACAACCATATTTGAGAATTTAAAAAACAGATAATGATATTTTGTCTGATACCAATTTTATCTATTCAAAAATCTTTTTTTGGTTATCCAACCAAAATGCAATTTACAATATCAATGCTCTCATAGAAACTCAATAGACTTGTCAATGATCCCTGGTGGACAAACTACATAATGGCAACACTATTAATATGTTACCTCAAACGTCTTTGGCATTTCTTTTATTCAACATTATTTTGGGGGCATGTTTCCATAGTGATGATGAAGATAAAGAAAGGAAACAGTGTGTGAGAAAGTAGTGAGGCTAGCAATAACTGTCCCTTGCTGGAATCGAACCAGACACGTTGTGATCATATGGTGTGCACCTCACTATAACTGCTAAGCCACCAGGATGCAATACATTCATTTAGCAGGCGTGAGAGTGCATTCAAAAGAGCTAAATGTCATCAAAATTGTATTCTCCCAAAAGAGTGTTAGAGAGCTACACAAGAAATGAGATGGATGTGCTGGCATGGGGTGTCGAGGTGTAGTCTGAAGAGCTGGGTTTTCACACTAGGTGAAAGATGGACAGTGACTCTCCTGCCTGGACTTTATCATTGTACACCCTGGGGCAAGAACAGAAAAGAGTCATCACTGAGATGAGCAACCACGAGATCCTTCCAGTGACAGGGCTGCCAATTGTCAAGAGGCAAAAGAGAGTTCAAAACCTGAAGACTATTGAGTGTAGTGTAGTGAATGGAGAGGAAGAGCGGTGGGACTTTGGCACCGTATTTTCTTTGTACTTATCGGACAACATACTGCATAATCCAATCCAAATGACCGGTGATAAGCTAATACTGGCTGATATATTGACCCAGCAGACAGATAAGGTAAACACCCACAGATAAAAACCATTAGATGTTGTTTGTGTATGAAGATTTGTTTTCCAGCCCTTAATTTCTGTTTGTGCAACTGTCTCTGCAGCATAGATGGGTGACAGAGGAGAGGTGGGGAGGGAAGGCTGGAGAGACAGCTGGTGCCTTGGGAGACCGAGCAGCAAGAATGGCTGATGCAGCTAGGCCCTGACCCCGGAAAATAAAATAAATAAATAAATAACACTGGCCACTGCAGCGCTCTCAGGGGGGACAGAGCTTAAGTGTTCTAAAGCAGAAACTCCTCAGGCTCGGGGAACGTTGTATCATTCTTACTGGGGGAGTATTGACACGTACCTATCACCATTTTACAGTCGACAAATTGTAGTTCTGAAAAAATTGCAGAGTAAGGTCAGCGAACAAAAGCAAACTGTAATTCATGCTTTGTCACTCGACATTCTTGACAGCTATATCGATCTAAAAACATTGTGCAGCACAAAGACCTGCTGTTACACTGCTGAAGAGTAAAACAGCAGGTTAGTGACTTCACTCATCTAAGACATGAGTGAAGTCACAGTTACCCTCCTCCATCTGCAAGGCTGCTATTACCCTTTATTTATGTGATGAGTTCTAATGAGTTCCTCTTTTTCTGATTCATGTTTGAGGAAGTTTATTACCAGCACAAAAACTATCCAGTTAAGCTGTGTGACAGAATTTGATGTTGACTGCAACAATGCAAAATTATTTTTGTACACAACAGAGACAAATATGATATAATTCACTCTTTCTGTAAAAAGTGTTTAACTTCTTTCCAGAGAAAATTGTTGACAAGTGAGTAAACAAGTGCAGACCGGGAGGAATGAATGGCTAAAATGAATGATTACAAATGAGTAATGTCTGCAAACTAAAAGACAGGCTGGCTGATCAGGGAAGAAATAAAAGTAACATTTCTGAGATGAAACGAGGCGAGGAGGTGGAATCTTTGAGAGAGGTAATAATATGCTGTCTAAAGGAATTCAAACCAATGTAAGGTCAGAGAGGACCTGACATAAAACAAGAAACAGACCGAGAATATGAAAGAAAGGGTGACAAGAGAGAACAGAGGACAGAAACGAGAAATACAGAGGGCAGCTACTGAGAAAAAAAAATGGAATCCATAAGAAGGGAGTCACGTCAAGAGCAAAATACTGTATAAAGAGGAAAAAAGATAAAGAGACAAAATGCTGCCTGACCTTTCACATTCTTATCCTAAAGCAAAATCAAAGCCCTCCATACCAAGTGGAAAGAGATGAAGGAGGAGAGACAGGCGGAGAGAGCGTGGAGCAGAATCTGAATCCACCAAGAGGAGGTTGAGCTGTCCTGTCCCTTTAACCAATGACTCTTTAATAAAGCTCTGCTCCTCCTGAATCCAAACACAGAACACCAAATCTTCACTATGACAAAGCAGTGTTACATCACTGCTCCTTCTGACAGGGATAGATTAGGGGAACCATAGATTTTATAAAGACATAGGTAATGAGTTTTTGCTTGAGGAGGAGGCAACATAATAAAAGCCAATTACTCAGACAAACCGACTGCCTGGCTGTTGTTTACCATCAGGGTGAAAAATGAGGATTCATCTCCACTGTGGCGTTTTGGCAGGAGATCTGTTTACAATTCATCACCTTTTACAAGACCCGAGGCAGCATTCATCTCAGCAGCGCATTGGTGTAATAGCTTTAATTTTTATTTGATCACTACGATTGACCTTGTTATTGCTGACAGCCTCTTACCATAAACCTGGCTGTCAATGAAGAAGTGAAGAAATTCTTCAATTTGTCAGTTGTCAGTGGATATGTAGTATAATACCGTGATACATGAACCCTTAATAAGCACTGTAGGGCTAAAAATGTGTTGAAGTGATTTGTTTCAGTTTCATAACAAAACCACCACCTACACTACAATATGACACGGGCTTCCTGGGGTAATAATTTGCAGCATACTAATATGAAATATTTAATATATATTTTGCTTCTTTAAATCATTAATAGATATTGTACAGTGGTGACTCATCCCTTTTACATGTGAATTTGTGTGCTCAGCAGATCGTGACCGCCTGACTTTATACAGCTGCCTCCAGTTTGTTAAACCAGTAGGGAAGCATCAGGACCCTCTAGGCCCTCAGAGAGAGCTTGAGATGTTCTAATAAATAATATCTAAAAAGCCATCTGTTCTGACTTTAAAAGTTTCTCAGGAAATAAACCCTTCAAACCTGCCAATTCAGTTTCTGTTGGAAGGGTTAAATGAAAAAAGCCCCTCAGAATTTTGCTGCCTCTGCAGATGCTGGGAAGATGGTGGTCCACCTATAAATTTACAGAGTGCTGAGCAATAGTAATTCAAAGAGAGTAATTAAAAATGAAAGTAAAACTGACCAATCATACCGTCCCTCTAAATGGATGGGCTTTGTTATCGCTAACTTTCTGACAAGTTCCACGTACTGTGGGGGGCACAAATCACAAGCTGGAAAAGGAAACAGTGATAAACTAGGTAGCGATCTAAACTGCTGGTTCACGATGGAAGCCACGAGTACAGTTACCGCTAGTGAGGAGGATATCGGTCTGAATTTGATATCCAAGCCTTTTTTCAAGATTAACTTTAGATGAATCTTGAAATGAAAGCAAAGCAATCATCAAAGGGTAAGTTATTTAAAATCTAATAGGGCACTGGGCCAACTGGTCTTATTCTGGATGCTGCCGCCACTGTTTTATATATGTTAAGGTTTATTTGGGAAAATGATCATTATGCTGCATTAATGGTCAAACTGTAAAAACTGTTACCAACTCAGTAGTGCATAATGATTGTCAAGCTGGTAAATAATTTAATTAATTTAACAGGCCATTGCACCCATCTTATAATATTACTTATGAACAGTAATAATAATTGCTTGTTGTGGTGGGTTCCAAAATGCCATGATCGCTGTTCACTGTCCATGGTTCAGAAGTGTCTGTCACTAACGGTTGCATGGCTGTGTGTGTGCTGTCATGATGTGTAGGCTTACATGAAATCTTGTTGGCTTTGTATGGTAGGGGGTGGCTGTCGTGGGCCGATTGTTGCTGTATTCCGCTGAAGTGCACACACAGCTTGTGTGATGATGTGATTATTTGTAAGGAGGATTTGCATTTTGCTTAAGAAATTAGCTGTTTTTTTTTGTTTTGGTGATAACTCTCACTCTGTCCATGCTGTTTGCTTGTCGCATTGCTAGGGCAGGGACTAGCATCTTAATTTTTGTTTCAGAGCTGGAATTGTCACAGGTAACTTTTGCAGTACTACAGACTAATCTTGAATCTTTATTGTAACTGCTGTAGCTAAAAGGCTTTGACGCCTGTTATGTGTGCATTTATGTGCATGCCTCAGTGAATGACTGCGTATTTGCATCTGTGTGCTGTGAGCATGTACACCTGTGTAGGTCAATGTGAGATTGCTGATGCTCTAGAGGAAACTCAGCCGCTCTGCCTCAGAGCTAAAAAAGCACAAAATGCCCTGATGTAATATGAGTCACAGTTAGATTCACTGCTTCATTAAGTTGTGTTAGCGTGGCCATGTCCTCCTCTCTGAATTATAGATCTGGTACAGAGGAGAACACACTTGCTGCTTGCAAACTACAATATGGGAAATGGTTATTTTCAGCAAAGAGTGTTAGCAAGTTATGTACTGTAGCATGACTTATGCACTTCAATATCAAGTTCTTTAGAGCTGCATGTTTTTTATTTGTAGTTATCATTTATAATGATTTAATTTTAAGTGAATTTTACTTTTCAAACTTCAAACTGTAATCCCACCTCAGTGCATATCTTTGTCAGTTCGAACCCTAACAAATGTGTCATATCAACATGTCACCATCTGAGACAGTGCAGGAGAAGCACACCTGTTTCCTCTCATGAGCCTGTTATATTAATAGTTTGTGTAACAAAGAAATAAAATATGAATAACAGTATTGGCCTCAAAAATTCCAACATCGTCAGGCTCTGATGGCATTTTGATCAGCCAAGAAGAAGAACCAAGATGCATCACACTACTACTTAATGTGACAGGTGTGGTGACACATGAATAATTTACTATGCAATAAAATATCAGAGAGGAGATGAAACAGTCAACAGGAATTCAACACTTTCAATGGGAAGATTATCCATAAGACCCACATAGCATATATACAGTAGTGTGTGTGTGTGTGTGTCATTGTGTGTGTTTGCACCAGTATGCGCAATATATGTGGAATGCAAACATCTTTACGAAGACAATCTTCCCTCATTATAAAGTCAATAAAAAAGCAAGGCTTTATTGTTAACTCCCCCATTAGAATTTCAGCCGGGTTTGAAGCTCAATATCTACAAAGAGGTTTAGAGAAGGAAGTTTTCATCAAAACCCCCCTCAGAGAAATATCTATAATCCACTATAAATGGCATAACACTCAGAAGACCAAATTGAGGCTGGAATACTGGGGATTTAAAAAGAATAGTTCTTTCTGTTTTACTATTCACATTTTTCCTAAATATACACACCAGTTCAAGGTTATGTCCTCATGTAATGAAAGACTCCTCAAGGAAGAGGATACACTGTGAAGTTCCCTTACGCCTGTCAAGTCCTAGAAATTAATTCAAAAGCAGAGAGGACAAACTGGCATGCAGAACTGAGCTGAACTCAGCAAGTTTGTCAGAAAGCATCAAGTAGCAAACATTTCCCTTCTCTTGTTAAATTCTTAAAGGGGACCTATTATGCTTTTCCTTATTTTCATTTTCATATATATATATATATAATGTTACAATGATGGATGTTCATATGGCCAAAGTATCAAAATAATGAGGTAAACATGTGTAGAGGTAATCCCTGTGAGCAAAAAGCACCGGCTTCAGACTATTCTGAAAACTTAGTTTTCAACGATTTTTTTTCTACTTTCAGTCGGCTTGTGATGGATTTCTTTATATGGTCATCTGTTCCACGCATAGCGTGCAAATTCACTGCTCCACTCTGCTAACATTATGGACAGTCAAGCCAAGCCATGACTCAAGTTGATCCGGCACACTGTGAGTGTTTTTCCATTACACAGCAGGACAAAGTAGTTTACCTGTTGGAGGTGTGCTGGTTGTCTGCAGCTCTTCATCAAACATCATCATCACTGTGGCTGTTTCTGCTTGTACCATTCCATCCTGCATTATTTCTGACTGATCCGCTGACCAAAGAGCTCCAAATATCTTTGTTCGTTGCTAACGAAGCTCTGCCAATTTTCGGTCAGGAACACGTTTCATTTCCTGTAAATTTTTCACATTAAAAGTCTCCCTTTATTTAGTAATTTAAAAGCTTTTAATATGAAGCAGTAAATCAGGAAATGTTGGCAGCTTAACACGACTCTGATACGGCTGCCCCTTAGCAGCCTTCCAGAAAGTTGGCCAATCCGAACAGAGTGGCCTCTTTGTGTGAGGGGCGTTAAAAAGACAGGAGCTAAGACTGCCTGTTAAGAGACAGAGGCTGAACTGAAGGGAATTATGCAAAGCTACTCTAGTAGAGTCCCAGGATGAAAATATAGAGCTGGAAATGAACATGGGCAAATAAGAGCACATAAAAATGTCACCAGTTTGGTGAGGGAGCAGAGAAGCTGCTGCACAGCTGGTTGCTGTGGCCCAGTTCCTCTTTGATTACAGATTAATCTAATACAAAAACTATGAGCTCTAGCACTTTACATGTTTCTTCAAAGAGTCATTCATTTTTCAGTGCTTGTGAGTAACTCACTCCGTGTGGCCCAAATGTGAATTCTTAATATGCCAGTGTAACGCTACTCCAGCGTGTAATTGGGAATCCACTCAGTGAGCCAGAATGATTGTGGCACAGATGTCTGTAACACAGAGGCCAAAATGCCTTTGCAGCGTGTGTGGGTGCCAGTGTGTGTACTGTATGTTTGTGCACATGTGAAACAGAAAAAGAGTACAGAAGGTACAGGAGAGTTGGTTGAGAGGGCAAACTGAATGAAAAACAAGATGAGATTTCTGCATGTGAGAGTAGAGTCTAGCTTATTGAGCTTTAGCATAACTGGAGCATGACGCATTAAAGGTGTATGGTGAGCTGTACATAATTAGCCCATGTAAAACAGTTGTGCAGTCACTGGTCCTTGCTATTTACATAATGGCAACTTTCATATCTCTTTGCAAGCTATCACATTTAAGATTGGATGCAGCCTGTGTGAAATTTAGCCCTTCCCTCTCTTGTTATTAAAGCAAGACAAGCACCACTTTAGCAAAGTTTAATTGATTAATGTGAAGCTTTGTAGTTTTTGATTTTAAAGTGAAATGTTGCATGGGATTGGGGAGTTTCAAGCATTTTGCTGTTGGGGATATTTTAAAGTCAGAGGTTGTTTCTGGCATCTTTAGTCTAAAAATGCAGCACGTCAAGAGGTTTTCGCTGACAGATGTACAGTTCTTATTATAGCTTTGTAATCTTACCAAGTAGCAGGCTGGTACAGACAGGTAATTTACCATCTGAAATGAGGTTAATGAGATAGATGATAAAAGAGCAATTCATGAGTAGGTTGGTTGCTGTTTCTGGATATGCTGCATGCATATTCGTACAATGTCCATCCTTCTCTTTTCTCATCAGTGTGATTATGGCACAGTTGGATCCACTCAAACAAGAAAGACAGCTGTGATGAAGTGGATCTCATTAGCAATCTCTCTGTTCAGGACATGGCCTCAACCTGACACTTCTTATTTGAGCACATCATCAGGAGGGCTAGACACTGTGTGGTGAGGACAACCTGTGTTTTAGTTATTCTCGACATTTAGGAAGGAAGGAAGGAAGGAAGAGGACATAAATGTTTCCATTTGGCCTACAGCCCAGGGAAATGGTTAAAAAAGAAACACCATATTTTTGTGTGTCAAAAGAGAAATCTAATCATCCAGTTTTTGTTTGCAGAGCGAAACAAGAACCCCCTAAAAATTTCTTCACTGTTGGTGTTCAGAAAATTTTACATTACTACACCATGTGAATACATAGAGATTTCCATATAAATGGCTTTCTTCTCAGCCCAGATCTCTATCTCTTTATTCTTCAGCCAAGAGATGAATCCTTCCTTCATTTATCTTTAATTGGATTTCCAATATAAACTTGTTATCCTTCAGAGGTCCCTTTATGTCTCCTTCCTTGCACTCAACTTTCTGGGGGTGACATTAGAAGCTCGCTACATTATTCATCGAACCATCCCACACATCCACAGCCAATAAAATGGAACAAAACTAGAATGAATATCCCCTGAAAGATTCATTTGGGTTTTTCTCTTGATTCATTTCCCACACTTCTTGGTGTAATTTAATTCCCTCCCACAATAACTTTTAAAAAGAGTTTAAAGATGATCGTGTTGGATAGAACCAAAATATCTAAAACAGGTTATAGCAAATTATTAGCAACATCATTATCAACATCCTCTATCCTATCTGAAGACTCTGAAAGATATCATTATTAAAATCACTTTTTTAAAGTCCTTTTGCTCAAACCTAAAAATTACTCATTCTTTGCTAGTCATCTGGTAACTTAAAAAGTTTGCATAACTTTGCAATATGTTGTCATATTATCCTATAGTTCACTTTATACAATATTCTTAATATATTTAAATATTTCATATGTATCGTTTATTGTGATCTCTGGTATCTGTGTTTGCAACTACTTGTTTTTTGACAATAAGCATTTTCTCAATCTGTATTCTTCTTGTGAATCATCATCACATACTGTTCTAAATCATCCAAAAGTCCACATTTGGCCAAATACAGCTCAGAAGTGTTCTTGCCAATTTTATTGAGGACGCTTTGAGGACATCTGAGGTTAACAAGTATCCCAGCATGCAATTAGCATCACACAGCAGCAATGGCAATGGGGCAGGCAGCCAAACCCTGTTTTTTATTTGAAATATGGGGTCCATTTTCAAAATCATGCCCACTTAAACATTTGTTCCAATGGATCCATGGTCACCCTGAATATCAGCAAGCACTTTCCTAATATTACTTGTGGGACAAATGTGTGGGACTTTAGTGTGTAAGTGTAATATTTGGTATTGGCCAGATTGGTTTGGCTGAAGGTAAAGTTAAAGGTGCACAGTGGAGTTTTCTTGTAAGCAAGGTTTCTGTTTATTTTCAGTGTTACTCCCCAAAACACAAATGTGTTGAGTGCATTTCCTTACTCCTTCAACATTTTTACATTTTAAACCTGTATTGTTTACATCCATGGTAACTTGCTACCAGTCTTCTGGCAGTCTTCTTCTTACCAGCCTTTGTTGTTTTTTTGTTCACTTTCTTGATCATGAAATCAGTGTGATGTCATCAATCTTGTGCCTACAATAGATTACATACCTTTGCTCTTTGTAATATTAGTCAGTTGCCTGAAGAGCTGGTGGAATCGAAAATGCCTTTTCAATCTAATAAATTTCAAGACCTATGTTCCAGTGTGCAGATACTATCTGCTTTTCCCCAAGACATGATTATTTTTCAGTGGAGTGGTCAGGTTTAGCCCTCCAAAAACAACATTAACACTATATTTTACTTCTAGCTCCATCTGATGTCACCCCAAGAGAGAAGCAAGCAGCCATGGGAGAAACAGAAATTAGCATTTAAGGAAGAAAGAAAACAATTAATAACAGATTCAAGCCTCCCACTCAAGCCTCTGCTTGGTTGCAGAAGCGTAAACTCACCTAAGCCCCATCTGGGCCTGTGTGTGGGTGAGCTAGACTGACACAAGTTCAAAGTGAGCCAGCCAGAGATCCTCAGCTCTAAAAGCTTGGCAGAGAGGTAATCGAGGCCCTTCTTGCACTCGCCATCAGACAGCACCGAGTATTGAAGTGTGTGGGTGAGTGGTGACTGGCGATGGCTGAACTGCCACCAGCCGAGATAACAAGGGAAATTAGCAACCTGAATGCAGTTTCTGCAAAAGTCGAGTTAAATCTTGCCCAAAACAAGATGAAGGCGTTACAACATGTGCAGATGCAACATGCAAAATGCCGACATAATTATTCAGTCAAAGCTTTTCTTTTTTTTTTAAGCATAAACAATTTGGTCTGCTGTAGATGCCACCGTGCCTCTCAGATAATCCAGTTGAGATCAAAACAATACAATTCAGAAAAACCTTGAAGAGGCTTGTATTTTTGTAGTTGTCATTGTATTCACCAAGTTAAAATGAAGTTCAATGGGACAAACAGCACGGTCAGTCAGATATACTTCTTTCAAAGAAATGATAATATTAATATTAAAACACTCAATTGTGAACATCCACCACTTTGACCTAATGTACTTCAAAGTTACATCCTTGTAAAGTTTCCCCGTGCAAAGAGGGATTATAACTGACATTATGGATGTGCTCACTTCTGGCTTTACCTCCAAATAAGCTGGTTTAGATCTTTTCTGCTTGTGACATCTTATTGAGTGATATTCTCGTTAGACTGTTTCATTTGAATACTTTTTTGAGGTCTGAAGATATAAAATTATTAGTATTTTACAAGGGCAAAAATTTGAGAAGAAAAAGAGATTAAGTCTGGGGAAAAAATCATATCTTATTCCTAGTCATCATCTCACAGCCTGGAAGTTTCCTTTAAAAATGTCCTTGATGCAAGAAGCTGACTTACTGCAGGTCTCCTCTGCCTCATCAGAGCCATCAGGGCATTCAGGTTCCCCGTCGCAGCGCCAGCGTCCTGGGACACACTGGCCATTCAAGCAGGCAAACTCTTCAGGGGTACATGTTTTCCTGGCTGCTCAGAAAGAGAGAAGCAAAGACAGAGAATAACTGAGTGAGAACAGGAAGTTACAGGCTGGGTAAGAGCATGGTCAATCCGAAGTAGGGCTTAATCTGTAGTGAAACTGGTCACATTATGTGAATCCCAGAAATCATTCCTCTCATCATCGGAGATCATCTCTCACATTATTCCCCTCTCCAGTGCCCTCTCTCCTGCAATCCCTCACTAATTATCTCCACTTTTTCCTGCACTCTTATTCATTGTGCTGTCTCCCCCTACCCACATCTCCCTTCCCACCCCCCCGCATCTGCTGGTCTCCAAAAAACGTCTAATCTCTCCTTCAGGTTTTTCATCACAGAGCAGTGAAATGGATGCTGATTACCTAACACTGCAAGCTCCAGGAGGTTAAACCTTTCAACCTCCCTAACCTGTTTACCACAGAAAGCTACAGAGCCTAGCAAGGCCACAGGCTGATAAACATGTCAAGCCTGCTGAGAATCGGAAATCAAAAACATGTCAGGAAAAGGCTTATTTAAGGAACAAGAAGAGAACTGAGACTGATCAAATTTCTCACGTAATAGCCCAGAGGTTTTCACAGTTGCTACCAAAATCTCGCACACCTGCTGTGTTCAAAGAGTACTACACGCAGACTCACCACCTGTAGCAGCTAGGCTGCAAGCTTGGCCAGAGAGAGCCAGGCGCAGGCTGAGGTCAGACCCATTCAATTTCCTCAGCCTGTGTCTCCAGGAGGACCAGCAGTAGAAGTCTAATAAATCACTGGATAAAAGGCCCTCAGCTGAGCTCTCCAGCGTTGTTACACTGCCACAACTGTTCCTAAGCTGGCCACATCTTGGCTGATACTTCAAATTACATGTAGTGTTTATAGACGTGCAGGGATCTTAGTTTAGCTGAGCAGCTGTGAGGAAAGAGTGTAACCTGTGTTTTTTCTTTGCTGTGCTCTCATTACTCCAACTACTGTTTTCTCTTGATGTTGGTAGGCTATCAAGAGCAGACGAGAGAAACAATCAATCACATTTAGTTTCACTAACAGAAACCTGAAACTTAACATTTTACTTTGCATGTTTAAACAGTCAATTATTGTATCAACAGCAATGCCCTTCACTGCCTCATAATTGATTGATTCAATTTTGTGTTTTTAAAGAGAAAATTATAAATACACATTGTCACCTGTGATCCTATATTCCTATATATAGATTTTTTTTACTTGTAAAATACACTGGAGTGTTTACAGAGCTTGCTGTACAGCACCAATCAAATTGGTTGATGTAGCCCGAGAGGCAAAATTCTGGGCAACAAAAAAATTTACACTAACTGCTGCTCATGAGTCTTACTGTGACTACATACTGTAGTAGTAATTGAACGCACCCTATATGAGCATATTAGTATTTTATCATGAGAGATCATCTTGATTATGCCAGCTCGACAGTAAGGACTGCACTGTTTAGCAAGATTTTATTGCATAAATAAAACCGCAAACCTGTAAATGGTGTTTGAAAAGTGAGGGGGGATGTCCCACCACAGTCCTTTTTCATGTCACCCCTCTGTCTCTCTTTCTTTGGCTCATTTTCAACAAGCATAAAAACTCACTGAAATCTAATTCTCACATTTTGAGTATGGGTTCACCTAAGCCCCAAGAAGCACTCTGATTAGAAACTGCTTGTCTCTAATTCTAAATCTTGTTTAATTGCCAAATTCTCATGTGTCAGAGTAACAAAGTCAAACCAATAATGTCTCATTTTGGCTTGTTGATGCCATTAAAATAAATTACAAAATATCTGATAGCATCTGTAACAGGACATGTGTTTCAGCTGTGAATGTCTTTGCAGCTTTTCACCACAACCCTCGTTTCATTCCACTTCAAAAATACCAATTAACTTCCTCCCTCGCTTTTCCTGAAAATCGTGACGAATTGACCCCATTACACTAATGAGACAAACATCCCCTGTTCATTGTTAACGCCCCCCTCTCCTCCCTTTGTTCCTTCAATCGTAGGTCTATCCCTCTCTTTTTTTTTTACTCTATTTTTTTTAAAACCCCAGCCCTATGTCTACGCATACCACCACAAAAAATAAACACATTTTTGATTGTTATTTTTTCTACATCATATATCATGGTGCAGGGTTTCCAGAGTGGAGCTTAACTGCCACTTGTGTCCTCATTAGAGAACTGGAATACGGGCCTTTGTTAAAACAGTCAGGACAGATAATTATGGGGCAAACAAGGATTGTGACATCCTATTAACCAACACCTCCCTCAAGTGCATAAATGCATTAGTGCTCACATTATTTAAAAAAAAACCAACTCTGGTATTTTCTGCAGTATACGCAAGCACACATGTATCAAAACCTTTTTGTCACACAGTGTAATGCAACACCTAGAGACACCTAGAGACCCTGGAACAGCAAGTTTAAAGCTATCACACCTCCCACAACAGAATAATTAGATTCATATGACAGTCACTCTCTCCTCTAGAAAACCTAAAAGAAGATACCTAAAATACATTTTAACTTCCCAAACAAGTCTTCCATTCCCATACATCCAACTAAATCCATGTATGGGTGTTAATATTGTGTTAATTAATCTGAGTCTCATGAGATGAACCAGATGAGAGATGTAGGCAGAACTGAGACCCTACGGCGTCACAGCGTTGGTTAAGACTGTGCTTAAGACTTCATTTGATCGTATGACAAAAACCTTAAAATTCTCAGGTTGATCCGGTATGTGGCCTCTGCGGGTCAGATGTGCCCACATGGCGCAGTTTCTCTTACAGTCTTAACTCCTTACCCAATCCAACTGAGCTCGCTACTCATTTCAGTCAAGGTCTACAGGGGCCATGGTTCACTTGGCAATAATTACCCAGGCCAGCTCACGCCATCTGCTTGAAATGACTTTCTGTTTTAATTAGGAGAGATTTTAAAATGTTAGGCTCGTGGGGGGGACGGCAAGCAAGAGGTTGGGCTGAAGGGGAAAGTGACAGTAGAATGAGAGGGGAGCAAGCCGTTAGATAGAGAGCTGAGAAATAACAGAAGTGAGTAATAGCTGCAGAAATAGAGACGGACATACACAGTAATAATGCTTTACGGAGTCCTAATGGAAAGTGTGATACTGAATAAAAACAGACAGTATTGCTGTAGATGGCAGGGATAGCACTTACTGAACATTAATCCCTGTGACATGTACTGCACGCATGTCAACCCACCCACTCACTCTCTCTCTCTCTCACACACACACACACACACACACACTATATCTTCTTGTTTGGTAGACTTTTACACAGAGACACTCCAGTACATCTGAGAAAAATCTAAAAAAAAAACAATAGCCATTCAGTGTTGTGTGAGTCACCTATCATGAGCATTACAAATGGGATGTGACACAGACAGAATGAGGGCCTTGCACAGGGGAGTTCACCCAGCCATGTTATGTCTCCTGGAGGAGGTACAGTGGGAAGGAGCTCCACACTCCAACAACCCCACCTGGAGCCTTCTCTTGCAGGGCAGATGTTGTCAACATTTTACTGCTTCTACTCCTTTTCATCTTTCTTAGACGCCATCTATGCGGATGTGCATGAAAGGCTCATATACAGCGCGGGTTTGCTGTTAGATTTGGCTGATGTTGAGCGTTATATGAAATCAGATAAGGGCCAGTCAGTGCTGCTGATGTGACTGATGTAAAACTATAATATTCCTCAGCAGCTTCAGTGGTGTCAGACTGTAAACCTGCAATGAAATCTGCCTCATACAATTTTGAGGGCCTGCTAACCAACTTTTAACAATTTTAGGGATGTAATTACGGTAAATCAGTCCATCACTTTGGTACAGACTGAAATATCTTAACCACTATTGGATAGATCGCTATGAAGCTTTGTACAGACATTCATGGTCACCAGAAGACACAACCTATTGACTTTGGTGATCCTCTGACTTTTCACAATGAGCTTTGTGGTGAGTCTCTCAATTACTGGATGTATTGCCATGAAATTTGGTGCAGACGTCCATGTTCCCCTCAGAATGATTTTCATTAACCTTGATAATCCCTTAATTTTCATCTAGCTCCATCATAAGGTCAAAGTCAAAACTTTAATTTGTTTGGTACTTTGATTTAATACCTCATCTGCTGTACTTTGTGTTTAGTGCTAAGTAGCCAATAGTCGCATGTCGAGTATGGTTAATACCTGCAAAACATCACTATGTTAGCATTGTTATTGTGAGCATGTTAGCGTGCTGATGCTAGCATGTAGCTCAAAGCATTACAGCGCCTAAAAGTCAAAGGTATTGAATATTTGTACAAAACATCAACTCAGAAACTTCAAAAATACTGGTCAAACCTGTGTTTGACCAATATGTATGTGTGAGTATAGGTCTAATGGATGTACATGTTAATGCACAGTGTGCTCACTCAATCATTCAGTGATGTTCAAGAGTAGAGCAGCAGACAGCCTTCAGTCATCTGGCATTCGCACACACTCACACAGACACACATACTCTAACCCCTTGAAGAAACTTTTTTTTAACCATGAAGGATATTAATGACAGTTCTTTCCATTTGGAGGCCATGAGAGGCTTAATAGGTAATGCAATGATAAGCACATTCTCCTGGGAATTAGAAGACAAATGGCCTCATTAGCCCAGAGTGAAGTACAGGAGTGTTGTCGAAGCAGGAAACATAATGTATCCTGTTGGCTTAAGCCTGCATGCAAATGACTAAACCTTCCCAAATTAATGGGATATCATGGTAGCATACAAAATACAGCATGGTATCAACAAGACATGCTGTTTTCCAAATTGCTTTTCGAATTATTATAGAATCTAACTAGGCTAATTTGAGGGTTGGGGTTTGCTAGAATAGCCAGACGCACAAGCAGAAATGGTCTACTTTGGTCAATTTCAATTTATATTCTTAATATGCCTCTGTTTTTGTATGCCAAGGCCCACATAGCTGAATTAAAGTGTCCTTAGAGTGAGTAAATAATTTCTTCTGTTGATGCAATCCTTTTATCTGTCAATAGAGGCTAGGTATTGTCTCCCATCAGTCAGTCCTGTGCTAAGAGAGCTGTGAGCTAGTGGAACCAACAGGAAGATGAAAAGCCACATGAGGCTGAGCTCTAACTCAGCACTGGTTGATAGAGTATTGATCTAGAAACACAGAGCAGTGGTATCTATGGATTCAATCTCTCTTTCTCTCTCTTGCTGTACCTTTTTGCCCTTTAGAACAAATTGGGCAAATCAAATGTTAAAGATAAAGCTAAAAGGTATGACATCAGAGTGCTTACCCTACAACCCCCTGTAACCCAACTGTGCTGTAAAGTTAATAACAATTACAATGATTTCTTTATTCAAATTGAGGATTTAGTGGTAGAGGGTGTTGTACTTTATGTTGTAAAGATTGTAAAGTTCTCTGAGGCTAATTTGTTATTTGTGATTTTACTGTATAAATAAAACTGATTTGACTTTTCTGACTGAAGAGTCTGATTGGCTGGAAGTTGTGCATTCTTTTAAGGCAATGACTCCAATGATGCATCCTCATCACCATTCATATAATAATACTTGTTCTATTTGAAGTAGCAGGTAAAAAATCCAGCAAATCGCAACATTCATTTTAAATTTGGGAAGAGGGAAGACAAAATCATGGAAGCGGAAAATGAAAATGAAAACACAAAAGCTTTGGGTTTTTACAGATGAGGAGCTGAACACAATAGTAGATAATATATATACAGACACATTATAGGGTTTCTTTTGGTAGGCTGCCAGCATTGGTTGTTACTAGGCAACGGCTTGTCCCAATTGTTGGTTTAGTAAAGTTGACTAAGATAGTGGCTTGCAATTTGTGTATTCCCAAACTATATAGACATGTCATTGCTGTCATTGTTTGCCATTCCATTGCTTTGGTTATTATTAATATTATTAAGTCAGCAATCCTGCAGCATTTCACAAGTTGAAAATAGCCATGTTATTATATGTTTATGCCTTAAAATGACTAATCAGAATTACAATGAAGATTACAAAAGGATCTTTCTTGTCGGCCTGCTATCAGACCCGCATCACAATACATTCAGGATGTCAGAGGTAAAGGAGGCTGCCTGAAGCTACTTGCTGCTGTTCGCTGCCTTGTGTTTCTTCAGACCTTGTGTACTTATCATAGACACATACTGTGCTAATTATAGCTCACAGCCTGCTATAAGACATATTTTTTCTCTCCCTGTCAGGTCACATTGGCACAAACACTTCCTGACCAAGGAGGAGCTTGCATGGGCAGCCTCCGCCAGCAGAGCTCCTTAGTGCCTCCAAGGGAGCCTGAGAGTGATTTGTAGGAAGACGGTTTGGTTCAGCTTAGCTAAACCCCAAGAGATTTACCTTGATGCCTGAAGTGTGACAGACCAATATCAGACAGCGATACAGGTGGTTGTACACTGCTGTCTGAGAGAGGGCAACAGCACACCGCTGAGCCACATCAACATTCAGAATATATCTTGATTTATAGAGCTGCAAGCTGTTTTTAAGCTTCAATGCAATTTTTCATTTTTTTTATTTTTTTATTCATGCTCATGTGACGGTCCACTTCCTTTCGCTCTGCGTGCTCATATGGAGAATGCATGGGGGTGAATGCAAACACACAAATACGGAATACACACATACCACAGAGTGGTGAAATCAAACTGACATATTTTGCCACGATAACACATACATCACTTTTTACAAGAAAGGCTTGCCACTGCTCTGAATATCAGTAAATGCACAAACATATACACACACATACACGCGCATGTTCCTGCGCTTCACCGCGTGATGCTTGTTCCATGTGTCTGACCTTCTGCCACAATTTTTTTTCCCTGTGTTTACTGATTTGAAGAAGCAAAATATGGCTCATCAAAATGCATATGTCAACATTTTCATCCTACAGCCTGGCATCTTAACTGCAACACACTGTACCATAATTCAAAATACAGGGCAAGCCAAAACCACAGGGACTGTTTAAATTTAATTTAGTCAAGGGTAAAAAAGAAGGAGGCTGGTAAAACTTCAGGATACTGGACAAGAAGCAAAACGTTTCCCATACACTGGTCTCCAGTTCCCAATTGTGTTGAATGTACTATCCAGCTATAGCAAACAGGCCCTGGCAAGTATACAGTCTGACTTAAAAATGAAATTGAGTTTTCTTTACATGCAGCAGGTACTTTGTTAAAGTGCTCAGACAAGAATGAAGAGTGAAGAGGTATACGATCAATTATGGAAATGAAATGAACAGACATGGCCATGTCTTCTGCTTCTATATCAAATGACATGTACCTTCGTGATGCATTTCTTCTATGCAGAGCACTCCTGAACATCCCACAAGTACTACAATTCACGCCGACTGTGAGGAGTGTAGTGAGATAATGAATTGACTTACATTAGCAACAATAATACACATTTAATTCCACTGTAGCTGTCTGGATACCATTTTTTACTATACAGCTACTGCAAAGAAACATAATGTGATATACATCAAGTTGATATAATTTCCATTTTTTGCTCTTGTGATCTGTCAGCATGTAGAACTGTATCCATATCATCAGGAGACATCAGAACGTGGCTGTAAACACAAAAATAATATCCATAAAAATTGTGAGTAGGAAATAAAATAATCAGAATAAAGGTGAGACCAGACAGAGGAAGGAGATTCAAGCAATATATAGCCTATTTCAAAGTGTGTCATACTTGCTTTACAGCTTGCATAGGATAAAACATAGTATCGCTGATGCAACCTAGCTGTAATGTCATCCAGTCCTATGTAATTACCCCTACCGCTAACCTAGATTCAGCCAGGAATTTTACGTCTCATTATGGAGTTAAAACAATTGTTGTACAAGTGGTTACACAGTTATATTTGGCAGTGCAGGTGCTGCTCTCTAGGGTGTTCCCTGTATGAATTCCAGCAGCCTGCTAATGATTCAGCAGGGAGCACAACCAAACCCCAGGGGTGTCAGAACAGAGCCCAGCAGACATACATCACTGAGATGTGGAAGACATAGCTTCAACAGAAACACCTTGAGAAAGAGACAACAGGAACCACACAGTAGGAGGGTGGATGTTGGAAGGTGGATGTTGGAGGAAGTAAACAGCAGAGTCTGCAGCAGAGCGGCAGGTAGGACCTGCGGGGATAAATCTAACTGGAACACCTTGTTTCGTGTGTTGAACATAATTTGTGTTTGTCAGATCAGTTGATGTGGCACAAGTGACTTAAATGTCCTGTGTCAACTTTAGGCCATTGTTTCTTTAATTTGTTTGCAAATTTTCATGCCTTCGAGAATATGAGCAGCTGTGATGAAGAGTTACTGAGCGTTTCATTGAGAAACCTGTGCTTGGAGATTTTGGCAGGGAAATCTAATTATTTTGGACTATGGCGGAAACAAGAAAGGTTTTAACAGTGGGTGTTTGCAGCATCCAGCCCTTACTGCTGTTTCTAATTCCATGGCAAGGGTCACATAATGTGTACAATTCCACAGCTGGAGCTGGCGCATCCTCCCCCAAATCCCACTTTTATCAGAAAAGAGCAGCAACACAGGAAACTTCCTAATAAAAGTAATCCTGCCAGACAGATGGAAAGGCTTCTTGTGGTAAGATGAAATGCTGAAAGCTTATTTTGATAAAGAGCTACTTCCCTGACAAGTTCACACACAAAATCACAGGCTTTTGCGAAAGGAAGTAAAAGCATTAATGAAGAAATCTTTGCAGACCATGATAAACTGGCAAATAAATGTGAAAAAATGTGACACTTCTATAGCTGGAAACCTTCCCACTGAGGTGACATCCAAATGAAAGGACATAGACTGGTTGGTGCGGTCTGTCACCTGCCCCACAGCTTTTGGTAATAAAGTTTCCCTGGTCTAGAAAACACTAAGACATACAATTTGAGGACAGGTCCCTCAGCCAAACAGCTGACACCTTCACTGCTGCTCTTCCCTGCAGAGCCTCTCCTGCACACTTCAGTGGAAATGACTCCAAAATCAGCACAGCAGCCAGATTCTCTTTCCTCCTGGCCTGAAACATACAATCTGCAGTTAGGGGTTCAAACCAAGATCCTGGAAAACCTTACTTACATGCTCTGCGGAGGTTGCACCCTTGTTCTTTGTTTTGTTCTGTGTGTTTTTTCAGTCCTGAGGTATTTCTCATCACAGTCACAGTAGTCTACCCAGACCTTTTCCTCAAAGACACTGATCAGACTCTCTGATTTAACCTTTAATCATTCAGCAAGGGTTGACTGCATACGCATAATTTTTCTTAGCAACGCTATTCTTCATTTTCAAACTGTTCAAACCTTGAACTTGCAGCTTTTAAACAACAGAACAGTCTTTTACAGTTAGCTGCTAAGCAGCTCCACTGGTGTAGCTGGGGGCTCAGAAGCTTGCTTACATACTGTATAAATCCAAGAAGAGTGTTTTACTTTCCTCAAACTAGAGCCCAAATCTCCAATCTCTAAAGACCACATCTCTAACATCTAGGCAATCACTGCTCATACATTTCAACATTAATTTTGAAGTTAAAAATGAAATCCTGAAAAAAGGCTTCACTACAAAGACAACTGAAGTAAAATCTTACATGCCAGTTCACAGATTAGAAGCACAGAACTGGTCGAAGCCTTGCCGGAGATCGCAGTGGGAGAATATTGGTGCTGAGAGTTTACAGTAAAACACAGTGCAAGTTCACTGATTAATTAAGTGCACCAATGCACACATGAGCATACAGCTGAAAAGACTGAAAACATCTTTACTTCAAGATGATAACAAATAACATCTTAAGTGTGTCTATGCCACAGCACACACACACAACCATACTGTTTGCATGTGCCTACACATTCATCTTTCTACTCACTTTTATCCAACCTTATGGCATTGATGAAATGACACAAAAACAGCCTTTGACTGTCTTTTCCAGCAAATTGAGAACTGGTATGACTCAGAAATGAGAGAGAGATCAAATGAATAGAATTTAATAAAGAGGATCGCAGAGCCATTTCCCTGTTCACTTGGACAATCTCCTTCCAGTTTCTATGTAGCTGAGCACAGGAGACAGTCTTCTTAACAATCATTATCCATCTGTCAAAAGTAATTACAGCTCTAGGACCAAATGCCATAACTCACCATTGACACCAGACTGACACAATCCATTACGTCTGCAACAATGAAAGAGCTGGTGGGGCTATCATTTTAAAGGTACAATAAGAGTAGTCCCAGCCCATCCTGTCTCATAATACCACTTTGTACCTCAAGAGGCAATAGTGCGTCATTGTAGCATCCAGTCTGCCCTCAGTCTAACATGAGAGGATGAAGAAGTAGCACAGACCTTAGCAACCAGCAGCAATGGCAGAGATTTTGAGCCAGGTTAAAAGCTGTTGTAATTTTCAATGTTGGGCCATTATTATTTTCTCAGGTGACAAAGTGACAGTTTACACTCCTGATATGTGGTCAGTTTATCCAAGTAACACCTGTTTTCGGAGATGTGAGGAACTGCTGGCCAGGTGAGAGCAGCTGGTCATCTCAACTGCTAGTAGCCCAACTCCTGAGATGATCGTCTGGTCAACATCTGTCATCATACTGGGGAAAACATGACCTGATGAACTGATCTGTGCAGCTCTTTGGTATTTTACTGCTGGCTCTAATGTCTCCATAGCACTTTGATATCTTGGTGACACCATAGCACTGATTCACTGTGAACAGTAAGTTTTGCGTTATATTCACCAAGTGATAATTTTATAGGGGGGGAGGGGGTCCCATCTCCCTGCTGATATGCCGCCCCCAAGTGTGGGGTGTGATTTCGACAGGTGGCCACTTCTTACATATTACACCTTTAAGGTGAGTTTGCAATGGGAACATTTTTACCACATTTACACCTGGCTACTCCATGAGAGCGTAAATGAGACCCATTCTAGCAGGATGTTGAAAAGGTGTAAATGCATCCATCTCTCCAAGTTGCATATGTGATCTTTAGTCCTCTGAAGTGTAACTACGTCAGTAAGCGGTCTGTGGAAATAGACTCTAGAGTGTATGTTCCCTGTGATAACAGCAGCTAAAGTGATGCAAATTAAACTGAAATGACCCATCATTCTCCCCGTCTCATAAAGTGATACAAACTGCTGTTGTAGCATATATCTGATCCCTCATAAGTGCAAGCATTGTATAATCTGTCTGGGTGAGAGAGCAGCAGGAGCAGTCCATTCATGTGTCATGTTATATTGTGGTAGTTTTAGGACAGTTATTAGCAATCTAGCTAAACTGTGTTTGGTGTTTATGGTTATGTTTCTTCTACCTGTTACCAAACACCTTCAGGCACATTGCTACCACTGGAGTAGGGTTGACTCTGATTTGCATGTAGCCAGAACTTGTGTCAAAGTTTGCTTCCCTGTCAAAAAGTGTTTCAAAATGTGGCTACATCTTAGGTTGTGTTAAGGTTGGGTGTTGCAGAGATAATTAGGGCAAAGGCAAGGTTTAGGTTAAGTATCACAACCGACAAATGATTGTGGTTATAGGGCTATGGTTGGGATAAAGGTTAAAGGATAAGGTTGGTAATTTGCTATATTTTTGTTATTGTCAGCTCTACACATGAGAGTTGTTGACATTAAGAAAAATATAGAAAATTGCCAGCTATATCCTTTAAGATAACGGGGATGAGACAGTGAAACAATACCTAGAAAAAAACAAGATGGATGAAATCTGTTCTGATCTGTTTAGTCACATATGTATGCGGAAGTATGAAATGAAGTGTATTAAATTTTATCTGGATTTTACCCTTATATGAGACACAAGTGTATATGAGATGCATGACTGATAACGAGCGCTAAAGTCATAAAAAACTTAGCTGTGCCGGTTATTATTTGTCCAGATATCTGACACTGAGGAATTCTGGTCAATCAGAGGATACCCCAAGAACTAATCATGATTGGTATTCAGGTCTCTGAAATTTCTCTGCATTTAGACTACTGATCTTACACTAAGGCAGTTTCTGAAGATTTGTTGTCAACCCTATGTATATCAATACATTCTTGTTTCTTAAGATGAAAGTCTGTAAAAGCCTTAAGAAAGGTTGATGTCTATTTTCATTACTTTTAAGCTATCCTCCATTATATATCTTGAGTTTAAAATAGGATTGGATTTAAGAATAAATGCTTAAAAGTGTCTGCCACTCTTAATTCACAGGAAGCCAAAGGGGCCTGCATGAGCAGGGCCTAAAGCGCAGTCACTCCTGTATATGGAAATGTGTGCCACACTGGATTATAGTGTCTGTCTACTAACTGCGGGACTGTAATGGGAATTGGGAGATTAGCCTTTTACCCTGTGCAGAGAATGAACCACATCTCTCTCTTTTTCTCCTTCCTTCTTTTTCTCTCGCTTTCTTGCAAAGACCTGCCTCCAATAACACAAAACATAATGCCAGATGCGGACTGAATTTTCAGAAAGACACTCAGTGGCCTGAAGAGTAAGGCATTCAAATTGCTGTGACAAGGCACTGAGAGCAGGATATTACATTTCCCACTGCAGACGAAAATTAGCATAACTGTAATACTGCCCGAGGTCAAATTTCTTTTTCTAGAAAATCTGCTCCCAGCAACGAGGCAGCGTAATTAAGACACACTCTGATTGTAGTCCCAGCTGCTGTTTGCCTTTGAACATAACCCGCCAGTCACATGCAAACACAACTCACATGCACAATCACCCGCTTCTGCACATGTGCAAGTAGACTTTCTGTTTATCAATGTTTCAAGCTCCAAATGTTGCCTGCTTTCAGGCTTTCTTCTCCCCCATAAACACCAAAAGCACACTGGAGTCAGACAAGAAGAACAAAGTCTCAGACAGCTATTGATGGACTGTGTGAGGGTTGATATCCTTTAGTGTGGGCCCACCAAATACCTGCTGTAAAAAAGGACCAATCAAAGAGTCCAGAAACCACCCACCATAGAAACAGATTATTCAGACCATGACTAAAAGCTTCCCTCTCACCACTAGAGCTGCTGAATGCAATGTTAGCAAAGTAGCACAATATAGCAATTGTACAGGGTGGGCACATGAAATAAACCAGGGCTGCCAAGGCTCACATATTGACTATGAGACTTTTCACACACCACAAGTCTATTTTCTTACGCAGTGAAAAACAAATTCATAACTTATAATGTCACAGTGACAAAAGAGGACACTGACAGTGCACAGACAGGCAAGACAGAGCAGCACAGTGCAACAGAAGCACCGTTAGTTATTCAGACCATCAGGGAGAAAGCGAAAAATATACACAAATCTATTATATTCTAATTTATTCCCATGCATGCTGCCCAGAGTAATCTCAGTCAGCAGCTTTTCTGGCGGCAGCATAGTGTATCTCCCTCTCTTCTTCCACCGTGCACACACCGGCAGGACTGAGAGTGAGTTCCTATGGTTATAAGGACACTTTGTCTCTGTTGCTCTGAAAATTTCTTGCGATATACTGTTCTTGATGCATTCTGACTGACGACTCTGATGACTGTTTCTTGACTTAATCCAAGAGGTTAGGTGGTGTAGAAATGCAGGAAATTTAAATTACAATTTTTTTATGGGGGAGGAAACCTAGACCCTGCCAAATATGTATCTTTCCAAGTTTGCTCCCCCATTTTAAAACATAACCAGGAGCCCATGGTGAGGAGCATAGATCTTTCTTATCCTATGTTTCGAAGAAAAATATGTGCAATATCTGGAGTGTATATCCCAATAAAATACAAATTAGCAAAAAGAAAAAAGTCTTGTGAAAAAGGTGTTGGTTCATAAGGCCAGAGAGAGGTAGAGTGGGTCAATTTAACACGATGCACAACAAAAGTAAGTACTACTACATCTACTAAATACCAACAAATATCACTCCAAACTAGACTCAAGACTTGTCAGCCCTGGTATAAACCTGACTTAAAATGTCTTTTTACAATGCAAAACTACACATCTCCTTCTGATGTGAAATATACAACATCTCCAAGTCAGTGTCTTTGTAAAAATGCTGAAGGTGATACAGTAAGAGCACTCTTTAACTGGAGTTTCTTTCATGCATAAAGCTAGACGGTTCCATTAAAATCACCGTACATTTGTTACACATCAGAGATGTAGCATTTCGGTTGGCCTCATTTAAACTAATAGGAGAGAAGGGGAGTGATTCATTAATTGTTTTCATAAAATCTTACTTAAGCCTTAATGGACTGAGGAATATTACAACCACACTGGTCTGCATTTCTGAGGAATCTGAAGAAACACAAAAGTAATTTAACATGGTACTGAGTAGACTGGAGAAGCAATCACATGGGCATTCACCATACAACATGAGGAACATAAGATGGCTTTGATAACATGAAGTTGTCAGCGGTTTAAGATTTTGGAGACTAATTTTAAAGCACATGCAAGTCTTTTACAACACATTTACAAAGCCATGTGAGCTTACACATTAATGGCAAGATCATGACATTCTTTACGATGCACCGTGTGTTGAATAAGTTGCAGCTTTCAGTTGCAATAGCAGCTTTCTGTTGCATGAGGCAATTTAATGAAGGATTTTCTGGGGCACTTTTGTTGCTATTTCTACCCTTGTTGAAATAAATGCGGTGTCGAGATTCAAAGTAGGTTGTGGTACTGTATGCAAAAGGAAGGTTTCTGCTGTGTGGATACAAAGAACTAACAGATCTGTGCAGACCACTAAAAGTAATAAGAGACAGTAAATCAGTGATTTTGCAAGAAGTGGAACAGGTGGATAAAATAAACAACACCTGAATATAATAAAAATCGAGCACAATAATCCGGCAGCAAGTAGTACCTTTGTGGAGCTTTGAGTTCACAAAGGTGGCAATTACTGCAGGGCTGTTGCTTTGTGTTATACAAGTGAGCAGTTTATAGGGTTCTGCTATTAGGTTGTACAATTCAGGTTGAACAAGTGACTGTTTTGCCGAACCAATGCACCTTAATTATTTGCTATTGTATTTTTTGGCTCAATTTCAAATATGCAAACTATGTTGTTTTTAAATGGCAATAAAGGAAATCTGGTTTTCTGTTATTTTGACTGATAGTTAAATGCAAAAAATGTACTTCACACAGCACTGTAAGTAGAGCAGGAAAGCTGCACATACGCCAGGTGTTCCCAGCAGTCTGGCTGTCTGATATGACGAGCAGATGTTCTGCAGTGAGTTGGAGCCTCCCATAAAGATGCTGTGCTTGTCTTCATTCAAACCAAGAGGGTAGCATTGGTTTTAATTCTGTATTATGACTAGTGTAAGTTCACTTCATAGTCTTGTTGCTGCGGTGTCGCTTTATCGCTGTAGATAAGTCTTGTCCTGTTCTGCGCATTCTTAATGATATCCCATGCCACATTACATACAGAGATTGTGCAGCGTAAAACAAGAAACACAACCTCAACTTTGACTTCTCTTAGGAAGAGACCACAGGTGATTTTTAATGGGCTGCCTGTCTTATCCTCTACACTTTATCTGATCTGCATCACAACAATAATACTGCAAAACAACCACTCTAAAATCAATGACACTGCAGCACTCTTCATCCCTGCTCCCACCCCCCACCCTGCTCCACACCAACATCCTCCTTGGCTCGCCTCTATACCGCCTCCTTTTTTTTTCCTCCTTTCATTTTTCTCCACTCTCCATCGCTCTTGTTCTTCTTTCTCTGGTGATCCATGTCACAAGAGATTACATCACTCTCTGTGCACAAACCAATAAAACAGCCCGTATTCTGTTGTATATGTGTGTCTGTGTACATCAAGCAATTCCATGAGCGTGTTTCTTTGTATGCATGCATGCACGCGTGAGTGTGTGTGTGCCTGTGTGCATACACATTTGTGTGTGAGTGGCCGATGGCTATGCATTTAAAACATATCTATCTCCAGGCAGAGCTTAGCTCCTGAGCTTTGATCACAATGTGCCTCTCCAAAGCATATGAGGTCAGGCACAACTCCGAAAAACCATCTGCCAGCTAACATTTCCCACTACTCTGCACTCTATCAGCATTATATTTTCTACTACTTCCAAGAAAACTTCTTATAAAATACTGAGCTATAACTTTGGTATTCACACACAAGGTCAGGTTGAATCTTTTTTTTCCCAACATTATCTTTATTGGTTTTAGAACAATACAACCCCTGAGCTGAATAATGTAACAATGTACAAAAATCTAATCACATAGATGTCACATCAGCCCGCCCCTCCCTCCTTCCCATCACCACCCACCCCTCTCCCCCCATGGCCCACCCCCCATTACCCACACACACCCATCCAAACCACCCACCCCTTAAGGTCCGACCCCTAATTTATTCAGAATATGTAGCTATTCAAAGAGAGGAGAATAATAAAAACAGTAGAAACTATTAAAAAGAAACATAAAACATTATAGTTGCAGAGAGGGAATAGATAACAGCCCTTGTGTGTCAGTTTAGTTGAAAGAGTGGAATAAAAAGAAAAGAAAAAAAAACTGTAACACAAACATGTTTGACTCACACAAGACAGTTGGATTCAATACTTACTGAATATAAAAAGAGTGCTATGTTGAGGACTCTGTCTCCAGAAATGTTAGAAAACCACCTCAAATCCTTTTAACTCTGCAGGCCTTCCCTTCAAGTTACACATTATCTTTTCATTCGGTATACATGATGCCAATTCATCAGTCCATCTAACAGATGTAGGTGGGTGTTCATCTTTCCATTGCATGGCTATACATTTGTTGGCTATGATAAGGGCAAATCTAATACATATGAGTTTGTTTTTATTGACTTTTATCATAGATGTGTCACCCAGTAGGATTATTCTTGGTTCTGCGTGGAAGCTTATTCCTGTGAAGTCATTAAGCACACTGAATATAGAGGTCCAGTATGTTTTTAGACATGGGAAGGCCCAGAACATACAGTATGTATCAATGTTCCTATTCCAGTTTTACATCTTGGGCACAAGTGGGATTACTGAGGTTTTATTCTGTGTTACTTATTCTGACTACTAATATACAATGTTTCCCATTCCACTTTTTCAAAATTATACTCAAGGTCTTCTTCCCATTTGCATTTCACTCCTACCACCCTATGATTTGAGAAATTCCTGAGCAAGTATAGGATATTAACGTTCTTACTCCCTGTTAGTCACACACAGGTTTATCTAGAGGCAACTTGTCTAATGATTGTAGATGGCCATCTTGTTCTGAGATGATAAACTAATGGGAGACCTCTTCAAAAGTCTAAAAGGACTCCATCTTTAAACAGATTTCCAACAGTTTTGATACCTTTTGTGACCCATAGGACGACCTGTTTACACCTGGTATTAACATCCGTCTCAGGTGTAAACGGGTAAACGCATCCAAGATGCATTGAGGACGGATTGAGATCCAATCACTCAGACCACATTCAGAGGTGGTCTGGGCTACGTGTCCACATTCTTTTAGTAGTGTACACGCAATGCGTCCTGGGCCACATTCAAAGACTGCCTACTCAACTGACGTCCTTTATTTTCTGGAAGACTTGCACAGGACCCCCCCGTCCAAAGTTGTTCAATTTGTCTGACAACAGGATAAATAAATTATTTTGTTTTTCATCTGAATCAAACACATAATCCACCTCTCATTTTTTCCTGTTTTTCCCATTCCCCTAACTGGTTTCCCTCTTCAAATCGACAATTAGAATAGAAATTAAACCACTGACTTTTCGCTTGTCTGTCTAAAAAAATATTTCAGAAGCTAAACGTAGCTGGATAGTTTCTTCTGTCCTGTCAAATCTCGACGGTTTTTAGTTTTGCTGTGATGTTCAACATAATGGAGCTCAGGATTTATCAGGAGGACAGTTGCTTTATTCCAAATAGTTTCACTGTGTAAACCGGACTGTGTGTGTAACAGATGACCTATCGCATTTGTAGAAGAACACAGAAAATTAATTAACAATAGATCGTGACTGACTCTATCGGTGTGTGGGAGATATAAATAATCAATGAAGTTATGCAGCTGTGTATTGCGCATAAATGCACATGCAGCTGTGAGAGATCACTGCGTCTCTCTCTCTCTCGACACGGAATATTTATATATATCCTGAATATTTATCCTTTTTATCAAACAAACTGAACACAGCTTTGGGTGAATAACCAACAAACAAAAATGACGTCCATGTTTATTTGCATATAGTGGTCACTCAGGACGCATGTGGAGATACATGTTAATGCTAGGTGTAAACAGACATACTTAAAGCTGTCCACTTGCGATAGATCACCCTAGATGCATGTTAATACCAGGTGTAAACAGGGCCATAGTTTTGTGATCCCATCTCTAAGTGCTTTAGGTCAGGTTGAATCTTGAATAAGAATTTAATTATTACATAATCAATGATTAAAATATAAGCTTTCTAAATTAAAACAAGTCTGGCTGACCTTTTCTGATCTGCAGGTATCTATTAAAAGCTCCAAATAACACTATAATTAAAGATCAGAATGATATGGAAAAATCATTTAAAATTTAAAATCAGATTTTTAGCTACAGTATTTGGTAAGATTAGGAAATTAGGATTTTGTTACGGTCATATTCATGTCCACATCTTTACCATAGTAAGCAGGTTTTGCAACTTCTAAAATACTGATAAGACTTTCATTGTCCCTGGTTCATTAACAAACCATTTTATGTGTGCTTTCATTTTATTTTTTTAATCCAAATTTTAGAGGAGTGCGAAAGTGTCTTGCAAAAAATGCACTTTGATGTAAAACAGGCCTGTAGAGGGCTGAGGGGAAAAAAATCTGCTCTGCAGAATCACTCTGTACAAAGCCAGTGAATGTCAGAGCTTGAGTCTGTTATTTGATACTCCACCAGTCACAAAGTATAATTTTTCTATAGATCTGCACTGTAGTTTAGACTTTTGATAAGCCCATCTAAAACCAGTTCTCCACTAATCGGTGTTTTGCAGGAACATAATTTGATAGTCTCTGGCTGGATTCGAGTCTTGCACTTTAAAATCTACTGATGAGTACATTAGTGTGAGACTGATTATTATTTGCAGAAAATTATTCAGAGATCATTACTGATGAGTGAAAGAGAGCTAATTCCGCTCCTACAATGACTAAAACGCTTCAAAGCAGTTTTTGCCTCCGTATATTGATTCAGCTGATGTTCTATAAAGGGGAGGCAGTGACCTATATTACCTATATAGGTACCTAAACCTATATTATGCTATGCTATATTTACAAAATATTCAGGGCTACACACCAAAGTGCACTGTGTGAATCCTTGAGGCCTGACAATCATGTTTTAAATCAATAATTGCTCATATCCATGTTTACAGTCTTCTTTGCCTTTGCTAGAATATTGTTATGTTTCATTGTGCGTACGATCTGTCAGTCAGCAAAATAGTGTGAAGGAATGCGTATCACACGTGCATTTCTGTTACTTGTGCACAATACAAATAAAACAAGGACCCACTCATACAGTAAATATATTGCTACATAGCAAGACTAGTGGTCAAATAGGATATCTTTAATATACATCTAGACTTCCTCACAGTCGCACAGCATACAACAGTGACCAAGGGTTTCTTTAATGTTTTGGAGCTGTAGATCACAATATGTTTATACCACAATTTGTAAAAGTAATGATCCAAAACGACTAGTTGATGAATATTTAAGTCATTTCTCAAGTAAAATCCCAAAGATTCTCTGGTTCAAACTTCTCAAATGTGAGTATTTTCTGCTTTTCTCTGTTTTATATCATTGTGAACTGAATGTCTTCGGGTTTAAGACTGAAGTTGGAGAACCTCACTTGTGATGGACATTTTGCAGACTGAATGATTCATAAATTACTGAAGAAAATAACTGATAGATTAATCAACTGAAAATAACTTATTTGTTCTAACACTACATTGAGTTATCAATGTGTAATCTCCTTTGCCTTTAAAAGCGATACATTGTCCGCATTTCATTCTAGATAAGCATAATACTGATGGAGGAGACATGTAGGCAGGTGGAATGATTTCAAAAGCAGTGACGTCCCACATGTAGAGCTTCAACACTGTGATGGTGGCAATGTCATGAGTCACTGCGTAGCTGGGCAAAAGCAGGCTAATGTTGCTACTTCTGTGAGTGGAGGCGATGCTCATAATTCATTCAGATACACTGAATCATCAATAAAAAGAAAGAGACTGAGGGCCTTTGGTTGCTGCGTCACAGCCATTTTCTCAGCATCCCAATTCGCTATGCTGCTGACGCTCTCTGTTATCCTGCCTTGACTTAAGACCGGCATAATGTCTTCTGTAGGTCTGTGATGAGTGTGTGTACTCATCCACAAATAGATAAATCCAAATAAAGTGAAACTCACAGCCAATCCCGACATCCCCGCAGCTGTCAGCGGAGATTCACAAGCGCGCCTGTTGAGTCGCATGAAGTGGCATTTTTCACAGAAATGAGTCACAAGTTGCAAAAGGGCCACAGTTCTTGCGATGTGTGCCAGCATCTCCCCTTGTGGGTCTGTTTTTCTGACAGTGATTGTGGATGAAAGGCGCTGTCTGCCTGGATGCTTGTGGCCCAGAGGCCTGGGTTCAAAGAGCAAGGAGCCTCTCTCGAACATCCAGCATGTGTCTTATCGATTTTCAAGCCAACCTGGGTTCATTTCACTGCCACAACTGAATCACTGTTATAAAAACTGGAGCTTTGTCTGTAATATATTCATACAAACTGATGGGTGGGATTTCAAAACCTTTGAAATATTTTTCAATATTTTCTCAGATGCATGCACAGAGTGGCCTAATTTTTTTAATTCTGGTGTATATCTGAATGAATTAACCTCTTGACATCTACAACCTCTGTTTTTTACTTGACATCTACATGTTTTTAAGCACCATGTTGTGCTATTTAAGGGATACATTCTGCAGCACTCCAAGGATACACAATAATAAGTTCAAGCTTTTAAACAACGTAATTCAAACAGTGGCGCAACAGTGTCTCAATGGATCTATTTTAAGTTTTAAGCCAGAATCTAATGTTGAAAGCATACAGATCATTCTGTTTAAAAAAAACCCCAGTATAGCACAGACTACAGTTTACACTGTTGTATGATACCGCGGCAGCGATTCAATGATTCAACTGAACTGAAACAGCATTTTTCATGAGGCAACTCACACTGCTGAGAGTGTCCCCTGAGAAATATCTGCTTTTCATCCCTCGGAATGAGCAGAGATTTCTGGGAGGTGTAATGTTTCAAATGATGCCAACAAATGCTTTCTTTTTGGTGTTGAGCATTAAAAGGTAAGAGGAATGGAGATAAATACATGGCGGGCAAGGGCAAGAGGTTGAGGCTGAGTGATGTTTTATACCCCCACATTAATCCCTCTCTCTCACTCTCTCCCTCCCTCTCTTTATCTCTCTCTTTTTCTCTCTCTCTCTCTCTCTCACCCTCCATCTTTGCGTAGCGACACGCACTAATCTGAGATAATAGCTCAATTGGAGCTGCTGACTTCTTAATGATCACTTTGGGCAAGCTGGCTTTGAGACACCCAGACACAGGGCAGTAGGCCAGTAGTGCCAAGCAAACAAACACTAACACAGTCACACACATACACATGTTAATGATGACTGACAGGCTGTGCCAGAGCAATAGCCTCTGAGAGTTTTCTACAGCTGATGCCAGCAAATTCAGAGAGTAGTCACCACTACAATCAAGCACTTTGTTAAGTCACTGGACAAGAACTTGCTCAACTACTCTCTTATATTCTCTGTAAACACACTCATTGCTTGTTGTTTTAATTGACAGCAGAAAGAAGGTACAGATAAAACCACCGAGGTCAATTCTACTCATTTAATTCAGTTGTTTTTCAAGATCCAAGCCAGGCTATTAAAAGTGTGTTACACTAATTAAGGTTCTGATTATGTGAATTTCGACTGAATGAGTTAACAGCATAAATTGACCACAGACCCAGAGGAAAACATTGCCTCATTGCGTGGGGAGATAAAGGCATAATCCTTTCCACACTGTGTACAGCCATCAACAGCTGTGGAGATTATGGAGAGAATTTGATAAGAACACAAACATCCTCTCCCGACTCACCCCGCAGGTCAAAATTATGTCTTTCCTGACTTTCTATCATTTCAGCCTCACTTGTTTTTAACCCACTCTCTTTGTTGTTCCGGATCATCAACAACCCCTCACTTCTCCGCTGTCAAACACATCCCTTCACAAAACACAGACAGGCGTACACAAAGGCCGCGGGGGGGAAACATATGCACACAAAACAAGATGTGTTTTTAACTTTGATAAAGCTAAACAACGCCACAGGACGATGGGAATCTTTGTGTTTTTCGTCAACCTCTTACATTCTGCGACAACATTAAATATTACATTGTTATTCTTCCATTGTTAAAGTGGATCTCAGCAGGTGACCAAACAGCTTACTCATAAATACTCAGTGGGAATTACTCAAAATTTAATTAATTACGGCTGTCTGTTAACCTGGCTGTGTATAGTTTCCATCACGCTAGCAAAGGAACCATAAACCAGAACAACAAAAACAGAAAAAACATTACTAGTAAGTAGAGCTGACTGGAAGTGCTCCAGTCACTGAGTCAGTCAGTGCCAACAAAAAAAAGAGCTGCACTGCTTACTTACACTGTGGGTGGGTGCTGGGAGAGGAGAGGAGAGGAGAGGAGAGGAGAGGAGAGGAGAGGAGAGGAGAGGAGAGGAGAGGAGAGGAGAGGAGAGGAGAGGAGAGGAGAGGAGAGGAGAGGAGAGGAAATTGCTATATTGTAGGTGGATAGAATAGAGCTTTTTGTGTTTCAAAGGTGCAATTTGGCTTATAGTGAACAGTCAATAATAATAGATATAAATGAATAAAGAAACAAAAAGTATACAACTAAATGCATGCATCACTGTTGTTATTCTGGAGAAAGCAGGATGATGAAGAAGAAGAAGAAGAAGCCAGAAACCAGGTGATCACCCTGTCACATACACAGCTAGAAACAGGCCACATCACATTTTCTACCAAAAAGCCAATAACTGATGGAATAATAGAGATCGTATGCCACTTAACGCCACCTCTAGGGAGGTTAAACTTGCTCACTTCCAGGTTACATTTGGGTAACAGGTAGCTTTCCTAGATGGCTTAAAATTTAAACTGGGATTTAGCTCACACGAGACATAGTTTTAACTCAGCATTAAGAGGTCTGAGAGAAACGAGCACCTTCCTCATTTCTGAAAAAGGAGGAAGCAGTTGAAAAATTAAATGCATGGGATAAGCAACAGATAAGCAACACAAAAAAAGCAAATCCCATTATGTGAAGCCCACTAGCTTTCAGTTACCATTCAACTGCTTGTTTCTCAATTTTCTGCTTTTTTTCTCAATCATTGTATCTAAAGCGGTACTTGAAGCATTTCAACGCAGAAAATAGAAGAATCTAAAAAAGTTAAAGCCAGCAAGCTGTTGTGACTATTTTCAAGTGATGAAAAAGCACTTATAAAGGCTTTGGAGCCTTTAAGTGGGCATACCATGACTTCTTCTTCTAAGAACTAAGCAAGCACCTCTATAGAAAGGCAACAATATTGTTAAAAGCCATAACTAATCTCAGATTAGTTAATTTACGGGCAGTGCAACCAAAGAGAGCATCGAAATCCCTGACCCTGTTCTTGAGACAACAGCATAAAAGATTCACATTCACTGTTTTACTAAGACTGGTGTCAACTGGTGTCAGGTGCATGTTGTGAAAAGACGAGCTGAAGTTCAAACACTGATGAATAAAGCATTAAATCAGCATTGATGAAGTGTGCAGGGATACTTTTTGCTATTGTAAAACTTGGTGTGTTGGCAGGAATTACAGGTTCCAGCACTGCAGCAGGGGAGGCTGCATCCATTTGAACACTTTGGAATGAAGAAATAAACAATGACTACAGGAGGTGTGGAGGAGTGCCAACAGTTTCACAAGTGTGTTTGTCTCTGAAGGAGTTGTGCGGATTTATTAGGTAAAAAAAAAAAAAAAACACAAAGGGAGGAGGCACAGAGTTTGTTGCTGACTCTGCATCACAGAGGAAAACAAAAGGGCTCTTTGAGCTTTACGTGGCAATGAGAAATGCTCCCCTATGTTAAATTCATGAACACAGATGAAATAGATCGTTATCACATCCAAGGATGAGAAGAAGAAAAAAAAAAGTCACGCAGACACGCTGGACTTTGAAGGTAAGGCAGATAGATGGAGAGTGAGTGAAACATCGCTATAATCAGGATGAGGATTAAACAGCGGCTCCATGTCAGAGTTGGCACAAATCTGACTTCAAGAACTCAGGGCTGATTTCTTTTGTTGCCTCCACTACTGTCAACTCCAGACACGGCGAGAAGCAGGGTGGCTTTGCATCTCATCCTCACCAGAATTGTTATGCAACCAGTAAACTAAATTTACAGTTTCTATTATGTGGATTCAACTTTGTGAATCTTTATCAGAAAAGTGGAGAGTGCAACATGCATTCATATGTGTATTTATGTATGTATTTATGCTCACATGCGGCTGGTCCACACTTGTGTCCGTGCATACTTATGAGTGCAATTATGCATGTATGAATGTATGGGTGCATGCAACGAGCGACTGGTCAGCAGGGAATAGAGTTTCGATGATGGGGGATGGAGAGATAAGAGTGTGCAGTCTGGGGGTGGACTGGTGGGGGATGGGGCGACAGGAAAAGGGTGGAGGATGGAGGAGGCTTTGATGCATAAAGGGTATGATACTGGTATGAGCTGTAACAGTGTTTTCAGACCTTCGCACCTGTTCTGTGAGGCTCGACTACAAGCAGGCGGGTTAGAAATAAGGTGACACCGGCATGATAAATAGGGAGCTGCGGCAAGGCTTTATACCTGTCAGCATATTTCATAACCATGGTCTGTTGCACACATTCAGTTACCGGATTCTCTGGCTTCGCGTTGTGTTGAGAAATAATATATTGTGAATACAAGAAGACTAAAAAAAAAAAAGTGAGACTGTCCTTTCAGCTGCTCAGAAACTTAATTTAAAAATGCAATCATTTCATAGTCAACAAGAAACTTAACTGTCATTTCTGTGCAGGATTTGCTGTGTGTACAAGCTAAATCCTCATCGCACTCTCCCCTCTTGTGCAGCATATGTTGTACAAGTTTACACTTCACTGCATTACACTTCTGTCCTCAGTCTTTAAGCCTCCTCAAATGTAGAAGTAGAAAAAGGGTTTACAGGAGCAACCCCTGAGAATCACTTTACTGTAACAGTAACACATTAATTAAATATTGCCAGAGCTGCACATTACACCAGAGAACCTCTTCTCCGAATCAAACAAGAGTAAAAGTTGAATAACTAACATTCTTAGCCAATCAGTGGTCAAACACTACAAGGATATCGGTGCAGAGACAGAGCTGACGCCGCACAGACCTACCGGCATCATCTGCCTGCCCACGCACATACAGCATGAGGAAAAGAAATGGAGACAGAGTGAAGGCCACTCTCTAAAATAATAGCAAGTAAAGACAGACTGTCAGTCATCAAATGGCGGGTGACGGTAGTCTCAGCTAAAGAGGCTTTCAGGAGGCGTGTTTTCACTCAAACCTTAAATGTGTCAGAAGCTCTCCCTGACAGAGAACAAACAGTGGGTAATAAAACCTACCCAGACAATTTCCTGTTTTATTAATAAAAGAACTAAAAGGAAATAAAGCCAGACAGTGTAATGATTTTCTCTAACATCAGGGGGGCATTGTGTGTGTGTGTGTGTGTGTGTGTGTGTGTGTGAGAGAGAGAGAAGCAGTGACACATGAATGTTTTAGGAGCAAAGATGCTCCAATTGACCTGCTTTCTTTGGCATGCCCAAGGACATGTTCTGCTGATCTCATAGACCGGGCAACAATGGCAACACCTCCAGACTAACGCACATGCTGGCAGCACACAGGACTCATGAGGTGGTTGTATACAGCAGGTCTGAGTGTGTGTATGTGTGGGAGTTTTCGGGAGACAGAAAAAGAGATAGAGAGAGAGAGAAAGAGAGGTGTGAGGAGAAATAGAGAGTGTGTACTGTATGTTTGCATGCGTGGGGAGGTGCAGGAATTCCTCCCGAGCCACAATTAACCCAGACACAAAAGAACATAGCTGCACAGCAAACATGCAGAGCTTGGAGTCAGCTTTGGCACAACTTCACTGGTTTCAGCGCAAGCATTCTTCCAAAATATAGGCCACTGGCTCGCAGTCAGAAAGGAAACTGGAATTCCATTATTTCCGAGCAGAACAACACATCCAAGATACCTGTCAAAGCCTTGCGCACTAGACCGAAGCACCATGCAATCTGTCTCTCAGCTGGACAGCTTTTCATTTGAAGATGATTGGAAAATGGTTCCACCTAATCAACCCTCATTTTAAAAAAAAACATGCTTGTTGAGCTTTCTATAGGAGGAGTAGGAATGAAATCACCTGCATGCATTCAGGGCCTGGGGCACACACACACACACACACACACATACACACAGAGGCTTAATCCCCACTCAAAAACATTATTTTATTTGTGCTTGTATCTCTATAAACTCTGTAAGCTTCTCTGCCTTTCTAAAAATAAGGCACTGCCAAGCAGAAAGTACAAATAGAAAAAAATAGATAAAATACTAATAGGGAACCCAGGGAGATGTGGATGCATTTTTGAGTCCATAACTGTTAACATTATGAGAAAATACAGCTCATTAAGATAGAGAAGCTTCAATACACATTCCAGTCATGAACAGACCATTAAGTCAGACTGTAATGGATAGCTGATTGGAGTTGTTCCAGGTATTGTGATGTGATTAATGATATGAATCTAATTAGTTTTTTAACTTTTGAAGCATTTTTCATTAGAAAAAAACAACACTCACTGGACTATCTAATATAAAAAGAATATAATGGGATGTTTTTGTGCCTCAGTGCACATTTTCTCAACTCAAATTGTATTTATTTATAATATAGCTTTAACAGGTTATTCCCATTCATTCACTGTGATATTTGCATGGCACCTCAATAATAAGCATGTGACAGACATTGATCTTTCTATCATTTCTCCACTAATGTGAATACTTACGACAGTTTTCTTCATCACTGTTGTCTGAACAGTCGTCGTCATCGTCGCACCTCCAGAGGGTTGGTATACACCTTTTGTTGTTGCACTGAAACTGTCCATCCTCACACTCATCCGTTGCTGAAAAAAAAAAGGGGGGGGGGGGGGGTTAGGGTCCAGATGGATCAGCAACAAACGCACATAGCGAGTAGTATCCGCTAGTAGTTCAACTGTCATTTGCAAATGAATGCCTAATTGATATTCAGCATTCATTCGGGTCAATTGGTTGAGGCGCTGGGAGCGTCACGGAGCTGTGTTTGCTTTCAGTTATTGGTCTACTTTTTTTTTCAAGATAATTAAAAACTGTTCTCGGGGGGGAAATAAGATGGGAAACAGCAGAGAAGGCCCCGATGTCTGCCGGACATACAGTAATTCTCCACAACGTGAAGACAAAGATTCAGTCTGGGTTACTAGAGTCTACTACCTCTGATGCAGTATGGACGCTCACAGCCAACAAACACATGACAGACACGCCACAGTAATTCATTCAGCGACCAAGATATCACATATTGAAACTGAGAAAACTGATATTATTGAGAATTCATACTAGAGAAAAGTGTTTTTGTCTTTTTTTCTCTTGGTATTAAAACGCACACGCGCGCGTAGTGCCGGGAGCGCTTCCAATCTCTCACCTCTACAGCCCACCACACACAGAGAGAGAGACACAGACACACACATACACGCAACCGATTAAAATTTGATATTTTATTTTAATGTCACACACGAGAAAACACGAGTATGACAAGCACTGACCTTCTGAGAAATGAAGCCTCAGGACTAACAAATGAAAAAGTAGCAGCGTCCTTATATCCGTCCACATTTCTGGTGGAGGTGATGGAGCTCATTCACATCCACAAAACAAAGCCCGAGAACCGCTCTTGTAGCGCTGCGACGCCGCTGCCTGCCTCTCCACCGTAAAACACCCCCTCCCTCCCCCTCACTGGCTGCCCGGAGCGTGACGACAGAGCGGGGGGCGGGGAGAAGAGTAGAATAGAATAGAATAGAATAGAATAGAATAGAATAGAATAGAATAGAATAGAATAGCTAATTCTAGTAATAGCTATCTGGTAATAGCTACTAAATGTCAAGTACTGTTTTCAGGGCCTGAATAAACTCCCAGTCTCAAGAATAGAATAGAATACAATAGAATAGAATAGAATAGAATAGAATATTGATATGTAACAACATTTCCAAGAAGAGCCCACTACACAAACACAGCAGTTGTGCATTCACAATTATTACACAAAAACATGCTTATTTTTTGTTTTGTTATTGTTTGTTCGTTTGTTTGCTCGCTCATTTGTTTCATTTAATTAACTGGTTAAATCATGTTAAAATGTATTGCTATGATTGTTATTATTACCACACATACTGTATAGATATAAGGGTCATGTGATAATAACTGACTTATCTCTAACCGCTGCAGAAGACCATGAAATGCATTAGAAAGCCCATGACAAATTTAGTGGAGTGGATCTTGAGTTAATATTTTCACATATTTATTTTTAGATAAAATGGTTAGGATTTTTTCCTTAACGTTTTGATGGAGTTCATTAAAGATCTTAAATGAACTATTGATTCAGCCTTACATTTGTAAAATGTTTTGTACAATATTGTGGCTATTGCAAATCCATTTCAAACACAGTAACACAACATAGATCAGATCAGATTTATTATAAATGTATTAATGTATTACACAAGAAGCGTGACCTAACTCACAGCCCCCAACAAAGAGTTCATATCAATATGTTCATGGTGAAGGCTTGAAACAACCTGCTGTCATCTCTAATGCAAAATGTGGAGCTGCTGTTATGTATCATCTTCTCCCACATCACAAATTCATAACAAGTATTTCCTGACCACAGGCATGGACAAATTAACATTCCATTTGCACTGCAGTAAATGGCCGTTTGATGTAACTGCTATCTTGTTTACTTTTAATGAAATACCCTGCCAGCAAGTGTTATGCTGTGATCACTTTTCTTCTTTGCGAATGCTGTTATACATTGTTTTTGTCAGTTGTTTATGTTCATTTAGTCCACTGATGGGGACGTGATTGTTATAAGAATTCAATATTTCTAATGTACTGGCTTTGTCTGTTGTCATTTTTGGAAAGGGCTTTAAGTTATATTAACTCACTATTATAAAAGTGACACAGTCCAAGCCTTTATTAGAAGAAACGATCACTAAGTTATGTTGACTAACTTCTGGTGCTGCTGCCCACAGAGATGTGGATAGCAGCTGGAAAAACAGCCCAAGATATAGCCAGTGGATACAAATAAAAAATAAAGTACAAAAAGAAAAGGAACTAAATAATTTTACATAACTATACATATACACATATATCACACACACATACACATATACACAGTAGTAGTAATAATAATAATAATAATAATAATAATAATAATAATAATAATAATAATAATAATAATAATAACAATAATAATAATAATAATAATAATAATAATAATAAACTGTGAGAATATTGCCCAAAAATACTGTTTTCATTGCTTTCTTGCTTTTGAAATATCTAACTGTGGTGCCATATTCAGACAGCTCATGACAAAAATGTCCAAAGTTCAGTTTCAGTTTGAAATCAGACCACTTCTTTTTATTACAAAGAAAATATGCACAAAGAAAATAAAATCTTAATCCATCACACTGTCTCCAAAGCAAAGAAGATGGATCCTTTGCTCAGTCTTCATCTTTATATAATGTTCCATGTCTGTCCAGAATATTTTTAGTGCAAATGCAATGAGAAAACAAATGGGAAATATTTTCTTTTTCTAATCCGTAGAAATCACAAGAATATTCAATATCCAGTCTAAACCTCTCCAATAGTTTTACTGGGTGCACCTTGTGCAAAATCTTAAAAAATATCATTCTTTCATGTTTTATTAACACAGTATTGATCACCAGTTAGGTATATTTTATGCCAATTCAAATAATATGCAATGCAAGTGACCATCTGTATTAAGAAGTTGTTCAACCAATATAAAATTTCCTGTCAGAGATTTATTCTCGTTCTGAATATTTTTGTTATTCCATATGTAAAATGTGTGTAAAAATGTGTTTGTAAGCTAGTTTCCAGACAGGTTGAGGTTGTTGATGGAAACTATATCATTTCACAGTTATTTTATCAGTTTTGTCGTCAAACTGAGATAGGGAGTACTGGAAGCCCTGCTACTGTATGTGGTATGTGTTGGTGTGGGTGTGGACCTTTGCTTGTTCATGTCACACCCACTGAGCCAGCAAAATCAATTTTAGGGCATGACAGACAGGTGATAGTGGTATAGTGGTGGGGACTAGCAGGAGCAGATAGGAGGGGATCAGAAGGTCAAGCAATTTAGTGTCCCTGTGGTGTTTTTTGTGCAGTTTGGGGGAGTAATTTAGAAAACCTCTAAAAAGTTCCTAGCTAGAGGCCTTCTCAGGGATGTGACAATGAATCCACACAAGCAACAAATTCTTAAATCTTTTTTAAAAATGTAAACAACAGAATGAACGAAAACACTCACAGCCCCACCTGTTTCAGCATCAGCTTTTGTACAGCACCGTATCCTGTTCAACAACCCCATTATTAATATACCCCCTAAGCAATAATGTGATATGATTCTCATCTATATGCAAATTATGCGAATGCTAAGGTGAACCGCAGACTATACGGTTCCTCAGCAGCAGCAGCAGCAACAGGAAAAGGCCCCCTGTACCTCTTTCATTAAGCAAACTGCAGCTTTATTGGTCTTTCTAAACACAATGAGGTAATACTTGTCCACAGATAAAAGTGCATCAGTTGTATTTACAGGGTCTCATGGCTTCTAGCCAGAGTTAACGAGGCTGTCTTTCAAATCTAGGCCATGCCATTGCCGACAGCATAATCACTCATTTTAATGGAGATAAGCTGAAGGATAACTTAATCCCCATCCTAACCTCAACGTATAGTAAATACACAAAGCAACACTGGCACATATATGCACATATTTGCACCAACAATACAATTCATAGCCAACTAAGTTATGGCACTGAAGAGAGAAGCATGGTAATCGGGGCCTGTTGTCATGGTTGCACAGCAACCATCCAGTAAGAATGAGGCAGCAGGACCAGACTGAAGGCAAAAACACAGTGGTTGTTAAACGGGTCCTCAAATATGTAACAGAAATTACCATCTGGAAATGATTATGTTAGCACTATCAGTCATCGGTAATATTAGCTCGTTCCAGGCCCGCCTCATTAGAAATACTCATTCTGATGAGCTGTGACCAGGATGTAAAGCCATACAGGAAAATATACTCAAAGCTTTCAGGCAAATAACTTGGGAATCACAAAGTTGTGAGATTTTATTTGTAATTTATATCATTTTAGGATGTATAAACCCTAATGCAATGTAGGCTCATTATGTAACATGTACAGAAACAGCTGCTCATAGAAACAGCTTGCATGCTGCAGGTTTTGTATTTCTAAAGGTAATTATAGCATGTAAAGTACAGTACGTATCATCATCCATGCTCATCTAGTTTGCACAAGTAAAAATGAAAGCGATGCATAAAAATGTGGTACAAGAAATATTTTTGGTTTGGTTCCAAAACTGATTTCCACCTATCAGTGGCAACACAAACTAAATTGAGTATAGAGTCAATTCGCTGCGAGGAGTGAGTCATGACTAAATGAAAATGCTTTTAGTGCACCAAGGATTAAGTAGGAAAGAGAAAGAGCAAGAGAGATTGTCAGTCAACTGAAAATAAAGAAATACTATAGAGCAGATTTTGCATGCTAAGTAAACTGTAGACAGTGCTTTACCTGCTCTAGCTTCAGTGCCTCTTCCACCAGTCTTTTCCCCCTGTCAGCTCTCTGGTGTATGCCTCGGAAAACTAAGGTGTTGCTATAGGTTAACAACCTTGACCCTCTTGACGCTTTCAATAATTGACAAAAACAACAATATTGTAAATTCGTGTCAAGCCAAAAACAAATAGAGCCATGACAGCAGCTCCATAAGGTTATTTGTACTTAGGTGCAGTGGTGCTTTAGTTAAATGCTAATGTCAGCATGCTCATATTCTCACAGTGACTATGTAAACATGCTCATCTTTAGCAGGTATAATATTTATTATTTATTTTTATGTTCACCATCTTAGAGTACTGTGTTTAGCTTAGCTTATTAACATGCTGGCATTTGCTATTTAACAGTAAAAAAAAAAAAAAAGTATAGCAGAGGAAGATGGGAATGTACTTAGTTTTGCAGTTCAAATTAAAGTTTTGATCTGAAGATGCTGCCAATGGAAAGTCAGGGGATGACAAAAGTTATTATAATTCATCCTGTGAGGAATATGAGAGTCTGTACTATTTCACTCAAAACCAAAAATGTAAACTTCATGGTGGTGCCAGAGGAGACATCAGGGAATCACAAAATTCATTACAAAATTTCATGGCAATCCATCCAAAAGTTGAAGAGATATTTCAATCTGGACCAAGATGGTGGTCTGATTGGCTGCAATTGCCACCCCTAGAGCCATTCCACTAATGGCTAAAAAATCTTGCAAGTTACACAGTTTTGTCAGTCCATATTACTTGATATGTAACATTTCCCATGTAGCTATTGAGGTGATTCTAGTGCAAAAGGCACAGTGCATGCTTGCTGACCAGATACTGTGTGTGTGGTGGACAAACCCAGACTCTTTTGTTAGTTGTTGTTGTTGTTGGTGATTTTAATATAGGGAATCTTAGCCTCTCTAAATTTAATCAGCTGATTAAGTGTCCAAGGGAAGAAAACTTTAGATCATTGTTACATTACAATCAACAGTGTCTAACCTTCTTCCGCACTGAACTAGGACACTCTGACCACGCCATGGTTCATCTGATTCCTGCATACAGGCAGAAACTAAAACTCTTTAAGCCTGTTGTGAGGACTAAAAAGTGGACCAGTGAAGCAATGAAGGATCTTCGTACAAGTTTGGACTGCACTGACTGGGATGTTTTCAGGGCTGCTTTCAACAGTGTGGATGAGTACACATAGTCTGTGACATCAGTATCTGTGAGGAGAGCTGTGTACCATCACGCAACAGGGTTAGTTACAACAATGACAGAGCCTGGTTTACAGCTAAACTCAGACAGCTAAGGTTGGAAAAGGAGGAAACTGTTAGGAGTGGGGACGAGGACCAGTTTAAAGAGTCTAAATAGGTTTAGGTGGTGAGAGATGCTAAACATCTTTACTCTGAGAAACTTCAACAATAGTCCTCAGAAAACAACTGAGTGTCCGTTTGGAAGGACCTCAGACACTACCAACTATAAACCAAAAGCCACCCACTCCACTAATGACTAATCACTTGGTCAATGACCTGAATGAGTTCTACTATCGATATGAAAGACAATGGGACAGTCTTGACATCTGGCCTCTCCACAACTACCCATCTCTGAGCACCGGTTTCCTTCAAGGCTGCATCTTTTCCCCTCTACTCTTCTCCCTGTACACCAACAGCTACACTTCCAGTCATCAGTCCGTCAAGCTCCTGAAGGTTGAGGATGATACCACCCTCATTGGACTCATCTTTGGTGGGGATGAGACTGTCTACAGGAGGGAGATTGACCACCTGGTGTCTTGGTGCCAGTAAAAACAAAATGGAGCTCAACACTTTAAAGACAGTGGAGATGGTTGTGGATTTCAGAGGGAATGGAGCCCTATCTGCCCCCATCGCCCAGTCATCCCTTAGTAGTTGACTGTTTAATAGTTCTTCACTTCTTGGGAACTATCATCAGTCAGGACCGCAAGTGGCAGCTGAACATCAGCAGCCTCACCAGGAAGGCATAGCAGAGGATGTACTTTCTGTGGCAGCTGAAGAAAAAATCAACTTTCCAAAGTCAATGATGGTGCACTTCTACACCACCATCATTGATTCCATCCTCACCTCCTCCATCACCATCTGGTATGCTGCTGCAACTGCCAAGGATAAGGGCAGACTGCAGTGTATCATCCACTGTGCCAAAAAGTTGATCAATGCAAGACCTGCGATGCTCCTAGGACACTGAGGCGAGCAGGAAAGATCATGGTTGACCCCTCCTGCCCTGGACATAAACTTTTTGAAATGCTCCCCTCTGGCAAGAGGTTGAGGTCTGTCAGGACCAAAACCTCACGTCTGCAGCTGGCTACATCAACAAGGCCTGGGACCCCCACTGACACAGATTCTATCCCCCCCCATGGACATTACATGTAATATTAACGTAACATCCCACAATCTCACATTTTCACATCTATGATCTTTAATCTTACAGGGCATAATAATAATAATGTATGCTACATGCTGTTTACTCCTGCTCAGTATTTTGTACATTCATCTCATTCTCCTCTGTTTAATATTTAATATTTAAACCTGTAGCAACTTCCCTCGCTTGGAATATATTTTACATATTTTTTCTTCTTTCTATTGTAAATTCTTTCTTTTTTAGATTATTTAGGAGTAATTTAAGTAGCATACCTACTTTGCAATGAACCTGATTCTGACACTGCTGAGCAAAGGTGTGTGTATATTTCATATATACACATATTTCAACTACTACTTTCTCCAGAAATGGATACACTGCAGACATATCTCGTAAAACAGTTAAACCGTTCTTACTATTCTGCAGACTACAGCACATGCCACATCAAAATCCCTCATTACTCAAGCTTCTTGACAGACTGTCTGTAATTATCATCTCAATTATCAGTGCTGTTACTGAAATTAAACCACTTCATGACACATCTCTAGTTGTAAGTCACTGCCTGTCTGACACCTATAGTTAAATTATGTCTGTGCCGGGGCTTCTAATTTTTGGAAAAAGTTGTACTACAATGGAGCTCTAAAATGTCAGGACCGGTAAGGTCTGTCTGTGTTTGCCTGGTATGTCACATATTGTCAGGGGCCTCGAGAATTGGCAGAAGATCCCTTTCATTTGTCACAGCAGCAAGTAGGCAGGATGATGTGCCACATTTCCTCAACATTTTGGATTCAAGAAAGGCTTCCATCATCCTCACATACAGTCACAGCAATCATATAAATCTGTTCCAGTTCCTCTTGCATGTGAACAGCATTTCAGTAAATAGTGTGACTTCTTCTCTGGCCACATTTCTTATTTAATTAACCTTTAGGGGATATTTGCTGAGCATGCATACCCCCCCCATCCCCCTCCCCACCACCACCACCACCACCACCACCACACACACACAGCGGCAGAAACTGGCATTGACAGGCTTTATGGTTCAGTTACAGTATAGCTCTCCAGTGATGGCCTCTGAGCATTGAAGCAATTAAGTTTAAGTACCTTGCTCAAGAACACCTCAACAGCTGCTGTTGAGAGATGAGAGAGGCGCATTTGCTCGCTGTTTCCTCCCACCTTTCACCAGCTGGTTTAGGGAAACTGGAACAGCGAGGCTCTTGTCACAAACCCTGTTTGTCTAGCCCAGTGGTCTGCAACCGTGAGATTGGTTCATCCTCTCCGGTTGATGCTGCACCTGCCAGTGAAATCAGCTGCGGTAGTGTTGGGCCAGAGTGAGAAAGTGTTCGCACAAATCTCTCTGTAGCAAATGCTTGGAGTCCAATTTGTCAGACAGCATACTGCAAGAAGCATACTGCTGCGGGTTTGCAGGGGCCACAGTCAAGACCTAACACATTCACAGCCCCCTACACTAATCTAACCATAAACAACTATCACATTTTTAAAAGCTTTTTCTCCTCCTACACACACACCCAACACAGTTTCCTAGTTTACAACTAAATGTTTATGAATATGAAGGAACTGTAAATTATTGCTATACAGTGTTCTAATATAAGTGATATTTAAGAATTTATTTCTGCTATTCTTTATGATATATGTGGTATATATCATGCAAATATAAATTTAGAAAAAGTAACTTGCTTAAATTGCAAAAAAAATGAAAGGAAGGTGGCCCTGGTGGGTGCATGCCCTCTACTGGATTGCTTATGTGCTCAGTCAGCTATCCTTCCATCTGCATATACAAGCTAGTACAGTGGCGGAAAAAGTATTCAGATCCTTTATTTAAGTAAAAGTACCAATACAGCAATGTAAAAATGCTCCATTACAAGTATCAGTCCTGCATTAAAAATCCTACATACATAAAAGTATGTAAGTATTGGCTGCAAGATGTAGTTAAAGTAAAAGTAGTGGTTTGGTTCCTCTGACTGATATATTATTATATATGACATCATTAGATTATTAATACTGAAGCATCAGTGTTAGAGCAGCATGTTACTGTTGTAGCTGCTTTTGATGGAGCTTGTTTGAACTACTTTATATACAGTTAGCTAGTTTAGTCTACTGGTTCCCAACCTAGGGGTTGGGCCCTTCCAAAGGGTCACCAGATAAATCTGAGGGATAGTGAGATAATTCATTTTCTGATACACAAATCTGTTTTTTGGGTTTTTTCTCTAATCTTGATTTTTGGTGAAATTTTGGATCATTTAACATTTATTGAAATTAAACCATGTGTGAAGTTTAGAGGGAAAATCGCTATTTGGTGGAGCTGTTAACAACTCATAGACATCTGGAATGTGACCCCAATTACACACTGCTACAAGACGTCAAAAGTCAAAAAGGAAACCACTGGTTTCATCTTTAATAATGTACTTTACTTTGTACTTACTTGTACTTTAAAAGCTTGTTAAATTATCCATTATGTCAAATCTGAAAAGTAACTAGTAACTAAATCTAAATCAAATTAAATCTGTCAAATAAATGTAGTGGAACAGAAAACACAATATATCCCTCTGAAATGTAGTTGAACGAAAGTATAAAGTCACATCATATAGAAATACTTGAGTAAAATACAAGAACTCAAAAATGTACTTAAGTACAGTACTTGAATAAATGTACTTGGTTACTTTCCATCACTGGCTCAGTTAAGTGGCGCATCCAATGTTATTACAGGGACACCTTGCAGCCTTCTGTGCTAACTTTGAGGACACTGCCCCCTGCAGGATGACAACAACAATATCACACATTTTGCACAGGAATACATTGTATGTATGAGTCATTATTAACGGCACAAGTTGCATCTATAAACCTTCACAAACAGCATATATTATGGATACCCACCTAATTTCAAAGAATTGCATAAATATTGTTTTGCCCAAAAACTTTTAAGAAGTACATTCAAAGTGATGTAAAGTGCAGCCCAAAGTATTTTGCTAGTGACACATTTCCTACTGGTTATTAGACTTGAAATGAACCAATGATTATGAGATCAAAGTCACAGCTTTGATCTTTGAGGTACACATCCCCAATGAATAAGCAATTTGGAGAGATTTAGCAGTCTTCTATTTTTGAACAGTGAACAGTAAACAATGTCCAAACCCAAATGGATTGCAGTGTATTTAACATGCCAGAATTTTAGCCACTTTTTTAAACAATAAAACAGCAGAATATTATGTATTTAATTATTAGAAAATTATAATACCTCATATCTGTTCATCCATCGTTCCATCAATTTTCTATATCCAGTTCCTTCTATTGAATTCTGGAGTCTATCCCGGCATGAAAAAGTTAGTCAGCAGGACTAACAAACATATTCACACATTCAGCCTCACATTTACCATCTGTTCACAAATATGCCAAATATGCAAATAAAGATCTTGCTGCATTTTACAAAGGGTAGTGTTAATCACAACGGACACTGTATTCAGAACACATAGGCACTACTATTAGGTAAGACTATTAATGATGATTAAGGATGATCGAGCTCAGGATTAAAAGTATTATAAACTGACATGGCCTGCTTCTTATCTTGATTTAAGTACTGTACAGTATCGATTAAGGAGCTTGGAAAACACTGATGGTTATTTATTGCCACCTAGTGGTTGAATCAGAGACAAACCAATGAGTGACTCTTTAAAGTCAGACTTTTGTTCTTCTTTTTTACAATAAAAGAAACTGGTTATTCAACTAAATTGACATAATTACCAGACTGATCAGCACCTGCCAACCCTATATGAGTGCTTCATACTTATTGGAGCATTATAATATTCTTGTAATTCTTGTAAGATCTGGCTTTAGAGAGAAATTGTACTTCTTACAGTTACACAAAAGCACAACATGACTCTTGGGTATTATAGTTATTAGTGAGGCAGCCCAGTCAATATTTCAAATGCCAGGACAAAAGAGTAGACTATAGAAAAACAACAGTAGTTTTCTAATCAAAACATGTAGTGTAATCCTAATAAGAATCAGACAAAAATGCACCAATTACATCGCTATCTTTGATAATGTAGGTTGTTGTTTTGAAGATTCAAAAGCTGAATAGTATACTTCGTGATATTGTCCACCAGGGGGAGAAAGTGTACTCTGTAGATAGTGTATCTTTAGACATGGTAGCCACAGGTTGGCTGCTATAAATGGAAATTTCATTCAAAAATCAAAATCCTTTGTAATCTAAAGATTCAAGACACTTAATTGAAGACTTAAAAAAAAGAAGGCAAATGCCTTACCATGTGATAAATCTGTGTAGTTATGATGTATCTATCAAGTAGAGCTTTCTTACTGCAGACACGTTGACTTCTCAGTGCAAGAAAAGCACAGGTGTAACTAGTTAATCAACAATCAATCAATCAGTCAACATCAAGGTTTGTTCCATTTAGGTGTAGCAGCAAACAAGTGCTGGCACTGGAACAACACCATATGAAACAGCTATTGAGCAGTTTCAACTGTGCCTTCCCAAGATGATTGATTAGCAACAAACCAAAACACAAGTGTACTGAGATTTGGCTTCTCAAGTGCCAAGATCCTGGGAAAGAAATGTAAATACAGCAAGCTGGTTAAGTCATGTTATTAAAGAAACAGTTTCACATTTTGGGGTAAATGCTTATTTGTTTTCAGAAAATGAGATTAATACTCTCATATCTGCCTGTTAAATACAGTATGTAAAAAGAGACAGGAGATGGCTAGCTTAACTTAGCATAAAGACTAACCACAGGAAAACAGCTAGCCTAGCTCTGTCCAAAAGTTACAAATATTCACTACCAGCACCTTTAAAGCTCTCTGTGAAAAACCTTATAGCTCATTTGTTAAAACAAAAGTATAAAATACAGAAACAGAGGTGTAACAATTACATGTTGTGGTTAAATGAAACTGACTCTTTCCCAGAGTTTCCCAGTAATACAATACACCTGGCAAAGAAATAGTCCAGAGGCACATGAGCAGTAGAGTTGCTGGTTTTGATTTTGCTCCCTTTGGACAGAGCCATGATAGTTGTTTCCCCTGCATTCAGTCTTTATTCGAAGCTAAGCTCTCTCTCCTGGCTGTAGTTTCATAGTGTACAGGCATGAGAGTGGTGTCTCATCTAACTCTGCAAGAAAGCTGATGAGGATATTCCCCAAAGTGTTGGACTTTTCCCTTAAATTCAAGGGAAAATCTTTTAATGAAATATTTTCAGCATTGGCAGGTTTATTAGTGGAAGGCACAGATCAGTGGGCACAGGTCAGTAAGAGTCCCTCTGAGGAGAGGCAGCATTCACTGTGGCCAATCTAAGAGGTCAGCTTAGCGTGTGAGTGACGCTATCCTTTCGATCACAGAAACACCATTATCAGTACACACTGACATCACTCAGCCCTCCACAACAGCGACGCAACAACCCTCCTCAACTCACACACACCACCACCCGCCTTCTGCAGCACAGTCATTGTGCTCATTGGGCAGCCCATTGTCTGTGTGTGAGGACAGTGGACAATGTTGCCAATCTTCTTCCAAACCATGATCCAACACTGCTATTGTGACCCGTCTTTTTCCCACTTAACCAGACAAGATGGTGTTCTCGTGTGATGAGAGAACGGGATGGTGGGGGGAGAGGGAGAGGGAGGGTCAGGGTCAACTGTTCTGCCTGGCACTGGGGTCATGTCCATGTCAGCATCATTCTCACTTCTCTACTTGTAATGAGTTGTGGGAGTTCCTACTTTGTACTGTTGGGTCATTGCTGCTTTACTGCCTTCACCTTTAAATCAGGATTTGTTTACCATCTACATCAAGTTTTATCTTTGAAACCAACCTCTGCGGTTCAAATGAATTCTTCGAGCAACTAAAAAAGAAATCCTTGAAGTTGGATTACCTTCACATATGACTCAGAAGGAGAGCATTTCTTCTAAAGAATGAAACAACAAGACCAAACAACCGCAGGATTCTCCAAACTCACTGTTGTAATACTATGACCAAGGTTATCTGATGGAACGCAGATGGATGGACAGCAATACATTACACTCATCTAACACCAAGTGAGTAACTGTTTTCACAGCAGTCAAGATAAAGTACATTATACTCTTTCAGCAGATAATACATATATAGATGTGGTGAAAAACACAAGTAACTAGAAATATTTCTTAGGACTATTCTGCTTATGTTGTATTCTGATCATCAACCCAAATTCTGTACAATCTTACAAGGTGTCTGGTTTTTGGCTGGCTGAATTGTGACCACTGCCATGCCTGAGATGCATGCCTTCTACCAGCCCCGCCACACCATCCGCTATCCCCCAGAGCTCCACCTGGACCCCACCGTGATCCAGCGGCGTGTCCTGGAGGATCAGGTGGAGCTGTTGTGGTTCAGAGAGCCACGCCACTCCCTGCTGTGTTACTGTGCCTCAGTTGCTCTCATACTAGGGCTGGGCCTTGGCGGTGTGGGAATCCTCTCTACCACCACCAGCCTGTCAGGGGAGTGGCGCCTCGTGGTGGGCACCACGCTGTGCCTCTTGGCCCTGGCTGTTCTGCTCAAACAGCTCCTCAGTTCGGCCATCCAGGACATGAACTGTGTGCGCAGCCGGCGTCGGATCGACCAGCTGAAGAGCGGTGGGCAGGCTGACCCAGCACTGATCCTGGCTGTGGGGCTGGCAGTGATGCTCTGTGGGACAGTGCTGCTCTGTGTGGCCACGATTGGCAGCCAAGGTCATGACAGCAGGGAAATGTTGGTGTCTGGTCTGGTGCTGATGGCTGCTGGGCTGGGCATGGCTCTAGCAGTAGTGGGCTATAATGTCCTGGTCTACCTGAAGAGGAGAAGAGAGCAGAGGAGGAGGAGGAGGAGGATGAGAGTGAGCAGAGCGCGAAGGCCGGGGACTCAAGCTGTCAGGGTGTTCAGTGTCTCAGGAGGACAGATGAGCCAGACTAGGAGAGAGACATCCTCCAGCAGGACAAGTCTGATCTGAATGGGTTAAACTGGCAAAAACACTCATTGGGGAAAAAAATCAAAGTCTGTGAAAGGAAAGATTAACTGAAATTTGTAAAGCAGACGCAAGTAAAAGGAAAATAAAGATAGAAACAACAAAGAAGACGCAAATGCCCATTTAAGACTTCACAGCTCTTGTGGTATTTTTCCAATCTTTGTTTTGCCATTAGAATAAAAAGTACTGCTGAACATCATCAAAGTACATAATTGGTACCAAAACAATACACTGCTGTGCAGGTTGCTGTCAATAATGGATCAATGTACTGATAAGCACATATTTTGCATGTTTTTACTGAATACTTGTCTGAATGCAACATTTTTATGCTTGAAAATAAAGACTCAGTAAGTGTTCACAACAAAAAAATCCATTGTGTGTTCATAATACTGACTCAAGGACTACAGCTGGCAAAGAATGAATGAACATGGAATTCAAATGAGAACAAATTCAATGTATTAAAACACTTTTTTCTTATTTTACATGATTGCACTCAAGTCCCTGCCTCTCGCACAACAATCAAAATATCACATGTTGGATATTAACAAACTAAAATCTGTAACTTTCAACAGGTTGAGATTACAACAAAGATGATGGAGTGTTAAGTTGTTTCACCTCTTTGTTGTTGATTCACAGATAAAATGGAACTTATCAACTAGATAACATGAAAGTGCATATATCATTCACTGAAGTGATGAGGAATTAGCATGGAAACAACAAACAAATGAGATCAACATTTCTTATTAGCAGAGTAGGGAAAGCATTGTTAAGTAAATATGCTATTTTGAGAGTTTCACCACACTCCTACTTACAGATGGATATATACACACAATTTATTATCTGGAAATATTACAAAATTCAGCATTAATCAGTAGGATCTTTACTCTTTGTGCTCATTTGTGTTTAGTGACAAGCAGTAATATTTTTAATTTGTTTCTTAACTTTCATTATCATTATCAAAAAAAAAATTAGACACATGTCCAATCTTTGCAGCTTCATATTATGTGATATTTAAGCAACTGTGTTAAGCAGCTAAGTTTTTATCTTTGTCATACTGTACATCTACTGCTATACCTGAGGTTCCCAACCAGACTGGGACCCTGTAACAGGACACAACATAAATCTGAGGGGAGAGATGATTAAAAGAAAGGAGAAATGACAAAGTTCTACTGGACAAATTGTTTCCTTTCCAGACTTTTATCTAAACTTTGATTTGCCAAAAAAGCTGGGAACCACTGCTTTAGACAGTTGTCTCTATAATGCAATTGAATATAAGTTGTAAACCAGCTGTCTTCCCTTTTATCTTATCTATCTCATCCTATGGTGAACTCAAGATCATCATCGCTGTTCTCCATCCCCTCCTCTTCCTCCTCTCTTTCTCTCTCTGCCATTTCTCTCTCTCTGGTCGGAATGTAGTTATCCTCAATGAAGCCATCATCATCATCATCCAGCCCACTACCCATTCCCATCCTGCCTGACACGCTACTAGGGAAAGATTCATCTTGGCCATACTGGCTGACCCCATCAGCCTCTTGGAGCAGAGAGTGTCTGTAGCTGGCCAGGAAACGATGGAAGACACGAAACTTGACAGCCATCACGATGAGGAGTGACAGAGTGAGGACTGTGCCCAGTCCAGCAACCATATAGGTCCAGTCCAGTCGCTTTGGGTTGTCCTGTGAATCAGCTGCCCCTGGGAAGACGAAAGGAACAAAATGTTTTGTATCTACATATAACTATAAAGACAAAGAGGTCAACACCAGTGCATTCAAAATGCTTCCTGTAAACCAGATGTTATAGAGTCCAAAGTTCCTCAAACACACCTGGTTGTAAATAGTTAGGTAATGGTATAATACGCAGCAGATTTTTATTACTCACTTTGAATTTCAGTACTGTTAGTGTTGGAGTGATCGTCCTCTTCCATCAGATGTCTTTGAGAGCCGTTGTGACTCTCAACATCCAATACAGACGCAGACTGTGCTTTTATGATAAAAGCTTCACAAAAGAAAAGCACCACAATGATCCTGAAGCTCCACCAGTCCATCTCTGTGTCCTGTAGGAAGCCTGTAAACAGACACAAAACAGTATTTAAATTAGTTTGACCTACGAAATGTCCTCTTTTTGTTATTATCCCACCATGACAGCTTAGCAAGGACATGCAGTCCAGAGAACTATAAAGAGAGGAAATTTGCATCAAAAAGAAGCTTTAGCTGAACTTTTGAATATATTTATACGCAGAGGGATGACTTTTTTGTCCCTCATCTCTTATATTAGAATCCCATTAAGGAAGGGATCTTTTCATGAAATTATAGAGAGGAGGATCAATTACAGTAGCCAATAACTCTATAAATGTACATATTGTATTGGCAGTATTTTTTTTACGACAGATAAATGTGAATGCATCTTTTAATGTATGGCCGATGAGACGCCTCAACACATACTTAGCATTTTATATTTCATGGACAAAACACTGTTAACTCATGTCTTGTGACTATCAATAAGCTTAAGATCAGCACTGGAAAATGTTAACATCATCAAAAAGCTTGTTGAAATTTAATTGGACAACTGACATTTGATTGCTTTAGTTATCAATGTGATTTACATAAATTATCATCATCATCGTCATCAGTACTGTCAGTGATCATGATCTTTTGTTTTTGGGGAACATGACCCTTAAACTATAACTCTCTTCCAGAACACATAGTAGCAAGCACAAGCTTCAGATGATAATAATTTATATTCAAAGATACAAGTGGAAAGGTTCACAATCATGTCTCTCATTGCATTGGAAAAGATTTATTACAAAAGCAAATCTTGAATTTAAAAATAATAGCACACATTTTGTAGTTAGATTGTCCTCTTTTTTATACATAAACTGCCACATGATCTGAGGGAGCTGACTTACCAGGTCTTGAGCAATCCTCATGATTATAGTCTTGAACTGCTTACTAATTAACTTTAAACAGCATATGTTATACTCTATAGACTGTAATCCTTAATCCAAGCAGATTAACAGTATATCCACTGCTATACACTGTATGTTTTGGCTGTATATGTTTTTAAGTCAGTAATATTAAGTAAGTAACATATAAAACGTGAGAAAGCTATACATACAGTAGGTAATGTAGGTAAAAGTTCATGAGCTGATACAGACCATTACACAGTAGCTGTGTCTCAGTCAATTACAATTGTCAAATGACTACAACAGACTAAATACGGTCTCACCTACATTACCCAGACACTCAACCTATCATCTTCTGACACAATACAAAATATCTAAAATGACTTACCTGTTACACATAGGATTACTGGCAGAACAGGTGTTTGTTTCCGAGTCCTGATTTTTAACTGGTGTTTTTGTCTTCCTCTTCGGCTCCTTCTGAAAATATAAAGAGACTTGCTGGGCAAAGGTTGCAGGACATGCCATAATATTCCCCTTCCTGCACCATGCCCTTAAGACAGAGATGTTAATGAATAACTTGATTTGGCTTGTTGATTAGTTCTACTCTTTAATTCCTTTTCTACTCTCTGTGTCAACCAGATGTGACTGCTAATACTTCTGTCTTTAAGAATCAAATAAAAATCTTTATTTTTACTATTACTTGAGGACAGAAAGAAAAGAAAATAATTTACTCTTTTAAAATAGAGGTCAATAACTGTCAGAGGAAGTAATATAATATGCAATGACAGGGAACAAAGAGCCTTTGGATACATGGATTGACGAAAGTTGCATCAGTGCTCTGAGACCAGTTAGTGGCACTGTAATCACATCAAATGTGTGTAAAACAAACGTGCTGCAGCCGTATGCTAATGGAGAGCATCTGTGTCAATTTGTTTTTGGATTATGCACACAATCAGTGACATAAAAAATGTGTGGACTCTGTCATGAAAATAACTTTTTATTATTATTATTATTCTTGAATCACTTTCCACTGTATCATCAGGTCTCTAATAGATAGTGCGGCAAGGAGGGCAATGTGAAATTATGACAGGCTGCATCATTTATTATTAATGCACTTTCAACCATCATCTCTCGTCTCGCCTGTGGGAGGAAGTAATGTATCTTTAGAAGAGCATAAAGTGTCTCAAGGATTCTGACATTTGACTCGGAGATTGTCATGTCTCAGTGCCTCATTAAACACTCTGCACTTTTTATCACCAAGAATAGAGCCACACTTTGCAAAATATCACCAGAAATCCTCTTTTTTTAAAGTCATGAGTCACCTTTAAAGTTTTCTTTTTGGTTTTCTTTGAAAATGACACTGATATAAGAATGAATCCATTCAACCTCCAAGACTGAAAAGAATTTTCACTGCTCCATTGCCGAGGAACCAAACAACTTCAAAGTCACATTAATCTCTTACATTGGCATTGGCATATTCCTTTACAGCAACTTTAAGTGTGAAGTCCTTTCATCTAGAGTGAACAATTTTCTATGTGAAACTTTCTTCTCTTTTTAATCAATTCTATTCACTCTCATTTAATTCCCAGCTTACTATTATCTTAATCAGACATACGAAGAATAGCAGTGAAGCATTAAATGTCAGTGTTTTTAATACTTCTTGCACCAATCCTTCAAATTTCATCTAGTCTTTGTTAAAAAGAAAATGAAATTAATTTGTCACAGCCCATTCACTTCATAGTTACATGAGCCTCTCCGTGACAATCTCAAATGTCAGTGAGAGGAATAACTTTCTTTAATTCATTCTCTCCAAAATTAATTCTTTTTCTTTTTCAAGTACATGTTTGCTGGTATGTTGTGAGAATCCAACGAGTTTCAAATGCATTGGATTGTATTAAATTGTATTATTACAGATCTCATTTGTATCAATATTCTAATCATATTAATGAATTTGCATTGGAAACAGGTGAACACATTCTTTCATCTGTTTAAAAAGGACCTGATGCTAAATCAGATGACTTTTCAAATAATTTACTGCCTAAAGTGAAAAGTCTTTGCAATCTGCCTCCTGCTGTGATACGTGTCAGTAATGGATGTTCTAGTTTGTGCTTACAGGGTCTGAATGTTTTTCAAGCCTTTTATCCGCAATCTTTACTCTTGACCTTCAATCTAGAAATAGAACAAATCATCTAAAGAGCTTCATTCTGCTATAGACATGCTGTGCATTTTGCACAGTTTGCTGTGCATTTTCCATCACCACATTTGAAAGCAGAGAAGGCACAGTTATACATGCATGTAGCTTATTAACATTATTACAGTGGCATACATGTAGTTTGAAGCACAATAGCTCCTAATGGATGCACTACAAGTCAAGATGTTCTCTGTTCCAATAATACATTTCTCTCTCAATGTGGAGATTAGAGTACAGTTAGAATGAGAGAGACGATCCATCCAATTTCGATTCATAATAATTTGTCTCATTATGCTCATTGTCAGAGCTGGAGTAAAATGTCTGCATATAAATCTGAAGTGTGCAAAATCACATCACTGAAGGAGGCGGCACTGGCTTATTTCCTTTATCTTTGACACAAGAAAAAAAAAAGGTCATCATGACCACATCTGTTATTACGATAATGAAAGCTGTTTCATTTGCAGAAATGTTCTTTCCAAGCAGTGTCTCACTGCAGAGAAAGATTAAGAACCCAAAGCCAGTGGCAGATCTGAACTGCCCGACTTTAAGTCTCACTGACCCATCTAATCTTTTTCGCTTAAACTCCTAAACTGACATAGTGACTTTATACCAAAGAGAAGGAGAGACAGAAAAAGCCCTTCATTATCCAAGTTGCTCAGCCAAGCTGCTCATTTAACAGTTTCTCTTAAATCGTTTGTGCTAAAAAGAGTTGCATCCTCCTGAACCCAATGTCAGATTTATTTTAAGATGAGTTGATTAAGAATTAAAAGAGATATGACATTCCTTGAATTGGGTCTGTTGTTACCACAATCAACTAAATTTAGTGGATCACTTTCACAGATAACTAAACTATCCTTTCCTTTATGTAGTATGTAATGATAGAAAAATAATCACAGTTTTGCACGTTGGTATTCTTTTGTAGATAACAAATAACAAAGCATCAAAATGCTGCTATGATGATTTCACAGCACTTTACTATAAAATTATATGAGCTGTTTACTTATTTGTTGCTTTTCCAGCACATGTAATCTGGGCAGTATAGCCTGTGTGACTGAAATGTCAGCATCACTGCATAATAATTAGGTTGGGTCTTGTGATTCATCTTTTAGTGATGTTCTTGATGCTCAAGAACTGTGTACATTTACAGGTTGCATCTGAAAAGCACTGCCATCAACGTAGGACAGCATATGTAAATAAAGCAAACCCTTAGTCTTGCTTTCCTCTTTCATTCTTTGAAATATGCATGACTGTTTAGATTGGTGGGCTCATATATTGGGCTCTCACAAAAACACAATCCTTACTAATACCTTTTTGCTGACAGTTGCAAATGGTATTCATCAACAATCTGTCTATGCCGATACAACAAAATGCCTCCAAACATTTCACAAAACTCGTATTTATGAACATATGGAGGAATGAGGCTCTCTATTTTACTTTTGTGTCAGAATATAATACTGTTAACATAAGTGACACAAGTGTTGTTAATAATAATAATAATAATACATTTTATTTGGAGAGTTAGAATAAGAAATTGAGGTCATTTTACATACAACAATTACACAAGCAACATGTGATCACAGCATGACATTTTGCATGAGGTTATATATACCTAAGCTACCATGCTGAGTTACAAAAACACCCTTTAAATTTTGACCATTTTTTCAACCCGCGACCTGTCGTTTTTTTCCGGTTTTTAGTGCAACCTCCGGAGCTGAAATTTCTTTAGAACAAAGATAATTCTTTCTAATCTCTGCAATGTCTCGATTAATACCCACCCCGTTGTCATTCTATGAGGTTTTGGGGAAGATCTGACGACCTTTAAATTTTGACCATTTTTTCAACCCGCGAACTGTCGTTTTTTTCCGTTTTTTGGCGCAACTTCCAGAGCTGAAAATTCTTTGGAACAAAGATAATTCTTTCTAATCTCTGCAATTTCTTGATTAATACCCACCCCGTTGCCATTCTATGAGGTTTTGGGGAAGATCTGACGCCCTTTAAATTTTGACCATTTTTTCAACCCGCGACCTGTCATTTTTTTCCGGTTTTTGGCGCAACTTCCGGAGCTGAAAATTCTTTGGAACAAAGATAATTCTTTCTAATCTCTGCAATTTCTCGATAAATACCCACCCCGTTGTCATTTTATCAGGTTTTGGGGAAGATCTGACGCCCTTTAAATTTTAACCATTTTTTCAACCTGCGACCTGTCGTTTTTTTCTGGTTTTTGGCGTAACCTCCGGACCTGAAATTTCTTTGGAGCAAAGATAATTCTTTCTCATCTCTGCAATTTCTCGATAAATACCCACCCCGTTGTCATTTTATCAGGTTTTGGGGAAGATCTGACGCCCTTTAAATTTTAACCATTTTTTCGACCTGCGACCTGTCGTTTTTTTCTGGTTTTTGGCGTAACCTCCGGACCTGAAATTTCTTTGGCTGAAAAGATGTTTTTATCTCAAGGGCACATTGTTCAGACAGCTATGAAAAACTTTCATCTTTACACTCCTATACAAAATATAGCTGTATATAGTAGTAGGCTGCTGCCATCAATGCTGGGTAGGAACAGCAACTTTGTACTGCGTAAACCAACTCGCTCATATAAATCATATGAGCATTGTCTGATCTGCCAAATGTAAGGTTCAGATTTGAGGTCAGGTTTTCAAGTAAAAAAAACAAATCAAACATGTTGCTAGTACAGGAGCAAGAACTCTGACTTCTTTCTTGTACTAGCTGATTGGCATTAGCTGTTTCAGTCATGCCTCATCATGACTGTTTCATTCCCAGCTGTGTGGTGATCAGCTGACTGTGCATCTGCATATTCATGCAGGTGAACGGCACAGCCATTATAATCTGATACTTTCCACTATCACTCTGCTGATTACGTTGGCTGATCCCAGCTCCCTCCTCCTTACGTGATACATTTTTGGTGTTTTTGATCTGATACACTATATAAGTTAAAGATCAATTCCTCATTAAGACTCTTTGAGAGGTCCCTCAAAGAGCAGAGCCTTTTCTGCCAAATTTTACTTTTGCTATAAATGGTCAATTCCTTCATGCGTGTCTGACTGAAGCTGGTTCAACTTAGAGAAACCTTGTAGATAAATAAACCCAACATGTTTGAAGAGCCAGGGAAGGTTTTTTTCTCTTTTTCATTTCCTTTGGTATTGTCTTTTTTCCCCAGCAGGATGGATCATACACAGGGCCGCGAAACTCAAACAACAGGAATTAATCCAGGCTTTTTCGACAGTTTCTTGGGATTATCAGTATGGTTTAATATTAGGAGCCAGAATGGATTCTTGGTTTTCTGTGTGAAAAGATATGTCAAGGTACTATTTGCATGAGTGATTCTTTTCTTAAATGGGCTATATCTGTACTGTGGGACAGTTATTTCCAGATAGGGAAATAATAAACTCTTGCACATTTAGGATATATGTTTTACAGAAGATTGTGACTTAATTTAAGTTATAGTTAAATGCAGCCAGAATAGATGGATGTATGAATTTTTCTTAAGTGCCAATACAAACATTTGTTATGGCTTACATACTTTTTTGTCCTTTTTTTCTTTTCTTTTTCTTGATTTTTCTGGGGGGTTTTCTTTATTATATGAGGTTTAAGAGACATCCAAGTTAAAGGGTAATTGAGATAACTTTTTCTAGCAAGTCAGAGTTATGAGACTAATTCCAATAGTGAAACTGCTTAGAGGCTGATGGTCCAATGGGTTAACTGTATCTGCCAGTGCCAGAAGTTGTGTAATTGTAGGGGGGGTATATTGTCTGTCTTGACTTAATGGGTTTAAGGGTTATGTGTATATTACATTTTGGATTTCATTTTGTAATATGCTTCTCTCAAAATTAGAAAATGTCTTTCTCAAGGGCAAGGTCTTTAAGTTTGGTTGATTAATTATAAGGCCAAGTAAAGTTTCCCTTCTTTCATGGCACTGTAGGAATCGGAGGAAATTAACAAAGATCAAACAGATCATGAACAGATTAAAACAGTTACAAGCAAAAATTGTCTTCCTACAAGAGACACATTTGCTCCCAAGTGACGTCCCTAATATTAATAAGGGATGGCCAGGACAGGTTTTTTTCTCATCAATTTTCCTCCCAGTCCAGACAGTTTATTTAACAGGGGCCATGCACAACTGCGGTCCCTAGGCAGGAAAATATTTAAGACAATACAGTACAATACAAACAATACAAAACAAACAATTAAAAACAATACAATTAGCAAAATGTACAAACAGTACATCACATATAAATCAACATCATACAAAATGTACATTACATACTCTCCATGTTGGAAAGCAGTTCCATATAAAGGCTTAGATCAGTGATCACATGATTGGTTTAACTTGAGCCAAGTGTTTTAAAAATACTGAAGCTTGCATTCTCTGATATGGGTGGGAATTGAGTTCCATTTATCTGCTGCTCTGACTGAAAATGTTGATTGTCCGAAAGCAGTATCCCTAAATTTGAGCAGTCACCTCTGGCTGATGCCGTGGTCTCCTTCGCATTGTTCCTGCAGAATGACACAATCTGTTTTAAGTGGTTGGAATGCAAGATCATGAATTAATTTATACATCAGGCACATATCTGCAAACCAAAGAAAACTGTCAAAGAATGAATTGATGATACAATGAAGGTAGCTCCTTGGTTTTTTATATTATTTTATATACGTCATTATAATATTTCATAACTGTATTCAATTTCAGATCCAGAATGTAATCAGACCCAGGAGGTAGATTTTTGGTAGTTCAAGGCACAATTAAAGATGATAAACTGAATCTGATAAATGTTTATGGTCCAAATAATGATGATCCTGGATTTTATACCAAGTTATCCCTTACAGTTTCCAGTCTTTCTGGACAGAATAGTATTGCAGGCAACTTCACTTGTACTTAACATCCAGCAAAAGATTGTTCAACACAAGTTGATCATTCATATATTAACACAAGAAAGTTTAGATTGTAAAACTATGAACTATTTCTTAATCTCTGCCCAGCTAATATCTAAAAATAGAATATTGCTGATACAATAGTATTACACATCAGATCATGCCTGTATTTCCATGACTTACATAGACTCTAAAATTATTTGTGACCGTCCAAAATGGTAATTTCAGTTAAAGTGACTCCTGGAGCTCTCATTTATAGAATTTTAGGAAAACAAATAGGCTTGTTTTTTTTCTAATGGAATACTAATGAAAACTCCACAACCACTAGAGGTGAGACCTTTAAAGTAGTTATTGGAGGGCAGATCATGAGCTACATTAGTACAAATTCTGGGGAAATCAATAGGGACATTGCAACCTTAGACTCTAAAATAAAACTTGTCAAACAAAAATGATACCAAAACCTAGGAGACAGTGCAGAGATACAACAGAAATGATTTCTTTGTAGAATGAAAGGAAATACATGGAAAATTTCTAGCCTGGTGTATTAAACAGCAGCAACAAGATCGAGCTATTCATTGTATTGAAGATAGTAAAGGAAATATAATGTTTTACCCAATAGAGAATGTTTTATGAGAAACTACACCATGGCCGAAAGGCCGTTTCATTGTCATATTCTTACTAAATTTGGCTTTGGGGAAACGTTTTGCAATTGGGTTATATTAATGTATAAAAACTCAACAGCCAAAGTCTTAACCAATACTATGCTATCCAAATCAATCTGGATATAGAGGATGCTGCCATGGATGCCCCCTTTCCCCACTTCTTTTCATTTTAGCTATTGAACCACTTAGAAATAAGATCCTATAAAGAATGATCTTGTATACAATATACAGTATAAGACAAACCAAACAGGTTTGGATAGCGCTATTTGCCAATGATGTAATCATTTCTATGAAAAATTTTGATAAATCAATTCCAACATTATTAAATATTGTCTCAATCTTTGGGAAAGTATCAGGATACAAGGTCAATAATTCCTTCAAATACAAAATTTTATATATATATATAGCTCAAAAACAAAAATATGTCCAAAGAAAATGCCCTGTCCTCTCCTCCTTGGAAGAAATTACACTAAAGATTGCTACAACAAAGGATTGATTTCCTCCTTTTATGATTTTCTAGTCAAAGGATCTCAAGTGTCCTCAGAGAAAAGTTTACGAGTATGGAGAAAAAATCTTAACATTAGACAACTGGAAGAAAATATGTAAGGAAACACACACACATTCAATAAATACTCGCCTTGAGTTAATTCAGTATAAATGGCTGATGCATACAAATGTTACACCTGATAAAATTGACAAATTTGACAGTAGTATCTGAGATACTGATAAATGTAATGATGTCAAAGGAATACTTCTTCATTGATTATGGGAATGTAGGTTGATAAGGAATTTGGGGGAAGAGGTACGTTGTACTACTGCAATGGTTTAAGTTGGTTTAAGTACACCCACCTCCCCTTTGAACCCATTTATTATGAATTTATACCCTAAGGATCTAAACATAAAAAGGGTTAATATGTGCTTATCAACATGTGTTTTGCAATCAAAGAATCTGATAGCCCTTAACTGGAAAAGTAGAAATAAATCATCTACAGGTAAGTAGATTCAGGAGATGGCGTCCTGTATGGCATTAGAAAAAAAATACATATATACAACAAAACAAACATTTAAGGAAATTAATGTGAAATATGGGATCCCTTAGAGCAGTTTCTTATCAAAGGGAAAAAACAGAAGGTACACAGGCAGAAATGCATCACTCTGATCCCTTAGCAGGAAAGTTATTGTATAGAGATGTGGGTAGCAGTATTTTCAGTCAGAGAAGCATGTGTGTATACATATATGTACATGGTTATGCATATGTATATGTTTTGAGGTTTTTTTGTTTTGTTTAGTTGTGTTTTGTTTTTTTTATCTTCTTGTCCTTTGTCTTTCTTTTCTTATGATGTATTTCCATATTAGTTGATTACTCTCTGGTATGAATTCTTAGTATGAGATGTTAAGATGTTATGAACTCTTACTATTTGTTACCGGTAGTTTGTATTGTTTTGCCTGGAGGAGTCTGGGGGAGGGTGGGTGTGCATGGGGTTATGGGGATAATATGATATGGTTCAAGCTGCATTGTATTTGTTTTACTCTTATAATTCTTATAATTTTTTCTTTGTCCCATGTCAGTTTATGTTTAAAAAAATAATTTAAATCTATTCTCAAAATATGAATAAATAAAACCAACATTGACTTATGGTAGGAGTCCAGATGCAAACTGCAGTCAACCCACTCAATCCAGTTTCACAACCATCCACTCTGACCTCCCGTTAGTCCTTGGACGATGATGAGGTCATTTGAAAACGTAAACAAAGGCCATTTTAAGCATTAAGCAACAAAAATGGATGCTGACATTTCTTTCCGGCAAGGACATCACACTGTAGAGCCTTCCTTCAGTCCCTGAGTAAAAAGTAGCAGATGTGGCTACAAATGCACAGCATCCAACTGTATCAGGGTAAAGCTTTGTTGTCCAGACTCAGCTGATGGCTGGTATATCAGTCTCTTCTTCCTGCCATGTGCCTCATCTTCAGCATCTTTCCTTGATGCACATGATCCTGTACATCCAGAATATATACTGGAGATCCTACGTCCCTTGTTGTCCTATAGCATATGCCTAAATCAGTAAAGACTTCTTAATGAGTCTTTGACTTTCATGAAGCCAATTATATGCATTATCTTCCAAGAAGATGGTGGATAATTAATTTCCATTCATATGGTCTCAATTACTGCTGCAACCACTTAGTTACAGAGCCATGAAGAGGAGAGAAAGTAAGTAAGAAAGAAATTCATCAAGGCATGAGGTTTCATAGCCTCCATAGTGTGTCAGCAGCACTCAAGCTTGGTTCTTTATTTGATCAATCCTATATTTACTTAATATACAATACTTAATATTCACTCCTCTCAACCACCTCAACTCCAAATTCTGCTGTCGTCCTTCCCTCTGTCATAGCTGTTCCCAGGCAGAGCAATCTACCTCCAAGATTCAGTGGCTCTCTTAACCTCTGAACCGATGGTCCAGTTTTTTAATGAGAAATCTCAGTGTCTTATGAGGGACTTTCCACTTTTACACCGGTGACAGTCGCAGTGAAGCACCTCTGGAAGAGACGCTCAGGGTCTGGTGGCTGATTATCACAGTGCAGCTTCCTGCTCATGAAGTGCTTTCTGAATCCCTGTGGACCAGAGGCACAGGTCGCTCTCGCATGACTGGATCCCTCACTGGGATCTCCTGCTGGAAAGCACACAGACAATTGCACAAGATCCATGGTTCAAGATCACATATCATGTGCTCTGTTCACCTACCAAACACAAAAAGAAAGATGGGTCCATTTAAAGGCTTAAAATGCTGCTGACTGCTGAGATTTGTCAGAACTGAAGGCTTTCAGAAAGAACAGATCAGAATAAAACTTTAACTCCTTTTTATGAGTCTACTTGAGAGAGCCTACACACACACACTAACCTGGCACTCTGAGGGGTAGGCCGTTGTCAAGACGACTGGGTTTGGTGGCAATGAAGAGGTAGCAAAGGACACATACGGTGATGAGGAAGGCAAGAAGGACCACCGCAGCAATGGACAGACCAACAAGAGCACCAATACTGAGAGGAGAGGAGAGGAGAGGAGAGGAGAGGAGAGGAGAGGAGAGGAGAGGAGAGGAGAGGAGAGGAGAGGAGAGGAGAGGAGAGGAGAGAGGGCAATAAGACAGGATGATGTGAAGGATGGAAATACTGAAAGAGGAAAGATCAAATATGGAAAGAGACATAGTAGGGTGAAAGGTGTGAAGAGAGAAATTGCATTGAACTGGATATGGAAAAAACTATAAAACTACATTTTCCAAGTGCCATAAATAATCTCCAGAACAAATCAGATGTGTATGGTGCCGTTCCAACTGTTACACTGGAGAAAAGACATGACCAGAATGAGAGAAAAGATGGGCACAGGTAAAAAGGACTCCAGCAGCTAAAGAGAAATTAGCTTTTGAAATTATACTGACACCAAGTCAGTGATGATTCACCAGATAATATTATCTGATGAGTGACAACAGGTTTTAAAAAAGGAGCTTCTGTCTAGGTTAAAGATTTCAACAATAAGATAATAATAGAACAATATCTGTGATGTTCAGGAATTTTAAATAAATGAGAAATATGACAAATGATCATTTCCCCCCTTACCTCAGCCACCACATGTATCCATACTCATACGGGAAAAAACTGTTGGGATCATCACAGCAATACTTAACATCATTAAATCCGCAACAGTAGACAGCAGCAGCATTTCCCGGTTTGGGGCAGGAGAAACCGTCCACAAACACGCCGTCAGCGCTGTAGTAACCGCTGCATTCAGCACTCATGCTGCAGCAGGAACAAAAAAACACACTTGCGATCCGTTAAATGTGGATTAAAGTGAAGAAGATTTACGCATCCTCAGCAGGAGTAGTTGTGCGCTCTGGCAGTGGATGAGTGTGTCTCTCCATCAGCTGTTTCCCGATGAATGAGCGAGCTGAGAGACGGAGATGGAAAACTTTGAATCTGAAGAAAATAGGTTCGCTCCCTCCCCCTCAGTCCATCTCTCCCTCCCTCTTTCATCACCCACAGTCACACACATATGTCCTCACCTCCTAACTTAATCTGCTTGAGTTTGCAGACACAATAAGATTGTTGATGACATATGGATTGAACACTTTTGTGTTTCCCTTCACCTTAACCTGAACCTAACATAACCCCATCAGACCTCGACACTTCACTGTTTTTGTGCACTGGTGTTAATTACCCACAAAAAAGAGATAACGATGAACAAATGCTGTGTAAGAAAAAGTTGAGTTTTCTACTGAAATAATTTGGGAATATCTCATAAACTCGATTTTTTAAATCTTCAGTTTTAATTGTAGGTGATTTCATAACTAAATTGTAGAATTTAACGAACTTAAATTCAGGAGAACTAATGTCTCAGTGTTTCCTCCATTACAGTCGCCCCTGCAATAGAGTTACTGTCCTTAATGAACAACAATATCTGTCTTGTCAACTGCGATTTAATAGCCATGCAATATAATCACCACTTGCTTTTTTTTTAAAAGACCCAGTGGGTGTTTGAGAGTTGCTGATCATATACTGTGATAATTATTGGAGCTGTACCCTTGTTTACATAAAGGTCATTTTAATTTGTTCATGTAGGAAGGATATTGCACATTTCCTCATGGTAAAAAAAAAAAAAAAAAAAAAAAAAAAAGAGAGAGAGAGAGGAGCTGCATGGTGAGTTTTATGCATGTGTAGCAGGTGTATAAATATATTCACTCACACGTCAGCACAAGGACACTTATCTTCTGTGCCTGATTCATCACAGATTAAAGGTCCTATAATTTTTTACACATACAGCTCTATTCAAATATGTGTTTGACCCCCAGATGAACATTGAAAGTCCCCCGCCACTCAAAAATGTGTTTTGCTTATTGTTACTTGAGGCATGCACTTTATACTTTCATGAATTCTGCCATCAGATCTAGCTCTGAGCCAGTTATGGTACAGTATGCAATTTACACTGAGGTGTTGTAGAAACTTGAAGCCTCCAGTGCACAAACACTGACAAATGAAACATATTATATGTACATATTATATATACATATTTGAATATTCACAGATTCTGGATTTTTTTTTCAATGAAGGAAGAAGTAGATGTAATTTCAAGGATATGAATAAGTAGTAAATAGTAATTGAACTTTTTGGATGGAAAACCCATATTAAGACACATTTTTTATTCAAAGCAGAGTATTTCATATATTTTAAAACATGTATGGAGGGGATCTTTAACATTGTACATACTTCTAAATCAAAGCACAATTAATCTGAAGTAGGTAATATCAAACAATGAATTATTACATTATTGCTGAATCTTGATTACTTAAACATTCAGCTTAGACTTGTTTCAACCTACTTATACAAATAATACTGAACACCTTATAATATAATGCAATAAAATACCCGTACAATTTAAAAACTCATGGTACACCCACACAGTTGTTGCCCATTTTGTCAGATTAAACCTTTTCTCAGGATTATGTGGGTCTATAATTGACATCTCCTTTACTTCTTATGAGTACATTAGCTGTATTAGAAATGATTCCCTATTTATGAATGTACTATATATACAGTTATTATTATTTCAGTGTCTCAATTAGTTAAATTTAGTCTCTACAGTATCCACAAAAACTTCTACAATTAAGCAAAAATAAGTTGTGCCGATGTCATGTATGTTATTCTTGTGTATGTATATACTTATGTGACTCTTCGCCTGTCAGTGCTGACATGCCAGGCCTTGAAGCTCGATGAACTGAGATATTGGTAGTGAAATAAGATTTTTTTGTTGTTGTTGTTTTTACATCAAAGATAAACCTAAAAGTACTATTAGCTAATACTGTATCTAATGTATGTAGAGTGACTGGGTTTAGCAGCAACACTGCAACTCAACTCATCAATGAAAAGTAAATGTTTACAAGTCATAAAAATGACATTGTTTTATATCTCTACCATCCATCCATATCACATTAACATAGTGTTATTGTGTTACACATCCACGTTACACCCACACATGTGTTTTTGATTATTTTACCTAGTTAGACATTTCCTCTGGGCTGTGTGGGTGCGAACAGACGACACATGATTGACATCTCCCTCGCTCTGCTGTTACACCAAGTTGTAGGTGTGAGAGACAACTGCTGCATTTAACATTCCTGTTGGAGTCTCAGCTTGAACAAGGAAAGAGGTCTAATCATCCAGAACAACTGAAAGCACTTTAATTGTTGTAACTGACCTTAAAGCTGCACTTATCAACAGTCATACATTAACAATGGATAAAATGACAATGTGTAATATGAAAAGGGTCGCTCAGACTTTTAATGTCTCTTTGGTTTTTTGCTGTCAAATTAGCATTAGTCAGCAAAACAGTCACATATTCACAAAACAGAATTAAATGGAGAGTAAATATTTGAATGACATTTGCCAGGTACACTTTTGCTATATCATCTTTATGAGCTTATAATATGTCAGTGCCTGTTTGGCATGTCACCCAGATGTAATATCTATCTTTAAACATCTTCTATGTGTAATATACAGACAAGAAAAAGGGATAAATAAGTTTGTTTGTTTAAAGCTAACATGCTACAACGCTTGCTTGGCTTGAAAGAAAGCAGCCTGGACCAAGATTGACAGGCTCTTGCTGACATCTGAGATATTTTACTGGATATTGTCCAACGAGTCCATGACTTTGAGATAGACATTAAAGCTCCATTTGCTTGAAACTTTTCTCTTACAGTTTTCACAGACTCAGGCTCAGTATGACTCATTCTCCACTGAAGCTTCTAATTTCATGCTGAAATAGCTCTGATTCAGACTGATACACTCATTTGCAATTCCATGTGTAATCATATTTCTTGAGATTATTTTTTTGTCTTCATAATTCAAAGTGAAAAGAGATAGTGGAATTAAGAGGTAGGACTTGCAATATATAACCAAGGCTCTATACATTCAGACTTCAAGCATAACACACTTGAGCTGTCTAGACACAATAGCCCTGTCTCAAATTTTAATGACAAAGCACACAGTAAATAAATTCTCACTGTTAAGAAATATGTAATGGAAAACACACCAGCTACATAAATGTTGATACTACGGTATTTTGGGACTTAAATGTAGTATTACTATCCACTGGACTTACACAGAATGATGGTGAAAACCTTCATTTGTCATTGTTTCCTGTGTAGCTTACTTAATAATGTTGTTCAGCACTGTTATTGACTGTGCCTTGAAAAGTCAACAGAGCCACTTCCTCTCTAAGAAAAGGCTCATTATTGGTCAAAGTCCTTCACATCGGCTCTAACCTTCAAATATAAATGATAATAAAGCAAAGAGAAATAACTTCTGTTATAAAATGAGGACAAATACATCTTTCAAGTGCACTTAAGCCCCCACATAATGACACACCATCTGAGCAGTACTGAGGTCATAGCATAGTTGGTTGTTCAGATGAACAATATTGGAAAATCAGAACAAAAATATAGTGGCTAAATGTTGAGATTGACATAGTATCACATTATAAAGTTCTTATGGCAAAAATGTTGTGCGAACACATCAGCAAACACTTGCTGATTTACACATCTAGCAGACACAAAGAAATATTTGCATTCAGTTGGAGTCCTATTTCAGACCACCGGATGAATGTATGGCCAATATTCATTCTCCCTTTAGCTGTTTTTGGTCTTGACCAACTCCTGAGGGAAATATCTGTCTCTTTATAGGTTAATTACATCTGTCTCTTTATATGTTAATTACTCCTTCATTGGCACTAGACAGGTAGCAAACAGTGGCTGGAAACAGCTGCATGCTGCTGCTGGAAATAATTCTGATGAGAGCGGAGAGACCGAACTAAACCAGTAAGTTGCTGTAAAACCAAAACAGTGAGCTAAAAGATGCTGAAAGGCTCTCTGTAGAACTGAAGGGAACTGATCATTCTCGGTGGGTTTTTTTCCACTTACTCAGTAAATTAATTGTTCAATCAATTGTTGATATAAACATATTGTTTAGGGCAGCTTTAAGGTTACAATTTGGTTTAGAGGGTTAAAGTAGAAATGACGATTAGGTCAAGATAAACTCCTCCCCAACCAGCCCCTCAGCAGCTCACTGATGTTTTCATATACATGTGCTCAGTTCACAGTGGAGTGCCAAAACATAATCATATCCAATATGTCCAAAATAGTGCCACATTTAGTACAAAACTGTTTCTATTCTTTTATGATTCTTTTTGATGCATTACAAGCATCTTAAATGGAAAACTATATCTGCCATAAGATTGATCATTGATTTGTTACTAACAAATGACATGAGGCTGTGGAAGTCAGATGTTTGTTTGTAATTATGAACCATTTCTGATAAATGTCACACCACGGAAATGTCACACCCTTCATCACATAATAAGAGATGAGGATTTGATATGCTGTGTGTGAGGTGTACCATTTTTCCTTAATGTAATTACCATCCAATCTTGCCCCTTAGTTTGATACCAGAAGTACATACAACAAATATTTTTTTGAATATTGAGGAAATTCAGATTTCAATTTTTAATTCTAATATGGGAAATGGATGTTTCTATGTTGAAAGGAAGGCTTTTGAAGTTAAATGATAATTTGCCAAGAGGCATATTAATAAACTGAGCAATAAAAAAATGACATCAAGGGACGATGAAACTGACACTTGGAAAACAAGTCTGTATGATGTTTTATTAAATGATTGACTGAAGGAAGCATTCACATATCTTTTCTGAAGCTCAAACTCTTTTAATCAAAAAAGAAAACAGTCCATCCATTACTTCAGATGACGTCTGTCTGCTCTGAGGATGATGTGCATACAATACATGTAGCAAATGGAATTACAAGAGGAGAAACCAAATGTAAATCATTAAAGTGAAGAATTTACATGATTCTTCTGTATGAGGTACATTGCTGATTATAATTACTTCTAAGATGGACAGTGAAAGGTAAATGAATGAACATGAAGGTTTTAATGAGACCACTCAGCCCCAGGATCAGGGGCTCCAGTAACAGTAACAAGGCACAAGGGAATGTCTTCTGGTTTGAGATGCTGTTTATAGCCATCATGTTAAAGAGGAAATGGACCACTCAAATTCTCTCTGATGAGCATTGATCCTGCTCATCAGTAGGCAAACATATGGTTCAGATATATCATCGCAGGTGAGAAATGTCTTGCATGGAAGGAGTCTTAGTAAGTAGTAAGTAAATAACACAATCCTTTAAAATGAAGAAATAAAGAAAAAGTTACCATAGCAATGAAGAAAATAATCCCACTCAGTAACATATGTGGAAAAAGAAAGTTGTGAGTTCAAAAAGATTTTAACAGTGCTGGTCAGGTGTTCAAATTTCTAAAAGATCTTGAGCTTTATTGGACTATGGGAAATTCACAGGGACAAACCACTTAAGATGAACTGCACAAAATTGGGGAAAGTTTTCATTCACTTTTTATTTTTCAACTGCCATAGCAACCAAAAAACATGTTTGCATAAACTGTTGAGCTTTACAAAAGAGTTTTCAGGGGGAAAAAAGGATCATAGGATTCCCATCAGTGACTAATATTTGCTGATTTATGAGCAAAAAGTGCACGGAGTGGAGCAGTGTTAGTCAAAGAGAATAATATCTCCTGCCACCCTGAGAAAATGTGTTCCATCATAAAAAGCACAAACATTTTGTTGCAGGAACATGAACTGAACATAAATTCAAGATATGAGCAGCAGATACACAGTGACAAAGGTGAATAGAAAGAAAATTTAGAAAGAGAGAGGGATCAGTATTAGCCAGTAGTTCATGATGGAATCAGCTGCTCCACTGCAGCTTGACAGGCAGCAACCACATTCATTCTTGCTCTCAGTTTGGCATACCAAGCACCAAATCTGTTAAAAAAAATTCCCTGAGATGATATGTAATGGAATATGTTGAGGCTCACAGCAGATGACCTGTGGATGTCGAACATGCCTGCCCATCTAAATGAATGAGGAGTACACCAGGCCTGACTGCTCGCTCTAATCCCAGATTATCTCTGCCAGTCCAATCCAGAAACAGGGAAAAATTGGCAGAAGAAAGGGGATTATTTGACAGTGGTGAGGGATTGTGGAGTGACATGGCGGTTAGAGCACACACCTACTTGTTCACAAACACCACTCTCACACACACACGCACACATGGACACCCTCACAAACGTGCCAACAGAAACGCACATATTACATTCACGTATATGGACAAACCTGCAGCTTCAAATGCAGTTTGAATATTTCAGACAGAGGTCTATCCTCTTGTCACCTCATATTCATGAATGTGTCGATGTGAGAAGCAAATGATCGCAGCGTTGACCTGACCCCTGCCGCTGACACCCAGCCCCCCACCCACTAACTCTCACTTCCCCATCCATCTCTCCTCCCCTATCAGCCTGCAGAGAGCCATTGGTAAACATCCTCCATCACTGTGCTCTGCCACATGACAGATAATGTTGACCACTCTTGTGTGAGCTGAATGCTGCACAGCAACAATCATCGCAACACTCCCAATGCCTGCACCACCTCATTCTGTATGTGCTGCAATTCTTCTCAATTTAATTGAGATTTTATTTCTGTCTTGCATGTGGAAGGCTGTGTGCCCTGCAAACAAGAGTATAATGCCTTCAACTGCTTGATTTTCCATTAACTGAAAACCTTGTTGACACCGATTAGCTCGAGCAAGTAATTTCTTAATAAGCACCTCCATTGGAGTTTTGTGGCAGTGAGCATATTTTAGTGCATAAAACTGTTTTGAAAACAGCTAAAAATGTGATTGAAAGTCAAAAAGGTGCAGATAACCACAGCATTGAAAGAAGTTTGCTCATATCACTGCACCAGGAGAGAAACCATACCAAACAATACCAGCCTGTGATTTCCAGACATGTTCTATCCTGATTTTTCTTCTCCATTCAGCCTTCTAGGAGCTGGAGTCGTTTGTCAGTGACTGTGTTTCAAATAAAGGCAACGTTTCACATTTCCTCCATATAGCATGTATTCTCCCTTTTTAGTTTAGTTACTTGTTCACTGAAGCATATCGAGCTTATACATGTAACGTGCTGCAGGCACAAAGAAAAGAACATGAGTTTATCTCTCAAGACATCCCTACTCGTGTCGAGCCTAACGAGTTACCAACTCCATTTCACGCCTTCATAGAAAACCATTAAGTTGGAACATGTACAGGTATGCATAAAGGTTGGAACTGTAAGTAATTTATTCCATTTTACAGCAATGGATTAAGCTTTTGAACAAACTCTTCATGGTGGATTTGAGACAATTCCTGCTTTAACAGTTACTTAACCCTCTTTCTTCACATGAGAGACATGGTAAATCATTTTTCCCTCTAGGTTTCTCACAGTATACCAGCCAGACTCCCAAAATGTGGATCCAGCAAATTGAAGAGCTTTATATTTGGAAAAATTAACATGACTCTCTCAACACATAAAGTTTGAATGAACAACTGATTAGTTGAGTATGAAACAGTTTTTAACTCAGGAATGATTGTCAATACTGCTTATATCTCAGGGAATTTTGGTGTTTTTCTATGTCAGGGATAGAAAAGGATACATCACATTTCCACATTTATATTTACAAATGTGATCATAAATACTGTATGAAAACTGCTGAATAAGACAACTTTGCACTGCAGAAAACAGAATCGTTTCAGAACTTATGACTAAAAACACGTAAGAAGGACTTGTCTTGGATGCTAATTTTAGATTTTCAGTAGTAATTCCTTATTAGATATGATAAATTGTTTTATGATAAAATCCCATGAATTGAAATCACTGCAGTAGGAAAAAGAAATTGTTGTTCTTTCACTGCAGTTTTTGGATTAAAAATAAATCAAGATAATGTGCTAATTATGCTTAGAAGAACTTCCATGACATTGTCATTATTAACAACTATTCTTTAATTAGAAAGTATAGTTCTTGGTCTGTAACAGATGGTGGGTAATTACACATTTCCCAAAGCATATATTATTGGAAAAGAGTCAACCCAGCGACTGGATTAAATTGTTCTATATTGACTTTATGTTTTCTGAGCTAAAGGATAACACAACATATGGGAGCCATTCATCAATATCTATCCCATTACCCTTTTTGCCATTTGTGCCCTGGAAACACTTCTTACAGCATTTAGATTTTGAATGAAATCCCCATGTCTTTTGACTTGCTGTTATGAAAACTGCAATGTGTCAGCACGAGGCTTCTTTTTCCACAGGGAGCAGTTCTGAAGACAGGGACCTTGAATAGCCTTTTTATGACCTACCACTAAAGTGGCCCTTGGCTTAAATAAGAGGCATTTTCTGCAGGTCACAGAAATGGCATTAGCGATTAGTATTTCAGACTAGAGTGGCTTCTGCATGCACTGACCTGCCTGAGTCCATGTTAGCATCTTTGGCCGCAGACGACAGGACACATCCCAGAGCCCAGTCAGGGATTACGCTGCAGCCTCACACCAGATGTGGCATCTGGGATTACAATTAGAGTAATATCATCCATCATGTGAAAGCTTGTTATGTTAACATAACAGGAGAGCCTCTGCTTTCCCCATGTGTCACACGTGGAGCATTGTTGTTAATGGAAATGAAATAAGCTGTTTGCATTGTGTGGGTCTTCTTTGTAATCAGGATGATGGAGGTCTGAGGTCTGAAGTCTGAGTGCGTGTCAGACATACAGGGCTGAAACAAGCCAGTTTTCATCTCTTTTTGTTGCTTACATTACAGAACTCTAAATACTCTCTTTTCCCTCTACTATACGGAGAAATTTAGAAGTGTATCTACTTTGGCCCCTTTTTCACTCTCCAGGTGCCTCCCTCCTTGTTTTCTCTCATCTTCCATATTTTCCATTTACTTTTTCATTTTTTTAGTTTCTTTACCTTTCATTCCCCTTATGTATCCTTGTCTGTGTCTCCATCTACCACAACCCCTTTTTTGCTTTCCTGTTTTATGGGCCGTAACAGGCTTTTCTCATCCTTCTCTGTAATTGCATCATTATCACAGAGCAGATCAGGGACTTGCACCTGTAAGAGCTAATGTCTACTTTTTATATTGATGGTATGGCAGCCATACCATCAATAAACCAAAATATAGTCAATGTAAAATAATTGAAATTGAAATGACTAATGCATTTAAATGTGGTTTAATTGCTGCTGATGACTAAAGAAACAGTCATGGTTGTTTTGCACAATCTCATCATATAACCAATACACACATATCTCATTAAAAACACACAGATTATGATTTATCCACCCATGGCCATCAGACCTTCATTAGATAAATATGTATGTGGATTAAAAAGAGAATGATAGAAATGATAGAATTCATATCTATTATTTTTGCTGATGCACCACACATCAAGTCCTTCATGTTCATGTTCAAGCAGCTATTTTGTACATAACATGCTGCGCATTACAAGTCAGCAAAGCCTTTAAATAAGACATTAGCGTGCTGCAGGCTTTTTGCTCTGAGGACAATTTATTGATGTTTGCACAAAGCCATACATACACACACAGACAATAATACCATTACTGGACTGTTTGGATTTCTAATTTACCATAGCCTGTCTCTCTATCTCTCTGGCTCATAAGACACATGATGCTTTACTGCAAGACATCCAGGCAAATCTTCACCATCAGCTTTTGGTTTGGTTCAAGGTGAAATTGCAGAATGAAGAGAGAGGACAGTGTCTAAAAGGGTTGTTTGAAATGAGAATCAGTGCAGATATAAAACACTGATGGTACCCCAGTAACAGAGAATACTGAGAGGTTATATCGGAAAAATCTCCATTCATGATTGGAACAGCCACTGAGTAGTGTTTTCCCACTGTATGGTAGGTATGCTACTTTATCAGTGTAGGGTAATGCTAGTAACTCTGTCCTGCTCTGTATTGGATTTAGGTATGATAACATTTTCCGAAATAGCGTTACATTCACCTAACACAGTGGTTAGTCCTCATCCTACACACTTTTTTGCTTGAAAAAATACAAACAATAAACCATAAAGTTAATGTATAAATATACAGTTTTTTTCTATAGTTGTCAAAGCCTCCAAAAAGGGACAACAAACAACAAAATCCCTGTTACAACAAAATAACAGCCACACTGTAATACTGGGGCAAACAAGCTCTACACCCAATAACAATGCTGCTCCAATATTTCCATCCATGTCTTCTTCATGGATCATCAGGATGCTGATGTTTTATCTAAGACATGTAGCTTCAGCCTTCTCATATTTACCACTTATGTTTTTAAAGGAATTTTAAAAAGTTTCAATAATTCCAGGCATGTCTTTGTGTTGTATAAAGCTGCTTCATATCACATCATATTATAAGAAAACCAGAGATGTATTTTTGCTTAGTGTCGTCATTGGGGTGCTACAAAGAACATCACCTATAGAGTGAAACAGAAGACAACAGGTCTGCCCTCTGAAATAGAGACAATAATTATCTCAAAAATGAATGCAAATAACAGTCAAATCAATAGATTACGGTCTAGAGTTCGCTTGTTCTCCTTGTATTAGGTTGAATCCTTAATATTAACTTCACTGTGATTCTTTCTTCTAATCTTAAAAGCAAAATAAGATCAAAAGGGTCAGCTACATTTGAACACACACACAAAACATGGTCATTACTGTCAGTCTTGCTACATGCTCCCTAATTGGACTGTGCCTGAAGAGCACATGCATGTGGCTTGTGAGGGGCAATCTTTTCTCTTTTTTTGTCATGTTTAGTCACTGACACATGACTGAAGATTTACTTTTATGATGATTAGCGCAGTTTTTTTTCCTTTTGAAAGAACATAGCATTTTAAGAAGAAAGGGAAATAAAACTCAGACCAGATTTTTTTTTCTGTCTTTGCTGTCTGTCATTTATAGCTTCATTAAAGCCTGCTGACACCGACAGACTGTTTTAATAGTGGTAGTGGCCTGCTGCATAGAATAGTGACACCTCAACACATTCAGTCACACAGTGTAATTGGGGTTCTCAGGTACAAATTCAGTTGTGTCTGAAGAAGCACATTTATCTCTCTTTCTCTAGGAGGGCATCACAGCAGATTTGATGAAGTATCATTTCCATATTTATAGATGTTGCACAAAATCGCCTCTCTCGGTGGGAGATCATCTCCCTGGATATGAATGGGTTTACAGCAAGAGTGTTTGAAGAATGAAGCTAATTAAGGGAGATAGGCTGAGGTGGTGAAAGGACTCTATCCCATCTGTTAATAATCTCACATCAGGACATGCTCAGAATGATGTTTCCCAAATAACAGCAATGTGTGCCTTCTGTTCCTGCATGAACCCTGAGGAACTGTTGAGTGGATGTTTTCATTTTAAATGAATGTGTGGTGCTCGCTTGCACTGTGCCTACATACACACTTTGTGTGTGTTCATGTGCAAGCCCTTCTTTAATGTGGTCATTTTCAGATAGGCTACTGCTGCATTTTTTATCTGTGTAAAATAAATAACCCTTTTAGACATCTGCTCTTCGGATCACTATTCAATCAGAGCTCTTCACATCTCTCAAATTGTTAAAAGTTAATCTGTATGTCTTGGTCTTGGTAATCATTTGATTCCAGTTTATTTAAAGTATTAAGAATAATTGTTTTCACACATGTCTCATATTTGCTCTACCCCATGGTGTATACTCAGCATACCCTGGAAGTACATTAGGTCATCATTAGCAGCATGTGTGGTAGAGGCTGACACTCTAGCCATCCTTATCCTTAATGCATTTGTCACTTGTAGATCTCTGTTAGTCTTCAGACTTTGTTCTTTGGATTAAATTGGTCATGTAATTTGAAAATGGGTGATAGTAATGTACCACTCCACACTTTTATCACACTTTCCATCAGTGCTGAAGACGCAAGGCCCCATTTCTGTAACATCTGGCATCACATCCATCTCTTTCCCTGATAATATCCACACTTTTACAGAGTGCCATCTACATCTGGCCACATCAATATGCTGTCAGCCCAACAGACAACTGATGACTCAAGGTACAGCTTACTAGTTATCCAATCAGCTTCAGGTGTCTAAAGTAACCTTAGCAAATATTCAGGATTTGATGCTACAAATTCACATGTGTGGAGAAAGTAATTGCATTTGATTATATCTGACAAACAGTACTATTAACAACATTTGCCGGCATTTGCTTTCCAGCTGTTACACTGAAATTCACATTTTACCATGTTGTAAATATCACCAGCATGATGCAGAAAGTAATGAATATTTCATTCTTGCTTAATTTCTTGTCACTGTGATCAATCTTGAATTTCATCTACACATCCCCTCTGTACATTAAACCTGTGGCACTTTGGATGTAATGAACTGCTACCCTGTTTTTGTTTTGCACTGTTATTTACCTCATGTCACTTGTTGTACAATTTTTTTCTTTTCTTTTTTTTCTTTTTTTTTTGTGGTCTGGAACAATCCACTGTCCAATTGTTCAGAGAGCTCTCTAATCCAGCCTTAGATCTGAGTCGTGCAGCGCAGCCTAATAGGATCGTAGTATTAACCCTGATGACAATACCACCAGCTGTCGCAGAGCCCCCTGTTGGCCACCAGGAGGAACACATTGAGATAGGGTGGGGGGGGGGGGGGCAGAGAGACAGAGAGGGAGGTGACTGACAGGGAGAGAGAAAGACAGTGATAGAGAGGGTGTCTATATGTTGCTTTCAGTCTCATGTGGAATAACCAAGGGAGCAGCTTGGAGAAGGAATAGAGGAACTCCTGAAGTGCTTTATTTTTGGACGACTACCTCTTTAATTTTACTTTTTACACCTCCCTGTTAACCAACTCCCAACTTTTTTTCTCTTTCTTTAAGCTATTTCTTTTTTCTCTGTTGTTTCTTCTCTCCAAATCCCACCTTCATCAGTCTACATCCATCTATCTCGTCCCACGTGCCGCGTCCAGGGCCTGCTGTTTTCTACAAAGTGCTGGTGGCTGTTGGCTGTATGCTGAATCTATATGGCTGAATAAGTGGCAGAGGGGGGGCTGCTCTGGTGGGTTTCTCTGAGGGGGGTCGCGAAGTTGCAGTCAGGACCAGGACAAGCAGGAGGAGGAGGAGGAGGAGGTGGAGGAGGATGGCGGTGGCTCTGGATGAAGTGTGGGGGCGGGTGAAGAATGTGTGCAAGCAGAATGGACTGCTCATCCTGTCTGTGCTGGCTGTGGTCATTGGCTGCCTGCTGGGCTTCTTCCTCAGAGGCAAGCAGCTCTCCGAGCAGGTCAGTTGGTTATAATGCCCGGTAATGACTGTAAACCCTGGTTACCCCTTAACCGCACCCACTTGCCCATACACATTATCTCCCCCCCACCTCCCCACCCCCCACCAAGTGTCTGACTGTGACCCCTTGTTTCCTCCTTAAATGCCGAGATGGATTCAGACACCATGACTCCTAATACAGGAGATTACCCAATTCTCTGTTCCTTACATCTGTCTCTTTATCTCCTCTCCATGTGCTACACGCCAACATTTTCACAAACACACACACAAACAAGCACTACTATCTTTGATAAGGTGGCGGAGTAGTAACCATGACATTTCTAGACACAAGCTTAACCCTAACCTTAACCTATTGGTGATTCTGAATTTAACCATCAAGTTAACCCCCAAATTAACTATGTGAGAACTTGAGTTTTGTCCCCAGATGAGACAAATACACACACTTAACCACACACACTCACTTGAATTAAAAATGTTTTCTATAAACCAGCTTCTCTTAGCCTCTCTTAGCCCATCCAACTCTACCAAAATACAGGTTTCATCCCTGCAACCAACCACACTAGGACCATTCAAGCAAAATACAGGCTGATTTAATGAATGGTGGATTGCAATTCGGACAGATGGAGCCGAGGAAAGGACTGTGCTGATGGTTGTTCAGTTTCCCCTGCAAGACTGATGAGATGTTCTTTATCATCATTGGTCACACAAACAGTGTCAGTAGTACAACTTATAAAGCCTGCTGGCTGTTTTTGATTAGAGAATAAGAAAAATGCTACATGAAAGGGGTTAGTTTTCACCCAGAAAGGCATTAAGTTTCAAACTCATCCAAAAGTCAATTTGTCTGCTGGTACAAAGAGCATCCCCCGGAGCAGGAACTATGTTTCTTTTCTGCCTTTTTTAGAATGTGAAATGGTATCTCATCAGTCACTCAGATTGCCTACAGCCTCTCAGATGGGCTCCATGGAAAGGGATTGCCGGTAGGGAGATTAGTTGTCAATCACTCACAGAGACATCAAGTCAACAACATACCATTCGTATTCACTTATATAATTCACCCTAGACAGAACGGGAAGTGGAATTATAAAGTTGGAATTCAAAGAGGCTGCTGTTATATGATGATAAACAGGGGAATAACATTTCTGTGGGCAACTGAATGATTATTCCTTTAAGCACTCTGTGTTTGGTTATGACTCAAATTGTTGGAAAAAAGAAATTAAAAAAAGATTATTACTACTTTTATGTTTGAAAGCCTGAGTCAAACTAAATTTGACTGAAAATCTAAAAAAGCTGCAATTTTAAGGGAACTTGAAATAAGGAAGAAAAAAAAGATCTGAACTGGGTGCCAACATTATTCCCTTAGGAAGTGGTGGATGTATTTGTGCTTTTGTATTTGTGATGTAAGATGTGCGTAGTTATTACCATTAACGCTTGAACATGCATGTGCTGTCAGCAAGAGACGAGGCAACTTCAGATGTTTGATCCATGTTTTGCTAAAGTGCTAAAACTTTGCTCTGATAATAGTAGCGGTTGTCTTTTTTATGTGGAGCACACACTTCCCTTAGGAGGAATCAGCGTGCATGAGAGCAAACTCGCACTTGCACAAGTGGAGAACCTCAGTCTCTCACAAATTGCTGATGGAGCTCATAGCACAGTTTCAGTGCGGTGAACAAATGGCTAAACCATGTTTTCCTCCCATGTCGTCTAGTTAAGTTAATATGCGCAGATGCATCTTCTCTGTGAGTCCAAGTGAAAATAAGCACTTGAAAATGTGTGACCATTCCATACTGCCTCTCCTGTTCAGGGTCACAGGGGCCAGCAGGCTGAATTCATCACAGTGAGCTGACAAAATTAGCTATCATGTCAAGTTAATCAAAATACCACTTTATATGTCTCCCTGCGCTGACCACAGCTTTTGGTCTCCAACTGTTTAGCCTTAGCAAACACATTAATTTTACTATACTTTTCCTTCTAACTTCTATGTTAATGTGCTGACGTTTAACAGGTATAAAGCTGCTATGTGCAGTAGTATAATTTAGGCTGTAAGCATGCTAGCATTTGCAGAAATGTTTAGCTGAGGCTGATAAGATTGTCATGCTAAACTGGTATTGCTATCCCTGAAACCATGGCGCTAGCATGGCTAGAAATACAACAGATCCACCCTAAACAGTGTATGACCTTTGACAAGAAAAAATCTAACTCACAACCCACTTACTAGATTCTGTGGCTTGCAGACACATTTTGTAGTCTTCATCAGTGGATGTTGTACTCAGTTGTCATGGAGATGTTTCAGTTGTCATTAGGCTACTTGACCTACAATAAGTATGGAACTTGATAACAGGTCGTGTATGGCATCTATCTGTATTACATCCCATGAAGCCCAATAGATTCTGCTGAAAGCCCTCAAAGAAATCTGGTAATTAGACCTTGAGTTAATTTTTTTTTCTTACAACTATTTCTGAGGTCAGGAAAGCTAAAGTACATCTGACTCCATGAGAACACTTTGCTTTAAATTGAAAATGGTTTAAGAGTTCCTGATGCTTTAAACATCTAACTTGTGTTATTACCAAAACTTATTTATTATGTTGAGGCAAATATGTTGGTTGTGCTACTTATTTTGTTATTATGGTGACAAAACAATCAAAGCAGCTCTTGTGATTCAGGTCCTGAGTGACTTTGTCAGAGGATGAGGATTGAAACAAGTGACGATTATTTTTCCGTCTCTTTCACAAACAGAACCATTCAAGTGAAGAATGCCACACTGACCGGCTCCCAATGTTGTTTTATTGTTATTGTTTTTTCAAATTACAAGACGTACACCAAGAGATTTTCAATCCCTTCAAGAGAGCAGGAACAGAGCAGCAAGAAACTCTCTCTCTCTCGTCATTTTTGGTTCTGTCACAGTGGAAAAAAGGTTTAAATTTTTTAGTGTAGAATAAAGGGGATGGTGGTGGATTAGAGGCGACTGTGTGGCAGCTGGCAGGGTAATGGTGGAGACGAAGGTGAGGACAGTTGAGCTCACACTGCATTCGTGAATACAAGGTGAAAGCAAGAGTTTAGTGTGGAAGGGTGTGCGTGTTATGGTGTTAAGCATGTTTGCCTCTATGCCTCACAAATAAGAGGTGACTTTTGTGCAATTAATGCAGATTTGTTTTTCTTTTATTGACAAAGATTAATTGGATGACATGATTGGGAATATTATCAATACAAATGAATAGAATTTTTTTGTCTTTTTAGTTTTAAATTACAGCTTGTCACCACAAAAACAGCTCTGAATGTCGCTCACAGTACAAGAGTATCAAATAGTGGATTTTGCATGAATAACCAGTTCTGCTCTACCAGCTCATTGTGTCAGTGTCAGCACCTTTTAAGAAATGCCTTTCTACTGAACAACCAAACTGCTTTACTCAAGAGAAAAAAAACTGACACACTGCTTCAGTTCATCAGATGGTACAGACGTTGGTCATCATAGCACATTCAGCGTCTCAGATGTCATTTGAACAGACAGGGATTCAATACAAAGTTGGATCCACGTGTGTAAAGAGGGGCTTCATACATGTCAATTTGTACACAAATGGCATTCCAGCACATGGATTTTAAGTGTGTGCATGCATGTGTGTTTGTGTGTATCTGTGGTGTGTGAGTATACCAAATGTCTACCAGAAACAGTGTGTTTGTTCTGCTGTTAGCAGATGCCGACGCAGTGACAGCTGTGTTTGTCCATCCTGCATAAAGACAATACAAACCCACACAGAGACACGCACATGCACACGTGCACATACACATTCATGTGTACACTCTTAATACTGTGTCCACAGACTTGACATAAAACAACACAAAATATCCAAATGTGCCCCCTCCATACACACAGCCTTTTGTCCCTAAAAGCTCTCTGACTCCAAACCAGAAGCAAAAAGCTTTTACTGCTCAGTCATTTCACTGCACAGATGTGCTGTACTTACACTTAATTTTCATTCCCCAATCTCCACCTTTGGTTTGTTTTTGTACTGCTGCTTTAGCTTCATGTCGTACTCTCATCATAATACAATAACATGTTTATTTGGGGGAGGTTATTTTTTATTTTTCTGACATTTTTTTACTTTGTCTCCATTTTATAACTTCAAAAGTACTTTATAAATATGGTAAGTGAAATGCTTACTGCATTTAATTTAGACAGTTATTAAGTTGTTCCTTTTTTTCTGCTTCATAGGGCTTTTTCACAGCAGACACTTTGACTTATTGTAGGAAAAGCACAGGTGTCACTGATCAAATTAACAACGGCCCAGGACAATGCCAGGACCCTGAAACTGAAGCAGCTAAATGGGAGTCAGCCATCATTTATAACATGATCAACACCTGTGCTTGTCCTACTGCATCATGACATTTTATTCCTAATTGGAAAACCTTTGTTGAATCTGCTTTAATACATTTTTAGTAACTTGGGGGCATCACAACAAGACTGACGTAAATTTGTGGGCAGTAAAACTAAAACAAAGAGCTAGAAGACAATAACATACTTCATAGAGTATGGGGATAGTTCTCTGTGGGTTCATCACTATTAGCAACACCTTTTACATCACACATTGTTAATATAAAAAATATTGATAACAGCAGCTTTAAGTGTATCTAACCTGCTCAGCAAGGTCATCTTAGCTCAATAAGGTGTCAAATCTGGAATTGAATTTCACCAAGGATCACAGTCATCATATTTCAGGATGCCATAAGTGTCCTTTTTTACATCTATCTGTGATCATGGATGAGGGCTGCACAGACACATCAACCCATCTCATACTCCATCATCACTTGTGAACAAGAACCTGACACATGTTCAAAGTCTTTCTCTTGATGATTCCATTTTTCCTGTTGCTCACCACTTAAAGTGCCAATTTTAGTTCTTTTCATTATCAGCCTTTAATGCACAAAATGTGAATTCATTATTACCAAAAATCCACTTACAGTCTCTGAAATTTGTTATGAACTAGATAATATAAAATTACCTTTTTAATTGCATGGAAATATAGTTAGACAGGATTGTTAAAAATCAACCAACAACCAATATGTTTGTTGCTGAATAACGATTTAAAAAAACCCATAAGACAAACAAGAAGCACATGTGGGCACTGTGTGAAGGATCATGTCAATCTTATAGTTTCATATATTGGAACTTTTGTAATATACAGCATTCAATTCTTCTCTGATCCTAGATGATGGATTTTCACATACGCACTTTGACACACCAGGAAGAGTTTAATAAAGGACTTAATAAAACTAATAAAAAAGTGTCACATGACTGAAACATGATAAAACAATATAACCCTCAGGGACTGTAAAAGCCTCTGTGGCAGTAAGACCTCATGAATACAGATGATGAAACAGACATTCAGATATCATTCAATACAATGAACAAGCCTTTATTATGGAGAATTCTATTTACAGTGACTAATCAAACACGTAAATGCGACTGTGTATCTAATAACAAACATGGACGCTTGTGCTTGTGAAGAGTTATGTGAATTCAGTTATATAATCTGAATACATGATGCAGCTCTGAGCTCTTATTTTTAACCACAGTTAAATAATGTAATTAGATAATAAAGGAGTTAAGTAATGTTTAACAATGTGTCCAGCTGAGCACTGTGGCAGAGAGATGCTCCATTTGTTAATACGTTGTTTTAAATAGATGTGAGTTAAGTATGCACAGACATCCTCAATTATGACCAGTCAGCATGGTTATGATTTTTTCTGTGATTAGGTACATTAGCTACATCAGACTTTTTTTAATGAGCTGTTACTCTCTGTAACAGACCACTGTTCAGCACTCATGTACTGAATATTATGTTAACATAAGGAAAAGAAAGCAGCATAATGAAACATGGCACTGTGTTTATTAACTGTGCTCCTTTTAAATTAACATTTAAAATGTAAATGTAAGTCAAAAGATACATGTCATTTTCAACCTGACTACATTCAAGCTACCAAGATGAGAAAAACGTAACAGACACAGTTTGCTTTGTTCCCAACTCCCCAACACCAACCAAGAGCCATTTTATTGGGCTTACAGAGGCCTTAAGGGGCCAGGATAGTCAGACCATCAGACATGCTTGTCATGTCGCTTCAGAACTGACCTTCACTTTAAATATTGTCTGAGAATTATATTACACATTACACATTACAAAACGCAGTACTGCACTCTTTAGCAACTATCAGACCAATTAGTAGCAACAATTTGCAACAAGATATTCAATGCCCCTGCATCAATATTTTTTAGCCATGCTTACTTGGTAGGAATGGCAATGTCAACAATGGATGGATGGATTGTCATGAAATTCTATACAGACATTGTGTTTTTAGTGCTAACATGGTAAACTATATGATTAACAAGGTCAACATTATACCTGTTAAAGCATGTTAGCATTATTGTGAATATGTTAGCTTGCTGGTATTGGCATTTAGCCCAAGCATCAACAAGTAGCCTTACAGAGCTGTCAGCATGGCTGCAGGCTCTTTTTTGTAATGTGTTCTGACATTGCAATGTGTGTCAGGTCTTTTTTAAGTTGAATGTGCATAGAGACAAGAAACGGAGGGTAGAGGGCATGGTATAACATGCAACAAAGGTCCACAGCCGCAATCAAAGTGCAGACATTGGAGTTATGTGGTTTTTTGGAAAAGGTTTTTTTATATGCTTTAGATCAAATCTATCAACATAATTTGAATAGACTATTATCTTACATGTAAAGAGACATACTCTCCATAAAAGCATAATACTGTATGTTCAGGCCATTATAAGAGCTGGATACTGGACTAAAAATGGCGTCCTTTCAATCCAATAAGAATCGCTCAGCTGGTGCATACACCCAAAAACGTTTCTAGTTTCCACGTTGTGTGTCCCACTGATTATACACAGTAATGTTTCCCCCAGTGGCTCTGCCTGCAAGTTCCCACTTGGCCCATAGACTTTACATTGTGATGACTTCACAGTTTTTTAAAATCACTTTTCTTGGCTAGAGGAAGGTTTTATAAATATAAAACCTCCATGGATCAAAAATTCATAATAGAAACAATTGATTGATGTTGTTTCCAGTTCAAGATGTCTTGTCAGTTTTACAGACATTTATTTTACAGTGGTGGTCTATGGGGTAAATGCTTTTTGGGCCGCAGGGGGATTTTTCACTGCAGTACCACAAGTGACCACTGGGAAAAATTGGCTGCAAGGCTGTGTGGCGGAGCTCAATCCAGCTCTTATTATACATACAGGTTCAGGTACTGAAAGGCAACATCAACAGGAAATGGTTTTGTGTGGGGTAAAAATGAATGTCTCTGTCATCTGCTAGACTATTTCACCAACAAAGAGCATAAAAGCTAAAAGCAGACTTTGAATTTAATGCTGGGACAGCATGAGTCACTGTCGCATGCCCTCAGGTACACATTTTGTGAAGCAAGGCCGTTCAAGCTTTACAGAAGAGAAAAATAATCTAAAAGTCAGTTGTGCCTGCACAACGTGTTCTCTTTTTTCTATTAGTTTCTCTCTGAACTTTAGCTGCAGTATTCAAAACTGCAACAACGTCAAAGTCTTTAAGAAAGTCAATTAAAGTTTTTTAGTACAAAAAAACTTTAATTTTAGTAAGTAAAGTTTTTAAGGTGATAAAAAAAAAAACTAAAATCTTAATATGGTTGACACGTTTGTGAAGATTGAAGTTAGTGTGAAAAATTACACCGTATATTTCTTATCACTTCATCAATACTTCAAGATAAGTCAAGACATCAAGATAAGCCTTGAACCTGCAATAACTGTTTTTTGGCCACTTGGGAGGAGCAGTAACAAGCTGTAAACTTTAATATACATATTATTACCATTTTAATTGATAAGGCCAACTTGTTATCAAATAAGTGTTTATTTACACATTCAGCTGACACAAAGCAAAATTAGCATTCTTTTGAGTCAAATCTCTGGACATTTTATGAATGTAAGCCCAATATTCACTCTCCTTTTAATTCTGTTTTTGGTCTCCAGCAACTCCTGAGTAACACTTCTGGCCCTTAAGTTGCTAAATGCCTACCAGCCAGTCACTAACTTCATCCATCTGTTATTTGATGATGGGAAGGAGGTGTGTAATGGGTTTTTAGAGCTATTTTTGCTGAACACAAACCAAGTACAATGCTATCAGAGAGTGAGAGTGAGGCTGAGAATGAGCTGAAAGTTGCTATAAAGCTCTGTAGAGTTGAGGGGATCTTAAGTGTCAAGTGATAATACTCCATGGGTTTCTCACTAAGAGTGAACCTTTCACATAGAAGTAGGAAAAAAAGGTTTATAGCCTCTTTTTTCTTGCCTATTCTTCTAACTCTATTTTCTAAACAGTTAACAGTAAAACTTGCAGCACAGTGAATAGTATATGTCATAAATGCATTTAATAATTTAATTAATTACATAAAGGTCATGATTAAAGCATGATTAATACAATAATTTATTTCTGTATGATACTATATTTCTCAATAAAAGTACAGAGTACCAAAGATTGATCCCTGTGGAACGCCTTGCATGAACTTCTTCTGAAGCTAGTCACCAATGGAAATACAGTCCAATCATGCAAATAGGTCGATGACAAACAGTCCAATACACTCACCAATAATATGGTTAGATCAATGACGCAGTGTTTGGTTGACATCTGGTTAGTGCAATGAAAAAACTCCACAGCAATGAGCACTTAATGCTAACACTATGTTTTTCTCTGTCACTTGCAGGAGGTGAAATACTTCCAGTTTCCCGGAGAGTTGCTAATGAGGATGTTGAAAATGCTAATTTTGCCTCTTGTTGTATCCAGGTAAGAGCACAGCTCCACACACACCCACACATACACACAAACAATTTGCCATTCGTATGAAATGCCAAACTTGATAAAAGAGGCATAATTATTTGGGTGAAGGCTGATTTCCAGTGCTGGTATGTGCTTGAGAAATAAAACAAGTTAGGTTACAATGAAGAATCAAAAGGAGGGACATTAAACACAAAATATTTTACATTTGCTGTGTATCACTATCACTTGCTGATTTCTTTTCATTTTACATTGTATCTCTTTGACATATTTTGGAATGAAAATAATGTTGGGTTGCAGTTGCAATTTTGGATGGTTTGCAATCTCACATTTCTTTGAATTTCTACTGGGCAAAATTAATTCCATATTACTGGAATACTATCTTTATCACTTCAGTCAGTCTCCTCCACCCCCATATAAAGTGAGTTTTCCTGTCATATGCTGCAGAATAATTTTGCTAGTAGCACGCTGTTACCTCTGGCAGAGGTAATATCACTTTGAAAATGTGCCATCTGAAAAATCAGGGCTGCTGACCCCACATGATGTGTTTGAATTTGCTTTGTAGTGGCTTCAGAGAGAATGGATTATGCTTGTCTTTACCCACCAGGAGGCCTTTGTCCTCCACATGGTCACATTGAAAAGTCTTGTATTGTGGTGTATAGCAGAGAGAAAAGCCATCTGAGCATTTTGGATCCACAATTAGAAGTTTCCTGAATTAGAAAGAATAATTCATTCTTATTGTGTGTGTGACTTGGTTTATGCATTACTGAGTTATTTTATATTGCTTTATGTTGCCCAGTATCGGGTGAAATCAAGAGTTTTCCACATAGGGTCTATATGTGATCTGCCCTGGACACTCTGCTACTGTACAAGTGTACAGTAGTGATATATCTTGCATGTCTGGGTCCATTTTGTTGTGTGTTATCTGCATCATGCTGTTTTTACATTAAAATACATTTTCTCTTTTTGTATTTTAACTGGCTTGACACTGCACTAGTCAATCGTTTGTCCATGGTACTCCCATCGTCTGGCCATGTTGGTCTATTTTTCTTATTCCTATGAACTGGTTAACATCACAAGATATATTTCACAAAGGTGCAGCTTTGTTCAAAGACAGGCCCAGGTGCTCATAAAGTGTAAGAACCCTTGTTACATTCATCAGCCTGGAAACCCACCTTTGGCCCACAAACTCAGGCTAGTCTCTTGGGTTTGTTGAGCAGTACTCTGGGAAATGTAGGAAATTGCTACCTGAATTAGAAGTTTACAAAGCAAAGGAGGTATGAGGAAATTACAACATTTAATCATAGAATAACTCTGGACTCCCTTACTGCCAGACAAAAACATCAATATTGGACAGCTCTACAAAACCCACAATTACATTATACTATTACATTGCATGAAAGCACACTCATCATCCACCACCCCAACCTCCACACCCCTACATCAGCTTTGCTACATATAGGGCACACTACTTCCTGCTTTGGTATTGGATGTAAATCCAAGGTTTTTTTATGCACAGGTACTCTGACTGTGCTTGACTGTATGGTGATTGTGTAGATAAAAAAGTAAAACCTTGGTTAGACTAATTAACTCTTTAAACATCGAGAATCGAAGGGTAATGTGCAAATTTACAAATAACAGATTTTGGTGATTTTTTTTATTATTATTATTGAAAAGGTACAAACACAGCCTCTCTAAAAAAACACAATATTTTCTGCCAACATTAATGCATAGTTACTGTTTATGTCATCAATGTTATGTGCAAAAGTTTGGGCACCCCAAGAGTTCCGAAGTCTCAGATTCTTTTAACAAAGTTTCAGATCTTAATCAGCTCATTAGGCCTGAGGCATGTCAACAATTGTTATTAAGAAATGTCAGCTGGTGCCAGTTCCAAAGTTTTACATACACTCTAACTTTTCAAACCTTGTGTGAACACTCAGCAACCATGGATTCTTCAAAGCAGCTGTGGAAGACAGCTAAAAATTATTGATGTCCACAATGCAGGGAAGGCTACAAGAAGGTAGCAAAGTGTTGACAGCTTGCAGTTTCCACAGTGCAAAATGTAATTAAGAGATGGCAGTTTAGGACAACTGTGGAGGCTAAGATGAGATCTGGAACATCAAGAAAACTCTTGGAGAGAACTGCTCGTATGTTGCTTAAAAGGCAAATCAAACTCTCCTTTTGACTGCAAAAAACCTTCCACTGTGCAGCAATGCTTGCAGAAAACAAGACCTTAATGGAAGAGTCAGTAGAAGAAAACCCTTCCTGTGTCCCCATCATAAAATCAAATGTCAGAAGTATGCAAAGGAACATCTACAGAAGCCTGATGCATTTTAGAAACAAGTGCTGTGGACTGATGAAGTTAAAACAGAACTCTTTGGCCAAAATCAGCAATGGTATGTTTGGAGAAAAAAAGGAGCAGCATGAAGAACGCCAACTGTTGGCCATGGGGGTGGATCTATCATGCGGGGTTGTGGTGCAGCCAGTGGCACAGTAAAAATTCTTCTCTCCATCCATGTGCAGGTGGAGGGAAAATTGGTTTTCACTAAATACCAGCAAATTCTGGAGGTAAACATCACGCCATCTGTAAAAAGCATAGGCAGGCAGAAGGTTTTGGAACGGCCCTCACAGTCCCAACACTTAAAGGTATAATATGTAATTATTCTGCATTAAAATGTCTAAAAACAACTAGACCTATGTTATATATGTTGTTGAGTTGTGTACTTACATTATCCCTATTGGTTCCAACAATTTTCAAACCCAGAGAAATATGTAATTTAATAAATGTAACAGACCGTTTCATTTAGTCGCATGTCAATAGCGTCATACGTCAACACAGAGTAAACTAATGTTAGCACAAGTTAGCACAAGTTGCGTGAGTCTGCGCTGTGTTTGTCTGCTGCAATGGCGTCTACCAAAGAGTAACTTACACGCTACAAGATAATACGTGAGCTTTGTGTGTGTTCCACACAAACTGTTAGAAATGGACTTTTATTCACTTTTAAGCCACATTTTCATGATAAACTTAGGTCGTTTTTAACTATATCTTTTAGCCGGAAGAAGGATTTTAGTCTCTGGAAGTTATCAAGAAATCAACTGGGCAAATGTTAGTAGCAGCTCGGCTAACAGCCCTTCCAAGAAGTCTGTGATCACCAAACAAAGCCAGAGAAATATTGATTTTTTTAGGTGAAACAGCTTTAAATATTTTTTTAACAATTTTTGGAGAAATGGAGACCTCCGCGGATAATTCGGGTCCCGGGAGAAACCTTACGAACGTCTGGATGTAAAGTTATTAAGATTAATAAACAAGTGTTAGCAGCAGCTCAGCTAACAGCCTGTATCTGACGTCCGTGGGTCGCCGTACATCGTCGGAGAAACACCGATCTTTTAGATGAAACAGCTTTATTCAGTGTTTTTACCTGTAATCAGCGGGTCCGTTTGTTCTGGAGAGGAGGAGATCTCTGCGAGTAATTCGTCTGTCGATATAAACATCCTGAACCATGAACACCGGAGTTATCCTGTCCGCATGAAGCTGATTATTTAACACCGAAGACAACAACTCCCATGATCCCTTGCTACTTCACACCATCATCACACTCCGTCTGTCATTATTCTTTTGATAAAGAGACCCCTAGCGGCTGAAATTACATATTGTGCGTTTAAACATAATTGAAAATCTGTGGGTAGCCCAAGAATATTGCATAACTAGAAGCCCTTTTTTTAATGGAAGAATGGGAAAAATCCCAAATACAAGAATTGAAAGAATTTTAGCTGGTTACAAAAAGTGTTTGCAAGCTGTGATATCTGCCACAGGTGCTGTTACTAAGTACTGATTATCTAGAGTGCCCAAACTTTTGCACATGCAACAATGTATTTATTTTTTATTTTTGTACAATTTATGATCAAAAAATATCTGTGCATTAATGTTTGCAGAAAATACTGTGTTTTATCCCAGAGAGGCTGTGTTTACATCTTTTCAATGAATAAATTATCATGTTATTTGTCATTGGGTGTCCAAACTTTTGTACACAATTGCATATATTGAAGTAAACCTGTTGCCCTTTTATAGCTTTGGATGCGTTCATAGGAGCGTACATCCTGCCAGATTCTCCAGTTTGACTATTTTAGGCCCAAAGCTCTTAGTTGCCTGCATGAGGTTAGTGATGTCCAACACACAAAAAAAACTCCCAAAACAAATCATGCAAACGCACCGGTTACATGCAGGGTGCTTTGTGCAATAAGCTACTTACAATCTATGCAACAGCAAAGACTGGATGAGAAGTTAATCCTCCCTTCCTCTCTCTGTCTCTCTCTGTTTGCCTGTCTCTCTGTCTCTATCAGTCAGTGCATCTATGTCTTTCTCTTATCTGTTTCTCTGTCTGTATTTTTTACGTTGTTTCAACTCAAGGCAAAAGGCGGTACAAGTATGTGTTTGTGTATTCATGCATACTCATGGTCCGTTCCCCCAGTTTCTCAGATATAGAGCAGGAGATCACTTCGGTCCAGGTTTCCTGTCAAACGTGAGGCACGTGAGGGCAAGAGACGTTAATTACAACTAATCTGAAACAGTGCATGCAGGCAATGGGCCAAATGCTGCCAAGTTCAGCAAACCACTTGAGCACACGGGAATGTAAAAGCAATCAAGGCAACATTCAACGCTCTGGGCATGGGCTCAGGCTGCTGGAGCTCCTGTTGAGTCTACAACACACTCAATGTTCCGGGTGCCTGCCTGCAACTCGATGGAGGCAATAATGGATAATGAAGGTGGAAGGCATGGCTTGTTACTTCACAGCTGTTGTGTTTGGACTAATCACTATCCCCCTCGCACCCACCCACTCAGAGGTGATTTGCGGTGTATCTGCATATTTTTGCAACTCTCTTCAGACACGCATGCCAATCCAGTGACAGACACAAAAATAGCGTGCTTTTCTCTCTGTGTCTCTCCTGCCACACACACTGATGACAGCAGAGTACATCGAGATTGGGACACACAGGCCGACTGGTTGACATGGTGCATGGTACTGTAGGGCTTATCTAGGGGTGAATATCCGCCCTATAGCCTGCCTGTCCCCATTTTTTCCCTCCCAGCGCCATCTGCACACCAGCCAAAGCGGAAACCAGATTATCCCATGAACGCGTCATGCAGAATCAATGGCCACTCCACTTACTGCCTCCTTATGCTCCATGTTTCTTTTATTTTTGGAGACTGTATTTAAAATGAAGTATTTAATGGAGGAGATTTTGACAAAATTTGTTGTGTTGTGGTTTATCAAGATTTCTAGTTAAACACAGCATTTGCATTTTGATAAAGCCCTTGGGAGCTCTGGTTTACCAGTGCTTTGGCTGAGATCTGAAGGTCAAAGGTGAAGCGCTGTTTTAATGATATGCAGCATCCGCACAAACATATGGCTGATCCAAACCGTATTCAGAGTGCTTGATAGTATGCATCTGCATTTGTGTGAAATCTTGCAGTGAGGTGTAAATGAGTCTCTCTGTCATGATTCCTGCCTCAGTCCTACGTCTCTCTACCTGTCACCACCTCTCCAGTGGCTCTATCCCTCTCTCTCCCTGCATGTGTGATTGTGTGAGTGGGGACAGATGTGCTAGAGACAGAGCAGAGCCCCACCAGCTGCAACCCGCTCCATAATCAAGACTACTGCATTTACTTAGCCCTGCCATATCAACACTGTCCAATCGTAGCCTCTGCACCATCCTCTCTGCGCTGTCTCTAGTCCCTGTCTCCTGTTCCTCATCTTGTCAGTACTGCTTCCCTGCCCTGGATCCCCATTCTACCCAGCTTTCACGGATTCTAATCCGGACCTGCTCCCATTGCCCTAGCCTGCCTCAGCCCCAGGTTCCAAACTACCAGTCCAAGCCTCAGTTTCCCCAGCTACCTGTACTAGTTTTCCCAGGCCTGCTTTAATTAATACCTTGTCCTACATGTCCCTGTCTCCTTGCCTCTGTATGTCTGCACTTTTGGTTCACTTGTTCTGCCCCGATATATAACACTTTCTTGCCTACGATGGCTGACGATGCCATGATGTGAGCACTTATTTCCAGGCGTTTCACTCTATATTTGTCTGTATGTCCATTCGACCTTTAGTTAGCTCCCAGTCACATTTCCTTATGCAGTTTTAAGCTGAATGCTCAGATACACACAGCTAGGAGGAAATAATTGGTGTGGATGTTGAGTGCTGCAAAACAGATCTGAGTAGGTTTGTGCTCCAGGTTCTTTACAAGGTCTTAATATGAATCATAAGTAGCCCGGAAGCAGGTTTTGTATGAATGTGAAGCTACTAGATTTGTTTTGCTTCTCAGAAAACAAAGGTGATTATACAGAAAGCCATGACTATCCCTGTGAAGGTTTTTGGTGAAATTTCACATTCCTAGGCACAGGCTGAAACTCAAATAAAGTGATTGACGTCCCTGAATATGATGCACAAAGTCTCCTGAAGATTAAAAAACAGATTTGTACATTTAAGTCTATTTTGTTCTTTTCGGAGCAGCATGTTGCTCCAGTTGGTTCATTTTAATTGGTTGGCTTGTTCTGATTTTCATGTCTTCCCCACTGCTTTTGGATTTTTTGATTAAAATAAGGTGTGGAAAATGACAATCAATTATGTTTTGTGTTTGTGTGGGTTTGCCCCTCCATGGTGAGATTTTGTCTTGTCACTGCCTAATTTCTTTCTTCACACAGAAATGGGATGATTGATCACCTGATTAGACTCAGATGCCAGATAATTCCCTGTGAATATTTGTCTGTCTAAAAGAAGAAAATAGAGATAAAATGAGCTTTGTAATGTTCTTGAGCTTGGGCTAATGAATGGGGAAATAGAGTGGATAAGAATATGAACAGAGGAATAGGGTTGGAATATTAAGAGTGAGAGAATAGAGAGATAATAAAGATAGAGAGGGAATACTAATAGAGTAGAAATAAGGACACTTATTACACCTTCACATTTTCATCCTTGTACCCTGTTTCCTGAATGTCACAGTGACTCAATGGGTTTGGGCATATGCCATGTGCTCATCAAGTCACATTATGATGGTTAGTTGTTTGGCTGCGAAAATGAAGTTGTGCAGGTTATGATGGTCGAGTCTGTTCAGCCTGAAAAAGGAGCCTGAGTTCAGTGTATGTTATATAAGATATTTCATCAAGTAGTCCCTCTATAGAGCCAATCACATTCAGCCATTGAGTCCAACCACATCATCAGAGAATATACAACACTAAAGAGTCTAACATTCACAAAGGGAAATTGGAGCACATACTTGCAACAAGTAATTAAACATCTCGTCATTAGCATTTCCTTCATTCTGAAGTGATGGGCACCATGTTGCTGAAGTGTTTATTTTGTCTTGTGCTGGGAGTTAAAGTACTCAAAGTACTTTGACAGACTGGTGAAGTATCTCTACAGTTGAAGCCACAATGCTGTGCTGCATCTACTCTGACAAATACAATCAACTAAACTCATCTAAAAGCATAAATAGCATCTTCAGCATCAGCAGCACGAAGAGGTGTTGAAGTCATTTGCTACTTTGTGGTTTGAACAATACAGAACACAGGATGTAGCTGTTCATTATCACAGCTAGGGTATAGACACATCCAATATGTGACACATTTTCAGGGTGTTTCTTTTTCTTGCTGGTTGTTTTGTATTTAAGTCTTTTTATTAATATTTTTCACCTTCTGGGTTTGTCTCCACATAAATACTGTTTTGTTTTTGTTTTTTTCAACCATAGTGGGAAACAGAGACCTAGCAGTCCACTGCGGTGTCTGCTCAATGTTATTGGTCAGTTCAGTAGGTCAGGCAGTGGAGTTAGACGAACAAATGGTCTATAGAGAATTGGTTTTCTTAATCTCAGCATACAGAGAGACAGATAAACACACAGTGTTGTACAGCAAGGGAGTTAGGATGTCCCTTCTTGACTGACCCCGATGGCCACAAAACAGTAATCCAAACTAAAAGCTCAATATTCATCTAAAAATCACTAATTCAATCATTTATTAATTCTTTAATCCATTATATCCCTTTTAGCACTCATTATTTCTTACCGCACAGCCAGTGAAAAGAGCTTCTTGAGGTTATAACACCTTAACTTGTGCCCTATTTCCACACTCCATCTCATTATCCTTTGCCATCTTAACAAGACCAGAGCTTTCCACGGCTAATAACACTGACCAGCACTGACCTTCATCTGAAGTGGTTGCTGTATGTTCACACAGGCTGACTTGTATTGACTTTCTTATTGTGACTGTACAGTGTTCTTGTCAGCAGGGTGACAAGCGAGTCATTAAGAACTGTCAACAGTAACAGATTATTGACACAACCTGACATGCCCCTAATTGTTAAAAAGCTCAGTGATGGTTTTTTGTTCTCAAGGTTGTTTTAACTCATAGACTGTCAAGGGATTGATTTCAAAATGCCTTGAGAGAAAAGTTTCTCAGAGAAATTGGAAGGACCCATTAAAGAGTCAATGTATTTTATATTTTATTCATTCCTTGCGGCGACAAGTTCATAGAACTGTCCTGATCTATTATTGACGCATATGTAAGTATCCACCATTAGTTATTAGAGCTGTTGTGAGCTTCTTCTTGTTTTTAACTCATTTTCACACTTGTGTGCAGAATTATAAGGAAGCTGTTGTTAGAGTGTGACAACTAGAGGCTATAAATAATCCTGAGATATAAAGAACAGTGAATCTGCCATGAAGTAGAATGACATCAATGTGGACTATGAGCTGATCTGCTGAAACAAAGGCCACTGTGTCACTACTAGTTGTCATGTTGTCATGGATAACCCCTCTCCAAGGAGCCTCGGCCTTCTCTTTTTCATCTGGATGAAGGATTACTGTAATGCTCTTGCTCGGCGAAGGTGCAGCAGGGAGGACTATAAGCCCCATATGGTCCAAAAATCTTGTGGCAGATCTGCTGAACGTGTGCTCGAACCTCACGATCCAGGCAGCTACACATGGCAGGCAACCCACTGTAATCCCACCTCAACTCAGATATCAGAGAGAGAGAGAGAGAGAGACAGATCACTGTGTAGCTACTGTACTGTCACACAGTCTTCAGCATGTTATTCAGTTTCCTGTTGATAAGAAGCTGAATAACAACAGCTGAGGTGTAGTGTTCCTCTGAATTCATGGGGTTTCACTCTGCTCACCCCCCAAAAATGTAATGTAACATGTGTTTTAAAAATACATTTTTTCTTAACAATTTCATATCTAATTTTGTACAACTGTCTATCTAACTGTCTCTGTTGTACCACCTGTAGCATCAATTTAAAACTAATGTCTCCCCCAGGGACATCCATGCATTTGCTTCATAAATCTTCCATACACTCAAGGTTAAAGTCTTGTTTAGATCTTCCATCTTCACACTTTAAACTATTGGTTCTCAACCTAGGGTCAGGACCAACCGAGGGGTGACAAGAAGATTGAGGAAGTATTTACACTTTGTTATTAGTGTATTCTCTGTAATTATTTCTTAAATGGCCATTTACCTGTGAGGAGCGGTCACAAGTAGCTTAATTTTAAAGCTGCTATATTCAAAATCTTCATATTAGTAATGGATCACATGAGTAAGTGAAAGGGGTCGCTCATAGTGATGAACCCACAGAGAGTTATCACCTGACCCTGCAGTTGCCCTCAGTCCTACGGAGCTTTATAGCGTCTTTCAGATGATTATTTGGGTTTTTCAGTGCCCAACTTAACTGTTATGGTTCATTCTCATAGCATTTTGTCTCAGACGGAATAGGTAGCTGTTTTCAGCAAAAAAAAAAGCTCTAAAAAAAACTTCTGTAAACTACCTGTGCAGCACCAGACAACAGAGTTTGCAACTATAATCTCCAAAACGAAGTCAGGACAAAAGGTGGCATTCAGTAGTTAAACCACAGCAAAAAGAATCCCCTAATGTAGGCTGACAAATCTGCTGACACATTCCAGCATAAAGCCTTCCTCGGAGCATGTGGTTAAAGTTAGCGCCTAACTGGTGAACAAAGTGAATCTTTTAGCAGCTAAGGAGTCACATATTTCTCTCTGAAGTTATAAGAGAGCTAAACAAAGGTAAAAGGGAGTGAATAATAGAATATTAAATTTCTCAGGTGGCCAGAAACACAACTCCAAATGAATTCTGATGTTACTGCATATCTGCTAGATGTGTAAATAAAAGACTGTTTGCTAACAGGTTTAGCATATCAACTTAAATGTGTAAGTGTTGTATTTATAGTTTGGTTCCGCTGCTGCCAAATTGGCAAAAAAGCAAGTTTTCCACTGGCTTCATGGTGCATTTATAGCACAGTGTATAGCATTTTAGTATTTCATGAGGTATTTATACATAAATTGATCCATATCGCTGTGTTAGAGTTAATGTAATTATTTATGGACACAGTTTTTGTCAAATGAATACCGAATACTCCACTAAATATCTGGGAGGAGGTATGATAGAACTGTGATTCTATGTAAAGTATATTATCTTTCCCACCTGGTTGACAGTTGATCAGGAAATGTGTGTGATCACCTTTTTTCATCAGTTAGTGGGTGTGATTCAAGACAAAACACACTTATCAGTATCCATCTGTTTGAGTTCACATCAAGACTTTCATTTATCTCGCACAAGGAAATAAAATGCAGAACATGTTAAAATTACCAAGCGCTTATCTACCCAAAGTAGAGAAAATACAAATTAAATGTTAAAAGGGATCAGCTGATGAATCGGCAACTGATATGAATAATTTTGCCAGAGATAAAAGAAAACTTTGTCAGTAATAACCAAGTTGTCTATGAAATGTAATAACCCAGAAATAATCCTTCATATTTTAGTCACTTTTTGTTATTCATTTCATGATGTATCTTTCAGTTCACTTTGAAGTTTCTGTTGATTTCACAGCTGCCACCACCTCACAAGAAAGTAGCACATCAAATAATCAAGATATGGTCAGGACCCATGGATAGTTTCCATCAAAAAGACAACATTTGACTGTTATTATTATCAGATTTATTTGCACAGAGCTGGGAGGAGGAAGGGGTCACAAGGTAAATCCCTGGAATAACAAATGTAATTTTTTCCCCTCTTGATCTCCAGCTGCAGATTTTTTTTTTTTTTTTTTTTTGCTGTTGTATTTTGTTTTTTGTCTTTTTGTTTCCTGAAGAACTGCTGTATGAAAAAAAATGAGTCATGTCAACTCTGTAGCAAACATCTGGACTACGACATTGCAATGCATTTGAAACAGTTGTCTGCCATTTTCCAGAGTGATGTTTTGTTGTGCCACCAATCCACCTCTGCTTGACTCTACTTACAGCGTTCTAATTTTCCTGCTGGAGGTTGTCTAGTCCATGACCAGAGCAGGTCAGACCCTTTAGTTATCCCTGCTGCAGCTGCACTTATTATCCATTATACCAAAAGAGCCAAGGTTTATTCACACACACTATGTATCATTTTGTCAGCGTAATTATAGTAACACAACACTGACAACTTGATAATGGAATTATTATAAACTGCACTTCACTCCATTTGTGGCATTTATGACTTTTAATATCTATGAGGAGAACTCAGATCATGACGGTGAGCACATCCTGGCTAATCAAGCACTTAGATTGATTTCACTTAGAATACCTACTGGCTCCATAATGGTCCTATATATGCATACTCATATACTCTTACATGCTATTTATTCAAATGGTAATCACACCTTGTGTGTTATTCCTGTTCAAAAGTGCACTAATGACACTGAAATGTAAATGTTCACTGGAGTGGGATTGCCTTATCAGCAGCAACAGAAGCCCTGCAGGTTAGAATTTACCTTTAACAACACTCCCCTTTTATTTTTTTGTAAAAACACTGGAAATACTTTGAACAAGAATGAGCATTATTCTTTTGAGATTTACTGTGTTGATGTTTTGGGTCAAAATGTCCATTGATATTAAAATGCAATATGATCCTCAGGAAAGCAAAAGTCAATGTCTGTACTTGAGAAGATTCAAAAAAGGCATCTCTGTAAGTGAGGAGTGAAAGTTGAATAGGTGTTATCTGTGAGTAGAGAGCTGTGGTGTTGCAGCAATGAATAGAGATACTTACTCAGCCCAGTTGAAATGTTTTAAATCTGTCAGAAAGATATTAGGCCAATACTGCATCACAAAAAACACTTTCCTGAAAGGAAAAGCCTGATGACAGGGTGATGAACTTCAGTGAGTCAGTCTTTCCTGCTAAGTGCAGGGTCAGCTGCAGATCGGCATCCCTGAAGCAGCAGGAGATTCAGTGGGTTGGATACCTGCATGGGGGCTGGCAGGTAGAGGAGTATTTTCTATGAGTGGGAGAAGAAGTGGAAATCATAGTGGTAGCTGTAACACCCTTCAGAATAAACTACAATTGGCCTGGCTTCCAGATATAAATTTAGGAAGATAGATACTACTCTCATGTCTGTGTACTTAATATGAAAGTAAAGAAAGGAGACAGCAGAAAGACTGGAAATAGGGGGATACAGCTAGTCTGCTCTGTCCAAAGGTTCAAAAATCACCAACAGTACCAGCACCTTTAGATCTCACTGATCAACATGTTTAATCTGTACTAAAACAAAAGTGCAAAAACGACAAGTTGTGGTTTTACAGGAGGTTTTATGCCAGACTATTTATTTGGTCAGAAGCAGTTAATTTCTGGTTTCCTGATTTTAACAGATTAAACAAATTAGATATAACTTATAGACCCTTTTTACGGCAGACATTTTGGCTTGTCACAGAAGGAAAAGAACAGGTGTAAATAATAACCTTAATGATGGCTCCATTCCATCAATTGTCCCAATGAGTCATGTCAGTGAGTGAGCATGCACAATACGAGAGTGCTGGAGTTGGCTCACCTGAATGGAATGCAGTCAACATTAATGTTATTGATTTCACCTGTGTTCTCCTGATTTGACAAGGTAAAATGTCTGCTGTGAAAAGGGTCTGTTAGTGAGCCTTAGAGGTGTTTGTAGGTGTATTATTATTCTTTTGCACTGAGTCAAACTAGTTGTTTCCTTCTGTGTCTAGTCTTTATACTAAGCAAATATTAGCTAAGCTTCATATTCAAAGTTATTATCCGTAAGACTTAAGTCCCAGATGATTTGGCAAAACCTGTGGTGAGTAACAGAAAGTGGGGTTTCATACTACAGCAAAGTTTTGTGGAACAGTTAGAAATATAACAAGGAGCAACTGGTGTAACTGTGCAGCTAAACAAACCAACACTATTTTAATAAAGAAGTCAGTCAACAATAATTGCAACTGCAATTTGATTTCATGCTGCACACAGTACAAATTCACACTAAAATAGGTGAATTAAGTCAGTGACCTTGCTGAGGTGAATGTGCAGCCTGTTGCTAGTAAATCTTCATCTTAACAGCTCATTTACCCTACAATATTTAAAAGTGATTTATCGTCAAAAAACTTGGAAAAACTGAATTGTCTTGTTAAGTAGATCCATTTTTGATGAACCGCTGTCATGACTGATCTCCATGACAAATACACTATGTTTCCTGTAACTGATTCATTATAAAAACCACAGCATGTTTTGCTAGTTTAATGCTAACGATGTGTAGCAGAGGCAGTATGAAATGTTGGATTTGCATCAGCAGTAACTTAATACAGTTCTGCAACGATGAAGACTGAACAGTCAACAGTGAGGCTGTTACAAACAGGAACAGTGGACTACATGCTGCATTGTTTTTTAGTGAATCCCTTGTTTGTAGGCAATTTGGTTCCAGCACGAGAATGGCAGACTCCACCACTAACAATGACAACTAGTGTATAGAGTGATAATTAATTGTGAATACATTGAATGGCAATTGTTGAAAAAAACATGATGGCATCAAAAATCAGATTTGATTTAATGAAAATCTTTTATATTCAAATTTTAGTTGGCCATGAAACCCACTCTAGAGTCTGTGTTTGGTTGTTTGGTCTATTCTGGGATATTGTAGATATTGCAACATGGTGGGCTCCAAGGACAAACTCCCTGTTTAGATGTAAAGGGCTTCTAACAAAACGAACAATTATTATTTCCAGGGTATCCTGGAGGAATTTTCTTTCTCTTGCTCTCTTTGCTCATATGATCCAGAACTTTGAAAGGTTCGAAATGTTTATACTAGAGCTGGGAAAGTGCCATGACTTTATTCAAGCTCATCCTATTGTAATGGGACCAGTTCTAGTAGAGCAGCCCATCACTTGTGTGAATACTGTATTCCCACCACTCTCTCAGCTCAGCCTCAGCTAGCATTTTAATCATGACGCTCCGGTCCAAATCAAATGTGGCTGAAAAATAATCGTTGCTGCTGACACTTTCAACCAGTTTCATATTTGTATTCAGACATTAGGAAAATCAGATGCTTTTTGATGATTCAGCGTATTCAGTTGTGAATAAATGAACGATCTGCTATCACACACACACATCCTCACATCCTTGTGGCCTAACTAGCACTGCATAATTCAAAACTGTGAAAGTAGTTACAGACTGGTTAAAAAAATGGATCAAACACTTTTTTACTTTAACGTTAAGCAGACACCTCCACAGGAAATGGAGACTCTCTGTCATACCTTTCAGAGATGATAATAGGAGGATGAGGGTGACTGCACAGAGATATTCAGTAGTCCCATCTGAACACTTGCCAACGCAAAGATTACACTTTGAACAGGAAGGAAAATCTTGTCACCCCAGCTCAAGAGATAGTATAGATCTCTCCTCCTACTGCCACTGGCTTCACTCTCCTGCTGTGCCACGATTTCAACAGTCTCTCCACACTTCCCACAAATCACATCTTCCTGCCTTCTTTACATTGTCTCTGCAGCAGCTGAGAGGCAAACAGCCTTGACTGAGCTTTTTTGAAAATTTACAGTGAATGTCACCCTGTCAGTGCAGTGAAAGTGAAAATGAAAATTCAAACAGGCAGCAGCCCATTTAAATGCAAATTACTCTATTCTGTTTATAATGTTTATGATTACAGTTGTTTGTTCCCCCTCCCCCAGGCTTTTCCGTGAGAGCAAAGAGTGGAATACATTGCTCTGAATGGCTGGATTCACAAATGAATGAAGAGTAGCAAGGGACGGAGAGAAAGAAACAGATTTAAGGGATGATTTCTTTTGATTTGATGCTTTCCTCTCACTGTCATGATCAAAATTTTCTCAGAGATTGCCTTTCTTGAGACTGCAGAGGCAGTGTTTTATAAAAATGACTTCTCTGGTTTGAAAACAGGTTTATTGAGTTTTGATGGTGGCTGCCATCATGTCAAAGGTGAATAATCAGACAAACAATTGAAGTTTTGCTAGGTGGGAGGCTTGCTTGTACCTGCGCATAAAGTATGTTAATGGAGTGAATAGTGAACTCAATCCTGCTGTTTCTCAGTATTTATCTGTTGTAGTTTCTGTCTTTTAAATAACTTGTGATACTGTCCTGAAGAGCTGATACTGATCCACACATTTACAACTAGACTTTTTTTTATCCCAAATTGACTTGCCTGCATAGATAAAATTGCACCTAACCTTGTGAACCTATAACTCAGTAATATTTAATCAACCCGCAGCTTAACGGTGTAATTTAGTGCAATTTTCAATGGAATATTCCTTTGCCCTATAAAAGCTTTGAGTGCAAATGAACACCGAGGTAGTTAGCTGAATAACTGCAACAGCATGCCAATGAGTCGAACGTTTTTATTAATTCAATCCCCCACTGCAGCAACAGAAGCTCAGCCAGTTTTTGACACGGAACAAGGGCAAAACAGTGGAGGCAGTTTCACAAAGTCCTTCCCGATTTCTAACATGAACTTTTATCTCCCTGCTTGTCTTTTTGTCGCCCTGCTCTTCCTTTCTCTGCCTTTGTGTGCACCCACTTCCTCTCCACATTTCAGTTTGATGTCAGGTCTAGCTGCCCTGGATGCCAAGTGCTCCAGCCGCCTGGGCATCATGACCATCTCGTACTACCTCTGGACCACCTTTGTTGCTGTGGTTGTGGGCATTGTCATGGTGTACATCATCCATCCAGGTGGAGCTGCTCAGAAGGAGGACTCTGAGGACAGCAAGAAGCCAATGACCAGCTCTGCCGACGCTCTGCTGGATCTCATTCGGTAAGAGACTGTCAAGCATGCTCAGTGTCAGTAAGCTCCAGAAAGTGCCATCCTCCTTATTGGAAACAGGATAGGGGACCCAGAGCAATACACATGAAATATACATGCAATATGCAAAAAAAAAAAAAAAAAACATGGCATATGAGAAATATTACTTTTTCACACACATATACAGAGGGCCACACAGAGAGACAGACAAGCACATGACTTGCATGAATAAACAGTACTGCATTCATGAGAATCCATTAAACTTGCTCATCTAAAACTGACAGAATATGAAATGTTGAGCTCTTGGACAGTGGATACAGCAGCACCCTGTGGTGCCTTAACAACAGGCCAAGTGTGCTGCAAGATTTTTTTATTTTTTATTTTTTTTACTGTTTAACCACATAAAATCCAACATTTATGTAACATTTTTTTATATTACTTTTTCTAACAAATCAAAACAGGAGTAATATATATATATATATATATATAAATTATATATAGGTGTTACTATATTTTTTACTCAGTATTGATGTTGAAATGTTTTATATATTATGCCCAGAGGTCAAAGTAGGGGGGTGGGGGGGGAGGGGGGCTAAGATCTGGTGTAGTGGTGCAGAAGGGAAAAATGACTCACCTCAGAATAACTCCCACATTGATTTGTACTGTGAGCTCTGTTGGACTTGTTTTCTTTGTGGACAGGCTAGGTGATCATCTGACCTTCTTTTAAGCGCCCATTTCTTGCTCTAGGCTGTGCTGCTGCAGCTACTCTGGGCTTTGCTGCATTTGAATGAACCAGATAACTTCAGCAATACATCATGACCATATCCACTGTCGTATTAAAAATAATTCTAAAATGGATGACACAATTTATGCAAGCTTTAAATTGTATTATTATCTTAAATTAATGTCAATAATGTACTTTCTAATTTGGAATACTCATCCCCATTTGAGAGCACATTATGCTCCTCATACTAGCAGTGGGACCAGTGCGACTAACATCAGCCCCCCGCCCATGCTGACAGCAAGCGGAGACATACCAGGGCAGGAGGGCCCTTATAGGGGATCCCTGACAGTCATCGCCAGCACTGCCTGTTAAGTGTGACCTGGCTAACTCCCTGACCAGCACTGCTTGCAATATCAGTCAGGAAACCTCTTAGAAGGAACTTTGTTGAGCTTTGTTTGAAACACTGTATTTGAAATTACCTGAAATTTGAAAAAAGAAGTAACTGTACCTTAGTGGCTAGATGTGCTGAAGTACTGTGAACACAAGTTTATCGACATCTGCACGCATGAACCCATTGAAGGGAAGTGATTAGCTGGACAGGGTGCACATGTGTGGACATCAAAAGGTTTAGGAACCACTTTCATACAGTGGAGAATGGTTTCATTCTTTGGACTACAATAAGACTCTCATATATGTTGACAAAGACAAATTAATTTCCTATAGCACTGGTTCCTAACCTGGGTGTCGTGAACCCAAGTGACAGCAAGATAAATCTGAAGAACTGTAAAATGAGTACGATTTTTAGAAAAATTTCATTACAATTTTGCTTTTTCTTGTAAAATGTTGGAAGGTCCAATTTCTTCTGTACTGTAAAGCTACTAAAATGAAACAATTTGACAACTCTTTATTTCAAGCTCAGCTAAGGATTGATCGACTTTAGACTGTAGAGAGTCACAAGCCAAACAAGTTTGGGAACCAATGCTCTCTGGGAACGTTTCGTCATATGGATGCGTGGTTGAATGTTTCTTGTATGTTTATATGTGTTTTTTTTGTTTGTTTGTTTTTAAATAGAAGAGCTTCATGTGATATAATGTTAATGAAAAGACCAAGAAAGAAAAAAATAATATTAGTTACATTTACTTCTGGATAAATCAAATTCAAATATTGCTATTATGTTTGCTTTGGATACTGTGATTCTATGAGTGAAATAATAGACATTGATTGTAGCACTAATGAAAGCGTACTGAATTGAAAATCGCTTTAAATTTTAAGTGCTTTTAAGTAAATTTGATTTACTGCTTTCAACCTTGGAGATAAATGAAAGAGAGCAATGTGCAAACTTCATGTCAGCATGTTAAAGGGGGGCCTACTAAGCTTTTCCTTATTTTAAGTCATATATATATTATACAATGTTACAATGTCGGGTTCAAATAATGAGGTAAACATATGAAGAAATAATCCCTGTTAGGAAGAAGCACCAGCTTCAGACTACTCCAAAAGTTTGGTTTCCAACTTTTTTTCTACTTTCAGCCCGATCTGACATTGGCTCGTGACTAATTTCTTTATATGGTCATCTGCTCCACACACCACACATGAGTTCACTGCTCTGCTACGCTATCATTTGTTTTGGGGTAGTCACGCTGAGCCATGACTTGAGTCAAGCTGGCATGCTGCGAGTGTTTTTCCATTACACAGCAGGACAAAGTAAGATAAGTAGTTTACCTGTTGGAGGTGTGCTGGTCATCTGGAGTTCTTCATCAAACATCATCATCACTGTGGCTGTAACTGCTTGTACAATTGTTCTCTGCATTATTTCTAACTGATCTACTGAAAAAAGGGCTCCAAATATCCCCAGTTTTTAGTGCCGCTAACGAAGCTCTGCTAATTCATGAGGACAACGTTTAATTTCCTGTAAATTCTTTACAATAAAAGTCTCCCACTATTTAGTCATTTAAAAGCTTTTTATACAAAACAGTAAAGCAGGAAATGTTGGGTTTGCATTGACAGTAACTTAACATGACAGGGGGCCTTAAAGAGACAGATACTAAGACTGCCTGTTAAAGACAGAGGATGAACTGAGGGGCTGCATAAAGGACCAGATAAGATAAATGAGTTTTTTGAACTGTGAATTATGCAAAGCTACTCTAGTGGAGTAAAAATATAGAGCTGGAAATTAGCATAATAGGTCCCCTTTAATTATAATGCAGATGCTGCATGTACAGCACAGCACTGTCACATGTTGTCTTATAATACCTGTGATTTAAATTTCTTGCTTTGCGTGCAATCCATGAGGACTGAAGTAGAGGAAATTTCTTGAGGTCAGGGCGTAAAGCCTCAAGCCTCGTGTGCCAGTGGGTTATCGTGCTAAGCTAATTAGCGCTGCTGAAGGATGAAGTGGGTGTATTTGAGGTGAACCTGGGTCAGTCCTGCAGTGAGAAACATGACAGTAAGGCCTTGAGAGCCACTGTGTCAGTGTGACAGTCGGTCAGTGGGCTTAAAGTCAGCGGCCTGCAACTCCACCACCAGAATATTAATGTTTACAGTGATTGTATTTGAATACATATGCATATTTTTCACATAACAATGAGAAACATCATAAAATATATGTTTTATAATGTGTTTTATCTGAGAAACAAAAATCAAGCTTAGTCATGTAAAAGTTGTTGTCCTCTGTTAAATCTGGTGTTGGTTTTTAATATATTTGAGAGTTTTAATGACAAAATCAAATCATACCAGAAATAAATTGTACTTGAATGACTCACTTTAAATCAGGATGTTAAAAAAGGGAGTAATAAACTGGCGAAGCCCATAAAATCCAACGATGTACTGATCATGTGGCAGTGGTGAGGCTCTGTTGTTGACGGGATCTCAGTCCATTTGTGTGTGCATGTTTGTGTGTGTGTGTGTGTGTGTGTTTTACAGAGCACAGCTGTGCTTTGGATTTATCTCGCAAAGCTTCTTTAGAGCCCTCATCTATCATGCAGGCATACTATATCGGTACACTCACAAATGGGCCGACTGTCTGTGGTCATGTATGTGTGTGAGAGAGAGAGTGTGTGATAAGTATGTATAGTGAACACATTATGTATGAATATGTGCATACTTGGATTTATTAGGGGCACTGGGGTCAAAGTGGTTCATTAGCCTGCTTTCTCTATCTTAGACACAGGATAGGCTGCTGAATGGCTAAATGGTCAAATCCATGCAGAATACTCACTGCAGTTCACTGACTTATACCACATTGTCGCTGTATATCTTCACCATATGTCTTTAAAGTCAATCTGCCGAATGCATAAGCTGTGAAGATACAATATGCCTTTAATCTCTTTGCATCTGAAATGTGCTGTTTGAATTTTGATTGTGATTTGAGCTCCGTGTTGATAGGGGATTCACAGTCGCTGCTAATGCGATGTTGAGTTTGTTGTGATTGATGACAGACCCTGTTCTCTGTACTACTTTGAGAATGCTACAAAAGGTGCTACTTATTATACTTCTGTTTTAGATTTGATCACCCCGTTTAGACAATGTTACTGTCTTTTCTCTGTATATTTTGTAATTCCAACAATCTGAAATTATTTATTTTTTTATCATAATCTAGGATTTATAATTTTAGAGATTGACTGAAGTTTGATTTATTATTACGAATAAATAAAATTGGAGGTTAAGGACAACCTAAAATGAATAGTTTGGGAGGTTAGCTGTTGCAACAGATTGATGAACATCTTCAATAAGTCTCATCTTATGTGTATTTGTGCATTTTTACTCACTTTGTTTTTGTGTGTGTGTTCTACAATGTCTCCATCAAAGAGTTGGTGGGAAAAAAACTTTTGTGTGGTGGACACTGAACCTCATTTTTCATTTAATGAGCAGGTCAAATCTTGCAGAGCATAGTGAAGTTATAACAGAGTGCTGAACTCCTTTATATGACTACATTTAAAAATTAGATGTGTTGTATAAATAAAGTTAAATATTGTAAATAAATGTATTTCCATATAGCACTCTCATGCCTGAAGAGTGTCTTTTCTCAAGGACACTTCAATATGTGGAGTTGAGTCACAGCTGCCTACTAGCAGTAGTAACAAAAGATTCAACTCATAATCTATTTCTTTTCTCTTTGAAATGATTACTCCAGCATCAATGTGCACTTGCAGTATTATTTCTGACCTTCTCCTCTGCCATGTGACAGTCCTACAAGCCTACACAGTAACTGTGGCAGTGCACCATTTCTGTAAACCCTCAGCTTCTCATAATGATCACATTCACTTATCTGAGCTGAGCAAAAGCGTTTTTAAAAATCATATCATATGTGAGGATTGAATTTAAGTAATTTCAGTATATACATACAGTATATATTTATCCTTCCATTGACCATGACCACTTCCTGTATGCTGTTCAGGGTCACAGGGGGACTGGATCCCAGCTCATAGTGGGTGAGAGGTGGGGTTCATTCTGGCCAGGACACCACTCTATTACCATGCTGACACACATAGACAGACAACCATTCACACACCCACATGTAATTTAAAGTCTATAATTAGCCTGATCTGCATGTCTTTGGACTGTTGGAGGAAACTGGAGCACCTGGAGGAAACCCCTGCAGGCACAAGGAGATCATGCAAGCTCAACAGAGAAACAAGCCCCAGTGGCAGGTTTGGGTATATGTAATACCCATTATATAGTTAACCAACATATGCCATACATTTTAGTCCTTTTTATATTAGTCATATTTGTTGAATAAGTATTCATCTGTTCCTCTGTTTATGATCAATGATGGGCATCCATTTTCCACTCCTGTTACACCCCCTTTTTAGCACTTGTTTCCCCTTTGTACCTGCTCCACTATTTTCAGGTTCGATCATTCACTGCTCCTGTTGTTGAGCACTGAGTGATGAAACCGCTCTGCTGCAGCTGCCCTTGGTAGGCAGAGGGCTCAATACTCTTTTGCTCAGCTGAGATTTGAGTGGGCTTTTTTAGGTCGGTTATTAAAAAGTGTATCACCTTCCTATGTATCTAACCATCTTTCTGTGTGGAAATAATGAAGACTGAAGGTTTTCTCTGAAAGGGATACATGCAGAAAAGCATATTAATCAATGCTACAATCTACTGAGACAGACTTTCCATGAAGAACATTAATGAGCTGGATCCTCATGAAGGTGTCATTTCTCATTGTTTTGCTGTGCTGTGGATTATGCAAGTCAGTGATGAGGTTTCTAATATTTTGAATGTTCACTATTGCATTGCAAAATTATTTTCACTCTTGGTGATACTTAGCACTTTGTGGAAATAACATGGACATATCTGTTGTGTGAATTAATAAATAATTCAGTTTTAAAGCCTGTTTAATGCTTGCTCTGTATGAGTTTTTTGTGTGTGATATTGAAAGACATTTTTACAATAGTTCTACTTTGGAAATACATATGTATGTATTATTTTTACAGTACAGTGCAAACACACCTGACATCTATTGAAGATTATTTATCTAATCTCAAAATTCTCTTCCTCAGCAACATGTTTCCAGCCAACTTGGTTCAAGCTACATTTCAACAGGTAAGCTGAAATGTTGAAGGCAAAGATGCTGTATACTAAAAAGAAAAACAGAAAAAAAGCTAACAACACCAACATTTTGGAATTAAATTTTAAGCAGTAGTTTGACATTTTGGGAAATGTGTCTATTCACTTAATTGCAGGGAGTTATATAAGAAGATCGATACCAATCTCATGTCTGTATGCTAAAGCTAGTTGGCTTAGTTTAGCATAAAGACTAAAGCTGACTAATTAATACATTAGATCTTTTTTGTTTCATCTGCACGAAAACTTGTGTGAAAGCGCATTTGTGTACCACATTTTTGAATAAACAAGATATAACACAAGCTTTAAAGGTGCTGGTATTGATCATCTCGTGGTGCAACAAGAAACCTCCACAAGAAAGTGAATAAGTGTATTTCTCAAAATGTAGAACTATTCCTTTAATTCTCATTGTTGAGGCAGCAGTATGTCATATGTTCTCTTGATGAGAACATATGACTCTCTTGATGAAAATCAAAATTATAAGGCAGCACATAATGACCTGTACTATCAATGAATGAGTCCATATGTGTCATTATCATGTGAGAATCTGCTGCTTTCTCTGTTGCTGGTTTGTACCTGTCATGTTTTTTGATGGCCTGTACTCTTTTGGTCTCAAGTATCGAACCCAGAGAGTCCCAGAACTCATCCCCAAACCAACGGTGGCTCAGCTCCTGGATGAGACCACCACGCGTAGGGTCTACATCTACGGCATCCAGGATGACAATGGCACTGATGTCCAGAACTTCTCCCTGGATCTCACGCCGCCACCTGATGTCATCATGAAAACATCACCTGGTACCAGCGAAGGCATGAATGTGCTGGGGATTGTTATTTTCTCTGCGACCATGGGTAAGTGGTTGGCATGGTTTCATCACACACACTTTCACACAATAACATGCACAATGCATATGCATTCATACATATAATTGCATAATTGAATTCTTGGCACACCCACTTCTTTGCATAAATTAGCTGAAAATACGTGTGAGGAAGGCAGAGAACAAAGAAATTACGACATTGTCATCATTGTAGATGTGTGATTGATGCATTTGTCAGTTCATCTATGTTCATGTTGTTTTACTTCTTAAATCCAGGGATAATGTTGGGGAGAATGGGTCCCAATGGAAGCGCTCTGGTCAACTTCTGCCAGAGTTTGAATGAGGCAGTTTTGAAGATTGTTGCCATTGTCATCTGGTAAGAGCTGTAGCATCAAAGTAATCAGCACCAAAAATACGTAAAATTTTTGATTTTGAAAAATAGGTGAACAGTTTGGCTACAGTTGGTTATGATAACAATAAAAGAAAGATAGATAAAAGAGCGTTTGTAATTTCTGAATCTTTTTAGCCATACTAGCGGTGTGGCACTAAGGATGGCAATGCCAGTCAGTCAGTCCACCACTTTGGCACTCTAGCGCTACCATCAAGTGGCTATAGATGATTAATCTTTTTCTAGCCTAGAGGGTACTTTTAACTCTTTTATGGAGTTTTCATACTTGCTAGTCACACAGTTCTTACTCCTGACATGACGTTGATGAATTGTATGTGGACAGCGGGTACACGAAAGGAAACAACATTTTGGAAAAAGCTAATTTTGTAGCTGCATTTCCTGAACAAGAGCTCAACCTCTCGTCCCTCCTTCCTTCCTTCCTTCCTTCCTTCCTTGCTTCCTTCCTTCCTTCCTTCCAGGTATTTTCCCTTTGGCATTGTGTTCCTGGTTGCCGGTAAGATCTTAGAGATGGACGACCCTTCAGCCATGGGGAAGAAGTTGGGCTTTTATGCCATCACAGTGGTAATGGGCTTGGTTCTGCATGGTCTATTCATCCTACCAGCAATGTACTTCTTCATCACTAAGAAGAGCCCCATCGTTTACATCAGAGGCATTCTGCAGGCCCTGCTTATTTCCTTGGCCACCTCTTCCAGGTAAAAGTCTCTAACAGTCCAGTTCCCACTTTTCACAAAGAAACACTGAATTGAACATTATTTTGTGAACTTTGTAGATTCCTTTAATTTGTTTGACCGAACACATATCAGACAGTACACACACTTGATCAGCTCACTTTTTTTTTTTATTTTCCTGTATAGGATTATATTAGTCATTACAAGATTTCTTGAGGCTCTTTGGGCCCCATAAGGAATTATAATTAAATGTTTTCTAATGTTGTTTGCAATTGTGAAATTGTATGATAATAATAAAATTCAATTTGTGGTTCAGCAACAAACAAACAAGCAACAAAGAGAGTGCCGAGGTCAGAGTAATTGTGCTTTTATACTATATTGCTAGTTTAAATGGAGTGGATAATGGAATTCACCTTGAACGAAACAAATGTTTGTGGGGTACACTGTGACCCTTTAACCTTGCAAAATGTCAGTGCTGTCTTTTTATGTTTAGGCTATATATTGGTCTTTTCCAACAACGTTATGCAAGTCAAGTCGATTTTATTAGTATAGCACTTTCATACACAATGGCAGTTCAAGGTCCTGAACATCAGCAATCAGTAATTGATCAACATGATTAAGTCATACAACAGTCATACAACAATTAAAAATGAACGTTAATTCAAGCACACACACACACACACACGTTTTAAGTTTTCTTTTAAAAGTGGCAACAGTAGTGACTAATCTGAGAACTGGTGCAATATGTTTGTATTTGTGTGTTCATGTAATGAATGAGCTTGAGATTGTCTGTTTTGGTAGTCCTTCATAAAGAGCATTACAGTAGCCCAAGTCTGCCAGAGATGAATGCATGGACCAGAATCTGCTTGAGATATGAACCCTATAACTTTGGATATATTCTTTAGGTAATAGAAAACCGTGCTAGTTATGCTATTGATATTACTTTCAGAGTCAAGATCAACATCAAGAATGACTCAAAGGTTCTTGACCTACTCACTATAGTTTAGAGACAGTGAATGAATCTAAATGTGAGTATAATTTCTGTCTCTGTTTTTGAGGACCTACTACAAGGATTTACATCTTATTATTATTCAGCTGTAAATTTTGATTTACAGCTGTAGATTTTTGGATATCCAGTCATTGATAATGTCAATACAGTTCAACAACTTGTTTATGGGACTTATATCATAAGAGGACAGAGAAACATACAGCTGTGTGTCATCAGCATATAAGTAATAGGATATGCCATGTTTCCTTATAATGCAGCCAAGTGGGAGCATGTATAAATTAAAGAGTAATGGTGCTAGGATTGATCTTTGTGTATCAACAAATTTAAAATGAGCAATGGAAACATGAAAGTTCCTGTCCTTTAAGTAGGAAGTGAACCGATTAATAACAGGGTCCGATAAACCAACAGAATCTTAAATACTCTCAATTAAAATATATCGACAGTGTCAAATGCAAGTGTGAGATCAAGCAAAACTAAGATTTTTTTTTTTCAATTACTATTGATCTTAAGGTCATTTATTACTCTGATAAGTGCTATGATTACTTTTAAAACCTGACTGGTGCACATCATAAATACTAATGTGTAGAAGGTAATTGTCCAATTGCTTTTATACATTTTTTCCAGTATTTTGCTCATGAAAGAAAGGTTTGAAACTGGTCTGTAATTATAGTAAGCAAAGAGGCATTAATAATAATCAACATAACATGTGCAAGACAAGGAAGAACAGACTTAAACAGTTTGGTGGGGATGGTATTGAGGGAACTGGTGGAGGAATTAAGCTGCCTACTGACTTCATCCAGATCTAAAGAGTGAAAAATTACGTAGTGGCTGTTTTATCTTGCATGGAGAAGAGTGTGGAGAAGAGAGTACACCAGAGGTATTTCTGAAGGAAGCCATCATATTGTTTCTGATAAATGAAAGATTGTCATATAAGAACTGAGCAAACTCATCACATTTGTTTGTAGAGCATAATTGTTCTGGAATTGAATTTGTGGGATTTAATAGTTTGTCAGTGGTGGAAAAGAGGAAGGAAGCATTATTCTGATATGATCATCTGGAAGTAATCATAAAGCGTATTTTTGTATATTTCAAAATCTACTTGTAGTTTTGTATTACACCATTTAGACTCCGCCTTCTGGCAGATCGTCTCTTTTTAACTTGGCTGTGTTTCATTATTTCTTCAGTGAGCTTTTGGAGGACCATGTAACTGTTTAGCTTTAGCTTTTGCAGCATGGTCAATAATCAGAGACATTACAGATGTTATCCACTATCACATTACATGATGACAAAGTGGGAAGTGTGAGCTTTATTTATTAATTGGTAAACAAATCTACAGTTTTAGCATTACTGTAACATTTTTTAAATAAATCTATCAGCACTCTTACACTTGTTGGGACAGTTCATATCGAAGATCATAGATGTACATCAACTTCAAATGCTCTCCTGCAAATGAGAAATATTTACAGGATTTGTTCAGTGAGGCTGTGAAGGTTCCTGTAAATATAATTAACTATTAGGTACTGATAATGCCAACCTTGCTCACATTATTAAAAACATAAACAAACCAGATATTTTTTGCTGATTTTTATCACAACATCTCAAAAGATGTACTGTACTGCATACTACCATATACTATGCATACTGTACTGTGGCCACTTCAGTAACGACCTTGATTCATTTTACAAGCGGTATTTGGAATTTTTTTCACATTTTTGTCCCTTTTGTCACTCATTACATAAACTATGCGTTTGTTTACTTCACTGTTGTTTTCATTACAAAACTGCAAAAATGTCTGTCACATACTTTGTTTTTTGTCCTAACTCTGTGAAAATAATCCAGTTCAAAAATATATGTTGGCAAATTGTTCCACACCAATTTGAGTCAGTTTTACAGCACTGTCGGTCTGTCATGAAACCACCATCGTGGGAAAAACGATTCACCCGCCCACAGAGAAAATAACTACTTGGAATAATCTAACAAAACCTATAGATTTGTGTCTTTGTTGTATGATCAACAACACAACAAATAATTTCCTGTATGATATAGTCTTGATTACATGGCTTGTCCCAGAGGGGGCTCATTATCTGGTATTATTTATCTTTTCCCGCTGCAGCTCTGCCACTCTGCCTATCACCTTCAAGTGCCTCCTTGAGAACAACCACATCGACAGACGTATCATCCGCTTCGTGCTGCCTGTGGGGGCCACCATCAACATGGACGGCACCGCACTCTACGAGGCTGTGGCAGCCATCTTCATCGCCCAAGTGAATAACTATGAGCTTGACTTTGGGCAGATTATCACAATTAGGTAAGGCTGGCTAAATTCAGACTGGAACTGGTACAACAAAAAACTGACATTTGATGGAAAATTTCATAAACTCCAATAAACGTCAGCAGGTTTCTGATTCAGGTGAAATCTTCCACTTATCTGTGAGGAAGGCAACATTCTAACAATAGTTTTTTGGGGGGGTTTTTGGTCCCTGTGATTTTGAAACAAGAGCACAGGGTTAAAAGGGGCACTCCACACATGTATTCTGTCTTCAGTGGCTCCAAAGGGAGCTTTCTAGAGCTAGAAAAAATAACCCTAATGATATCATCATCACAGTTTGGGTTTGGAAACTGCATTACAAACGAGGGGAATGGAGTTTGGAAAACGCAGGCATTTAGCCTACTTGTGGTGTTTTAGTACAACATGAATTAATCATGACACGTCACACATTTAGTTTAATTCTGAATTAATAAAAAATATTATGGGATTTACTAGATACACATATATGTAAATGTCACACAGATTACGCCTCATATGAGCTTCTTAGTCTGATCAGATTTTTGCTAAATCAGTCTGGAAGCCCCCGGGGACACAGACAGACAGACACACAGACAGACAAAAACACCAACACTGCCCCTCCCACCAAAACTACCACCTATACCTTTCAACCACAGGTAGACAAGTCTACGCAGGTCCAGGAAACATGCCTGTCCCTCCTCTGATTTGATGACATGTCCTACTGTAATAACATTAAGCAGACCTCTCCTCATGGCTTCAGTCTGTGCACATTCCCTCATAATCCCTAGGCGGTAAAACCCATATGACCTGTATTACTCATCTCCCTTGTCACGCCAGAATTATAATCATTTTTCCCTCTCTCTGCGTCCTGTTCCCGTGCTGTTTGGCTGCTGACCACAGAGCTGCTCCATCTGCATGCTTACCCATACCCCCACCCACCCCCCCTCCACCTTACATCCTTCACCCCTCTACACTCTCGTCATGCAGGAGGACAGTTTGTCAGTTTGTCAATTTGTGCTCAGAGGTTCAAGATCTCAGACAGAACATCCACCTAATCATGCATTTCTCACATTCTCCCTACAATATTCAGTATTCAGATCCTTTATTCAAATAAAAGTTTAGTGTAAACTTACAAGTGAAAAGCCGGGCAAGGTAACTACAGAGGTATAATCATCAAAATGTACTTATGTACCAATAAAGTATACCTAAAAACTGTGTTGTAAATGTACTTTCCAACACTGCCCCTTCTCCACTACCCCTCACAAACAAATCTATACTTTCCCTCGCTTCAGAAAGATGATTCACCACATAAACGCCTTTGATGGAGCGTTTAATATCATGTCCCTGTACCTTATAGAAATAAAGGCACTCTGCTTCTCTGCCTGTTCCCTCAGCATCACGGCCACCGCAGCCAGTATTGGTGCAGCTGGAATCCCACAAGCTGGACTTGTTACCATGGTGATCGTGCTGACCTCTGTGGGTCTGCCCACTGATGACATCACTCTCATCATTGCTGTTGACTGGGCTTTGTAAGTAAAGGTTAATCTGTCCATCATGAATAGCTGAACATAATCAAAGCCACCATATCAGGAAGTGGTTATGACATGTTATAGTACATTTTAACCTAAAGCATCTATATCTATAGAGTATATATTTTTTATCTACAGAGTCTATAGTCTATTAATATATAGAATCTATAGAGTAAAATATGCAATGTAGTGCACATGTCCCATACTATGACCTCCAAGTTACACTGATATACTATCTGTTTTTAAAATTATGAATAATATCTAGTTTCCCCATCTTCATTAACACTGTGGATGATTTTGTCACCCAGGGATCGATTCAGGACCATGGTCAATGTGATGGGCGACGCCCTGGCCACAGGTATCATGGCTCATATCTGCAGAAAAGATTTTGTCAAAGAGGGCGAGCAGGTGAGAGCATGCAAGGACAAATCAATGAATTCTGAGATTGCAAAGCATCCATCATTGGCTTATTGACTTGTGTATAGGAATATTTGCCTTTAAAAGGGTGTGTGGATGAAGATTGATTGTGTATGTTGTGTATGCCCAAGTGGGTGACAAATTAAAGGAAAAACTGGTATAGGTCTGTATGCTTGGCCCCTGCAGTGAGGGGATCCAGTTGGGGGCATTTTGCTGGCATGGTTTGGGTCCAGTTGTCCCCTTAGAGTGAAGGGTCATTGCAAATCATTACAAAGTTGATCTGAGTGATCACCTTTATCCTATGATGAAACATTTCTATCCTGATGGGAGTGGTCTCTTCTGGGATGAAAATGCCCTAATCCACAGGGCATGAGGAGTCGCTGAATGGTTTGATGAGTGTGAAAATGATGTGACTCATATGCTATGACCTTCACAGTCACAAGATCTCAACTCAACTGAAGATTTTGAACTGACGTGTTAGACAGCACCATCATCAAAACACCAAATGAGGGAATATCTTTTTGAAGAATGGTGTTCTTCCCTCCAGTAGATTTCAGAGACTTGTAGAATGCTAATGTCAATGCTAAGGTGAACTGAAGCAGTTCTGGCAGAACACAGTGCACTTTATGTTGATTTTTACTTTAATTTGTATACTATTTCAATTTGCTGTACAGCAAATTTAAAGGAATAGCTCCACATTTTGCAAAAAACAATTATGCCACTTTTTTGCTGAGATTTAGATGAGAAGATCAAAATCACTCAAGTAACTCCTCTTCTCCTTCATGATCATTGTGAAATCAGGTGCCTCTGATCTGCGAGACGAAGCCCATGATAAGTATCCAGCAGATGATGACCTACCAGAACCAGAAGAACGGCTGCTACCAGCCGCCTCCACCAGGAAGCAAGCAGGACCACCTCTCCCCAGACGTGGCTCGTCTGATCCAGCTAGAGGAGGGGATACGGCCGATCGAGAAGAAGAAACACGCTCACTCCTCTCACCACAAGAGAGAGCATAGGGACAAGGACCACTGTTCCGTTGACATGAACGGGCTGGAGACTAACGTGTAAAAGCAGCTGCCCTGCCAACAGCTACTGGCACATCCATAGCCGCTGGACCAGCAGAGGAGGAAGACAGATTGAAGAGTTCAGGTGATTAAGTTCACACACTTTTGCCCTCCGAGAAGGACAGCGGCCCAGAGTGGATGACTGCAGGAAAAAAAAAAAGACCTTTTTTTTCTACATAACCTAAATAATGACCCACATTTGATTGTGTATGTTTGTGTGTGTACATATTTATCAGAGATGTATTATTTGGTACAAGCAGTGACATTGTGCCACTCCAGCTGACAGACATTTCAAACCGGAGAACTGATCCTGTTTGAGGTTTCACTAACATCCCCCCAGACCTGTGAGTCAGTCCAGTGGAAATGGAGAACACAGTAGCTAATGTCAGATATAATTAAAGGAACCTCTCCCTCTGTGGACTGCAGGAAAAAAAAAAACAGAAATATCACTTGTATCTCTTTATTCACTATGACCTTTTTTGGTATGTTTTTAGCATAATGTTGACTGGGTTTTTTTTTTGTATATTTCACTTTTTGTCACTCTGTTCTCTATAATGAAAGTCAGGCAAAAGGTCTGAAATCCTCTATTCGGAAGCATTTTTTCCAAAAGATTCAGTGACTCATTACATTGCAAAACAAAGAGACAAAGAGGGACAAATCAAGGTAAACTGAGCTACAAGAAAGTCATGACAATCAGTATATTAAACACACAAATGCAATATTTGGTTCACGTTCAAGAAAGAAACAGGGATTCTTTATGATTTCCCATATTTTCTCAGCAACACCTTTTCCCTGCACTTTTCTGCCTTGTTGTCTAATACGTGCAGTACTGTACAGTCATAGCCAGAATCAGGGCAAAAATGACAAAGATCATGATGAAAACGAAGACGAGTGTTTGCCCTTGTTTTGAAGTCATGTCAAGTTGTCTTTGCACCCCATTGTATTCCCTCTTTGCCTTAAACAACCAAAGGAGAAGCATATGGGACTAGTGCGTTACTGATGTGCAGCCGAGACAAACTGCATTAAAAACACAACTCAAGTCATCAACCACACTCTGAACTCTGTCCATATGTATGTGATATATGCTGTACATGTACTGTATGTATTTCAAAAGTAAAAAAAAAAATGTAGATTTTACTACCATGTCAGTTTGTTTCATGAGCTGCCATTCTGTATTTGTAAAAAGAAACATTTCACTGTAGTTCGAAATATAAATATAAAAACGTACCAACTGTAAAAAAAAAAAAAAAAAAAAAAGGAAACATCAAGAAATGGAAATTATATCAAAAATATACACATGGTATTCTGTTTCACTTTTTTTAATGGATCTGAGAGTTACAAGATTGTTTGTTTGTCAGAACTGCAAGAACATATCTGTTGCATGTCACTTCAATGACTTAAAACTAGAAAGTGTTTATTTGGAAATCTGACAAGCTGTGACATTCCTCTGCATCCTTTATCTTGAAAATGCTTCCTTTAACTCATTCGCCTGAGCAAATGTCCTATTCAAACCGTAATAAATCCCAATATAAACTAAAGCCAAGTGAGCTGTCAAATAAGCAAAGAGAAGAGATTTAAAAGATTACTGATCAGTCTGAGCTAAGTGCACTACAGGTGACTTTGGAGCATGGATGACTTATTAAAACTTGGCTCAGCTAAAATCGTATATAGGTGCACACAAAGACGCTATAATACATGATCTTGTCAATAAATGTTTTAAGGACTTCAATACACCAAAATGATTTTTGCCACTAGTCTTTTGTCACTCTAAAATCACAAAAACAATTATAAATTACACATTACATTTTTTTCTTAATTCCTGAGGGTGTTTTAATAGAGTTAACCATACCATTTATTACATTTTATTGAGTGTGTGATCACCTTAACAGTTTAGCAAAAGGGTGAGCAAACTGTAATCTACACTAAATATGAAGGTTATAGACTTGTGGAATTGACTTGCATCTGTCTTTAGCTGAGCTGTGAGATGTCATTTCACTGGTCACTGCTGATTTAAAGTAAACGCTCTGAGCATGAGCAACAAAAGCAGCTTTGGAACAAGACTAGGTTCAAAATGTCATAGAAACACCATCACCAAGGCAACCTTGGAGAACAAATTACAGGAATTGTGTATGATTGCCAGCCCACTGACCAAAGGATCAGAAGTGGAAGACTGAAAGGGACAGAACGGAGAAGTGTATTAAAGAACATTTTATCTATGTTATTCAAGGTTACTACTTCTGTTAAAGGCATATAAACCTGTAGAGGCCACTATGCACTCAACCTTCATCAGCTAAAATATCCTAAGAAAACAGAATAGATGTCTGTGATATGGAGTAGCATGCATGTTAGCTGTTACATCATAGCTACTTATCAAATAAATTGAAAACGTAATGACTCAAAGTCTTCATGCCTTTTAAAATGATCCATTTTAAATACCATAAAGCATCAGTAATGTTGCTATGGTTACATAATGGGTTTCTTTCAGTGCTTCTTGAAAAGCTAAGTCATTATCCTGTATTTCTCTGCCAACCCTCCTGTACATCTGCGCTTCCTTATTTTTGAATTCACCAATTTACAATTTCCTATTAGTCTTTGACACAGCTGCCCTGTCAAAACAACAAAGGAGCTGAAGGGTTGGACTAAAGTTTGCTTCCTCGTGCGTGCTGAGATAAAGTGTAATCTATGTCTATGTAACTTTTGAAAGAAGAAATTACAAAAAAAAAAAGTTAAATTAATAAAACTTCCTCCCTCAATCTCATCAGACTTAGCTAGTATGACCTATAGTGACTAACGGCTTTGATAAAGTTAACGAGCTTTAGAAAGATACTGCGGTGTAACTGGTGTTACTGTGAAAGTTTGCAGACACCATGACTCTTCTCTACTTGTGCTGCTGTTACACTTTAGATTAGCATGGCACAGATAAACATTTCAGCAGTTATATCACAAAAAACGAGGAAGAGGAAAACACACCAAACCTCACCGGGAAAGATGTCTATGGCTGCATCCCAAGTCTCTTAAATTGCGCTCATGTTTCCCTCACTTGCGTCTTTTCCTTGCATCTTGGTCCCACCCACCATGGATGCCAGGAGAGACGCAAGGAAACCAAGCGAGGAGAGAGGAAACGAGGAAAGTTGTTTTAAGAGACATGAGACATGCTTTCCTCTGGAGCGTCATGTGAAGCGACCTCCATTTCTGATGACGGCGACAGCTGATCCAGCTGTGATCAGCTGTCAGTCGGCTTTAACAGCTGTAGAAACTTTTGATGGAGTTTGTGTCTGCACATATGTGGACTGTGATAATACTAATAAAGGTTCACAGTTATCACCACTAGAGCAGCTGTTTCCTCTCTGCAGTCTGTTACCTGTTCAGCAAACACCTGAATAACAACCTGCATTCTGTATTTATACTGTGTCCTGCTCAGAGGATTAGGAACCATTTCTACTCGCAGAATGCGTTTATACTATTTATTGATTATTTTCATCTGTAATTTTTTATAATCATGATAGTGAATTAATCATTCAATAAAACAGAATATGATCAGGGTGTCTTCTGAACACTGGAAAATATGTATTTGGCTAAATGTTTCAGGGAAATTTGAAGTGATGTATCTCATATAAAACCTGACACAGGAATTTTCAGCCTCACATGTGATTAAATGGAAATAACGATAAATTATGTAAAATATAAATGTGTTTAGCTGTTATTATGGATCAAATTAAAGTCAGGAAGAGTCTGTCTGTCAGCTAAAAACAGTTTAATGGAGGAAATAACATCATGAAAGGAAAAAATCTTTCTAATAAATGAAGTTGTTTCTGGTTCTTTTGTGGATCACACCAACAATTAACAGATTTTTAACTATGTGATGAATCAGAAAACAAATAAAACATAAACCTTTGGAGTGATACGCTTAAATTTAATCTGTTATCTGTCTCCATTTCGGTATGAAACTGCAGTGATGTATCAGATCAGCTGCAGCGTCCAATCAATAACTGATATCCAATAAGGGGACGTGTCAGCCGTTAAAAGACTTCTGGGAAGTCTGCTCTCATGTTTCCTCACTCATCGCTCCTCAGAGATCCCTCCTTGCTCCTTGGAGCAGAATAAGAGACTTGGGACGCCTGTCAAAATGGCACATAAGGAACAACATCCGGTTCAGGCGAGGAGCGAGGAGACTTGAGATGTACCCTATATTTTCCTGTTTGTTCTGGAGAATAAAAGGGAAAAACATGCACTCCATAGATTAAAAAAACAGCAATAATAATTATGTTATGCATTGGTCTTTCAGATGAATTTATTAACAAAGGTGGCAGTCAATAGACTGACTGCCTATGGATTGCCATCTGAATATCAGTGCAGGAGAAGGGCATCTGTTTCCTCTAATGTCCTCACCAGGAAAGATGTTTTTTGTTTCCTGCTTGGGGTTCCATCTCATTCGCTCTTAGTCAGGTCGCCTAGAGACCTGAGAAACTGACTCAAGACAATCTTGGGAAATTAAGGGAAATATAAATTCCACTTTTTGACCACAGTAACATGTCTTGCTTTAAATGACAATACACATCTTCGGTACAATGGTCTTGTATTTTGGTGTTCAGGAGCTTTAGTGCATTATAGCTGCTAATGAACTCAGAATTTCCTCATAAGTTCAAAGGTAACTTTTCTTTCTTCACTTTAAAGATGTTCAGCAGAATGACAAAGTCTAGCTCTGACTCATACAGGACATGCTGTATGTCTGTAAGAAAGATGCCAAAGTCAAAGACTTTTTATGTGTGGAAGGTGAACTCTTTAAATACTGAATGCAGAGGATCGATGGACTGAATAAATGACAAAGTCCAGACAGAACTTGCCTCATATTCAAATAGAAGTACATCAAATATATACTTTTCTTTTCTGAGAAAGTAAAACATTTATTCGAGTGCAGGCTGAGCTTCTGAGTTGACTTGATACGAACGAAGCCTGAAAATCCTCCACTAACACCACTCGGCTTCACCTCACCCCACCCCTTCACACTGCAGTTGTTACAGTATATCTCCTAAACACCCATTAGCCCAGTGCTGATGGACAGTGAGACAGGCCAGCCGTGCAGCTTGTGTAGCTGCTGAATATCGCCATTTGGCCACACGGCCACCTGGCAGAGGGACAGGATGGGGGGCAGAGTGGGCTAAAGGGAGTTGGCCGGATAGGAGCAATTAGGAACGCAGGCTGGATCTGGCAGAAGGTGCGCAGTGGTGGGTGGAGGGTGCAGGCCTTCAGGGGATGGTTTGGATCAACTCCAAAATAAATAGACAAATGGAGGGAAAAATGGAGAAAGAGGGAAGTATGGCTCAAAGGCTGGAAAAAAAGCAAATGAAATCCCCTTGTTTGAATTGTAACTAATGAAAAGCCTGACAGTGTACGATACATATGTAAAGCAAAACTAAAATATGTTTTAAATTGGATTTGTTGTTAGGATTAATACAGAATGATGGCCTTATTGCAAATAAATCAACTTAATCTGGTTGGAGTTTTTTTTTTTTTTTTTTTTTTTTTTAAAATCTGTAGTCCAATTTGATTTGTTCTTATAAAACATTCCTAAAAAAAAAAAAGTGTGATAACCTTTCCAAATAAACTACTTCTGGCATCAGGCAGTGCTCTTTGCTTTGGCCCGCTGGTAGTAAATATTTGAGTGTGTGTACAGACAGATTTGCAAGCAGAGAAAAAGTTTTGAGGACAAGCAAAGCTAGAACTTTTAGCTTAAAAGATATTCTGAATCTGCAACAGAAATGATATGGACCTACAGTAGATTCCAGTAATAAACAGGTTTTTCTTTGCTCAGTATCTCCAGAGCTGCATGCTCTCTGCTTTGGCAGACATGCATGTTTTTTAAAGTATGGCGTTTAGGGCCAGAAGGGCAGTGGTACCAGCCAAATACTGTAACTAGCTGGAACATTTCAATGTTGCAATCTTAGCAGAGAGACTTCTTTCGCCACAAGGCAAACAATAATATAACTGATTTGAACAAACTTAACACACCAGAGAGCTGAACCTGATCAATACATTGATTCCTCCTGTATTTGTGCCTGCATTGAACAATGGTTTTCAATACAAGTACAAACACACCCATACATCCATGTAGGTTTGTTATGATATATACCAAAATATAATGATGTGGAAAGAAGTTCATCTTATTTTATTGACTCAAATATTTTCTTAGTATTTTAAATAGAACAAAATACTGAAAAAAACATGTTTTCTGGTATTTGAGATCTAAAGCTGTAACTGATTTCTGTAGAATGAAACACATTCATCTAGACATGAGAGCCGTTATGAAAATTGTTTCACATTATGATGAAATAGAAAGATGGTAAATATTAACACAACTATTGTCCAGCCCAAAAGTTGTTATTGTCAGTGAAGGATTTATTTTTTAAAAAATTAGATGATTGCTATGATTTACAGACATATACTATTTAGAAAATGATCTATCAAAATAGCTCAGGCCAGCAGTGGCTTTGAATAATTTCATAGACAGAAATCAGAGGCACATTGACTTTTTTGACTACATTATTAACCAAATACAGTTGCTGGAAGCAGCAGAAAACATATGCAGCTCCTGTGCATAACGACTCACTGGATGTTCTACAATTTGACAAGATCCAATAATGTGGATCTCAACGATTCTCTCTGCAGTCTGTGCTCTGAAATCAAAGTAGCAGCTGGAATTAAAACGGTATCGACTGTCTTTGAAAATTAAACATATTATTTTAGTATTCAGTGAGCTTGTTGATAAGCAAAATTACAGTTTGAGTTGGAGGGATGAAGTTTTCCTATGAAACTTCTGCAGGGCCTCACAACTTGGCTTTGCCTGGTGTAACCTGGAGGTTCTGCAGCTTCATAGCCATGCCCATGTTGCCTGTGATCTTCAGCTTCCCTTTGAAGAATGCCTGAGGAGACAGGAGATCAGAGGAGAAAGATAAACAGTCAAGTTCCAACTTCAAGAAAAGATACTTTTAATCTTACTACTGTTACTGAAAGACTCCAGGCTATAGAAAACATACTTTTTTTGAATAACTCAAGTACAGTGACGTATTAGAGGAGATGCTAGATTTAGAGGTAAACTGTACTGCAGTCTAACAGCAGGATACGCTGACAGTTCAACAAATCAGAGCTTATATCTCTAATGAGGCTCAGAAAAGAATAAAACGAAGCAAGGACTGATGTTTGTGGGTGTACTGGACTGAGCAGTTTATTTTCTTGTGTTGACATTCACATAACTTGACAACATTTTAAATAAACAACACAACAACTAAGAACGTAAAAGAGATTTTTAAAAAGTAGCAAAGACTGAACTAGCATAAACCCAGTTTTTACTTTTTTGATTTGTTAGATGCTCGGGAGCTCGTTATCTTCTGACAGTTAAGCTGTAAGTGGGCTGTTATTCAAAGCTCTAAACCAGAGCCAGGCGCCCCTAGTTTGAGGTCAGAAAACAAACACATTTCCCACACAGCTGGTGTGAACAGACTGAAAAGGTGCTAAGATCTGAAGTGTTGTGTTTTTCACTCATTTGCCATCTTATACCTGTAGTAGCTTTCTGTTTTAGGCTACATAAAAGTGAGTTAATGGTTAATCTTGATCGGTATCAATAAAATCTTGACACGGGCGTTATATGCATTTTATTGATGCTGTATACAGAGGATCTGTAAATAAATGTAAAGATATCTGATTTCCAGTTGAATATAGCTGTATGGGCAGAAATGCATTCCTCAAACTTTCCCTCTGTCAGCAGAATATAATATAATAAGACATTTATCATTTACCATATTTCTGAGAGCTTAAGGTGAGGCTACTGACACTATTTACACCTTTGTACCATTGAATTTAAAAAATGATGACTTTCCTCTGGCTGAATAAATCAGTGGAGTGGAATTTGTTCAAACATGAAATGTTCCACTGGGTGTAAAGTTGGTAAATGTACATGTGACATGTCTTTTTTAACAGACAGCTCTCAGTGAAAGCAAATATAAATTCATAGAAAGAAACAACAAACCAGTTCAGCTGCCTAAAAAAACCTCATGTACCCAGATACAGGGAACTTCATGGGAATTAGGATTTAAATATTAAATATATATATAAATATTTTCACAAACTGAATCATTTAACTTATATTTTATTCATGTGCAAAACAGACAAAGATATTGTTACTACATAATTACACACCGTTTGTGGGTTCAGCTTTCCTGTCATCAGATCCAGAAGATCGGCATCACTCATGGCTATGGTGCAGTCTGCCTTTTTACCTAAAATAAAGAAGAATTGAAGAGGGATTTATTTATTATGGCTGAGAACAACAACAACATACCAAATGCATTAGAATTTAAAATGCAAAAGCATGCAAAAACAAATTCATATTTGCAGTTCATTTTAAACATATAGAAAAGGAGTAAATTATTTTATGTATTATGTATAATGTCGGATATATTGGAGAAAGACACACAAAAGGTAAATGTTAAGTCATCATAATTACAATACTTTCATTTTCTTCTTTCACTGACACGTCTTAGAAAGCTTTCTGACTCATATTTTCTATATCCTGACTGAAAACTGGCCCGCTGTGTTCTGTGGTTTCTCAGGATAAAATGTCTGAATGTCATCATCAGCCTGTTAAAACAGGATACAACATTTTCTATCATCATAAAAACCGCCATGAGTTCGGCTTCAGGCATAGTGATGTATCAATATGCTATTGATCAGGCATCAATTTTTTTTCTGTAGAAACAGCATGCAGAGTGTGTGTGTTGAATTGCTGAGAGTCCCTCACAGTCATACAGCCCTTAAAAAATATGTGCTGCACTAAAGCAATGCCTCTTTGATACAACCTAAAGAAAAAGTGAATGTTATATGCTTTAAAAGGCAGTATTCACTGCAGAGTTATGAACCACACATTGTACTGTTCAATAAAATATATATATGTATTGATCGAGCTGCACACTTTATATCTCAGCTATATATTTTGCCTTTTATTGACCAATATGAAAAGGAAAGAAGACTAATGAATGCATTTCATTCCTCCTCAAACCTGAGCTAAATCTTTCTTTTTTTTTTTTTTAGATATTTTGTTTAAATTCATGCTTTCTAAATTCCAGTCTTCTTCTTCCCTTCCTTTCTTGGTGCATGGATGTGTAAGTGGCCTTGTACACATGCACAATACAAACAAAAGGGGGGACAACTCTTTGAAACATTGCTCCATTGTATTATTAGTGGTGTACCTTTACAGTACAATTTGAAGCATTTTACAGACGACATCTTTCAGCCCTAGTCAGGTCAGAATACTTGACTTAAAAAGTTGACATTGAGTAACTTCATTTGGGCCAAATTTGAGTCAATGTTAGACTGAGATTATTGAAACGTTCATCTTTGTGAATCAAGGCCATAGACCCAGAATGAGAAAAGACATTTTTAGCTAGCACAGATAAGAGAAACCCCTCTCGAGCTCACTTAGGGTTTAATTTTAAAATTCAATAAGGTACGGTCACCTTCCTAAATTGAAGTACATTACAAGAAACTGAGTTAAATCCCCAGCTAATCAATTTGACAACATTACAGAATCAATCCGTTTGATTTTCAAAGGCAACTGGACTGGTATATTAGCTCCTGTCCACAGTTTCTACCATGTTATCAGACTAGGATTTCCAAATAAAAATATAAGGAATGTACAGGTTACACACTGGACAAGCAAAAGAAAGAAAGAAAGAAAGAAAGAAAGAAAGAAAGAAAGAAAGAAAGAAAGAAAGAAAGTAAGAAAGTAAGAAAGAAAGCACTGGTTTTGAAAAACCTTTTTTGCCGCACAACCTGTGCAACACAACATCTTAGGATATCCCTGAACATTTCTTTTCATTTCAAGAACATTCAGTCATATGAAAAAACAGTGGTAACCTCAGAAATAATGGCTTTGATCCATTAGATCCAAAGAACATCACAGAGGGAGACAGCGTAATGGAAACAGTCAGGTGGCTATTTATGAAAGTGTGTGTGTGTGAGAGAGAGAGAGAGAGCGAGAGAGAGAGAGAGAGAGAGAGAGAGAGAGAGAGAGAGAGAGATTTTAGTTTTATGTTTTCACATTCACTGCTGCAGCATTATCACTCTTTAAATCCATCATAGAGGCTATCTAAAAGATAAATTCAGTTATTTGGAAATTGAGCCCGCTCTTCTGATGACTGCCATGATGTTAAAATTACTTTATTGGAGAGCTTTACACTACTTTAGAACTGCATCTGTCTAATACACATCCAGAGGGCCAAAACAATCCCTAACATCTGAAAACAATGACATCTTATCCTTTCATTTGTATTGCCAACACTTCCTTATCACATTGAAACAAAACCCTACCAATTGTGAAGAGCTTCTCCATTTGAAGCCTGGCCTTATTTATTTCTTATGGAAAATGAGCAAATGAAAAAAGTTGTTCATACTCAGTTTCTAAAACAGATATGTGTGTGTGTGTGTGTGTGTGTGTGTGTGTGTGTGTGTGTGTGAGATGTCTGTAAGAAAAGAGAGAGCCATGTGAAATACTATAATAACAGTAGACCAAAGGGCACCGTGTGCATACTACTGCTAAGAGGTGGGTGTTAGTGTGTGAAAATAGGCTGAGATAGAGGTGCCATTGTGTGAAAATGATTGTTTTCACAGCGTTTTAACTCTGTCTGATAGAGATTTCTTAGTGTGTATTATTAGAGCATTGTTTATGCATTGTTTATGAGAATCCCTCAGCTCTGTCATAATATGCAATATTATGTCATATTGAACAGAGTCAGGTGGGAAAATAAGACTCAGGATGAAAATAACTGAAAATATATTTTCTTTCTGAACTCATATAATATCAGAGCACAGGCTAATTCAATATACTAGTAAGGACAAACTCGACACCTCTCAGGTTAATCAGATGCAAACAATAACATCTCACATCTCACCAGAAATGTAAAACTACAAATGCTGATTTTCTACGCATGATGTCCAATGACTGAAAAAGTCTGTAAGGATATTACTGATCAGTATGAAAACATTCAAGTCCCCCTCCACTCGAAAATGTTTTGCTTGGATGGTTGAGCTTCACTGTGTAGAATGATGTATGTGCAAAGTTTGACACTAGAAGGCTGTTTTCACATTCATCTGTTCAAAGTGGAAAGTTTCTCTAAGCTCACTGGAAATCTCAGTTTAACACGTACCGATGAGAGGGATTTGTGACATCATAACTACTGTAGTTTGGAGCCAATCGTGGTCCAATATGCGACTTACACAAGCGTGATGTGGAAACTTGAAGCCTCCAGTGCACAAACACCGAGAATGAACTTTAAAATGAAGTAGGAGACATCTTTTGTCCAGCAGTTCAACTTTTGAAATAAACAACATTTGCATATTCATAGATTCTGGATTTTTAATGAGGTAGAGGGAGTATATAGCATTTTAAGAATTTCTAACCAGGTAATTGACCTTTTTTTATGGAAACATCACAAACAAAGTATTATTCAAAGCAGATTACTTTTAAATGTCTTAAAACTAAAAAGGATTGTTGCAGCTTTCAAGAAGGTGTGGGAGGCTTTTATAAATGCCTTGCCTCTAATTAAATGTGATGTATGACATTTGAACACCATGTATTTATTTGTAGCCACCACACTTCCTTTCATTGACAATATGTACCTTCCTAAGTATGCATATGTTCTGGCATTATTATTTGATTCTTTTATCTTTCGTCTCACTACTTGCATTGACTTGGAGCTCCGGAGAATGCTGCGTCAGGAGCCTGAACAGCAGAGTAGGGATTTCTAGCACAGCTTCACCTACTGCTAAGGTGCCACGGAGAAGTAAAAGTCTGAAATGTTCTTTGTAGTGTGTTGTATGCTAACCCTGATGAAGGCCACAAGCCGTTCTTTATACTTCTTTGACCCCTTCACGAGTGTGAGTGACACACAGTTGTTGGATAGTGAAATGGTTTTAATTTTATATATTTATGGTTTTTAAATGATTTCACTTTTTTTCCAAATACTAGTACTGACTACACTGGACATCTAAGTTGTCATCCAATAAACAGATCTTTGCAAAAAAAAAAAAAAAAAACCAGCAGAGCTTAACAACTTAGTTTAGATACATACCTGGGTCATTGGTGACAGAACCTTTGCCATTTTTCACATCCACCACCCAAGTCGCCTCCTTCCCATCTGGTCCATCTTTCACTTTAAAAACGAACACTCCGCCAACCTTCTTGACGACCTTCTCTCCTTCCTGCGGGGAGTCGAGAAGGCTTTTAAGCTCCATGAAATAGTCCTTGTAATATGATGGCTGCAGCAGCTGCCCACACATTTCAAATCAAATACTTAAACTATTCATTGTAAAGTGAAAAGTGCTTTTTGAAGCATTTAAATCAAAAGGTACATGGTTTTGTCTCAGAGAAATTACCTCAGCCAAAACGTACTTCTAATGAACTACAATAACATACAAGGAATAATCATGTCTGAAAAGATTCAAGTGTAAACCACATCAATGCGTTTAATATCAAGTGATATAATGTCTGTCAGGTTAACAAAACTATAATTTGATTGAACTATTTCGCAATCAATATGTTTGCAGGCTATGAATACAGTGTTACAGTGTTTCCTGTCTTGCAGAGATTCAGACATGGTCTTTGTCCAAATATGCAGCCACACGAAACTCACTCCTCATTTATTTCAGCGAAGAAGGAGGAGGATATGTATTGGCTTCCCATGGCCTCACATAGAATTCACTGTGACTGAACTTTGACACACAAAATAGTGATTCTTTTTCTGACATTCAGCCCATGAGGGAGCAGGTGAGATTGACCCCTAGTTCAGGAAGTATTGATTGTTTATATCCTTATTCATATGACTGCATGCACAAATAATACACACAGCTGTGCAGGAGGGTTTGATATAAAAAAAAGAATACATTTCTTAGCTTGTGGCCTGCCTGAGAAAGCCATACAGCTTATGCTTAGAACTATGTTCATACAGTCCACTTTTTGCCACTGTGTGTGAGTAAATTTTAAATTTCACTGTATGTACTTGTTATCCATCCATAAACTTTACCTGCCAAGCAAAAAAAAACAAAAAAAACAAGTACCCTCTCTTGAAAACACTGCCTTTTGAAGAAACACCCACCAAATTGGCAGCTTATAGGCAGGAGTGACTTTTGGAATGAATTGGGATTGCGTGAACTTCACATTTATAATCCTACCATCTGCCACTTCAGGTGTTTCAGCAGCTTCACAACTGACCACTCCAACATATGATTATCACAGCTCTCCTCTGCACTCCAAGGGTTTAGGAGTGAGATGAGAATGCCTCACCAGTGTGGAATTGTTTAGGAGCTGCGGTGCTGCAGAGAGACCACTCTAAATGTTTTCATTTCAGAGTTGGCATTCATCTTTCACCTACATAGCAAAGATATTTTTGCATTGTATTTGCTGGAGAGTGCTCTACAAATAAAGATGATATTTAGGGCTGTAGTCTGCTGGTCGACTAGTCGATTAGCTGGTCAATATGCTCTTATCAACTAAATTCTCATTGGTTGAATAATCTCTTTTACTTTAAACTCTTGGTAGCATAGCTCTGTTAAGGGATAGGGTGTAATATGTTTGCATATTGAGTGGGAAAGAGCGAGCGGCAGAAAAGTGATGGCGAATGTGAGCAGAGCAGAGGAAGAGGTTAGCAGTAAGTTGTCGGTCTTGAAATAAATGTACAGTACAGACTACAGCATGTCAGTTAATAAATACAGCAGCTTGTCAAGACCCCCAAATGCTGAGAAAGTGAAGGGGGTTAGCTCCAAAGTTAGCAACAATGGTTTAGCCTAACCTGAAGATGCTAAACAGAGAAATAGAGATCATTAACGGAGATCTGTGTGGCTGCTGAGTTCACTCTGTCCCCTAACATCCAACAATTTTTAATCCCTCCCTCCCCCTCACTAATCGATTAGTTAAAGATTATGTACGATTTCAGTCAACTAAGATTTTCTTTGGTTGACTACAGCCCTAGTAACAACCTTTACTCTTCTTTGATGAAATACTTATGCATGTATTATTATATTTGCCTAACATAACGATCAGTAGACTAAAGGAAGAGAAGGGATATGGATGCATTTAATTGGATGCAGACATACTGATATCCCAAAATCAAGCACAAAGTTTCAAGATTAAAGTGTGAGAGGAACTTTCGTTAGTTACAGCATGCTGGTGTACCTCCTGTAGATGTTTTTCAATCTCTTTGAAGACAGGGTAAGCTTTAAACCCCTCCAGACCACTGCCAGAGCTGGTGGGAACTGCACCTACATGGGGCCTGTGAGAAGCAGAAAAAACTGATACAACGGCACACACTATGTGGAAAAAAATGGTTTCAGTCATCTGAGGTTCAACTTTGATTCAGTTACATGTGAAGTTGTATAAATCCAAAGTTTTTCGATCCAGATGTGTTGCAAAAGCCAAATAATGAAGAGAAGAACTGGAGATGACATAATGTAAGACACAATGTTCAACTATGGGTCATTAAATTTCTCTTTAGGACAATAAAGCAAAGACTGACAGACTGACTACAGCATACTAAAGAATACATAATATACCAACAACAAAGGTTAGAAAATAAACTTCCCATTAAGTATCTGACTGAACCAATAACAGATCGTTAGATAATTTCTTGCTCACCTGGCCCCCTGTGGGAATCCCATCTTGTATAGAGTGACAACCACAGCTCCTCCTAAGCCAATATTGTGTTGCAAGGCTACTTTTGCTCCTGGGACCTGCCTCCTGTCAGCCTGTCCACGGAGCTGCCAGCACAGCTCTGCACACTGTGCCAGACCTAAGACAGCAGGACAGAAGGTGAGGGTGACATGAGTCATAAACATGGATGTGGTGTCGTGGCAGTGTGAGTACCTAGCAATATAATTTATTGCTGATGATGTTGAAAAATGCATCCACACACCGACACACAAACTGGATACACAAGAGGTACATAAAATAAAGTGAAAGAGGAAAAACATAAAAACAGGTGGAGAGGTTTTGCTGTCATTTTCAGAGTCTACTGTTTCTAGGCCTTGGTTCATTACATTTAAACTTTGTGAGTTGATTCAGACTTTGAAATGCAGTTCCAGGAAATCCACAGAAAATCCACATTTTGTAGGTCAAACAACACTGAAAACGACTGTTTGACCTACAAAATGTGGATTGGATAACTGGAATATTTACATTTACTTAAGAAATGCATGTGATTGCTGTATCTGCTGCTGCTTGTCAGCCTGGCTTCTGAAAGAGTCCCGGCAAGAAGTATTGGTGATTTATGTCTGAAGATGCTACCCAAAATCAGCGGTAATTGAATCATGCCTTCAAGAGATATGGTGGTGTTTTATTAATGTACACAGGGTGGGACTATTGGTGCCATGCTTCAGTAGGTCGTGCACATGCTCATGGAGAACTTGTGACAACAGAATTGTAGAAATATCATGTTATATTGTTACTGTAGCGCCCCCTGTGGATAGAATTATATCAAACGTTACACAGTTGTGTAATATGGCTGTATGTACAAATTTCCCAAATTTGGTTGCAACAGAATTTAGCATTGAAGAGTTTACAGCCTACACCGTGGGGGCCAATTACAGACCAAAAGTAAGTGATATCAACAAACAAACCCACAAGTTTTGTTCAGGGCTATCTAAATATGGTATGTACCATCTTTAGGACAGGACAGATGAAAGATGAAATATGTGCCAAAGAGGCAAAAAATATGTTTACCAAAAAATCCAAAATGGCATTAAAAAAAAAGTGCAACCGTTTTTTAATGGCCATCAAATCAGCATCATCCAGGAAACCCACTGGACAAAAATATTTCTTCTACTCCTAATGGTTCAGGAGTTATTAGCCAAAACATAGAACACTATAACAATAACTGACCGCAATGTGGTGCTATTACATGCACCTGTGTAACAAGTCTAATTACTTTAGCATGTATAGTATTTGAGATTTTGATGAATGTATATGCACTTCCATAGACAGCCATTCAAAAAATGTCTACAGTAAAAAATGTATATCTCAATAACCGTAAGAAAAGTAATAGCCCCTGTGAGACACATATGTTTTACATGTGAAAATTAAAATCAGATTACAACAATAAATTTAAAATATTTAAAAAATGTGAGTAGATTTGATCCAAAAAACATACGGAAGAAGAAAATCAGCAGATTGGGAGCACCTCTGTTCAACTCTACATAGTGCTTCCCTTAGCAGATCTTCAATCATTGGACTACTCAGATATACTGTCACCTGACAACAAGGCAGGTTCAGTAATATTAGGGGCCACGGGTAAAGTTTGTCTTGCTTTACAAAGTGGGACAACTTACATTGATTTCGGTACAGTTAAAATTGTTTTTCGGGACAGTTTGGGGACGGTGGTGAAAAGAGTCTGGAGCCCTAGGTGAAAGACACTAAAATGGTCCTTATAGCTGAGGTGAAACTGAGGAGTCAGAAGATAATTCTTTGTGGGTTTGTGTGGCATGTGTGCATTTTTGCCCATTTATTTAACTTAATTTTTGTAATTTTTTTTTTTTCTTTTTTCATGATAATAAAACATAACAAGGCAATGTGCCTTAACATTTTTGGGAATTGATTCCTTTTCTTGTAGACATTGATTTCCTATTTCTGTGTTTGTAATTGTCTCCATACATTTTTCAATACAAGTGCCTTGACAAAAGGGTTTTTTCTTTGTCGCTGTCATTTCAAAATATCTGTAATCAGCTGGGAAATATTGTCAAAAAATATTTCTGGTCTAAATATCCATTTCTTCTTAATAGAACTTTGGTGGATAATAAAAAAGAAACTTGGTGTGGCTATAATCCTTTCATATGTCTCAGTCCCCAGGTGAAGACACTTAACTAAATGTAAAACACAATAGTGTCACAGACAGGGGTGACAAGTTGACTCATAATATGACAACTCACTCCCTAATCTCGCCAGGGTCAGCTCCTGAGCTAGCGTTATAGCTAAGCATTTCATCCCATCTGCTTAATGAGCTTGTGCATTTCTCCATTATCCCAATAAGCTAAAGGACTTATGGGTAAAGACCTCTTCATGGTACGTCTTTCACCTTCTGCACCACTAATCCTCACCACGCAGACTTGTTTGTGTGAGAGCAATTTTGTCTAAATGCCAATTAAAAAATGCACTGCAGGGTCCCCCGGGCAATTTATTAAAATAAAGAGCCTCTAGAAATCACTGTGGACACATATTTCATACACAATGAAAAAGGACCTTTCGGAGTGACTAAGTACCAACAGCCATCCATTAAATTCTTCTGGAGAGTAGATTTTAAAAGTGCGTGACAAAGGATGATCACAAGTCTTTTCATTTCTGAAGAGTAAAGGCGTGTCGCAATTCACAATCAAGCCGCGCACCGCTTAGACTTCAAGGTCCCCTACGTGTCATGTCAACACAGAAAATCTCACACTCTTGAGGTGGCTCACACTACCTCCTCGAGAGGGTTCCCTGCATGGGTCATTCAATTAGCCGTTGATACCTCTGCTCACAGTGTTCCTGAGGGAAGAGGTCAGAGCTTTACGACCAAGATTAGGAGCAACACCATGGATCAGACAGAGCTTAGCTGACTGGGGCACTCGCACACTAGGAGAATGACCCGGGAGATGGGAGGAGTATTGATGATATGGATGGGGGGGGGGGGGGGGGGGGCTCAGATTGGGGAGTTTGATGCAGGAGAGAGGGGGAGCAGCAGAGAGAAAGACAAATGAGCACGAGCACAGCACCGTTTCACCTTGTTATCACTCATCCAGTGTGTGTGTGTGTGTGTGTGTGTGTGTGTGTGTGTGTGTGAATATATGTTTGTTTGTGACAGTGCACACAAACCTGAGCAGATGTGACTATGAATTGGAAAAACGTGTCTTCCCTCTCAGATGAAGGCTAAAAAGGATCCCTTTTATGCCGTTATAATCCTGGTAACCATCACTGTGAGACATATGCCACCTGGTGGCCAGTGTGGAAACAGTTTGGCAGAGCTTGAATCGATACCCCAGGGCATTTATGACAAATGCCTTTGACTCTGATCCAGATTGGATTATGTAATGTTGATATTGTATTACAGTATATGACAAGAGGATCAGCGTACCTGTGGCACCCAGAGGATGTCCTTTAGAGATGAGACCACCACTAGGGTTGATCACAAACTTGCCACCATAAGTGTTGTCCCCTCTGTCAATCAGCTCTCCCGCTTTACCTGCAGAACAGGATATACAGTAGTGGAGAGTGTGGAATTTACAGTATAATATTACATGTTAATATCATCAGTACATGCATAGTATTAACTAAGTTGATTCAAGTAAACATAGCTATGATTACATATAGTAGCACCTTTTATATTTTATTTTCTGTAAAAAAGATTAAAACAATCACAAGTGAAGACATAAAAGTAAAAATAGAGTAAAGCAACGTCTATTTGATAAGGAAGATTGTAACCTATGATGTGTATTATTAATTAATTACAATTATTATAAATACTACAAAGTTGATCTGATGTACAATATGTATGTAATTATATAAATGCTGCACTAAATTGCATGGCTATGTCTAGAACCAAGGAAATCACCAACCCACAAATTATACTAAAAGCAACTGATTAATGTCCAACATATTAAACCCAAACTAATTTAACTTTGCACTGAACATATGTCTGCAGTCAAAGACACCACTTGGTAAGTATGAAAGTAGTTTCATCCACATATTACATAAGAAAGTTTTTTGAAAATTATCTCTAGAGTGGATACACAGTATTTTTATGAGTTGTCAACAACACTGATGTAGCTGATATGGTTGGATTCTACAGTGCGATGCTGACTTTCTGTTGCCTCCAACTCTCTGCGCTTACTCAATTTGAAAAGCTGATCAAACAAAACAGGTGTTGAGGATAAGAGATTTGTTGTGGAGATCGTTCCTGACACAGATACCTGGGCTGGGACTTCGCTACACGCATTTCTTAGTAGCTCTGATCCCCTATTTGGATAAATGACCTCAAGTTCCACCTGTACAATAATCCTAATGCCTGGATGTTTCAACAAGATCTGTGACGATTTCTAGATCGTGTCTCTCAGTGTGACACAAGGCAGGCAACTAATTAATTGATTAACTCTTAAAATCCTCATTACTGTATCTCATGCAATAATGTTTCATGTAGGACCTGACAGCCAAATACACTCATAACTCACTAAGGATAAAGCAAATTGTATCTAAATTCTAGTTCATTTGATCATTCTACAAAGCAGAATCCTTTGTTTTGAGTCTGGGAATTTAACACAACATTGTCACACACCTTTTGCTCAGTTTAGCATCCTTGGTGATCCTTGGTGATGATGTAGGGGAAACACTGATGTGGACATCAGCATATGCTCAATATTTAATAATTTATATCAAGATAGGGCAAAAAACTTCAATAAGGACATTTTTAATCCAGTCCCAGTTTCATGTCTATACATTCCCCTAAAAATTAGGCAGTGTAAAATGTTTTCATTCCTGCTCTAATCCTCAAACAGTTTTAAAAGATGAAGTTTTAAAACAGTGGGAGGATAAAGTAGGGTAATAAGAGCTGTAGCAGTACCTTCTGGGCATAGCCCCAGAGCCTCATACGTGATGAGCTCATTGGCTGAGAAGCAGTCGTGCAGCTCGACCACATCAACATCACTCGGCTTCAGACCTGCAGCCTCGTAACATTTCTTGGCAGCCAACCGAGACATGTCATATCCCACCTGAAAAAAACAAAAAGAGATATGTTTAGAAATGTATTCATAGAAACAAACGAATAATGAAGTTGCAGTACATTACAAACACTTGAGACTGTTAGAGGAGTAAAACTTTAGCTGAAAATAAGTATTTTCTTTCATCATCATCATCAGTTCAGTCATCATCATTTAAGTTGAATCAAGAAAAACATACTTCTCCTTGTCTGGTTCTGATTGTACGTATTACAGGTGAGTATTACGAAAAAAAGGATACAAGAGCTGGGAATTTTCAGAAAAAAAAGCATTCCACATTTCTCACCATCTTAATGCAGCTGTTTTCATCGAACGTAGAAGCGGTATCTGTCACCATCTCTTGGGCCACGATCTCCACTGCCTGGTTCTCCAGGCGGTGTCTCCTGACGAATGCCTCGCTTGCCAAGACTGCTGCTCCAGCACCGTCTGATGTAGGGCTGATGAGTCAGGAAGACCAGCATGAACACACATGGTTGTGTGAGGAACTGAAGCAATTATCATCAATTCGCAGTCTTTCTCCCGGTGTAATTATATTCATGTACTCCCTAGGTGCGCTCAGAACTAGATTACAAATGTACTTGAAATGTGTGAGTTTCTTACCAACACTGCAGCAGAGTGAGATATTCAAACACCTTCCTGGAGTTCATCACCTGCTCCAAACTGTACTCGTCCTGGAACTGGGAATAACTGCATGCATGCACACACACATGTTGTCACATTAGTGTTAAGTACATATAGAAGAAATCATTTGTTTTTAGAGTTATCTGTGTCTTACGGGTTGTTGGTGGAATGCTTGTGGTTTTTCCAGGCAATTTTGGCAAAGTGTTCTGGTTTAGTGCCTGGAAGAGATTCAAACATTGACACAAACATTTGTTACACATAATGTAATTCACAGATGCAAACATAAGTTAACAAAACAACACCCCAGTGCAAAAGAAAAAGAACATAACTTTAATATTTAAGATCTTGAAAGTGATTAGCATGTACCATATTTCTCCATGTGCTCCCTGCCAGCGTTGCCAAACATCTGTGGTGCTGCTGGAGCCGCTGCCATCCCATAACGGTTGATCATCACCTCCATGTGCTTATCCATGGGATTGGTCCTGTCCATGTACTACAAACAGGTATTTTTGACAGTTTACTTTTCAAAATGTTTTTTACCTCATACAAAAAAAGACAAGCTGACTTTGCATTTATACACAAACAAACTGGGATTTCTAAGTCAGGAGACAAATACACCATAAACATCTGGAGTGAGCTAACATACTGTGATTTGACGTTTTTCTGATAAGATACTGACGTGTTTCTACATTTTTTTGGTTACATTAGAGCGAGAAATAAATCTTGAATCACTCTCCTTCCTGTAATAGAAATTCCCTCTGTTGTGTCTGCTTTGTGTCTTATTTTTTAGTTAATTAATCAATTAGGTGTATTTTAGTTGATTTTCCTGCTTTTCAGCCAGAACATCAATGCTACTAGCAAACTACAACTACAGGAGGTGGACTCTATAAGAATAATGTGTATATTATACAACATCCATTCAATAATCTGTGAAGATTATAACTCATGTTTTGTTTTGGTATGTGATGTTGTTGCAGTAGTAGTGAGATACTGTAAAGTGTTCATGTTATTTTGTCCATCTCTTCAGCATCCAGTACAACACTACACAATGTGTAGTTTTATACCTTTGAGGACAAAGATCCTCTCTCCATCCTCTCAAACCCGAGGGCAAGCACACAGTCAGCAAGACCTGCAAGAGGACATGAAAATATTAGTTTATGCTGCAGAATTTGAGTCTTTTCTTCTGTAGTGAGACCAAGTCATCTTTTTTTAAAAAAGTCAATTTTGAGGAGTTTATCACTGCTTGACTCACCTCCCTGGACCAGCTGGCGTGCCATGAAGAGAGCAGTGGAGCCTGTGGAGCAGTTGTTGTTGACGTTGATGATGGGGATCCCGGTCAGGCCCAAGGTGTGGTAAATGGCCCTCTGGCCACATGTAGAGTCGCCTGAGAGAGTAAGGACAGTGATGAGAAGGTAATTTACGGTTATAACGTGTATAATATACAGGATGTTAAATGAGGGTCGTGAAAGCATATATTGTACATATGTAAACAGTATATAACAATCACATTTTCATGGAGATTCAACATGAAGGTCTTACCATAGACATATCCTACACAGGCTTGTTCGATGGCAGAATATGGGATCCCTGCATCTGCTAGGGCCTTTTCACCTAAAATGTACACATGCCGTAATAAAACACTGTAGTTCATGTTATACAACAAGATATAATTAACAAGTTTTCAGATACAATATCTTTGGAATCACTGAACAAAGTCCATATTCTGTAAAGATAAGCACCTGCTTCTTTGGCCATATCAGGGTAGTCATAGTCGCCTCGAGCTCCAGGCTTGTCAAACTGCAGAGAAACACAGAAAAGCCAGAAACACTCAGTCACTGTCACTCAGCATAAGCACTCACACCTAGTTTTAATGCTTGAGCAATTAAGTTTATATTAGTGAACGTTCAGATGTAATTTCTTTTACATTAGTAAACATACAACTCTACTTTATAACACATCTGTTTTCCAAGTTTGCAAATCAAGTTGTTTGCTTCGAGAATATTAACAATGCAATATCTACATTGAATGATCAAATAGAGAAGACAGGGACACAGCAGCACATATAAGGTAGTATCAGTGGCATTAAGCACTGAAATGCACTAAGCTAATATTATGTCAGTACATGAAAAACATGAATAGTTGTAAATGGGAACGTGTCAAATCCACTGGGAGTGCTGTTTCATTGTGATGGGCTTGATCAGCATTCAGAGGTCTGAAAGCTTCCTGTCTGTTCTTGCAACTTGTACATGAAGACAGCAGACTTTACTTGAAACTTGCTCTCATAGACTTTTCTTGAATAACATGAGAGTTGACTTGTCCTGGAGGACCTAAAACGACTCTGGAGTTACAGTTCATAACGTTAGCTGCCAGGTGACCCTTAACACAGTTTGTAACTCTGCTGTTGACCATGAACTATGGACTGGAAAAGTGGACAGGGGAGGCATGGGGTAATTTACAGATTCAAATACGTCGAGTATTTGACCCAAACCCATAACTTAGCTATCTTACCTACGAAAATCGACAACTTTTAAAGAAAGAAGCCACAAAACTGAACATAAACTGCACTAATGTTGCTTTGTTATGGCTAACTTAGCTAGCTAATGTTTACTATGTGTTACTGTCGGTTGTGACAGAGATTAGAGAGCTCACAGCACAATATCAACAACACAAATCAATGCAAAATGATACGTTATTGTTAGCTAACGTTAACTATAACATTAAAGTATAAAAGCAGTCGTTTTGGAGTGAAACATGCACTGCAGTCTACAGTTAGCCACCTATGCTAACTTCAAGTCTTGCAAAAGGTCGTCCATGCAGAGGACTGAGACAGTAAAGATATACATTATATTACCTTTGTCATCCCCACACCGATGACAAACACCTTGTTCTTCTTTGCTGGTGCCATGGTCGCCCCTGTTCTGCAGCTGGTTCAGACAAACACACTTCTGCCAACAGCAGCACTGACAGGAGCCACTATACAACAAAGATGCTCTATGTCTGAGCTGATGTGTCACTCGGTGCGGACTAAACAACACTTTTCTGTCTGCCACTGAGGGCAATGGATGGAAAGTTATCCTCATGGAAAAACACTGTTCCTCTTAGAATCTGTGGTAAAGCTTTACTTTGAAGGCGTTTAACGAATTTTCTGTAAATTTGCATGTATTTAACAATTAATTTTTAATTTTTAAATGCACAAATTCTTCATACATCGGACCCTTTTAACTGAGATTGCTTCTTAAAAACTCAACAACTCTACAGTAAGCATATTTCCTGCATACTATCAAATCATATAACCCTTCCAAAGAAATGTACTAAATCAGTACAGTTAAACAGCAGTTACATTTAGGAAACCAAGGGGGGGGGGGGGACTACTTAATTGATACTTAACAACTAAACCAACTTCACACTTTGTTCTGTTTCTTCTTGTAATTTGTACCAAATTAAATGCACTACCCTCTGTAAAATGTCCCAGTAATGACACATTAAATGGCAGCAAATTACTCAGAAGATTTCAAAGAAATTAGTATAAAATTAAAGGATCTGTAAAATAAGGTGTTACCAAATCTGTTTATTTAAATAATGTCCCAATAACATTCTAGCAATAGTTCGGCTCCTAGAGCAGGCTATCTTTCTAACTCTAGCTTCCATTTATCTTGTTTTTATTTCATCACAATACGATTCAGTTTAAATTTTACTAATATTACAAGTGTGTGTGTGTGTGTTTGTGCATGTTTACTTTTAAAGGGTAACTGTTTATGTTTCCTTTAACTTTTATAGGTCTACTATTTGTTAAATATGGGATCCAATCCTGATCAGTTAACGGTACCTTGAAATACAAACAGAGTGAGAGCTCTTCAATTCCTCCCTGTTCAAACACCTACAGGTCTCTCCAGTGAGCAAACCTTGCTCCTCATTTAATATTTTTTCAAATAGGACATGTGTACATTTGGTCAGTATAATATTTGCTCGGTATATTTTTTCAATTTCTCATGTACTAAGCTCATATGACACATTTTCCATACATGACACAATTCTAATGAGGGGATGAATAAATCCTGTCTGAACTCACTCAAATGTCCAAAGAAACTCAGAATTTTCACTATCCAATTTTATTGAGGCAGTAAAAAAAAAAAAGCCTTGACATGTTGATCAATCCAAGACATGCGTATGGGCATCTTTGAAATCCTTCACCACACATCTTTAACGTTCATCATCAGCCAATCCACGCCACCTCAGCGTCTGAAGCATCCTTGTTATGAGGAAACAGGACAGAGGATGTTTGGCCGTAGTGTTCATTCATCTTCATCTATCACTCATCACATGATGACATCAGCACTTGATGAACTGGTGTGTGACCTCATATATTCCCACCGACTCGCTGACTTTCTCATCGTAGTCTGTCCAGTCCTGAAATGTTTCAAAAGAAATTGTATCCAGTTGCACACACACACATAAGAAGGTTTGACATCACGTAAACACTGCTGAGATTATTGAAAGTCATTTTAGAACATTTAGGAAATCACTGACTGAAGCAGAAGTATGTGTGAATTACAGAACTGTAACAAAATAGCTCACTTATCATAAATTAATGATGTAGGCTACAGCATACCAACATTACGGTATGCAGGATGAAATCTAGTTTCAAGTCATTTTATTTAACAAGTCTACATTTGTACAGAAAACACATTGAATTTATAAAGCCTTAATTCATTTACACTGAGGGACAAGATGTGCTCACTGCACTCACTTTCTCTAGTAGGTTGACTTCAGGAAACGGTGTTCCAGACTCTGCTCCTTGTGCAACGAAACCAGCCTGGGGCAGGTTAGAAAAAAAAAAAGGAAGACATTGATAAGAGTCACATTATAATTTCATATCGTCTTATCTTAAGTAAACTGTCACTTGACTTGGAGCAATAGACTTTTTTTTTCCACAGTAAAAAACAGACTCAGCAGGAAACACAGGTGTAAACTCAAGTTAAAGTCTTACACACAATACATTTAATGCTCCACAAACTTGCAACAAAAAGGTTCTCACTTGTGGTTGGAAATCGATGGGCTCCAGACCTCGACACTCAAACTGCACCATTGTCTTGAACTTTTCGTTGTCCTCAGCCTTCAACCAGCAGACATACAGCGACGTTAGACACACACGGTGTTAACAGATGAAAAAAAAAAAGACAGTATGTTTCACTCAACATACTGTCAGACTACATCAACGTATGACATACAAAGTGTTTAAGGGATTTCTAAAAAGCTCATGAATGTACTAAAACATATCTAACATCTTTAGAGAGAAACAACCAGGGCCAATAGTAGCAATATTTTCAGAAAAGTCGTTCTCTCATTAATTAAATGAAAAGATAAGTAAACTTAGAAAGAGCAAGTTTACTCTACACAGCATTGGTCACATGAGCAGCAGCTATGTTGGGAGTAGTTTGGTTATTATTTTGTTACAGTACAGTTAGAATAAGAGATAAAATAATTACATTTTCTTTGTTGACTTTCAGATTGCATGAAAACAGGCTGGAATATCAGTTTAACAGTAGATCACAGGATGTTTGCTTACATTATAAGGTGTGATGGTGTCCCTCAGGATATCTGTGTGGAAACATTAGAGATGTCATTGTTTCAGAGTTTTCACCTCAGAAAATAACAATAAGCTGAGTCAAATGACATGTTAAGTACCGATTGAGTTTTCCCTGCTGCAAAGTTTGCACTTCTGCACCATGCTGGCACTGCCTCGACCTCCTTTTAGTGGCACGCTCTCCTACAGAAACATTTAAAAGTAAAAAGAAAAAACAGGTTGGATAAGTATGTGTATAAAAACTGGCAAACTGTATGTACTTATTAAATACTAAACTGTATGTATGTGGAAATCATTTTTTCATCCTTACCGCTAGGGTTATATACTGCCATTTATCTGAGACCTCTCCACAGTTGCCACACTTGAGCTAAATTAAAGGGAAAAGATAGAAAACATTGCTTGAGTCAGACAGAAAGCAAGAGATGCTTTAAACAAATTCATGGCGGTTGAAAAATGATATCTGTTCCTGATTCCATCTTACACTGTTGTAGTTCAACCGCAGAGGCATGAGAGACCTGGAGTCAATACTGTACTTTTTAAAATCGCACTACATTTATTTTACAGCTTAGTTACTTGTCTGATTGAAATTTTTCATAAAAATCACATAAATTAACCTGCATTGTTAAAGTTTAAATTAGTGGTTCCCAAACCTTTTAGCTTGTGGCCCTTACAAAAAAAAAAAAAAAAGTGGTATGGTATATTTGTGTCTCTTTGTCATGTTTGAGTTGTTTGCAGTTAGACCAAAGAGACATTTCACCTCACATGGTTTCAAATAACTATTTGAGGCCCAAAGACGTGAAACTCTCAAATCCAACTTTATGTAGCGCAACTATGTTCTTATTTCATGCCCACTCTGTCATCACAACACCCCTCACAAAGAGTCTTACAAAGTAACTGTGAGTTCACACTAGCTCCACCTCATCCTGCTACAACAATGCTGCTTATGCACTGACTCATCAGTACTAATAATGTACTTTGTACATGTATTTAATATAGTCAGTCACAGTCCGATTTTCTGAAAAACGAGTACTTGTACTTTGAAGTCCCCCTCCACTCAAAAATATAGTTTTTCTTCTTGTTCCTACAGCTGTGCAGAATGATGTATGTGCAGAGTTTGACACTAGAAGAATGTTTTCACTTTTATCTGCTTGAAAGTGGAAATTTCACATCACACACCAGACGTCAGATCACTCATCTAGTAGAGACTGCTATGAAAATTTTGGTGGTGAAAAACACTCGTCCTTCCAAACAATTTATGAGCAGCCTATTATCAGACAGGCACAGAAAACACTGTCTGATCCAACTCACGTATCAAACTCTCCACCCAGAGTTCCAGCTCTCACCTTCTGGTAGAAGATTCAGAGCTGCCATGTTGGCCATGAGGGTTGAGCAATATGTCATCACCATCAGTAGGCGTGTATGAGTACAGACAAACTGCAGTATGTATGATTTTATCTTGTCTGGAACTGCAGAATGGAGTCAAGAACAAATTTCCCTACAGGGATATTTAAATATATCTTATTTAAATATATCTTATTTTATTTGATACTAGCTGATCCTGGTCCAATATGTAACTTACATAAGTGTGACGTGGAAACTTGAAGCCTTCAGTTCACAAACATTGAGAATGAACTTTATAGTGAACAAGGAGACATCATGTGTCCAGCAGTTAAACTTCTAAAATGAAATATATTTATCAGAGACACATTATTGTTCCAAGCAGAGTATTTTTTGTATGTTTTACTAAAATTCTAGGGGGCATCTTTAAGTGGATTTAGTAGGTAATACTTCTATACTTTTACTTAGGTAAGATTTTAACTGCAGGACTTTTACATGTAATGGAGTATTTTTACATTGTGGTATTGATACTTCTTCCATCACATCTTTTTGGTAGCATAGAAGTTTGTGACAGTAGTGCTGCTTAGCATTATTTAGCCTTTTTACGTGGGAGCATGTTTGTATGTTTGCTCTCACACCGAACAATAGAGGACATGATACAATAATGAACACTGCTGAGTACATAGAAAGGGAACAAACACGCTGTAATATACTATATGTGAGGGAGTTAACTAGCATGCTAGCTTGACAGCTATCCTACCTTCAGAAACCAGCGGAAGTCGTCGCCCTCTGGTTTCACACTGGTCACATTTTCCAGAGTGGCTTTGAACTGGAGCCCGAATTTCTGCCATGGAGATCACAATAAATTACCAAAATGAGCCATAATGGTTTCAATGTTTACACTGTAACATGCTGAAGCTACATACCACCATCTTGAAGCCTTCCCATTGACAACTTGTCCTGCTGCCTTCAGGTGTTCTTCGTAAATTCTACCTTCTGAGTCATGAAGGGCGATTTTGTGGGGGGTTTTTGTGCTGTTTTGTTTTTTTGTGCGTGTGTCCGTATCATATAATGACAAACAATAATCGAGTAGAAATAGTAGATTTTTTACGGTTGATTCATTCAAGAAATCTAGTCGTACAGTGTTACTTTAGCATAACACCAACTGTAATAATATGTCAGTATTGCAAACTTTAAACTTGTCATTATTATATAGCTCGTGTTATATCGCATACATTATGTCTTTTAGGTGGCAACTTAACGGAGCAAGTTAATATACCTTTACAGTTATTTTCAGTATTTAGGTCGCAAATTGCCCCAAATCCGTCAGCATTTAAAGGGAACACAATTCCAGCTGTTAATGGCGCCCTCAAGTGGATAAACTGAATAAAGCTTTAGTGACCTCATTACTGGTCCCATAGTTTCCAATGGTAACATTATTTTTACAGTGAGAAGCCGTCTTGGCTTTGTCTTTGTTCACATATATTATATAGAATGATACACTCACACATACATGTACATTTCATTTCATACAAATCATTATGGCATATCATTAACGTGACGTGTAGTCCATAAATAAGCACGCGCCACTGACAATGACAGTCGGTTGCATCAGTTTATTGATCATTAAGCAATTGACGACGTCAATCTAGTTACAAATCATCAAACAACCTCAAACCAATTCAACAGTCATACGGTACAAATCTCATCGTACAAATCATTCATTCAATTGCACTATACACAGCACATGGAATACAAAATTGAGTCAAGTTTTTTTTTTTTATTGTAACCTCATGTCAGAATGGAAACTGGTTTCTAGTGTGGATACTTACTGTACATACGTTAACCTGAGGCAACTTAGCGGAGGCATTGTGGTGGGTCTTTGTAGTAAATGGCCTTACATCTGGGGTAACAGATATTGCTGTGGTATTGAACACCTTTATCATACTTTTTATTGTCAACCTGAGTACACATGTAATATGTTAACCTTGTTCATAAGCTTTGCCTTTGCCTGTGAATGCAAGCAGAGCCATCTAAACTGGGAAAGATCGAGTAAATTATATATATATACAAATTTTCAATACGCTCATCATGGAAAATTTCTTGTATAAATTAGCTTTGATTGGGACAGTTAATACAAGCCAAGAGGCCATTAATCAAAGGGGACAAATATCCCAAAAAATGTAACAATACCCACAACACCAGACTGACTTAATACAGCAGTTGGTTGAACTTTTCAGCCTTTGGCTTCATTGGTCTGCATTATTATGCATGTGACAATCAGTACTGAAAGATCATGTAGTGTGTCTCTGCTGCTGCAGACATTACACAGAATCAATGTGGTGCAGTAAACAGTGTAACACAATGAGGGAACTTAAAACACTGAGGAAAAAAAAAAAAGATAAAAAAAGGAGGAGGAAGGAAACACTCCCAAGATTGTCAGTACAAATACAGAGTGCAATCCTGGTTTGCTCAATTTGTCTTCTAATCCACATCCTTCCCATTTGGAACCCACCCAAACATTTATTAGACTCCCCAGCCATTAGGGGTTCAAGTTTTATCAGACATTAAAAATTAAAAAAATAAAAATAAAAAAAAAGGTTTCCCCTCTTTTATTCATCATCAGCGTGATCTTCCATGAAGCAGCAGGGGGATACATAAAAAACAAAATGCAATTGGGGAGGAAAAATGCATGGGGTCATTTTTAACCCATGGTCTCATCACAAGAATAACAAGAGCTTCTTTCTTTAAACCTTCCTGACAAAAATCTAGTTCAACAATTACCATGAAGATAACTAAATAACAAGAGTAGTCATAATAAAAGGCATTTCAATTCTTTTTGCATCTCTTATGTCATTTTTTTTCTCTCCCCTCTTTAAATACAGTGATGCCAACAGGCATTATTTACAGCGCTACCCCCCACACCCCTCTCCGCTCTGTGAAGAGAGGTGCGATGAGGTCAATGAGGTCGGCTGCTGGACTCGGATGTCCGCCGCTGCCGTGGAGTGCTGTGGCCGTTCATGCAGCCGTTGTGGCGCTTGCTTAGTCCGCCGTTCAGAATGTCTTGGATGTGTTGTACTATCAAGTTGATGGCCACTGCGGGAAACCAAGAGAGGAAGAGGGAGAGAGATTCAACAGAGTAGCTTCACAAGGCCCCCAGAGAGAAACCTTTCCCGGCCTGATAAACACAAAAACGCAATGTCTGCTGTTCTGATGATAAAGATCTGGTCTTACCAAGGTTATCTGCTCCTCGTGGAATAATCACGTCTGCATACTTCTTTGTCTGGTAGAAATTAAGATAAGATTCAGGCTCAGGTTAGAGGACAGTTAACATTTTTCTCAGGAACAGATTAAAAAATTTCAATCAATGTTGGACTTTTGTCTGATAGTTGAGAATATACAAAGAAATCTTTCTTTTTTTTTGGAGGATTGTGAAGAGAGTGCAACATCTTATAGTTTATGTGTAATAGTAACATTGTTTTTTAATTATCTGTCACATCTCTTTGGCCTTTCTATACTCTATACAATTTCGCTACACATCAGCTGACATTCACATACCAGTACATCTGTGATAAGCTACAATGTGTTTGTTGCCCAATGCCAACTATCTCACAGCGTATCAGTCAGGCTTGACTGCACAACTACAGCTGCTGTGTTAAGTCAGGAGAGTCACATACTGGTAAACAGAACTCCTCAAAGGCCGGTTTCACAAAAGTGATGTATTGTGCCAGCACTTGCTCCAGCTCTCTCCCACGCTCACTGATGTCTCTTAGAACTGAAACAAAGAAAGCACACACAAAAAGGAAATATAAATAATTATTTAACAAACCCTTTTTCTTTTTTCAAAAAAAAAAAAAAAAGGAAATATGTACATATCCAAATCATTCAGTTTTCACAGCCAGCATTCAGTGAAGACTTGGGAGAAATTATACTGTTGTCAAATGTGATGAATTTTTAAAAATGTTAAATTACTACGCTGAAGTTTCAAACTCCAAACAGCAACACACACCTCGACGTGAGAGCCGTGTGTCTGGGTCTGTGTCAACAAACAGTTTCATCTGGAATAGATCTCTGATCTCCTGCGAGTAGAACATCAGGATGCCCTCAAACAGGACCACATCAGCCGGATACACCGTAACAAACTCGTCTTTCCTGAAACACACAAAGAAAAGTTTCCTACATTCAGACGAGGGTGTGTGCTCATCGAGCTACAGTTAATTGCTAATTGAGATTACACAATCAGGAAGATTTGGATCGTAAACGTGTTTAACATGAACAGTAACTGTAGATAAAGTGTCTATTATCCAGAACAAATAATGATGGGTGTGGGCCAAACAGCTGTCTGTGAGGGGACGCTCACCTGGAATGACTGACAAAGTCATAAACTGGGATCTGGACAGTCTTCCCCTGCAGGATCTGTCTGAGTGTTTGCATTATCAGTTCATTGTCAAAGGCATCTGAGGAAAAGAAAAGGGAGAGAGAGAAAAAAAACGCTTGGTTGTGGGATGTCGTTTTGCTTGATTAACAGCAGTTACAGCAGCTTGGTGCGTGCACGTGTGGGGGGGGACCCGCACTCCACGTTTGGTAACCCTGTGAATCCCTTTCGTGTAACAGGTGTTGGGTTCAGACTCTGAGCCACAGAGCAGCTGCCTCCGAGGAAGGCCTGCTGACTCTGGGGATTTAAAACCAGCTGAGAAAGGAAGCAGGAGCAAGAGGGGGTAAAGAGACTCCATAAATGGAGTACGTGCTTGTGAAACACGGAACAGGAAAATTATCAACGTGGCAGGAAAGGGTGCTGCCGTACATGCTGCTGAGCAAAAGCCATGTTCTAAATGTTATCTTTATACTACCGGAGTAATTGACATTTGATATCAGCATTCATTTATAATCTGTGCAGTGCATCGTTACTGCACTGGTTTACACGCAACACTTTGTGGAGAACTTTAAAACCCACACATCCTCAGTGAAACTCTACTTGCAAATCAATTATCTGGTATTTAAAAAAAAAAAAAAAAAAAAAAGGGTACTTGTAAACTATTTACCTTGGGGTCACTGAAATGCAGCTGTAAGAAAGACACTAACTATCCAGTGCTTTCATACCTGGATGATCAAAGTTGAACTGGCCCTTAAGAGCCTTGGCCTTCTGGTCTGGAGTCAGCACTTTGTAGAAGCTGTCCTGGCTGAGGATCGCCACCTGCCTCTGGTGGTGGTCGATCTTGTTCTGCCCCAGCAGCTCCATGATCTTCTCGCATACCGACGACTGCGGGGGCACAATGACAAATCGAAAAACTGATGACCATGAGAGAGCGTGACAAGGCATAAAATAGCCTATACACACACACAAACGCTGAGGTGTCCTGACGTGGTGCAAAATCTGCAGCAACATCAGCCCCTTTTCACTACCACTAACCCGGATATTAGCGAGTGAAAGCACTGCAGTGACATCTGGTTTCAATACAGTCAACAAAAGAACAGAAAAAACTCTTTTGTGCTGACAAAAACAGTCAAGTTTTACTCGGAAATAAGGGCGAGCAGGTGATTTCCCACACTGTAAGAGGTCACTCCCCCCCTACCTCCATTCATATGTAACCTGCCATGTGCACCATCATTTTTGTCCTCACTGACCCCCCTCCCAACTAAACGAATCTCATGACGAATGCTGACAGGGCATTCTCCGGCTGCCCGAGGCCATGTCGCCTTTGTGTTCATGAAATTGAGCTACAATGAACTTGGACGCCCCCCTACGCAGGAGCTGGGAGGATGTATCAATACACTCTAATGCAACACTTTAAGCCAAGAGGGCTTTCACAGTGACCTTGAATGCAATCTCTAGTTCAAATCCATTAAATATTTTCAATGCTTAAAATATAAGCTTATTTACTGATAAGTGTTTTCACAAAACACTAATCCATAAATAATCAGATATTCAGATTTGTTTTAGTTCGTCATAACAAAACAAATATTTGCTGTTTTCATTTCAAAAATAACAAGTGCCGTCACTTTTCTGTACACATCAGTCTACGATAGTTGCTTTGGGTTTTTGACAATTGTAAGACTTATTCGGTGCTCTGGCTATTTGGTGGGCAAAAGTCATTTGTGTATTAGATTGGGAATATAACTTACTACTCAAAATAACTGTTAGGTTAATGGATGATGTAATTTCAGATGGATCTCTTAATGTTTCCTTTATTTATTACTGACAGATGAAACTTTAAGTATTTACCCTTAAAAGACAATCTATATTTAATTCATTTGTATCAGCAGTGAGGCCTGATTAAAAACACAAAACAATCTGCTTGCTGAGCTTAGTTGGGATAGTTGGGAGTTGTTTGCAGACAGGGAGGTTAACATTACATCATCAAATTCACGAAAAGTAGATGACCTCACATGCCGGAAAGCAGTCACTAACTTCTCAATAAAAAAAAGTCCACCCTGATGTCAAAATAGCACCCAGCTCCTTGTGAGGGACTTTCAGGAATCAAAACACTGGCTCAAGGCCAAAGAAGTGATATCTGGGGCTGGTGCCTAGATGGTTACCCTTGATTTGCGAAACTCTCGCGAGATTTATAAGTTTTATTTCTTCCTTGTGCGTGTTGTTCAAAATACCTATGTTTTATGATGTGACAACGCTATGGTTAAGTTAAGGCACAGAAAATAACACGTGGTTGGGGTCAGGGAAAGGTCGTGGTTTGGGTTAATATTATCACTATCGCGAGCGCTTTCGCAAATCTAGGGTTACCATCTTGACACGAACTTAGATGTGGGACAAAGTTGGGAGGAGGGGCAAACGTGGGGGGGGGATCTTTGACCTCATTTAATTTAGTGATGATGAACCTATACTATAAGTGATACCGGGAAGGGGGGGGGTAAACGCTTTAATATTTAGAGCCTATTGCCCGAATCTGAGAAATGTCTCCGGTTTACATAAGGTGGTGTTTTTGACACCACTCGCAAGTCGCAAAATAACACCCGAATCACAACAAAGACATCTAGTGACGTCTTTGGAAATGTCCACGTCTTTGAATCACTTCCCTGGCCCCAGAGGAAGCATACTGCCAGTATGCTGCCGTCAGCTTAGGACTGCCCACGTAAGTTACGGTAAAAGGGCCAATCTAGGACGCTGCATATGTAACGAGCGAGTTGATAAAATAAGGTCGTTTTTCTGTTACATCGTGCTCCTAAAATAAAAATCTCGGCGACTACAGTACCTTCGTCAAAACCTGAATTGTTTTAACGTTAAATGTTATCTCCATATTGAACAAAGGGACGTGATGACAAAAGAAAAAAAAATCTTCTGATCCGTTATTTTCCCGCTGGCGCTACTTTGTCATTCATTACATCAACATGTCGTTATTTATCCCAGGCCAGGAAAACCAAACGGACACGTTTGATGCTTCAAGAGTGCGTATTTATCTTTCTAAGTAAAATGCTTCCCTCTAAACATATCTATTGTTCTAGACAGGAAGTAAATGTGACAGACACTGTTTACAAACACAGTTTAGCCAGCTCAGAAGCTAGCTAATACTAGCTATTGTCTTGAGCAGCCGGCACTGCTAGCGTGTGATGGAATTTAGCCGGGAGGGCTAACTAAGCTAAAGGCAGTTGGTCCTGTGAATGACCACACTGAAATGAAAATACAATTGAAAATACTCGGAGTACAGTACAATAGATGCTGGACAAACGTGAAGTTAATTGGTGCTATAAGAGCGCCGACTGGTTAAACAGAATGATACAGCTGTCAATCAAACCGAAAACGTTGCGTCGCCGAAGCCACGCGGTCAACCAGCACCCGGCTGGACAATCGGTCGTGATTTTCTGAAAAAAAAATAGAGACATGACAATTCGCGAGAACCATTAAATTAACAAGCTAGGATGCCAACCTTGCCGCTGGCGGTGCCTCCGGAGACACCGATGAGAAAAGGTTGCCGAATAATGTCGGTATTCTCGCCCCGGTCCCTTAGATGTGTCTCAGTGTCCCCGGCCATACTTGCAATGTGCGGAGTGAACGGCTGCGCTGCCTGATCATTTGGGTTATTTTTTTTTCTTACCCGCATTCTGCGAAGACCCTCCCATCCTTAGCCTCAGATTGGCTCTGACCCTCATAGCCTTAATCTTAACCAATCATCTCATTCCTCATACCTAAATTAATCAACCTAACCAACGAAGGTAACGAGTGCTAGCCAATCAGAGGCAGAGGAGGGCGGGTCTTCGCGGAATGCGGGTGGGGGAAAAATAGGCTGACTGAGCTCCTCCCACAACACGACAGTTAATTTTATTTACACATTAATTTAAGCTAAATATATTTTCAATTAGGTTAATTTAAATACACGTATAACTTACGTTTAAGGGCAATTTTAGTTGTAAAATGTTGTATAGAGTAGTCTATTTTATGATTGACAATGTAAATATCCAATCGTCCGTTACGCTTTGGTTGCCCCGCCTGCCGGTAGAGCCTCAGCATAATGTAGGTTAACGTTCACTAAACATTGTGTTTACAGTTATCTAGGTTCATAATCTTCAACACCACGTTTAGTTTAAAGACGTCTGAAGGTAAAGTGTTTCTCCAAGACTTATTAACAATAGTGAAACACCACAAAATAAACTGACAAGGCGAGGGAAACTCAGCTAGCGTGTCACAGTAGTGCAAGTTACACATGTTGTAGTTAGTTAAGTGAAAGTACTTTGACGTTTATGAGTTCTGCTTTTGTGAAGTGAGAGTGCTGCATGGCGTTAATCTGCGAAATACGTGCTTTTACAGTTATTGGCTAAATTTGGAGCAGCAGAGCCAAGTTGAGTATGCTCCAGAGGCTCGCTGTGCTCCTGCGGAGGCCCGCTGCTGCTCCCCTCGCAGCGGCGGCGGTACGATGCGTCTCCTCGGGCACAATGCACATCACGGCCCCGCTGAACTTCTGGGCTGGAAAGAGAAGGACGAGCAAAGAAAAAGGCAACAAGGAAAATGTATACGAACCTGCAACAGGTAATCCACATAAACTGTCTGTCGTTTGACATTATTGACACAGTTCTGTTATTGGACTTTGGTCATTGCTTTGTGTCTGATCAGTGGCCTAGGAATACAATAACTTTCTGAATGTTCACTAGCTCGTTTTTCTGCATACAGTGTTTCAGAATTTGACATTTACTTATGCAAGTGAAGTCAACTGTGCACACAGATTGTGCACAGTGCCCTTCACATGCTGATCCATATTAATGCACAATAGGAATGCTCCTGAAATGTTAGATCACAGGTCACCAACAGGTCATTTAAAACATTTAAATAAAAAATCAGAAGACCTATAAATTTGAGTTTATACCCTTCTACTAGCATTACAAGACATTTTGCTTATGCTATAAAATAGATGTTGAGCTTTGGCACACTCTAGACAACATCTGTGTTAGCTTAGCAGTTTGCAATCAATAAATACTTCAAGGTATTTACAGCTGGAGACAAACTCAACTTTTTTTCATTGAATTACGTCCATTTTTGTGCCATTTTACTCTTCTGCTACTCCATTCAATTCAGTTTTTATTCATATAGCGCCAAATCACAATAGAAGTTATCTCAGGGCACTTTTCACATAGAGCAGTTCTAGACCGTACTTCATGCAGCTTCCTCCACCAGAGCGCATTGGCGGAGTCGTATTTGTCCTCCTGAGCAGACAGCTGACGGTGAAGAGAGCAGATCTCTTCTTCTCTGTTTCCAATCTTCTCTCTTTCTTTCTGGAGGTCACTCTTTAACTTCCTGTTTTCTTCTTCGATGACAGAGAGCTTCCTCTGGATGGTCCTCTTTTCATCTAGAAGCTGCTAAAGCACTTTGAATTGCCTTCTTGCTGAAATGTGCTGTACAAATAAACTTGCCTTACCTTGTCGTGCCCTCTATCACTTCTCCAAGACTCCCTCTCTTTCAGGACCATGATCTCAGCAGCAGCCCTCAACTTTTCTTTTATTTTTATTTCTCAACTTCCATGTGCCTCCTCATGTCCTCCATGCCTCTGTTATAGTCCTGTGTAACATGAAGACAGAAATACATGAAGATGTTCACTGATGGCTCTATTTTTCCTTACAGGAAAACAGCCTGTTAATACAGAGAGGAAATTAATTTTATACTGGAACCGTTTGATAAATCCTTTATTTACTGTCACAGTACAAAAACCACACTGAATTTAGTGTGTTACAGCATGCAGTCTACAGGCCTACGCTTATTTTCGTTCTATATTGATCATATTGAATCTTTATTAAATGAATAAGCCAAATGAGTTTGCCTTGCCAAATAGAAATTGTGTAACCTGTTCTGTTTTCATATTTCACCTGTGTACTTGGCTGTTTTGACCATCATATGCTTCATTTTACAGGCCGTGTCTTGTGCCATTTGGAGTCATGCGGTGCTGCTGAGGTCGACCAGGCTGTGAAGGCTGCCATGTCAGCCTTTGGTCATTGGAGTAAGATGTCTGGGATGGAGAGAGCGAGGGTCATGATAGAAGCTGCTCATATTATTGAGGTGTTTTTTTTTTTATTATTTGTTTGTTTGTTAATATTGATATTTTACTCCTGAGATTGGCAAAATTGACACAAATGTTGTGTTTTGATCATATATCCTTGGCCTGATTTCCTAAAAGCATCTTGGTGTGCTCGGGATATCAGAGATGCTCCCTTAATGCTCAAAGATCTGTGGGTGGCAATCATCATACACAGTATACTGCACATTAGGGACTTTTTCCTCTGATGCTGAGTTGCACCTTGTTTTCACACAATCATTTAAAAACATCCTGTGTTGCAATCTTACACCACAAACACCAACATTATTCTGGTTTTCATGCACAGAAAAGGAGAGAGGAGATTGCTGAAATGGAGGTGGTCAATAATGGAAAGTGCATCACAGAGGCCCGTCTGGATGTGGACTCTGCCAGACTGTGTATAGAGTACTATGCAGGGCTGGCCAGCACATTGGCAGGTTGGTATACTACAACATGTTAGTTTTAAGTTTTCACACAGGAAGCAGAAAGAAAAAAGAATTGATAGCCACCGTGTCGCTTGAACTATGTGATTCATTCTTATTACTTTTTAAAATCTTCTATGAGAAAAAAATACAGTAAAATCTTAAAAATGTTACCTTTTGCTTTTGATTTTATCTGTTAAGGCCAGCATGTCCAGTTGCCTGGAGGATCCTTTGCCTACACACGCAGGGAGCCTTTGGGAGTCTGTGTCGGAATCGGTGCCTGGAATTATCCTTTCCAAATCGCTGCCTGGAAATCAGCTCCAGCCCTGGCTTGTGGTATGTTATTCTTCTAAAACATTTAACAAAACTACTCAATATTTTAATCTTAGCCACAGACTTTATCTAATGCCTGGCTACCCCTAAAATATTTTCAAAGCTATCAGCTGTCAAGACATCATTATTACCTTTTTTATTTAAAAGTTTATACCTGAATTGTGTGTGTCGTTTAGCCGGGTAGGTCAAACACCCCATAAAAGATTTCAGTGGAATTCAGTGGAATGTTAGTCCATGAGCCAAGGAAAACTTATTGTTTTTCAATTTGGATGTTACCACCTTCCTCCATTTATGAAGTATTTTCTGTATTGGTTCACACATCCTGAACAGTAAAGCATAGAAACCAAAAAAATCCCTGGTTCAAGACAAATCCACCTGTAGACACCAATTTGCTGCTGGGAGCGCTGTCAGCAGCCAGCAGGAGAGACGCTCTGCAGTGTGTTTGGATTTCATAACTGAGCCAATACTAGGACGCTAGTTTTTTATTTCACAGTTTTCACATCACAGATGATGAACAACAGCATTAAAACACAAGTCTTGCAGGTAAAACGTGACTCATGTAGCTATTGTGTCAGTTCAGTGTGGGGCAACTGCTCTGTAGGTGTGCTTGATTTGACTATAACTGCGGTAACCAGGTGGAGATAAGCCTCCTGAATTTGCACCCAAAATGCTTTTGGAACCATGATCATCAACCGAGAAAGAGGCAGAAAAAAGGAGGATAGAGACAGGAGGGTTGAAACACTAAAAATAACCATCACTCTGACAAAACACTCAATACAGAGTGAAAATAAAAGACATCTGCAGAGTGAAGCAGATGCAAGAGCAGGGGAAGTTAACAGATAGTTTGAGTAGTTATAATTAAAGTTAAAAATAAATATCAAATCAAACAACCAAGATATGAGTGGAAAGCTTAACCATGTCATGTGATATGTTACGTCAGGACACTAAAACAACAAATATTACTGGGACCACCACAGAAGCTTGAAAAGGAACATTTAATATCTAGTAATGCACATTATAGACACTACCACTGACTATCTCTGTTACAAACTGGTCACAGTTTCACACACTGACCATACATGGTCCAGCTATATACTAGGTTTTCACATAGTCTTGTTGAACTGCAACCAAATTGAGATGATGGCTTGACACATCTTCCCTGAGCAATCCTGCAAAATGTAACGTCACCTATAGATGGCACTACAGGAGCATGATACATTTAAGTGGCCATATGCCAGTGTTCATGAGTATGAATCTTGACATGTTGCACAATTCATCCTTGTAAAAAGCTCCAATATAATACCCGGCAGGATTTAAGTATTTCAGTCAGTCACTCTCAAAGGGTATAAATCTTCCTTACTTGCATATTACTTATTTTTCTCTTGTGTCACCTGTAACAGGCAACTCCATGGTGTTCAAACCCTCACCGGTGACACCTGTGACAGCAGTCATGTTGGCAGAGATCTATGCTGAGGCCGGAGCTCCTGAGGGGCTGTTCAACGTGGTGCAGGGCGGCCAGGAGACCGGCAGCTTACTCTGCCACCACTCTGATGTCGCTAAGGTGTCTTTCACTGGCAGTGTCCCCACAGGCAAGAAGGTCAGTGTTAATATTTACATTACAACTTCAAATTCTACACACTCACTGTCCACTTTTCAGGTTTTTATTTGTATGAGACATAAAAAAAACTGAAAAGTTGGGGATTGTAACAGTAAAGATTTATTTAAAGATGTTGGTGATGATACTACATGAGGTCTTTTAAGGTCTGTCTTTTCATTCGTAACCTGTGAAGTGACCAGAATGAACAGATGGATGTTCTTCCATATGACTTTGACCCACAGATTATGGAGATGGCATCCAAAGGAGTGAAGCCTGTGACTTTGGAGCTCGGGGGGAAATCTCCTCTGCTCATCTTTCAGGACAGTGATCTGGAGAACGCTGTGAGGGGAGCTCTCATGGCCAATTTCCTTTCTCAAGGCCAGGTAGCGTCTTCATGTGCCTACTCACTTTTCACTCTGCGTCTTAACGGACGTTTATTGACTCAATATGTGACCTCTTGAGTCTGATCCTCACATGGAACCGTATTAAACTGGTGATTTTAATCTGTGCTTGTAAAATGTATCACAGGTCTGTAGCAACGGTACAAGGGTCTTTGTTCAGAGGGATATTCTGCCTGAATTTGTGGAGGAGGTGGTGAAGAGGACCCAGGCGATTGAGATTGGAGACCCGCTGTTAGAGAGCACCAGAATGGGAGCGCTGGTCAACCGGCCACATCTAGACAAAGTCCTAGCCTTTGTGGATCAGGCAAAGAAAGAGGTATGACTGATCAGCGTCATTCATTTTGCTAAAATAACAATAAACTTGTAGGCAACAACTTTAAAATCTAGACCTCTCTGTTTCTAGGGAGCTACAGTGTTGTGTGGAGGTGAAGCTTTTGTCCCGTCTGACCCCAAACTCAGAGATGGATACTACATGACTCCATGTGTTTTGGGTAAAATCTTCCATACATGTTCTTTGAAGAAAATATACTAATATAAACTTTTTGTTTATGAAGTTGCACATTGTTTTTAGACCTTTTTTACAGCTCCGGATGCAACACCACCACACACATTTTCACCCTTTACCGTTTACCCTCTCTCGTAGCCAACTGCACAGACGAGATGACCTGCGTGAAGGAGGAGATCTTCGGTCCCGTCATGTCTGTGTTGTCCTTTGAAACAGAAGAGGAGGTGCTGCAGAGAGCCAATGACACCACCATGGGACTAGCTGCAGGAATTTTCACCAGGTAATGTTGATCTGAGAAGAATAGAGCAACTATTGCGGCGTTATTCTTAGTATGTCTGTAATTTTTTGCACTAGATGAACAATTTTCTCTGACCTTCTTGTCTGTAGGGACGTGAGGCGAGCTCATCGTGTGGTTGAGCACCTCAAAGCTGGTTCCTGCTTCATCAACAACTACAACATCACCCCTGTGGAGGTGCCGTTTGGAGGCTTCAAAATGTCAGGTACAGTCCAAGCATTTGCAGGAAAAATATGGGGTTGAATGTAACTGAACGTACTTCTATTAACATAATTTTTAATCTTGTTAAAGCACTAGAGGTTTTTTTTTTTTTTTTAAATCATCAGGACAGATTGTAGGGGAGTCTCTCCCCATAATTCTGTCATCTATTGCACTGATGAAATTGTCCTGGCAATAAATTTTATCAATTTTGTTTCCAAACAAGGTTAGAAGTTAGAAGTTGAATGACCCAAATAAAATAGCAAGTCCACTGATCTGAGCAGACTATCTTGTTTAAAAACAGTCAGTATAAGCAAGTGGACGAATAAGCAAACTTCTAATCTTTACATATCTAGGCATAGGGCGCGAGAATGGCCAGGTGACCATTGAGTACTACTCCCAGTTGAAGACGGTGTTTGTGGAGATGGGAGATGTGGACAGCCTCTTCTAGGAAACACAGATCTAGAGGAAGATGGAGCTGTTACACTGACCCAGAGACTGAAACAGATGATCTGAACCAGGACAACATCACTCAGGGAACGTCCATCAAACGTCTGTGATCAGTGATCAGAAGTACCGTTGAGTCTTGGATCAAAGGAGTTGAAGGAGTCTCGTCTTTAAAATGAGCCATGATATATTTCTGTAATTTGTGAATTTGAGGTAAATGGATATTTTGGGAAACTAAGCAGAACAGTGAACATGTAACATTTGAATCTGGAGACGTTTGAATTAGTAACAAACATAGTCGCCTGTGCCAAATGGATCAAATTAGAGGAAGTTTTTTAGTATTTTTGAAACTTGATTGATTTCAGCTGCTTCAGTGTAGATATGAGTCATATATTGTGAAACACGATTTGCACTATATGCCTTGTTGCTTAATATTTTCTTTATTACATGTGCAGAAAAATACATTTTTTACAGTGTTGTACAAAAAAATAAAAAATGTTTACATATTAAGCTTTATTTTATGAACAATACACATCAATGTATTTTTATAAACAAACAATACTAAATAATGAAGCACTTTTGAAGCAATTTAATTCATCTAGATTGTACACTTACTCTATGCTTTTGGTACAATGTTGTTTAAATTAGAACTGTGGCAATAACATCCTGCCTTGTGGGTAGTGAGTTATTTAGATAAGGAAACTGTCTAACACATTTGCTGCTCAAATAAATTGTAACATAACATTAAACAGTTTTGAATAATGCAATAAAATGAAGATATAGTTCATGTTTGTGTTGCTGTCAGAGCACTTTGTGTTTTGTTGTGACTAAATTCTTCTCTTCTTTGCCTGTTTTTTGGCAGCTGTATTTCTCTATGAGAAACAAAAAAAATTATTAGATAGTCACATGTACAGTTTGTATAACACCTTATTACAACTCATGAGAATCTCCAATATCTTTTGATTTTTTCTTTTTTGTTTAATTTTGTGTACTTTGCCATAAGAACAACTGTACCTTTGCCAAAGGTCTGGTGGGTTTCTTGAACTGTGCAGACTCTGTTTAAAGGAAAGTCAACAGTGAATCGTATCATGATACATTTCAGTTTTGTAACAGCAGCAGCAGCACGTTAACTTACCGTCTTCAGAAGGTAGATCATCTTCATCATATATTTTCTTGCGAGGATGCTGTAACAAGTTGTTTACAGACAGTCATAATCGATTACATTAAAGAAGGCAGAAGAAGAAAGATGGAATGTTGTGCTAACATTTAAGTAAAATAATCTGACTCCTGTACCCACCTTGATCGTTTGCCTCTCTGGAGGACTTCTCTGCTTGACCTGCTTGGTCTCCCTCAAGTGGTTCCCTTCCTGAAGCTTCTCCAGACGTCCTTGCTCGGCCGACACGCGCACTCGCAGGGTGTGGAAGGCAGTCTTGACCTCGCCGACCTTGAAGTTCACGGCCGTTCCCTCAAACCACAAGCTGTCACATTCCCCTTCTTTGAAGCCTGGTGGTTCGTAGTCAGCAGGGGTGACTTTGAAAAGAGAGCAGGGGATGTTTTCAACACATATATAACCCAAAAAAATGAAACTACATGCTTCTGGTAGTGTGTCTTACCGTCATCATAGTAGTAGAGTTTCATGGTGAGGTAGACGTTGTTTGGAAGGGCGTCCAAGTTCTGCATAAGCAGGAAGAGTTTCCTGATGAGCAGCACAGAGGCTCTCTTGGTGTCCTCCAGTGTGACCTGCATCTCCACACCATCGCTCCTGTGGTTTCATGGAGGTTAAATCACCATCAATTCAGTCACCTGTTGAGGCTTTAACTATATGATGACTGCAAATATAAAATGTTCATACAAACCTGAGTACATCCATCTCTGGCCCCTTCTCAGTGTATTTGAATTTGAACTGGTAGGACTCAATAATGCACTGCAAAAAGAGGAAAAAGTATCAAAATGTTTCTTAATGTTGATCAGACTACATGCTGGAATTATTATTTGACTCAATATGGCAACAGTGTGTTTCTGTTCATAATCTTAACTGATTTTTTTTTCCACTATTTTAAGAGACAACTTACATTAGGCTCTTCTGGATTGGTGTACACCTAGATTGCAATAACATGCAGTTATTATTTGCAACTTTTTTGCTGTGTGTAAGCAATGTGTTGACTATAAATGCTGCTGTGCTGACTTGATTTACTCACCCCAATGAACACAATCTGAAGCTGTTGAGAGGACATTACATGATGAAAGTAGAAGCAACACTGATTACAGACCAGACTAAATACTATAAATTCAAAGTGATCAAAAATGCATCAACTTACATACTGCTTCTGTAATGCGTCAAAGCAGCCCATCATCCTGGATAAAACAAGGTTGAACAGGATGAAATCAAGGTAGGAAATTACCTTCAGTGGCTAAAAATTGATGTTACTTCAGATTTTCCATTTTTAAAATGAGTCTGGACTGGTTTTTGGGGTTGAGCCAGCTGCTGCGGTGTGCAGACTAAAGAATTATGTCAATGTCATCATATTCTGGCTGCTGTGTGTTCAGTATTATTAAAAGCAGGAATATTACAATTACCATTTCACTACTTTGCTGGCACCGGGGGTGTTGCAGTCCTCACGCAAAACTTTGATGCACAAATCTGGTGAAATGGAAAACAACAAATGACAAAATACAGGATTTACAGAAAAGCCATGTTTGTGCTTACTCTTCAAAAACGCATGTGACTTTTTAAGGAGTTTACGCAGAGCTATGTTTTCCTAACAGGTGTAATTGTTACGGGGGGGAAGAAAACACGGGTGAAAGTCTCTGCCTATTGTAATTAATATTGTGTTGTTGGTTTAGTCCCGTAGAGGTCTTTATGTGAGATTCACTGATTTTTGTCAACTTTAAACTTTCCTTAGCTTGGTTCAAAATCCCATAATAATCCAAAATTGTAACCTTCATCACTATTTGCGGTAAATAGTTTTTACCTTTCAGATATCTGGATCGGTAGGCATCCTCTGGGAAAATCCCTCTGAGGTAAGTGATGGAGGAGACAGCCACAGCCATCATCCTCTTGACGAAGACCAGGGACTCTTGCTCGGTCTTTAGGTCGCTCATAAACAACCCTGTCCACTTAAAGGTTTAAAGAAAATAAAGAAAGACGTTGTTTAAGAGGAAAAAACATCCTAGTTTAGCTCAGTTTGACTTGTACGTCGAAGGCCACACGATGGCGCAGTTGACTTCAAGTGTAACTTAGAGCAGACGTGGAAAAAATGAGGCTCAACAGTGACTACTGTAAATCAAACTGCTTAACATATAATTTTAAGTATCTGGTGTTTTTCAAACCTCAGCAGTTGCCTCCTTGTTCTTCCTGATGCACATCTTCCCAGCCGCCATTTTCTCCTTTTCTATTCAAGAAGCTAACAGTTTGATTTAATGCAGCTAATAACGTGAATACACAAACATTCAACCTCAGCTAAATTAATGTCAGTAAGCTCTCTAATAACACTAATAGTACGTTTGCTGCTAAAATATTCTAGATATATGTCGGTCAGTGTGGTCTAACAAGTCTGTTTCTAGTCAAAACAGGTCCAGCTAAAGTAACTGAAACACTGAATTAACTTTAATCATTAGTGAGGTCCAGAGACAGCTAGCTAGATGTAATGTTAGCCTTTCCCGCCAAAACGTGTCCTCACTGAGACAGTAAGTATAGTAAGTTACACTATGAAGACAACATCACACTTTATTATCACAGCATTTGTCCCATTTAAGGAAGTTGTAATGACAGTATCTAATAAGCCTTTACATGAAGTAAGGCTTAAATAATAATGAGGTAAATAATAAAATAATATTTACTTTTTACCTATCAGCATAAATGCCGCTTCCCACTTTCAGCATCATGAACACAGGTGTCTTATATTTTATAGTTACATTCTATTTATATTACTTATGATTACTTGACTTCTGTGGTAGTCGTATTTTCTCTCTAAAAAAAGTGTTATTATGCACCACAACACGGCAAACTTCTTAAATGTGCAAACCTACGTGGCAATAAACTTGTTTCTGATTCTGATTTCTGAGGTAATTGAGGTGCAGGTGTTTATTACAGTGAACTACAATAACAGGAATGGCCACTCATGACATAAGCACACAGGTGTAATTAATAACATTAATGATGACTCTGCTCCAGTGAGCCGGCATGCACAATACAGGACCCTGACAGTAGAACAAGTGAACAAACCAAGGTGTGATTACACCTTTGCTTTTAGTCCTATGACAGGTGAAGATGTCTGCTTTGAGGTTTTTTATAAATCAAAAGGATACATTACAAACCCTGACAACTCACGAGGTTTTAATTAGCTAAACTGAAAAAGTTTAGCTAATTAAAACCTCGTCTCAGTTAAATGCTGCTTGGAGCTATGCAGAAGTCATTTCACTACATAATATTTAAAAATAATCAAACTAGGAGGTCATTCTGTCCAGATACAAGAAAACTATAGGAAAAGTGAGGAAGACGTCAATAAATCTGGTCTCTAGACACCCCTCTAGTCATGAGGAGAAATCTAATGAACCAAATTCATTAAAAACACCTGCGTGTGTGCAAGAAGATTTGGCAGACAAGCTTGTAGTGACTAAATAGGGAAATCATCTTTAGCTTGAATTTTATACATTACTTATGGTCTTATACATGGGTGTAATTCAGCAGTGTGACAAAGCTTCCAACTATTTTTAGATACTTAACATTTTAGTCTATTCTCCACCACTCTTCTTTAACTATGTGCAATAATTGTTCACTAACAGATGTTAGAAAGATAACGAAATCATAGTATCTTCCTCTTATGCTTTACCTTTACTTGATTGATACAACACTATAAATACAATAGGCACACCCCAAAATCTCACTTGGGATATCTAAAATAAATATGTTCCTTTAGTAGAGTGTTATACACTGTATTCTTTATTTAGATGAAACATATGGTCACTGTTTTTTTTAAAAAAAAAAGTACAAAAAGAAATACAACATGATGAGAGGAGGTGTTTGTGGCTTCTTTCCAATGTCTGTAAGGTCCTTTGCATCTAACAATAGTAATGGAATGACTCAATGAACAAACAGATATTTAGCTCAGTCAGACAGTCAAAATAGAATACAACATAATTACACAATTACATACTTTGGTCATAAGTGCACTATTCACACTACAGACAATAGCACACACAGCATGTTGACTACAAAAACTGCCTCCTCACCACTCCTCCACAGGCACAGCGGCTGAGTTAAAATATTGTTCTCTACAAATGTTATCTCTATATGAAATCTCCTACAGCAGACGGCAGATTCTGGCCTTGGGCTTATTACTGCTTGGAGAAGAAGTCTTTGCTCTTCTGGACGTCAGGTTTGATGGTGTCACTTCCTGGTTTCCAGCCAGCTGGGCAGACTGAAAAGATAAGCCTATAATGAATCCTGGCTCAATAGATCAAACAGTGAAGATATGTGCCATTACGGTGCACATATACAGTGTATAGTCTTGCTTGCTTTAGTCTTTAGTAGTCTACGTTTCTAAACTTGTTGTGTGAACCTGATTAGAGCACCAACATTTATGGTCTTTATATGGCACAAAGTCTTTCGAAACAACCAATGGCAATTCTGTTACTAAATGATGTAATGTGGTTAGAGGTAAAAGGGTTATTATCATTATTCTTACTAATATGGGTTGACAAGCAAGATAAGGAGTTTAAATTATAAAAATCATAATCATCATTAAAGAACATTTCAATCAGAACAGCATAAAAGTTCAATAAACACAGATTATATGCAACAGGACACTATATTTACAGTGTGTTACAGAAGTGAGTTACCTTCTCCGTGCTTGTCAGTGAACTGAAAGGCTTGGACCAGACGCAAGGTCTCTTCAACAGAGCGTCCAACTGGAAGGTCATTGATGGTGATCTGTCTCAGGATGCCCTTGTCGTCAATGATGAACAGACCCCTGAAATAAAAAGCGGTTGATGAGTCTCCAAAGATTTAAGGTCAGTCCCCTTAAAGGAGCAGTATGCAATGGCAGTAGAGTCCATGTTCACAGCTCCACATGGTTAACCCACCTGTAGGCTATGCCCTCGTCCTCCTTCAGGACACCATAATCTGTGGAGATGGTGCGCCGTGTGTCAGATACCAGGGGGATCTTCATGGTACCCAGACCGCCCTGCTTACGTGGTGTGTTGGTCCTTTGAGAAGACAAAAAGAAAAAAAAAACGTAGGACTTAGTGAGAGTAGAGGCACACAATCACCGTGGGTGTTTAAAATCTAAAGCCTTCTAATTACCATGCAAAATGGGAGAAGTGCGAGTCAACGGAGGCAGCGATGACCTCGCAGCCGATCTTCCTGAACTCGTCGGCAGCATCACTGAAAGCGATGATCTCAGTCGGGCACACGAAGGTGAAGTCCAGTGGATAGAAGAAAAAGACGACGTACTTTCCTGCACCAAAGGGGAAAAAAAGGCTATTGAGGGTTGTCATGTGACAAAGCACCGATGGTAATTACAGTCTAATTAATATTCTTGTCTTTAGTAGTGTAAATGTTGCCTATTCAATACATTGTGGCATCACAAAGCAATGAATGACAGCCCAGAGGAGAGCGCCATCAAAGCGAATCCTCCACCCAGCAGAGAATGAAATACATGATAAGGTATACCTCTGTAGTCTGACATCTTTATGTCCTTGAACTGTCCATCTGGCATCACAGCCTTTGCAGTGAAGTCTGGGGCCAGCTTTCCAATTTGTGCGTTGCCTGCAGCCATCTTTACTCTGATTGGATTACAGAAAAAGGAAAATGGCTCATGTATTACACACAATCGCTTCTCAAGATCACAACAGTGTATTTGTTCTTGTGCGTGTGAAATCACAGATAAACCTCATTTACACAAGGAAATTACATCTCTTCCATAGAAGAACATGCTGATTATCTATATAATGTCTGAAAATAATGAAAAATGTCTATCATAATGTTGCTTTTGTCCAACCAACAATCCAAAAACACGATGGTATTTAGTTTACAATCAAATAACACAAAGAAAAGCAGCAAATCCTCATATGTGAGAAGCTGAAGCCAGGAAGTGTTTGGCATTTTTGCTTGAAAAATGACTCAAATGAATCAATTATCAACATAGCTGCCGATTCATTTCTGTTGAACGACTTATCAATGAATCACCTGCATTTATCATTGAATTTGAGTTCATAATACAGTTTGAAAGCTTTTTGAAAGAGCACCATACACATCTGGAGTGATGAGGTTTGGAGCACATGGTTATATTGTAGTTAAGGGTTTTAAAAAAAAAAAAAAAAAAAAAAAAAAAAGGTGCAAAGAGCAGCAATGATTTGTTCATTCATTGATTAGTCACAGGAAATGAATCGGCAACTATTTTTATAATGGATTAAATAACTGTTCAAGCTAAAATACCACACATCCCCTTGATCCAGGTTCTCCAATATGAGGATTTGCTGCTTTTCTTTTTCTTATGTGATGAATAACTATAGCTTATGGACTGTTGGCCTGGAAAACCGAAGAAACTTTATTACATCATCTTTGATTTTAAGGAAATTATGATGGGCATTTTTCACAAATTTACAGACAAAATGGTTAATAAAAACGATCAAAATGCAACAGTTGATTCATCGAAAATAGGCAGATTAATCATAGATGAAAATATTTTTTGGTTGCAACCTTAAAAATTATCTGGAATTATATAAATATTAGATCCACTTGAAAAATATGTAATACACAGTAATTCACAGCCTATTATGATACCAGAGAATACAAATGAAGAAGTTCAATCAGTCTCCTCGTGCGGACAATATTTCCGTATTTTTTTCATTAGTGGCATTTGTGCCAAACCTCAGCTCAGAAAGATGTTATTTAAACAAACATCATTCACTCACACTGAATAAAACCGAAACTCATGAACTATTTCCACTTCTCTCGCTTTAAATCCACAGGTGTTTCCGCATAAGGCTTTGAACTGTTTCTTTTCACGGTTTCTCTCTTAAAACAATTCATTCACCTGAGTTTATGGTGAATGATAAAGTTTATTACGCTCGACTGCGGTTTGGTGTTTCACTAGTTAACATTACAACCAGAAAGTGAACATGTCTTATTTTCTCCTGAGAGTTAACTTACACTTTATGTTAGTGAAAGCTTCTCAGATACCAAAACTCAACTAGCAGCCAATCTTTGTTTTAAACTAGTCATTGGAGGCGGAAAATCATCTTTAAAAAAAAACAAAAAACACTTGTTGAACTGTAAGACTGTAAGCTAGTGTACGTACAGGAAAAACGTCGATACATTAAAACAACTGAACACTTAGAAAAAGCGAAAACTGTTTTTAAAATGTAATACCGATCGATGAAAACATAATGAAATGTATTTTCTGACACATACCTCAGCTTTTCACACAGCACACCAGCGTAGTCTGGAGCGAAAAGTACAGGAGCTGAATTTATAGTATGTCCCACTTCTCGCGATATGATCGTCCAGAACGTGATTACGGTCCACTTCAGTCCAGTGTGTCAAACTCACTACGCAGCATGACTTTGCATATTTCCTTATCGGTTCTGGGAATTTTACGGTCTTGTGAAACCATATCAAATCACAGCGTAAGGATGAAGAGGCAGAAGGAAGTTGAAGTAACTTTAAGACCTCACTCTGAAAGTTAAGACACTTGTTTAACTCCCATGCGGTTTTTGACAGCTATATGTGATCTGTCCTCAGTATTCAGAAGCAGAGGGCAGCCAGCTTTGATGCATAAGACTGAAACCATTCATCTGAAAATGAAAAAAGAGCAGGTTTTAATGACACGCAGCTTCCTAATTTAAGCCAACAGCCATACAGGGGTCAAAGAGTCGTGAGGTTTTATCATGTGACTTTTTGACTCTTTATGACTTCTTCCAGGATGTGGAGCAATTCCAAAGTCATCATACCAGACGTTAAACATGATTTCCTTTTATACACACAACTTAAAGTTTCTGCTCTAGCTTGCACCATCTATTGCATGCTTTTAGTGCTTAATCAATGATTTACTAGTTAAATCACATTCACCTTTAGCCTTTAGACACTAGTGGCCTAAATGTTACAGAAGCAAGTTTGTGACTGGAAGGTTATTGTTTCAATCCCCAGACCAGCAGGATAAGTCTTGGTGGGGCCCCTCCCTCATTACCACCAATGAAGTGTCCTCAACAAGGCCCTTAACTTCAACTGCTCCAATGGACCTGCTCAGTGACCGGCAGATCAGACTGCGGTTGTACTGGGCAGCTTCCAAGTGTGAATGTGTGAATGTGATCAGGGCGTTCTTGCAAAAGGAAGGAGAGGATTCTTCTCAGTGACACATCCCTGAATAAATAAAGGTTAAAATAAAACAAACTTTCCAGCTGTAAAGTACTGGCAACACCAGTTCAACAACTGGTTGACATATCTGTGGTGTTGTATGGGTCTCTGGATCGTTAATACATTTTAAACAAGGATTTTGTATTTCTCATACAGACTTCCTTCATTAAATCCATATCCACTTTGTATCCCAAGTTCCCTTGGTTTAATAACCCCACTTCAACCAGACTGCTCATGTTTTTTAACAGATAAGCGTATGAGTATCCCACTGCCATGGACTAAAAAGGTAAAAGGTTCAGATTTAGCCCCATACATTGTAAAAAAAAATTAATTAATAAAAAAAAAAAAAAAAAAAAAAGGTGCCCATAATGCACTGAGGTTATGACACTGAAAATAATAGAAAACTCAAAGGCAATCGACAATTTAAAAGATGCAAAAGGGAACTGTCATAATGCTTTGAGAGGGAAGTAGAAGACATGCTAATATAAACCGGAACTTCCCAAAACAGATAAAAACAATACCACCAGCACACACGTCTATTATTTTAACTGATTAATAGCTAGAACAAATTCAATATACTTCATATGTTTTAATAATAGACTGAACATTGCACACTAAGAAAATCTGTATTGTAGAAGTTATCGAAGATTGCTGCATTTGCATGCCAATTTTCTCTGTGTTTCCCACAATGTCACTAGCTACCAGACTATTGTCTATTTACAGCCTGTCGCACTGGGCGGGGTGTGCACTGTTGCAATACTTTGTACTTATCCTGTTGGCTGCAGAGGGCATTTTTACAGTTTCATTTCCTCCTCACTGTAGCTACATTTAACACTGCCTATTGTTTCCCTTATGAAAAATTATGCAATAATCATTTAAACTGACACTTTGCTGTGATTTGATTTGTTCTGTATTTTTTGTAAATATCTTGTATGTTGTAGTAATTTTTTAAATTATATTTTTAAGGAGCAACAAGCAATCTGTTTTATTTCACAAATATGTGCTGGTTTCATCAAATGTCAAATAATTCCTCTTAAAATAAGTGGCTCAGGAGGCAGCACTCTGTTGACTGGATGTGTCATATATGTTCTTCTTTAATTATCAGCTGAATGGTTATGAAGTCACACAGAGGTTCATTGACTGCACAAGGAATTTGTTTGTGTCCTATTAATGTAATTTGAGACACTTCTTTTATTTCTATTCCCAGATGACATAATGGATCAGGAAACAGTTTAACATTGATTTAAAATTTTTATCTGCATTTTTCCCAGTATACGATATATTGATCCTAGTTTTTCAATAACCGGAGTGTGTTTTTTTTGGAAACAGTGCTGATCTCTGCCAGCTGACCAAGAAGGTTAGAACTTTTTTAGTCTAACTTAAACCCAAACCTAATGTACTGTACATATGACATGGAGCCTTGCGTGTGATTACTATTACACACCAAGAAGAGAGACAATGATAAATGGTTTGGAAAGAGTTTCAAAAATAAACTAATTGATGGTACATCTAATCGACCCTAATGCCAAATGCCTCGCTACGAAAGTTCTATTTTATAGCCAAATGTTCCTTGACTCAATAACAAAATGAAATATCTGCATAGAGATACTGACAGATAGACATTTTATCTCAGGAAATTAAACAATATGTTTCTGAAACCATCATTTGAATATGAGTGAAAGAAACCCATGCTGTTTTTTCTCTGAGATGATTAGTTCAGTAGGCTGTTATCTGCTCAAACAGTCCCTCCACCGTGCCTCCTTTATCCACTCTCACCAAGTGATGTCTTTGCATGCTGTTGCCATGGGCACCGCATCAAGGGCCAGATAAGAGGGGGGAACACACAATAACCTCCTGTTAGAAGCACCGCAGTGGACTATAGCGATCAAACACTGCCCCGTGTTCATCTCCTGTCTCACAATATGCCCATAATTAGTGCATCTGCTCCACCGCTGATTCCAAAGCAAATGGATGTTTAAAGGGCACTTGTGTCCATCATTGTGATTATGTTCAGCCCTGCAAAAATGTATTGAAACAAATTTTTGAACAGAAGTGATGTTGGATTGAAAGATTGTTGCAAAATGTAGATGCTTAGTCCAATATTTGTGACCAAATGTGCTTTTGTGTCTTCCTCTTTGAGTAATTCTCAGAGAACTTGAACACTGAAAGTTTACAGTATTAATCTTCTTATCTCACTCTCAGCAAGAAAGCTGTTTCCTAAGATATCAAACTATTCCTTAAGATACAAATATACTCTTGTCCTGGCCTTTAATGCACTACAATGTTGGCTTCACTTAAAATAAACTCACCCAGACTGTTTCCACTCATACATACGCTGCTCAGTGAAACAGTAGTGAAGTGTGTGAATGAGCTGTAGTGTGCTGTGTGTGTAGATTTCACTGGGAAATTATAGCTGCTGAAGCTGCGTCTCTAATGATGACAATCCGAGAGGGTTGAGTAGGATTGTCACAGTGTGAGGCTGATTGGATGCCAGGTCCAGACTTGTCTTGACGAGGCAGCGACACAGCGGAGTCAGCAGGAGGAGCTCAGAGGGGAGCCGGACAATCCCTGTACCTCACAGCAGGACATGACAGCATGTACATATACTGCACACACACACACACACACACACATTTGTGTTTCCATCACTTCAGAGGACATTACGCTGACTTACATTCATTTCCTGGAGACTTATCTTAACCCTTACATAACCCTAAACAAACCTTAACTTTAAACCAAGTCCTCACTCTAAAATTAATGATTTAGGTTAAGAGCACTTGCTAAGGGAGGCAAGTCCCCACAATGGTTGATGACTGTGTAAATAGAATTATGTCCTCATAACATGATGAATACCTGGTACACACACAAACACACACACACACACACTCATACTGAACAGCTTTCATAAAGCAGCTTATTAGTAGTTGTTTTGGAGATTCAAAATGTCCAATATTAAATAAATATAATAAATGTCAATAATAAAGAAGGCATCATGAAATTAATAATCATCAATATACATACAGACAAAATATATCATACAACCCTGAAATGATCCAGAACATTTTTAAAACTCAGTTAATTAATATGAAATGTTATTTCGTTCTCCTTCTGTTCACAGTATGAATTTACTGCAGGTAATTCTTATTATATCCAGCGAAATGGCCTTTTCCCTCCAAAGTCTGCTTTTATTTCACAATTCAATTTTTCTCAACTTGTATTTCATAAAAGCAGCTCAAAGCAACAACAGCCAATAACTGGCTCTGCTCAGTTTGTCTTGACATCCTGACAGACGAAAAAGGAAAGAATACATTAAAAATATGAAACCTCCTGGAATTAAATTAAAATGACCTGAAATGAATGTATTGTGAAAAGAAACAGGATAAATGACAATTTCTCAATAATAAATGCACAGTTCATAATAAGGTGATATGATAGAAGCGAATAAAGCAGCAGTAGCATTATTTCACAATGGTTACATTATACAGTAAATGTCTTTATTTAATCAACATCATAATTTTATTTGTTTAAAACCTTGAAAAGAGGAATTGAGGGAGAATCTTCAATTTTAATGGTGCTGAGCAACAGACATAATAAATACACACCTGAAATTAAATAGCAATAAAAGGAGAATATATGACTATAACAGTTAAAAATAAGGTAAAATGAACAATGTTAAAAAAGTAACAGTGAAGGAATTGACAATGAAACAAATAGATAAATAAAAGAAAAGAAAACAATTAAAAAATGAAAAGTAATGATAGATATAATTAATAAAATGCTGCAGTTCAACTCAGCAACATTAATAGCGTCAACTTGAAGTTTTTTTTAAGCATATTGCAAGTTAACCGTCATAATTAATTTGATCTAAAGTAATTGTTTTATCTGTATGTATTGATTGAATGTTTATAACAGTGTAGTATTCATGGTGGTCTGTGCCTTTAAGAATTCTCCCGCGCTGGTTTACGAACACGGAAATTGACCGGAAGAGGCAGGAGTATTTCGCGCCAAATTGAAACAACGGACCAGCCAGTCTGAGCAGCTGAATCGGACACTGCTTCTTAACTTCTCCGTCCTTATCCCCTCGTTCAAGGTATGTAATTAGCTCATGTGATCATGTGATACCACTTGTTTCTTTTTTTACTTGCACTTATAAAACTCGACCTGAACAAGACATACATGCTGTGCTTCTTGTTGTAAAGTTTTATTGGTTGAATTTAAAGTTGAGTTGAATCGTTTCTCTGCGTCCAGTTCAGTCACCATGGAAGAGGCTAACAAGCTGATCGGCGCAGGAAAGAAGCACCTGGTGATGGGCAAAGTGGTGGAAGCGGTGAGCGCCCTGCAGGAGGCCTGCGGCATGCTGTGAGTTAACTACCGCACAAAGACATACAATCAGACAACTGACTAACTGTCTGTACACACACACACACACACACACACACACACACACACACACAATGGGCTTCATACTCTGCTGCAGTGCTGTGACAGGGAGCGTGTTGTAGGTCTTTTTTAAGAGATGAAATGAAACCGAATATGAGCCATGTGAGGACAAAATTAAACGAGTTGTAGTTTCGGGGGAAAAAAACTATAGTAATGTTATATCAAACACTATTGGTAATATAATTAAAGTAGCATCGTCTGCTTGTCACCAAACATGAGAAAGAGTTTGCAGTTGCAGGCTGATTTCTCACAGGTGTGCAGATGAATACAGATTAAGATATGACTTTCAGAAAGCGAAAACATGTATGTAATGAGAGGCGTTTTAGTTGACTAATCAACTAATCATTGAAAGTTTCCTAAAATGAATTATTTTGAAAATTGTCTTTTTTTTTTTTTTTTTTTAAAGGTACAATGCCAAATGTTTGATTTCAGCTTCTTACATGTGAACATTTTAAACTTTTTGGTATTGTACATGAGTGTAAACTGGATTTTTAGACTATTGATCAGACCGAACAAGACATGTAAAGATGTCCCCATGAGCTCTGAGAAATGATAATGGACATTTGTAACAATTTTCTGACATTTTTATAGACAGAAATCGAGGGGAGAAACTGCAAATTTATTGACAGGAAAAAAAAACTTGTTGTAGCTCCACACATAACCAGAGGATATTTCCACAGTATTATGGAATGAAATATGAAAGTGTAACAAGTTGATGACTTCACAGGAATAAAGTGTGTGTGTGTGTGTACATATGGTGTACATTATAACCTTTGTATGCTAACTTACTGTTCGTAATGGTGGTTTTTAGCCTTTTTATCCCAACAAATTGTAACAGTCAATAACTGAAGAACAATATTTCTAAGCTGAAAAACAAAGCTAGAATAAAGCATTAATTCATTTTGTTTAATTGAAGTGAAACTTTGATTCCTTTTTATTTTCAGAGCTAAAAAGTACGGAGACACAGCAGACGAGTGTGGAGAAGCTTTCTTCTGGTGCGGTAAAGCCTTGCTGGATTTGTCACGGTAAGATCAACAATGATCAGATTTATTTTTTCTTCTCGTCAGTCTTGTTTCATTAAAATGTGAAATCTACAGTATCCTCCTAGTGTGGGTTAGGTTATGTTGGTCAGTTAAAAAAAACTTGACTGTTGTTGTAGGATGGAGAACTCCGTCCTTGGCAACGCTCTGGAGGGAGTCCCTGAGGGCGAGGATGAAGAAAAAGCCGAAAAAGACTCCAATGTTGAGAGCACAGAAAGTGTTGATGGTGAGGAGATGTTGGTTTTTTTTTGTTTTTTTTAAAAGTAATTTAACTCTTTTAGTGCTATTATTGTACTAACATTTCAAATCAAATTGTCCTAAATGCACTATCAAACATCTCAACAGAGAAGACCAGGGATGAGCTGAGGGTTCAGGTGTACGACGCCATGGCAGAGAAGAAAAACGAAGACTCAGAGAAAGCCGAGGAGAAGCAGAGCGCGGAGAAGAATGGTGACGCAGAGAAGTCCGAGACTGCAGACAAGCAAGAGAAAACAGAAAAGGAAGAGGGAGACGAAAAAACGAAGAGCGACGTCAGTGAAAGCAAACCTGATGAAAAGAAGGAAGAAGAACCAGCAGATAAGCCAGAAGAAGCTGAAGGTGACTTTTCTTTCCTCTTGATTGGTTGTAATTACATGTTGCCCAGTTCATCGAAACACACTGTATTTATGTCTCAGATGGTGAGGGAGAGGAGGAGGCGGAGGAGGCAGAAGAGGAGGAAGATGGCGATGATGCAGAGATGGAGGGCGAGGCAGAAGGACAAGGAGAAGGAGACGAGGCTGCTGAAAAGGTACTTGACCAATCTGCTCGAGCACACATCAGGACACAATGGTGAGGGAGTGTTTTAAACTGGTGTCTGACTGTTTTTTGTTTTTGTTTTTTTTTTTCAGGACAGTGATGATGAGGAGGTGGGGAACCTGCAGCTGGCCTGGGAGATGTTGGAAGTGGCTAAAGTCATCTATAAAAGGTAACAAAGCATCTGCTGTGATTAAGACCTGAATTTAATAATCAGAGCTACAGATTCCATATTAACAGATGAGTCTTTTTTTTTTTTTTTTTTTTTTTTTTAAATAAGGAAAGAGGCGAAGGAGGATCAGCTGATGGCAGCCCAGACTCACCTCAAACTGGGTGAAGTTTCTGCTGAATCAGGTACTGTAGACTAACAAGTTCCTGAATAAATGTTGTGAACACCATTAAAGTCCAAAACATGTGCAGATTTAACTGAAACGTTAGCTGCCTGCGTACAAGAATAACGTAATTCCAAATCATAAACAAGGACGACGAGGCTGTGCTAGCATACGTGTCCAGGATTATTTTTTGTGGAGGTCGGCACACAATATAGATAAGGAGACGTGTATGTTTTTACCAGGCTGTGAGATGCCAACACTGACTGACAATATGTTTAGAGAAGTGAGATGTTTTAAAAACGACCACATGAATTCCGATCTGACTGTTGTGACGGCGGTCTACAACCACAAGTGGCCCAGATCTTGTATGGGGGGGGGGGGGGGGGGGGAATCAGATCTCAGTCACTGAGAGAGATTTGATTTTAGGCAACATCAGTATATGAATGTGAACATAGTCCATGTTTTTGTTAGGACCCCTACCAAGTAAAGGCTCATTCTTGTAGAGCTGCAATATACTGTGTATATATTTATTTCTAAAAAAAGTATTTTTATTTTACTTTTTTTCTTCACAAGATTAAACATTCAGTAGTTTCAGACACCAAATGTGAGAATTTGCTTTTTGTTGCTAATAACCCCTCTGCTCTAGGAAATGGGCATTTCACTGTACATTTAACTGTTTTCTGAAATTTTATAGTAGTCATGAGGATAAATCAACAGTTGAATTGATGGCAAATAATCCTCATTTGAAGCCCTAAATACTTTCTTTGGACTATAATGCAATTCAATAACCGGCATGTCTGGGAAAAACCAAAACTGATTAAATTGTCCTGTATATCTAAATTGCTGCTTCTCTTCCAGGAAACTACACACAAGCCCTGGAGGATTTCCAGGAGTGTCTGAAGCTGCAGCTGAAGCACCTGGACTCAGACAGCCGCCTGCTTGCAGAGACTCACTACCAGCTGGGCCTGACATACAGCCTGAACCTCCAGTACAGCCAGGCCATCGAGGAGCTCAACAGCTCCATCTCCGTCATAAAGAGCAGGCTGGGTAAGCTGGGTGTAGTTCACCATAGTGTGCGCACACACGTTCACACAGTGAAAAGCTGTTTGTGTGTGTACAGTTCACGGCTGAAGTGTTTTTGATTTCGGGTTGAGTCACTGCAGCAGCAGATGGCTCGACGGTTCTCAGTCGTTGCACGCTAACATGTCCGCTGCGTCTGTCAGTAAAACTGCAGGAGCTGATAGACAAGGCCGAGGGCCCCGAGGCTCTGCCAGCTGAGAGGAAGGAGATGGAGGAGCTGAAAGCTCTGCTGCCAGAGATCCAGGAGAAGGTGGAGGACGCCACCGAAGGCCTGAAAACGGCGAGCACTGACGCCGAGGCTATGAAGGGCGTACTGGTGAGCGAGGGACTCGATAACCTGCCAAGAGATTGGTGAAGTCACCATGATAAACAATCAATAGTTTGCTCTATAGGGAGCAGTAAATTGATAATATTAAGCTGTGTTAAATGATCAGTATCATCATGCTGTGGACACATCTATGAGAACTAAAAGTGCACCAGTAAGCAAATGGGGAGTTTTTAAAGGGATACAGTTTATTTATGGTATGTTAAGAGACATCTTCTATAGGAGACCCACATGACGTACTTCACTCAACACACTCTTGACTTAGTTAAAGACAGACACAAGTTCATCTCCAGGCATCACAAACACAGACTGGTGTCGGCACCTCCAGTTTCATACACATCATAATAAACCACGGTTTCAGTTCAGTGTCTGCCGTTCAACACAAATAACTTCATCACTAATATGAAACATCCCATTTCTCCTTTGCATATGTATCTGTGTGCAAAAAGTCAACTGTATTAAAAAGCTTAATTTTATTTCTTATTTTAATATCAGGATGGAGGCTCCACTTCCTCTGCGTTTCCCGCCTCCACTGCACAGAACGTGGACACTTCCTCCACTTCGAAAGTAAGTCACGTACTCATGTGTGTACATGCTGAAGATATGAAACCATACTTAAAAATAAACACTGGTGCTAGAATATGATTGTATTTTCATGTTCACTCTCTTTGTACTGACGTCTCAGACTAACGGCACATCAACCAATGAGATCAGCTCTGCCAATGGACACGCCTCCACAGCTAAAGTCTCAGACATCTCCCACCTGGTCAGAAAGAAGGTTAGTGACCTGCAGTCAGATGAAGATTTCATTCAATAAGACGGGTCACATATATTCATACTATACACTATATTGCTGCAGTTTAGTCTCATTTGCACCCGTTTTGTGTTTCAGAGGAAACCAGAGGACAGTCCAGTGAAGGAGGGTGTGGTCAAGAAGGTGAAGCAGGACGACGCTCAGACTAACGGAGTAGAGAAGCCTCATACTAACGGTGTTCACAAAGCCAACGGAGACACTAACGGACACGCCAACAGTATGGAGGTGGAAAGGTAAGAGATGCAGTTGTCAGATAAAGCTTTTTAGTTTGGGTGCTGTTTGGTTGGATTGCATCTGAAATGCCAGTCTGAAGTGTTTCCTGCTGCTGTGGGTTTAACTGATACTCATCTTTTCTCTTGCAGTAAGTGAAGCGGGTTTTTAAGCCATGAAGAAGAGATCCACCAACATGCCAAGCTCTTACTGCCGCTACACTCGTTTGCTGTTGTAAATATGTGTGTCATTTTTTTCTATGCCTGTTGTATGGGTGTTTGTTCACATATGTAACCTATAAAAGTTCAATAAAGAGTATTGTTTCATAAAACTTTGTTGTGAAATCGTGCCAGTAATGAAAACTGAAAGTGATTCCTTCTAAAATGGCTTTTGATGGGTTTTCATATTTTCATTTTACTTTTATTAAAAAGTGGCTATGAGGGTATTGTACATGACTTAGGCCTGGATTTGAGTGATGGGAATAGTTGATCAACGGTGACTGTAGTGACAAACACACTTGACATTGCCCACAAACTATCTGAACTGGAACTGGATGCTACTTTTTTATTGGTTTCTCTCAAACATGGGCTAAACTTTCCTATTTCTATTAATACTGATTGTGTTCAACACAGAGACACCAATCAATACATAGTTCCAAATGAGAAAATGTCCTAACACTGAATTTGAACCTAATTATCTGTTAATCCATTAATCAAAATGACTTTTACCTTATTTATTTGAAGAAGTGTCATCATCACAGATTCATGCCAAACTGGCATCTACATTGAATTCAATCCAACTCCCTTATTTTGTGAAACCCACCAGGAATCACTGGTAAAAAAAAAAAAAAAGGAACAATTCCAGTTTCACTGTCAATTCCACAAATTACAACAAGCTTTCAGTTCTGAGTTCTGTTATTGTTTCAGCATCCCAGTTAAACAGCATTTTGAAAAATATTCAGCTTCCTTTAAAACTTTATCGCCAGACATGAATAAATGAATCCTTCAAGCATAAACTAAAGATTACTGTAATAGGGAGGGAGGGTCGGGGTTAGTCTGAAGCTGAACTGTAGTCTAGAGGGTCTCTGTACAAAAACCCTGAAATATGTGGATGAACTTGAAATGATTTCCCTAACAGGTCATTTGAGGCTGTTTTGGACTCGCTTCATTTAGCTGATCAAACCTCTCCTCAGTACATCTTGTGCCTGATTGAACTCAACCATCTGTAGTTTTGTTTCTTTTGAATATGTATGTTGGTGACCTCAGCTTAACTCTGCCCTCCACCGACCTGAAAGGTCTAATGAGCCGAGGTAAGTGTAAATACCATTCTGGGCATCAGGGCCCTGTATTGTGAATTCTGGTTCACTGGGACACCTAAATGGAACTAAGCCATCGCTCATATTAATCACATCTCTGCTGCTGTGTTTGCAGTGGAAAAGGTCAAACTAAATTTAACATCTAGACTTTTCCAAAAACGAAAACTGCCCTTTAAAGTTTAGTCTACAAATATACAATTTCACTTATGTACTCTGGAATGAAAGACGTCTTTTTTTTTAAAAAAAAAAAAAAAAAAAAAAAAAAAAAAGCTTCTATCTGAAAGCCCACATTTAGAAATCTGAAGCAGTTAAAAAAAAATCAGCATGAGTAAATTCTGCTTCCCTTTAAAACATATTAGCAGCCCCCCCCCCCCACACACACACACACAATTTCATTTTCAGTTTCATCACTTCTGCTTCAGATATCATTTGACTATCTCCATAAAAAAAACCTCAAACAAAACAGTGCTAAGTCAGTGGCAACTGTCAAGAAATCATATCGCTTAACAATTTAAATGACAATCTTCAGTCACATTTGTGGATGTGACTGTTAAGCTTTTACTTGTCTAATCTAGAGTGCCCTTTTTAAACCGTACTTCTTTACCCACTTAAATACATTTAAATTTGTAGGTACCAGCTGCATTCAGCACAAATTTTCTTTGTAGAAAATGCAACTCTTGTAGTTCTTGGCACAAGAAGTTGCTGAATAATCGTCCAGTAAGAACTCCCATCTATTCAAACAGCAGCTTTTCATTCATTCATTCTTTCATTCATTCATTATTGTGCGACTCCAGCTGACAGGAATCAAGTGCAGTGAGGGATCAATGTGAACTGATCTACAGAAAGTCAAGCCCATGTGGACTCAAACACCACAGTAGCCAGATTCATATTGAAACATATCAGCTTGTCAGGAACCAATTTTTATTAATATCATTAATAATGTGTCATCAGCATCATCAATGAAATGAGTTAGTCTGTTTAAAGCAGAATCAAGTGTGCATTCATTGCCCTTCTTTTCTTGATGAACACTTCAGTTCCACAAAGCGAGGAAGAAAAAAGGAAGAAGGGGAGGAGGAGGAGGAAGGGGGGGGGGGGGGGGGTTCATAGAGGGCAGGGACTGCAGTGAAGGAGGAAACGCAGGGAAAACGACGTCTGGCGGAGCAGGAATCTCCCCCTTCACTGGGATATGATTGGTTTTTCCCTTGTGCAAGAACAACAACAAAAAAAAAAATCAAAACAAAAAGAAATTCAAAATGGTGCTCTAAAAACAAAGATGAGAGAGGAAGAGGGGAGATTGCTTGCTGGGATGTGGTGTTGGCTGTTGTGTGTTGGTTTTTTTTTTTTTTTTTCTTTTTTTTTTTTGTTCCGTAAAGCCACGTTAGGATTTGATGCAGTCGTCATCGTCAGAGGTCTGGCTGCTGCTACTGGTTTCGGACTCGGAGCCCTCCTCGACGTGCGCCTCCGCCACACTCCTCCAGGGGGTGAAGTGGAGGGTCACACCCCGCGCCCTCGGGAGAACCCCATTCCTCTGCATGCCGTTCCTCTTCAGCTGGTCAGAGGACACAGACGGTTAAGCGAGTGAACAAGATGCTACGCTGTTCTTTTCTCATTTTGAAATTTAAGAAGACATCTATTTAACGTGATGAACCGAAACTATGGAATGAAATGCGGGATGGTGCTCTGAGTGCTCACCTGTTCAGTTTTAGTCTGGAACTCTCTCAGCTCGTCCTCTGTCAGAGGCAGGAAGTTATCATCGTTTTCTGGGTACTCCTGCCAGCCCATGGCCTTCAGCAACCTACACGTTAGACAAGCAGAGTCATTTTCTGCTTAGTTGACTGTATTTGTGGGTGTGTGTGTGTGTGTGTGTATCATGTTTTGTGCTCTACCTGTGCTCTGCCTCCAGGGAGCTGGACAGGTGTTCAGTGTCTGAGTCACTGAGGGAGTAGGAGAGACCATTCTCATGGCAGACTTCTTCGCTGTAGGCTTTGGGCTCTGGGGTGCTGCTTTCACCCTGAGAAAAATACACACAGCGACAAACAGTGGTTAAGAACCACGTTATCGCAACACCACCTTATAGTATGTTTCTCACCCAAGTTTCCTGTTTGTATCTACAATAACCACCACTCATGATGTAACTGCAATCAAATGTAAATCTAAAAACACTTTGACAACCATCACTTTTGGAGTCAAAGAGAGTTTATGTGCAGATAAAGACACCGTTAAATTCAAAAACTGACTTCTACAAACGGAGAGTTAACCAGTCAGATTTTGTCTTTGTCACACTACAGCCCTCTCTCTTAGATGGAGATTTTTTCTTATGTATGCTATAACAAGCAAATGACTGCTGTCTTGTGTTGTGGTTATTTATTTATTTTTTTTTTAGAAAGTGAAAGTTTCATACCTCTCCTGATGTCCCTGGGCTGCTGCTCGTCGTCAGCTCTCCTGTGCCCTCGTCCTTCAGAGCTCGCAGGAACTCGCTCTTGCGGTCCGGACCACGGCGCATCAGCTTCAGTCTCGACGGGGCGATGTCTATGGGAGGAGTCGTGCTGGAAGGGTGCTGCAGATGTGACGGCACCGAGGGAGCGGAGAAAGGAGGGCAGGAGAAGAAGGCAAAAAGAAGAAAGAGTCAACAACATTTTTAATTTTTTTTTTTTTTCTTCTGGGAAGCTTTCACATTTGTTTAAAAGCCACAACTAAAGCTTATAACCATAGATATCAAATACAATAATAATAATAATAATAATACACTGAACAGACAACAGAACACATTCTACTGTAGAAGAAAACTTCATGCACACATGTGAGTGAGCATCTCAGTCACCAACCACACTAACACATACAGTAATGACTACGTTTAGATAAAACCTGTAATTTTCTTGCACAGGGATAGGCTAACTACATGTCAAGCATGTAGCGACACTGGAATTTAAGCATTGTGCTTGTTGTGCAGATTTACATGTTAGTAGGAAGTCTGACTAAACTTGATCATATTAAAAAAAAAAAAACAAAACCGTTGTTTCTTACCTCTTTCGGGGTGTTGTGCTGTGGCGCACTGACTGGGGTGCTGGGTTTGGCTGCAGAGACGGGGCTGGTGAAGACTGAATCTCGGCCTGGCATGTGAAGGCCAGACTTAGTGATCTCTCTACCACCGGGTTTCCACTGGGTGCTCTTTATAAGGAGGACAGATAATGTGTGTTTGTCAGAAAAAGAGAGAGAGACTGCTTTCCATCACAGCTGAGCGCACAGAAGAAAAAAAAAAATCTACAAAGTTGGTGAGATAATCTTTCACATCACAGCGAGTCTTACTTTGGTGGGGGCCACAGCAGGCTTTGGGACCAGGTTCTTGTAAACGCTGGAGCCTGCAATGGGAGCTTTGCTGCCGTTGGTGGGCAGGGTGCCTGCACTGGCGAACCCTGCAGAGAAGGCTGTGCTGGGGTCTTCCTTCGAAACCTTCTTGATAACCAGCATTTTGGACACCATCTGTTTGCCACTCGGGGGGTTTTCTGGAATATAAATCAGGACAGTCGTTGTGTAAATGCTACAGATGGTGAGGAGGACACTGAGCTGCTGAGACTTTTTAATTCAAGAATAATTAATCAGACTTAAAGTGAACGACAGACTAATGTGGATTTGGAGCTCTTACCCCACACTCCAGCATGGGGAGCCACTGCTCTCATCTGAGTCCCAGGCTTTCCAGTTGTTTCAGGGTTGAGGGAAGGCTAAAAAAAAAAAAAAAAAAAGACAAAACAGTCAAACTTTGTATCTTCAAACTGTGTTAAATTACAAGAATCTGAAGATTTATTAATGACAGGAAGAAGGAAACTCTTGTGAAACTTAATATTTAAGAACATTTCATTTTAGATCACAAGGTGGATATGTGGAGAAAACAGAAATTGCAAAGTGAAAATGTTTCTGACAACAACTCTGATTATCTGATAATTAGTGTTAATAATTAATATAAAGTCAGTAATCATAGCTGATTGTATTATAAACCTTCTTGCTTTGCCGCTTACTCAAGTTATTTTATCTTTCAACAGAGCTTTGTCATTGAAGAACTATGTCAAGGTCAGTTGCATGCTTGGCAAAAAAGAAAGAAAAAAAAAAAGGGGGCTTTCTACTCACAAAGTCCTCTTCCACGAACTTCAGCTTGTCGTCCTTGCCGTCTTTGCGTTCCTCGTTAGGGAACTTGTCCTGGTACGAGGTGCCCTTTCGGGGATGGAAGTTACCATTGCGCTGCCGGTGCCCCCCCTGCCTGTCCCTGTCGCCCCCTCCCCGTTTGGGGTGGCGTCCCTGGTGGTGGTGGCCATCCTGGGTGCCCCGCAGAGCTCCATGCCAGCTGGGTGTTTCTTTCCAACACGAGCCCCCTGCCAGCCCACCATGTCCTCCTTTGGCCACCCCCGAGTCCACAGAGTCATGCCTCAGAAGCAGAGAGGGCTGCTGCCATCCGTCACCTCCAGAAAGACAAATATGTAACAACGATTACATTATGCTTTGGCAAGTGAAAAATGTCAAGTCAGTAAAGTTTCCCTAATAACCTTTTGAAATAACATTTGAACACCTTCAATCTCTGTGAATGCTGAACAGCATACATCAGCTCTGACCGTGTGCAAAGCAAATAAAAGCTGATCAATAATTCTGTTATCAGATTGTCTCTTGAATGATTGTCTTTGTTATGTTGGCACTTAAAAAAAAAAGTGCTAGCATCTTAGCACCTCTCTTATCTGATGCCTGGTTGGGCAACTGGCCTCATGTTGAGACATACTATGCACTTGCCAATAAGGAAATACAGCAAGACAAAAAAAGAAAGAGGTGAAAACAGAAAGTTAACTCTACCATTTATGAGTCAAAACCTGTAGTGTGTGTGTGTGTGTGTGTGTGTGTGTGTGTGTGTGTGGCTGCACCCTAATTTTAGTTCTTGATATTGAAAAACTGGTGCTCCAATTTGGGAAATGTTTTGCCTGTTGGGACTTAGTTAATTTAATTTTACAAGGACTGAATAATTCATCCGAATGCATCATTTTACTCCACACTACGACTTTATACAGACATGCTGCTGCACATTCAAGAAAGGCAGGCATTAAGCTAGTGGAGTAAAACAGAAGACAGAGAGGAAACCTGACGACTACAGGAACCTAAACCGAGGTTAATCTTAGATATTGACAAAATAGCCACATCACTAACAGCCTGCACCAAACTTTCTCTGAAAGGTCAAAAAGTCTGCAGGGCACCAAAATAACTACTGAGTGAATATATCAGGCAAACACACTTCACCAGCAATATCCTACAATGAGACGTTTCAGAAGAAGAGTTGAATATTTTGTTCAATATGTCTGATAGGCATGACACACCAAAAGCAAGTAGAAACAAATAAAGCTGCCTTTCTACTTTCCAAAGCCAAGAGTGCAAGACGTGAGCAATAGTGAAGTGAATGGAGACGCGGCTGGGACACATTACAGAACAACCTGTCAAACAGGAAGCTGTACTGACCAAATATGACTGTGTGCATCTTCAACTGAATTTCATCACTGCACCTGAATGCATCATGGTGCTACACCTGCTCAGTACGATAAAATCACTCATCCAGAAGAACAACATTTTAGAAACTGAGACGAAACATAACTGAATTGAAACATACACAGAAGACAGCCAATAATAAAATTCCTGAACTGAGGATTCATACAAAATTCCAATATTTTTCATTGCTGGCATCAAACTATAACAATGACTAGTTCACCCCAAGGATTGTATATGTAAACATCAGCAGAGCAACACTGTCAACGTGCAGTGACGATTACAGTTTACACATCTGTACATTGTGAAAAATAGTGTACATCTACACATACAGGAAAATTTAAACAAGGTGTACAACTTCACTGCTACATCCATCACTGCCTTTAGTACAGGCGGCCTCATACCAGAGCTGCAACTAAAAGTGAAAAAGCGGCCATTATAATTTCTCAGAGCTCATAGTGATGTTTTCTAATGTCTTGTTTTATCTGATCAACAGCCGCCAGTCTAAAGATATTCAGCTCACTATCATGTATGACACAGACCTTAAAATCCTCGCATTCAAGAAGCTGCGACCAGCAAATCTTTTAGTGCTTTAGCTTAACAAATTACTACAATGATTATTTGATTATCAAATTAGTTTCTGATTTGCTTTCTGTTGATCAACTAATGATCGAATCAACTAATCGTTGCAGCTCTACCCAATACATCCTTATCCACTCCAGTGCCTTCAATCCCAATTTCTGTCAGTTGATGTTTCCTGCTTGCCATCATCTCCAACTTCTCAAGTGACTTCCACTGGATCGTTTGACTTTATTAGATTTAACTACGTTCTCATTCTGAAACCTTAATAATGGCTACACAACATGAGACTCCACCTTCAAGTTTAGCAAGTTAAAAACGTCCAGACAGCTTGGATGAAACTAACAGATATGGTCGTCAGCAGACTTTAACTCAACAGATGAATTTCAAACCTTTTCATATCCACAGTACACCCACACAGGTGTTTTCAATCATGTTGTCTGATTAGACCTCATGAACAAACAACAGTTGGTTGATCTCAATCAAACTTCTGTGAGTTTTGTTGCACCTCTTTAATGCCAGACAACTCAAACCATTATCATTCCTATTCATCCACATATTTTAGTGACACACAATTTCCAACATAGCCAGGGTTTTCTCTGCCTGTCTAACTCAAAGGCCTTTGTATTACTGGCTGCTGCCTTAGTTAAAATTCTGATATGTGATGTTGACGGAATGAAAAAGGAAGAAAACCCACTGAGAGGCCGGCGCAGTACCTGGACAGTCTACAGCATCTTGTAATTCATCTTTGAAAAAGGCAGCGGTTGCAAGCATTTTTTCTTTAAAATTTAATGACCATCTAATTACTTCTGTGAGATGAACGTGAAGTATATTGTGAACTTTCTACACCGTCACTCAGAGACTAACGTTAGCAGAGCAGAGCAGCGATCAGCAGTAACAAACAAGACAGTCTGACCAACACACACTGCAGCATTAAACAACTTAAATCACCTCTCAGGTGAAGAAAATAACTCTGTGCTCAGTTTGTTTCACCTCAAAATCCCTGCGGCCGCTCAGTGTCGGGGCTAACGGTGCAGCTGCTCTCCACTGCTGGAGACATGACGTTAATATCAACACAGCAGAGCACTCTTCCTCCCCCTCAGTTTGTTATTCTCATACAGGCAGAAGACTGATAAAGACTCTTTCAAATGAATTGATGCAGTTAACTTTTTAAAATAAAAAGGCTGCGGACTATTTATCTTATCTGCCAGTTATGATTCATATTGTATTTCAATGGAATAAGGAGAGCAGTGAATGGTTCAGCACAGAGTATACAGAGCCAAAGACTGAAAATGGTGCCCCTTTTTCTATTTATTCAATCGAGAATCAATTCTGAATCGAACTGGCACCAAAGTAAAGTGATAGTATCAAACTGGGAGACAAGCATCGTTCCTTGCCAGCAAAAACACCATCATTTGTCACAACCTTTATTTTTCCATCTTTTTGTTCCATCTTGGTATAAAATTTAAAGCCTCAGCATGACTGCGCCCACAAACTGTGTACGCCGCACCACGTACATTCTCCAGCCTTTGCCAACTTTGTCTCTAAATAAATCCAGGGAAAACCCTGATAGCTTCATCCAACTTCCACCTCGCTACAGGTCTAATAAACTAGCGTAAATGATCTAACAGATGTGTCCCTTCACACAGTTAAAACCTGCAAGAACAATAACAGGGTGACTGATCTACACCGTTACCTGCTGGAGCACGCAGGGAGCCGTTGTTGAAGAAGCCATCTGACGAGTTGTGGCGGCGGCGGCTCACAGCGGTTCTGCCGTCTCTGTGGTGGTGGGGCTCACCTTGTTTTTCAAGGTTGGCAGCAGGGGACTGGAGGACGACAGAAAAGGGAAAAGTGAGAACTAAAAAAGGACTCTACACTGTGATAGTGAACAATGAATCACATGCATCTCATCCGAGGTGAACTGACACACACACACAAAAAAACTACAAAACAACTACAAAAAAAGAAAGAGCAATTACCTTTAAACCCTTTCTTAAATTCTCCTTTTTTCTACCTTATCTTTGTTGTTGTGAAGAAAAAGATTAGTTAAAATCTCAATTCCTCTCTTGCCTCAGAGAACTTCAATAACTCAAAGTGAAAATGTCAACATGGAGATATATTCTTAGGGAATGAAAACAGCCAAAACAGACATATGAACCGGATCGCAATCTTAGAGCTTTTTATCAAAAGGACATGTAGCCGTCGCGATGGGAGCCAATAAGATCAGACAAACACAGTGTACATAATTCTTAGTAGTATAATCTGAAGTCACTGCATTGAACCAGCTGTGGGATTAGTAACGTAATCATATCCTTGTCACGAGCTTGATACGAGGTTCAAAGATCAAATTTGATTGTGTTCGAAAGACAATACCAGACAAACTTGAGAGAATAAACTGTGGCTAAAACATTGCAGAAGAGTGTGTGTGCAGTAATCCCTGAAGATAAATGACACAGGGGTGAAGACGTGTGTCAGCAGGACAGTGACTGTGCATTTGTTTGTCTGTCTTTACTCTTGATTTCACAGACAGCCAGCACTCAGCTGGACGGCTTCCTGACTCACAGATTACCCTGAGCTCTGGGCAGAAGCAACACACTCTCAACCTCAGCCAGACAGCCTGACAGCTCAACATGTTTTTTTTTTTTTTTAAAAGAAGGAAAGACAACATCAATCCAATCATTTACTTAACATCTGCACATCTCAATCTCTAATTTCTCCCTCAATTTCACTATCAAGAGGCAAATATTTTGAATGACTATTTGTGCTTTCATACATTATTTAATCTAAATTAAGCGCCGTAGGTGTAGCTCAGTTCCAGACCCTAAATCAAGTCCAGCAGTTAAAATAGCTCTGGTGTTGCTACTGTGATCGCTCATTTCTCTCAATTATCTAAAATTGGAAAATTAAAAAACGAGCCAATCACAGCTTTTGTAGATAGAAATGAAGTCAGTAAGATTATCAAGCCGTGTCAAAACAGATCAGGACATCTTAAACATATTTACAGTCAACAATTTAATCACTTGTCTCATTGCTTGTGATATTTTAACTGCATGTAACTACAGAACAACAAATTAAACAAGTCCATAATCTCTATTACGCATCTCTATTTTCTAAAAGAGATGGATTTATCATGCAGTATTAACAGACACAGGCTAACATTTGTTAAAGAACATTTTAGCCACAGTTATAATCCTACTCTAATCCCAATTTTTCCTTCATGTTATGACAACAAATCCTGTTCAGTTGAATATATTCCTTTTGAAAAAAAAACAAAACAAAACACTTAAAAGAAGAAGAAACAGTTGCATTCAGGACAGTTTGCAATCAGCACTGCCAGCCTGCTATCCCCTGTCTGCAAAACGGATAACACAATAATCAGGTTAAACAGTCAAAATCTTTTAACAGATCAACATAACTGGATCCCACTTTTATTTGGCTGGTTGTGTCCATGCTTTAAAACACTAATAACGCTCTCTAAGATGCCCATAGAGGGAAAAAACAATACAAGCAGTGGACGAACTCTCACTTAACACAGTCTGACAATTACTTTTCTACATCTACACATAAACTTGCTCACTTTCAGGCAGATAACAAAGCTCCGATGTCAACTAAAAAAAAGTGATGTCAGTCACTACTGATTAATTAAGGCAAATAAATCTGATTCTCACAACAGAAAATACAACCGGCTAAAACAGCAGACTGAATAACAAGAGAGCTGTTCAGACTGAAATGTCCGTTTAATTCAGCTACAGCATTTAGTTCATTTCAAACACTGTCACGCAACGTTTGGTGAGGCTGCATTTACACTTAGTCATAATAAACAAAATCTCTAATGACATAGCATGATATCAACCAACCATGAAGACAAAGTCTCTCCTCACTGAATAAATGCAAATTCAAAACCTCTCCAGTTGGCTGCAGCAAGTAATAGCAAATGTTTTACCCGTTTAAAGTCATACAACAATTTATCAAACATTTTTTAGACTAGCAGCAGCAAATTAAATAATGCCTTGATGCAAGAATTAGAAAAACGCCTCTGTGAAATCTCCCACCAGTACCTTGAGTTGTCATTTGATGCTAAAATTCTTTCCTTTCTTCTATCATCGTCTTCAATAATACACAACATCTAGGTGACCCTCTGCTGAAGCATGTACTGACTGCACTTTCAATCCCCGAGGGTGACTCCTCACTGACTACACACACACACACACACACACACACACACTCAGGTGTACAGACACATATGTGTGAGGTGTGAGTGCAATAAGAGAATAGACTGTTATACTAAAGCTCAGTCTCTTTCACTCGCCGTTTTTCTGCCATCGGCTTGCACACTCTGTCACATACATACTGTTCATGCGCACACACACACACCTTGGCAGGCTGGGGTGTGGAGAAGTTAAGCCAGGCAGGGACAAAGTCATGCTGCGCCATTTAGGTCCAGTGTTTCCGGTCAGTGGATCGAGGCATCAAACCTCATGGCCAGGATCTAACAAAAAGAAACGGACAGCGGGAAAAAAAAAAAGAAGGCATTTTTAATATTCACATCCTGCGATTTTAAGCGCAGCCACATCAATCTGTGACACTTAAACTCACTTTTATGCCCATCTATCTTTAATCTTATACCATCTTCAAAGTGGCATCAGGTATTTAGAAATTCATTGTGTAAAAAGGTCCCCCCCCCACAATGCAAGCCAAAAAAGAGTCCTATTCTTAGCAGAAAACAACAAAGCTCGACTTGCTGCAGCTGTGCCTGTGAAGATGAGAACTGGTTGACAGGCTGCATGGATGCATAATGTTCGTATTGTGCTGCTCGTGTGCAGCATAATACGAACATTATATTGCAATGTGTGTATGTGGTACGTTTATATGGCTCATTATGTAGTTAAATTCTCATAATTAAAGCACAATGTGATACAGTATAAACTCATAAAAAGTAATGCTTATTAGATTTCTAATATGTGTGTGTAAGGTGGAAAATTAATACCCGTTACCCACAAAATGTTGACAAATTGCTAGTAGTTAACAGAAATGAATTTCATGGGTGTTGAGTACATCCATTAATGCTGGTCAGGTGAAGGAACAGTCATTACCCCAGAGTCTGTGGCTCTGAAGTCCTCTGCCTCCTCTCTCGGTCCGGCTGGGCTCGGTTCCTCAGGCCCGCTGGCACTGATCACAGAGTGCGTGCACTGACAGACAGGGAGCGGCACACCGACAACCCCCTCTCCACCTCCGCCAGGACAGCACAGCCCCTTTCCCCAGAGGCAGATCCCTTCGTCCAGGGTGAAACACTGGGAGATGGGTCAAAAGGTTGCAGGAATGATCTGGAATGGTGATCCAGAGAACTGGCCGAGCAGGGGGTAAGATTTTGAAGCGGGGGCGCAGCGAGGTCTACGAGGGCAAAACGTTTTGGTTTTTTTTTCCTTCTTGATTCCCAAGTAGCTCCTGAGCCCGATCACGTCACAAGTGCTGAGTTTCTAGTCCGTGCTGACTGAATTCTTCACCAATTTATTTGAAACATTTGCTCTGTTGTCAGGAATAAGACTCGAAAACCTGATTGGACTTGATGTCGATTGGCGAAAAGAATTGATTTGACTGGTGATTAGTCCCAATGGTGAGGAAGAGCCAGGTTGTCTTATTATCAATATTAGGAAGCGGTCTGTGAAAGAAGTCTGCTGTGGAACATGGACAGCAGTTCGTATAGCAGTTCCACTTTGACACCAGATGGGGAGAGAAGAATCGGGTGTTGTCCTGCCACACTGCGTGCCAGTATGTTTTAGCGTCGACTCACCTTTTACCGAATCATCTTAAGATCTACTGAAGTGCATGCAGGAAAGAAAAATTAGTTCGAAGACAGTCTTTTGTTGGCAATGGAGGTCACTGAAAACCACTGCTCACCTCATCAAACTGGTGAAAAGACTGTCTGAGTTTGAAGAAAATAATGCTCAAAGACTCAAAGTCACATGACAATGAAGGAAGTAAAACCCTATGTTACATCGCTGTCATTTTCAGTTTTGGTTAGTGAAACAGAGATGCTGCTGGATGATGCATTATAATGCCGGTTTTATCTTTGTATGTTTTCCCTTCACATTTGTAAGATGCCCATTTAATTGTTTGTGGTTTTCTGATCGAAGCAGAAATATGGAATAGCTCTGATTTCATAGATATGCAAGCCCAAAAACTGAACAAAAACCTCCCATAAGTCGAACGGTCTTCGTGTCATATGATGAGAAAAGTCCTTTAAACAACAATTAACGTTTCCAAAAAACAACAACAAAAAAAAGAAATCCTCAAGACAGCTCAATTAAAAAAAAAAAAAAAAAAAAAAAAAAAGGAGGGTTGAAAAATAGCATGCGTCCAAAAGTTGTGAAGTGGGTCTTTCCTCTCCTTTTAGAATGAGTTATTTCTCACACAGGAAGTTTCAGTGCAGTTTTCTGGTTTCTTGCTGGTGGTTCACTGGTATCTGCACAGGAACAGACTGGACCTGCAACAACCAAAAAAGGTGTTAGCATAAGTCATTCCTCTCAAAGCTCCAGGTTCAAAACCACACCTGCACTCAGTTTCAAGTTTAACACTACACTTATGTAGAATAATATAAACCAGCGCTGCAATAAACATACTTTATGAAAGTTAGAATGTTCAGTTTTGTTGAATTAGTTCTACAGATGTGTTGATCCAGCTTTATGCTAAGTTAGGAGGCTGAAGCGTGTGGTGCTTGTTCTGTTTCGAACATTTAGCCTCATCTAAACTAGGTTGACCAAAATATTAGAAACACCTCAACCACAATACACTACTATCTACAGCTTCTCAAATGACCACAAAGTTGAATCAACACCTCAATTACACAGTTTCAATAGAAACCGAACATTGTATGAAGGTTTGATTTGTTAGGTAACAGTTGTATTAGATTCTGTTAGTTTTAGACAGGTCGACCAAATAAGCGTACTCAACAGAGATGCTCAGCATAATTCAACATTTCCCTTCATATTTCTATACCTATGTTGCTGCAAATAGCTGAAGGATGTGCCAGACATGATAAAGGTGTTAGCATGACACCCCCTCTTCAGTGAAAAAGCTTATTAAAGCCAAAAATAGCTTCCAATTCAACAGACAGTCCAACCAAACTGCATTTGACACATCAAACACATTTTGAGGAGGTATGAGATGAAATCATGACTCAGGCATCTCAGAACCATTTCATGCTGAAAGCTGGCTCTTTTATAAAATTGTGTAGGCTTTTGGTAAATGAAATATTTATACCTGTGTAAAAATAACTTGAATCCTTTCTCCCTCACTTTCTCCCTGACTGCTGCGCATCTAAACAGGCCTGGCAGTGCGCGTTAAATGAAACTGAGGTTACAATCTCCACGGTGATTCTTCAGTCATACACCTTGTTCAAACACGTATTAGAATACAGCTTAACACCTAAACAAAAATTAACCCTTTATGCACAAACCCAGAGCGACCATGGACTCGTTAACGTATTCCCACTGAACTATTACGTAACAGCTCAACATCAGTGGGTTTGCCACGGACATTTAGTTCAGTATGAGACCACACTGAGATCCAGTAACACATCGAAAATACTGCTGAGTTTGGAAAGTAGCCAGTTATTATTATTACGCACTACGGGAAACCCCATGTGTCCACAAACACTGCAGCGGACCAATTCAACACACTGCACACACGTTTTACCAAGCTAACTAGCTGAGTAATATTATGAATTAAAGAGCATTGACATACTTTAGAGTGTGTTCTAACTAGTCAGTGTTAATCACTAACTAATGACGCTAGCATACATGTCTTAACTCTGCTGCTAGCTAACTCTTATTAGTTAACTAAGGTTAACGTTAGCAACTGTTAGCTAATAGCTGGCGTTACCTAGCCTGTTATCTGTGCCCCCCCGACAAGTGCTAGGTTTGTTTGAGATTAATTAGTACGGTTAGAGGGTTTAGCGGAGTTTAAACGCATTTAATATGCTCACGATTGCTAAAAGTGTCTATTTAAGCAGCTGTCACGAACATACAATAGAGGTAAACAGACCTGGCTTCGTTGGAACAACACAGTTTCAAAATGGCTCCCTTAGCAGCGGCGGCACACATTCATCAGCTTTGCTAAGTGCTAACGAGGCTAACGTGCAGTGTTTCATGAACATACCGTGAATCTCCTCTGGAGCCAGACAGCCGTAGATGAAGAGTGATTCAAAGGTATATAAAGGTGTATAAACTCTGTAAAGACTGACGAGATTACACTTTCTCGCAGCTAGAAAGCTCCAGTAAAACGGCTGTTGGTGTTTTTTTTGTTTTGCTTTTTTTTTTTAAAACAGCTTTATTGAAACAAGTGTACAACAAGTTTACAACACCTTGTGTCAACAATCAGAAACACGCCAGGGGGGCTGAAGGTTGTAATAAAAATAAATATCTTATAAAGCTTGCAGTGGTTTTAACAGCTTTTTTGTTTGTATATTCAGATATATAAAAAATGTATTGTTTGCTATGGACGGTCAGCTTTGAAAAGTTTGGCTTTTTGAATTTGTGAATATAAAATTTTGGTCAAAATAGTAATCAGATTAATTAAATAGATTGTCACATTCAGAAAATACAAACAATCCATTTTTCCAAAGTAACAAAAAGTGAAGGTAGATATGATTAGCAATAAATCGTGACAATTTACTCCACAGTTGTTTAGTATGTGGGCTCTCCCACTTAAAGTAAAACTGACATTAATGTATTTTATTGAGTTTCTACAAATAATATTTAGTTGGACAAAACCTGTGAAGGGTATCTCTTTGACTTTTCTTGGTAAAAAAAAAAAAAAAAAAAAGCTGCCTAAAAAACTCCCTACAAATAGCTCCAACAAATATGGATCAGTCTTGTTGGAAAAGTTGACGGATTGCCTTATTTGATCTTATCTTAATTTTAGTTGGTGTTTGTGTTTTCGCACTGCTGGAGCGGCACCGAATGGTCTCAACGCTGTTGCGTTCAAGTTCAAGCGTTAGTATGCAACTTAAATGTGTTTTAAAAGAGCGGCTCGACTGTGTGCTATGTCTGTAAAATACCACTTTGTCTAGATTGAACAAGATGGAATTATAAGTCATGTGGAATTAGAGCGCATTATTTATTAGTAGATGTTCAATATATTTTTTGAAAACACAGCGTTGGCAGCACGTCTTATTGTGACTTTAATCTTCAATGTATTTTAATAACTTCCCACACGCCACCGACAGCCAAACCAGTCGATAACAGAGCCAGTGTCCCATAGTGTCGGATAATGGTCGTATCCAGATGGTAACCCTAGATTTGCAAAACCCTCGCGAGATTACACGTTGTCTGCTTTCATTGTGTGCGTTGTTTGTCATTGTACAAAATGATGATGTTTCGCGATGTGACGATGCTAATAAGGTCTAGTTAGTTTTAGGCACAAAAACAGTTGGTCAAGGTGAGGGAAAGATTATGGTTTGGGTTAACATGACAATTCTCGCGAGATCTTTCGCAAATCTAGGGTTACGGCTGAGAATATTAAGAGGCAGGCATTTAATCAAACACCGACAGAATGGCAGCTAACAAACGACCTCTAGTTTAGCCAGCTAACGTTAACTTTGTGACTGTTAATTAAATGTTACTGTGTCTGCAGTGTCCTCGGCAAATTGTTGGGTGACAAACAATTAAAGGGCGACGTTTAGGTAACTGTTATATCTGTGGTTAATTGGTTGTTACAGCAGGATAGCTCTGTGTTGCGTCAGGCTGAGCTCATAACAGGTTGTATGCTAAATGTTGTTGTTAGCCATAACGCTTAGCCTAGGTTGGTTGAACATTATGGTCAGCTAATTAATGGAAGTTCATCTAGATCTAGTATTACATAAAACTACTGCATGTGATATGGAGAAGTGCTGATGAATGGTTTCTTTTTCCAGATTGAAAATGATTGGATTTGCATCGAGAAGAAGCATCATTTCTGGGGTATGTTTAAGAGCATTATATCAATAATGACTGTTGACCATTCCAGCTTACTCACTAAGGAATACACTGAATGTCTCAGCTTTTATTAAGTCATGTTTCTGCTCTTTATCCCCAGCTTCCAGTATGGAGATGTCTTCAGCAGTGCACAACCCGAGCACCAAACTACACAACACATGCCCAGCTGCTGCTTCACTCCCAAGCCTCCTCAGTGTTAATGCCATCCAGACTCACTTCCCCCAACAGGCTGTTGAGCATCAGACCCATCAGCTGGCCTGCCTCACGTCTCTGCCACGGGGATTCACACGGCATTTCTGAGAGAGGAGACACCAAGGATGGTTTTAGTTTGAGGGCCCTCACCCAAGCTCCCAAACCAGCCCTGTACCTCGGTTTCTCTGGGCTCATCCCCTTCCTGTCTGCCCCTCTTTTAATGGCTGTGACACAGTCCTTCTACCCTGAAGTGGCATATGCTCAGCTGGTGTACGGAGCCTCTATAGTCTCCTTCCTTGGAGGTGCCCGCTGGGGATTTGCCATCCCTGAGGGCAGTCCTGCTCTACCTGACTGGAAGAACTTGGGCAACAGTGTGGTGCCGTCGCTCCTGGCCTGGCTGGCACTGCTCTGCAGGGACAATGTTGCAGAGGGAGCCCTGGTAGTTATCATGGGATTGGGTCTTTCTCTGCACTACGACTTGACCCTGCTACCTGGCTACCCCGCTTGGTTTAAAGCCATGAGAACTATCCTAACTCTGGTCGCCACCTTCTCACTGGTGGCTACACTGACACTTAAGAAATTCTGCACTGAGAAGAAGATCAAAGAGCTTCAGAACTGACCAAAGAGGACAGTTTGTACTTTGAGCCATATGGACTTAATAAAAATGTAAAATGAACTGAAGATGTGCATTTAGTCTGGTTTGTTCTTACGCTAGATAAACTCTGCAGCAGTTAATTTGTTACTTTTCTCAGAGTGTTGATATCTTAAGCGACAAATGTTACATGTATAAACATGTCATATCAGCTAGAAAGTTAATAAGAAAAGTTTCCTAAGTTGCCAAATGGGCACAGAAATGTCTAACATCAAAGGATCTAGATTTAAATATCAAAATGTGGCAAAAGGCAGGCAGAAACAGAAACATTTATCAGAGGTGTATCATTCTTTGCTGAAAAAAGTACTTTTCTTACTTACCTTTCTTGATATGTTTGAACAGATTATTCAAATGTTACAATTTTATATGTGCAAATGTGAGACAGTGGATACACACTGGGACTATTTGCATACTTTTCCTTTCCAATGTTGTCCAACTCCAGACTGAAAAAGTCAAAACCACAGCTGGTGAAATGCTCAGGCATCAGTTTATAGGAGTTTGTAAACTGCTGTCTTAGTTTGTTAAAGATGAATTATATAGTTCTAAGTTAAGCATGTTAAATGTTCCCATATGATCCTACAAATCTGTACATTTATAGACTCCAGTCTGACATTGCACTAGCGAGGAGCTATACGACACAGACACTTGAACAAATGTTTTATCAGTCATGTAAAGATGTTACATCTTCCCACATCACAACCTGCCGAGTCAAAATGTGCGAGAATGACGGAATTTATTAGAACAAACCTGAAAGAAACATAATCTAAATCCAATTATGAATGTTACTGGAGAGTGACGGTAGCAGTGAGTGGACGATAACAGACGGGCTACACTTTCCATTTAACGAGGAGCCACAAATCCAGTGAGTCAAATATAATATCACTGAACAAGTGTTGCCACCGCCACTTGTTTGCACAGTGCAGAAAATGTTCTCTCCAGCAAACTTGCACAGTCAACTCAGACTGTTTGTCATGTTCTTTACAGCAGAGAGTCTTTTATAATTCCCTGAACAGCGCACAAGGAAACGCAACTTTACAGTCGCAGTTTTTGGTGCAGGCTATAAATAATAAAGGTCTAATTTGTTACAATAGACTTAAAACATCTCCATACTGTCACTTGGTACATCAGAGAGGAATTATAGTGTTGAGAAGAGTGGTGTCATCTCTACTGTAAATTGAAATGATTTCGAGTGAAGAGAGAAGTCATGAAGGTTCATTTCAAACCCAACACATACAAAACTCTTACTATGTGAAGTTTATTAGGTCTGAAAAGCAACAGATAAAGGTTGTTATTACTGTTGTGTAATGCTATTGTGTTGTTTGTAAAGGGGGCAACAGTACATGATAGGCAATACTGTTATTGTGCAGCAGCTCCACTCAGCTTGTTAACCTGATGTGCCACGTGATACAAAGACGAAACATTACAACGTTACCGGTACCTAATGTAAACAAGGTAAACGTGCATTGTCTTTCAATAAACGTCTCGTGTGTCTCGACATTAGAAAACTGAAATGTAAATGAAATGAAGACTCTGTTGTTTTCATAGATACAAAAATAATCCAGTGATCACGGCGCTGGTGTGACAACAGTGGTGTGAGTTCATAATTATTTACAGAAATTACTTACCATGAAACTTGAGACCTCCGAGAGTGTCATTTGGTTCCATTGTTTTAAATAGGCTCAAGTGGTTTGATAAATCTTCCAAGTAGCAATGCACACACCTCAAACTTCTCTTTAAATATGCTAAAACAAACAAACAAAAAAAACCTACTTTCACATCATATCTGAGAGCAATGTTCACAGTCCAAATGGGACTCTGATATCTCTCTAGTCCATCAAAATTAGAGTTCCTCTGTTGTGAAATACAAAATAGAGGAACATAAGTGTTGCCCCTCATTCATAACATTCTTGTAAAATCATTTACTGAAGTGAAAATAGAGAAATCAAACAGTCTAAGCAGGAAGCGGTTTTGGCAGTTTTCCAGTTGTGCTCAACTTAAATAAAAACGGATGTCAAATGTGATGGACAAATTTAAAAAAAAAAAGAAAAAAGAAAAAAAAAACATGTCTAACCCATGTATAAATAACATAAATGATAATGTGAAAGCCTGCTTGTGACACAGACATGCTCTTGTGTTTCTTAAGGTGCAGCTTTTCATCAGTTAGCGCTGTTTGGGGATGATTCACACACTTCACAGTTTGATTATTCCTGGCAATCAGAGCACGGCCAGCCCACCATCACAGCGGCTTGTGATCATGTTGCCAATTTCAGTCCAGGTATCCAGGTGAGGGTCGTAGATCTCCACAGAATCCACCGTCACCGGGGCGGAAAAGTCTCTGCTGGCAGCTCTTCCTCCGACGGCGTACAGCAGCCCGTTAACAGCTGACACAGACACCCCCGCTCGGGCAGTCGACATCGGGGCCACCTCCAACCATTTCTCCTATAGAAAGACAAGCAGAGTGATGAAGGGAGTGTGAGGAACCAGATATAAACAACAACTGAAAAATATTTACTCAAACATAAACCTCCCTCCCCTTCTCTTCCCTTTTACCTCTTCTGGACAGTACTTCTCTACTGTTTCCAGTGCACCCAGCGCCTCATTCCAGCCGCCCACTGCGTAAATACAGTTGTTGAGGCACGCGACGCCCACATAGGCTCGACGTGTAACCATGACGGGGAGAGCGCTCCAGCGGCGAGAGATAGGGTCGTACACCTCGGCTGAACGCAGCTCCATTCCTTCATCACTGATTCCTCCGATTACATAGATGAACCCTGGAAAGACAGTCAGGAAAGTATTTGTTTGGTCTATTCACTCTGCTGTAAACATCTCTGCTTCGTGGAAAACATGATGAAAGTACTTATAAGTTGCACCTGAAAGTATTTATTAAGAAACGTGAGGAACACACCTTGTAGCTCACAGCAGCCAAAGTAATAGCGAGGCACCGCCATGCTGCCGATGACCTCCCACTTGTTCTCCTCTGGGTCGTACCGTTCCATGGTTTTCCCAATCTCAGAGCCAATCCAACCACCTACATGAGCACAGCATAACCATCATTTTTTTTGTCTAATTGTTTAAGGTAATACAATTAATTTAATTGTACTGCTTAAGTTATACAATCCTTGGCAACCTTGCCAATCATTTTATTGGATTTTATTTCTTATTTTATTCTTCTGTTGTTTTTTTCAGTTAGATTATGAGCCATTTCCTGTCATCCTGATGTAGTTTGTTGTGTTTTGTTGATTCTGTCTTCTAAAATGTAAAAAGTTCACTTAAAGTTCAATTTTTAGGTGTAGTTTTTAACAAAAACAAAAAAGAGTAAAATATTTTAAAAATCTAATTGCAGTGATAGTCCTGGCATGCATAGTAATTTGAATCTTTTACCATCATATTTTATCACATCATGAGCAACATTGCCTCTATGTTCTGTCACTATGCTTAAAACTAAACTACAAGCTTGTACTGTATATATTTGGATCAAACTCAGCAATAATACTGTGGCATTTACCAAGTGCGTACAGAGCTCCATGGCAGGGGCAGACGCCAACTCCACAGCGAGGAAAATTCAGAGAAGCTACAGCAGCCCACTGCTTGGTCACTGGGTCATATCTCTCTGTGCAGTCAAAAATCATCGAGTCTTTCTCCCCTGGTGAAAAAAAAAATCGGCGTCAGACTGATAACTGGTAGTGCAGGTTATTTCACTTTTTAAATTTCCTTGGCTTCAAACAGGGCGCCATCTCAGTTAACTTACCCCCCACCACGTAGATCATTCCCTCCAGTACTGCAACCCCCAACCCACTGCGGGCCTGGTGCAGGGAGGACACAGTGGTCCAGTATTGGTTGAAAGTGTCAAAGCGCTCCACACAGCTCAACGCCCGGCTGTCACTCCAGCGGCCGCCCTGCAGCCGAGTGTAGCCTCCTGCCATCAGAAAACAAGCAAAGATCCACCATTATTGGAGTGTCTGATGTAGCTGAATGGAAGCTATCAAAGACATACATATTCTGATGTTGCATACTATTTTTCATTTCCTGGCTTTGGCAAAAATTAATTTGTTTTACATTTCCCACACAAGTTTGAATTCTGCTGATACTTTCATTTAAGTGTTATCAAAGGTCATCACAGTTCACTCTTATATGCTGAAGTAAGAGATGTGAAACAGAACCTATGGCATAGAGGTATTTCCTGGCTTTTCTTCTAGGTCTCATCTTGGCTGGTTGTAGCTGGCTGTACATCTTATTTTCTTTGGGGGACTTAGTGACTTCAGTGTATTCCCTCAGTAGAGTCTGCAGTGCCACCCGCAGGCTGAAGTCAGTAATACCTTTGTTGAGAGACAAAATGTCAAAAATGTCACCAGGTTCCGCCTTTATGGTGTAACAAATTTGAAAACAATATTTTGAATATAAACCACAAAGTATGTGAAATATTAAAAGGGAATGCAAATCGGCTCACCTTCTATGTACTTGAACAGTCTCTGTGGGGAAAGCAGAGGGAAGCGGACTGGTTCCAACACCTCAACGATGTGTTTTTTCCGCTTTGCCACGTCTTGGAGAACCCAGTCCATGGCTGCGGTGAATACCTGGTATTCATCTTCAATTCTCAGCTCTTCGCTTCTCAGAAGCCTCACCAGCTGATCCTTCGACAAGCCCCTGAACTCATCGGTGACACACACCTAAAAAGGGAGGCAGTTGACTGGTACTCTACATTTAGCTTCAGTTAAGCAGGGAAACACAGGACAGAGTTAAATAGATAGAGTCTCAGCAGAGAAATGAAATGTAAACCGCTGAGTTTTATTATTTCATACCTCCAGGAAGTGAACATGGATATAGTTCTCGGTAAACTCCAACATGTCCATGCAGGCAATCTGCTCCAGGAACTGAAAGATGCCCACACAGTTGGATGGGTCCATGTGGCCTTTGAGAAACTCTCCGCAGATAGACACCACCTCATTCAGCTGCAGCATGTCTGCTGCCACCATCAGCTCCTGAACGTTCTCCACTGTCACACTGATAACGCCTGATAGGAAAGGGGAGACATTTCCATTCAGTTTTACGGTGCAGATAATTATGCAGATTTCACAGAATGCCATGATGATAATGATATCAGGATTAAAGGCAACCTGTGTATATGAAATCCAGCAGAACCTCAAACACTTCAGTCTCCACTCCAAGGATCTGCACCTCCTCTTTATCTGCCTCTCTCATCCCCCCGGAGAAGAGAGCAGAGAAGTATGGGCTGCTGGCAGCGAGCACCAGCCTGTGGACCCTGAAGACACGACTGCCCACCTTCAGCCCCACATCACAGAAGTCTTTGCGGAGCCGCATCTTGTTCATCTGGGCCAGGATGAGTCTGGCGTAGCGGTCTGAAGCCAGCAGAGCCTGCTCAGACGCCTGTGTTGCCATGGCAACTGTAGCATCAGCGCCAATACCACAACAATCAGTGGATGTTGACACAGAGGTGGAGGACATGGACCCCAAACCCTCCTCTCTACAGACCACAGGACAGACCTGAAAGCCACATGAGGAAATCACATAACCACCACAACACACAGACACAGTCGACTGTTGTGTAACAACATAGAAAATGTGGCGTTATAAATGATGTAATAAGCAATAAACGTATAAAAAACGATTTTCTTAGCAGTCTCATGGTTAAGCACACTGCTGAAGTCATAGGTGATCACTGTCCATCTCACTGTCGCTATATTGGCCATGAAAACAAACCTGCCGCCGCCGTTAGCCAGGCAAGCTAGCCAACAGCTCGCTAGGGTCTCAACAATAAAAATGATAAACAGAGCTCTGACAACTTTAGCGCTCCACCAGACTCTGCTTCCTGAAAATGAGAGACATGTATGTTTTTAAAAAGCCACATTTCCACGTGTTCTTAGCCACTACTTACCCATAAGTTTACTGATGAGGATGCGGGCAACTTCCTCCGCCCTGCAGACTGTCAATCCCGTCGATCCTTTGCTCTGGATCGACTGCACTGGACTCGTAATTGAATCCTTCAATCGCCAGTCATAACTAATCAATCCCCGAATATCTTTTTTGTGTGTTTGTTGTCTCTCTTGGGAAAAGAAACTTTACATTTTTGACTTATTTTGTTTTTGAATTATGTTTATGCTATTTATTTCTTAATTTTTCATCTGTATCTTCTCGTAATAGACAAGCCTGTTGTCGGTTAGTTATTCTTTTGTTTTTACTCTGTTTTAATAATTCATACCTCACTTGTTATTACTACTGCATCAATTCTACTTTTATTTATTATCTATCTGGTAATCTCGCTTGTTTTTATGTCTTTGTAAAGCACTACGTTACTTGTTTTTGAAAAGTACTATATATCATTATTATTATTATTAAAACACAACAGCAGGTGGCAGTGTTGACTTTGAAGCAGCAGCTAAACAAATATGGAAGCCCTTGACAACAAGCCACAGAAACCTACCATGTTAAATTATCATAGTATTCTTACACACTGGTAATTTTAGATGTAGCTATCTTTCAATGTGTTGGCTGTCATCTCTTATACTGCAGACTTGACCGAATCTACAACCCAGCTGACTCTTAACAGTGGCAGTGGGTTGTCCAGTATGTTGTAATCAGTAGCTTGGCATAAAATTAGTTTAAATATTATGTTGGGAACCTGTTATTACACACACAGGACTCATTAGACTTGTCTGCTCCTCTGATTCGAGGTGAAAAAGCTTGTGAACTACGGTCTGACATATCTGGGTTAATAACTGAAACCTCCAGTAAGATTATCTGTCACACACTTGAAATACAAGTCATGTCACATCTGTCACTAGACTTGTATTTCCAGCCATTTTCATTGTGTCAGGCAGAATTAAACGGCCAACAGTGAGCCAGAGAATATGAGGTGGCACCAGCATTGGCCAAATAAAACTCAAGGGTAGCCGTGCCAACCTGACTGGCTTTAGCTACGCCCTTGGTTTGGTTGCCCTCCGGTTGCCCTGCATTGTTCAATCTCCAGTGTGTCGTGTTTTCCTAAAGAGCATCTAGCATGGTCATTACCTCAGGGGAACAATTAGCTTATTGGATACAACTTAAATGGACTTTTAGTAAGCCAATATAAAGCAAAGCTCAACCTCTGAACTGATAGAGCATTGAAAAGACAAATACATGACCTGTCACGTAAATCTTCCTTCTCACTTTGATGCAAAATATCTTAGGAATTTTAAAAACTAGACATTAAATGTTACTTGTCTGCTCTGAGAGACTACAGTGACTTTGTGAATATAAAAAAAAACATTATTAGCAACCCCCCATAGTTTAAAACAGTGTTTTAAACTATGATTCCTGCCACCTATTTTAATTTCACCCTATTTGAATTAAACAGCTTTGCCTTAGCCAAATGTTCATTCAGAAAACCAAAAACAATGAAAGTCTTGAAGATAAATGTCTTCTTCATCCTCAAATAAGCACCCCCCCCCTCCCTTACTCCCCACCTCCACCTCCACCCAACTCCCAATAGCGGCACGATTTCCACCACAAGACTGACATACAGTATGCTTTAATCACATTATTTTTAGCAGTCGTGAAGCAATCAGTGCTACTTTGCAATTCAAGAGCCTCATTGGTGTTTCATTGACGTGTGAGAACAGCCTCCATTCATTCAACAGATGATACACGCTACAGAGGAACATGCTTGTTTTCTACAAGTCCAACATGTTAATGGACCCATCAGTACTTGGTTTGAATAACTGATAGACATTTCAATCAGATATTCTTGATTTTTCTATTGTTCATAGCTACTGTCCTCAATTGACAGAAAACAGGCCTCTGCCAAAAACAATGAATTAACCTAATTTTCATGAATCATTGCTTTTGTCAAGACTTTATGTGTTTCATTTGTAATATGAAAGTGCTTTTTTTTCTTTGCCTTTTGTTCTTTATGCTGCTGCCTGGGCAGGTGTCTCTTGTAAAACAGGTTTTAATACATAGGTGAGGTGAGGTAAAATGAATTTGAATACACTGACACTGAAACTACTTTTGGTGAGAATTATTCTGTTACAGTGTGATTAATGCTGGGTTTTTTTCAGGCATGGCTGAAGTTTTTTTCTTTTTTTCTCCTACAAGCAATGATATTTGCTTGTCACGAAAATGATGATGATTTTCACCGATCATCCTCTGTCCCCCTGTTGTGATGATGGGAAAGAGAGTTTGACTTGCTCCCTGAATCCACCGTGAAGTTTGAGAAGAACAAAATAGTGTGAGGGTCATCCTATGGAAAGTGGTCACCATAATTACCATTCTCTTTAAAGTGCAGAGTATGCCTGGCTTTTTCATTAGGGATCTGTCCTCTGGCTAGACTTTACTTCTACCAGGAAAGAAAAACATCATGTGATGAAACCGACAGCTTAAGGGTTCTTATGGGAGTAGATATTAGAGTTTATTGAGTATTATCATTGGCTTTAAATTATACCAGATAAAGCAAAACAAGTAATTACAGAAATCTGTGGTAAGAATTTTTATTTCCATAATTTCCATAATATTGCCCATAACTTGTATTGTAAAAATCCCTGTTGTGGAGTGAGGGTATTTTGTGTTAATAATACAATTTTCTTCTTATTACAAATACATTGCAGTTATGAATGTTATCTCTACTACATGTTTGTCCTGATATTGCCAGACAAGGCTCCTGCCCTCACCTGATAGGACTTGTGAACTGCGTAGACCTTGTGATCACCTGAAAGAACTTGTGAACTGCGTAACCCTTGTCCTCACCTGCAAAAACTTGTGAACTGCGTAACCTTTCCTTATCTTGGCTAGAATTCACCACCTACTGTGTACATATACTTCCAGATCAAGCTGGTTTCTGATTTTCACTCCGCAGCTTCTCTGCCATCCGCACTGGAGTTGGTATCCGTCAGTCCTGTTCCACATTGGTTTGCTGGCTATGTGCCTGCAGACTAGTTCTTTTATTTTAATCTATTTGAGAGCTGAACTCCTGCAATGAGATTGTCCCGAGAGCTTGAGGAATGCTGAGGTCCTTCATTTATTACAGCTGAAACCATTAGTGAGGTTTTTTTTTTCCTTGAGAAAGAGAAGCGCATTGTAATATGGCATGTCTCAGATTGTGCCAGAAGCAAATCTGCAAGTTTTTGGACATTTACCAAAAAGGAAAGTTATTTTTAGAGTTTTGTCAGTGTCCTGTTCTACCTGTTCCAAGGAGGTGGGATCATCTTCCATTCTTGCCTAAGCTGGTATCTGCAAATCTGATTTGGATGTGGATCTAGATTGGTTTCTCTCCTGAATGGTTTGTCAAGCAGTGGTATGTTATCCCATATAAAAGCTGACTCAGTGTCACCTCTCATCTCCGTGTGATCTGAACCCTTTATAACCGTCACCAGAGGTCACTGAGACCACCAGTAAAGGATCATTTTAGATACTGAAGCTACTTGCATGAAGTGATGCCACAGTACATTTTTTTATACAACAGCAAGGAATCTTATCATTAACATTTGTTTTGTAAAATTTCTGCTGTTTCACATTTATTTTAGTCAACTTAAAATAAAGATTAAAGGTGGAATTCATATTATGATTGGACCTTGAACTGGACCTTAAAGGACAGGTTCACAGTTTTTCAAGTCTGTCTTAAAACAACATTCCTCCTGATCATAATGGCTGTTAGAAGATCCCTCCATAATTTATTTTCAATATGTGATGGGGGCCAAAATCCACAGTCCTACTTTTGTGCAAAAGAGGTATTGAAAAGTTTATCTGAAGCTAAAATGAAGCTGCAGCCATCCAAATGAGTCAAATCAAGTAGACATTTTTCAGCGTTACAGTCTTTTTTAGTGTTAAAGTCTCTTTTTTTGTCACTATACTTCTACTACATCTCAACAGGGAAACACAAAGAGGGAATCTGATGCTAGAAAGATTGTGGCAGATTTCCACTTGATATGACTAACCCAGACTGCTGAAGCCTCATATAAGCTTCAGATCAACTTTTATATGCACTTTTGCACAAAATGACTGTGTGGACACACTGTGGATTTTGGCCTTCATCACTTACATTAAAAGCACATTTGAAGGGGATCTTTTAGTAGCCAGTATGAACATGAGGAATGATTACAGTGGGGAAAACCTATTTCAGTGTTTATATGGACACCTGACTGTTGTTTTAAGACAGACTTGAAAACTTGTGAACCCGTCCTTGAAGGATTAATGATCTAATGTAATTTTATTTTTTGATTTTATAGTCCAATAAAGCAAAAAAGTGGGACTGAAATTAGAACATATGACTTAACAATCTTTAAACATTTTAAGATTAGCTATATATTTTCCTTTACATTTTGAAGAATATATACAGTTTAGCAATTATAGTATTCAATGTCTTGTCTATTGTACATTGGGCCCTAAAGTAAGTAATCAATCATTGTTGTTATTTTGGCTATTCTTAAGATATTGAGGGGGGGCTGAAGAAAGATTTAAAAAAAAAACCCCAAAAAAATAGTATACAAACTTGTGAAACATTTCTAAAACTTGTTTGATATAAGCATCATTTACCATGATTCCTCCAGGCTTGGAAACTATTTTCCAGCCTAATTTTCCAGTTTTTCCATAGCCTCAAGAACTCAGCGGGTGATCAACACATGATCCCTAATTCTAAACTAAATAGATAAATTCATACATGTGTGCATGTACAGACAGATACCTGGAGAATACACTGGTAAGTTTTTTTTTTTATAATGTGGTGCTTTTACAGAGCATTCAGAGTCAGAGTGGGGCTGGTATGTTTAATGCTTCAGTCAATAACCTACATGCTGCTTGGCAGGCAACAGGATCTCTTGCCTTCAGCCTATAAGCCAGCTATAATGTGAGCTAGTAAAAAAAAAACGAAGAGGAAAAAAAATCCCTCTCTTATCGATTCTGCCTCCAACATAGCAACTGGCCGCTGATTGGCTGATACTCGGCATGCTCTCGTCCTCCCATTGGCTGGTCGGCCAGCGTGAAAACGGTGGAATCGGACGGAGACAGAGGGGAGGAGAGACGCGATTGGTTGTGTCCAAACTGAAGGCGAAAACCTCTTTTCCTGAAAGCCTGCGAGACAGTTGATAGTGTGTGTGTATGTGTGTGTATTTTAGGCGTGACTCCAAAGGTAATTCGTCCTCCTCCTCCCCCAGCCAGGAATTATTTAAATTGAGAACTATAAAGGAAAATTACTATGAATTTAAACGAAAGAGTTGTACGACTGAGGTGTGCTGACAAGGAAGGAGAAAGAGGGAGGAAAGTGGAGGAGGCCTGTGTATGTATTTTTAAGAGGGAAAAGATGTGGGGGCTGGGTTTTTTTTTTTTTACATAGATTAAACTCAGCTTCAGGGAGCTAAGGAAAATAGGACTGAGCAGCGTAAGCTAAACTGCTGTGAAGGCAAATAGCTTTGGGATGTAGCCAGGCAGCAGAGTGTGTTTCAGGCTAAAGGAAATGTAGCAAAAAGGCCAAACTTGACCTTCCCAGCCTTCTTTTTTTCCCCACACTATCCTTTACAGGAGTTGGATATGTGCACTTTTTGAGTCCTACTCTTTCTTGTCCTCTTCTTCTTGTCTTCCCCACACACTTTCTCTACCCACTCTCTCCCTAGTCTTTCGGACACACTGGCAGCCTGAGGGTGACTCAGCGCTGGTACAGTCTGTCCTATCTTATCTACCTCCTTTTGCATCTGGTCCATCCTAGCAGAGCACGCAGACTGTCTTGTCCACCAGCTCTCTATGCTGACACAGGTAAGAGGGAAGTAATCCGTGGCCTGGAACTGAGGCTATCCCCAGGTACATCCCTGCCCTCTGCACCTCATTAATCCCTACCTAACACAGACCTGCTGTGATCGTTGAAAGAAGGCCACCTGCTGTTCTAGTCACGGAGGACCAATGGTGGTGCCATCTAGGGTCATCATCATCATCATCACGAGTGACCACTATATCCCAAGGTTCACACACAAGTGCTTCTTTGTAGATAGTGCTAAAAGTTTAGTTTGGAAAATTTGGAAGACATGATTTTTTTGACGTATGGTGTTTGACTGTGTGGTGAAGTTTAGGAGACAAAACTAAAACTGCTCTCATACTAGTTGGTACTAAATGTGTAGAGTGAGTCGAGCTGCATTCCTTTTGCAGGAACTTTTTTTTTTTTTTTTTGCCATCCCCCCAAAAATTGGGTTTCAAAATATTGCATGTTCCTCATGAAATGGATTTCTTTCTAGTGACTCAGACTGAACAAGGAAAGGGCCTGCACATATCCTGCCATTGTCTTTATCGCTTCCTTTCTCTTCCATCTGTCCACAGTGTGTCCTCCAGTGCCCTCACTGCCTCCTGTGTCTGCTGACCCAAGGATAAGCTCATTGGACTACAATGCCTACACTAGAGACAGACGGTAAATTCTAGATAAATAGTTATCTCACTTCTATGCTTTGGCATTTGGTCATATTCCTACATATTTCATGAAAATTTTAACCTAGCAAAATATGAACTATGTACAGTATCAGCAATGGACACAGAAGAAAAGCAATGGATTATGTAAGCTGACAAAACCCTCATCAGTTTATTGTCTTTTAGCAAGAAAAAGGTGTCTCACATTGCTTAGCTTCACCCGAGGAGTTTCCTCAATCCCCCAGTGGAGTTTTTTTTTTTTAATACAAGAGGCTAAATCACCCTCCTTCCATGAACCAACCTCGGAAATACATTTTACAGTTTCTCTGTACAGAGTATCTATTGTCCTCAAACTTGAAAAATGTGCCAAGTTCAACATGGATTCCTTTCCTCTTAAGCTATGTAGGCTGCATGTCATGAAAAACATTCATAGCTCGAGCAATGCCACAGTTCAAGTAATGGAGGCAGGATACTTCCGGACCTCTGGCAGTTCACACAAACATAGGAGGCCACATCATACCAACACCACCAAAGAGAGTGCATTTTTGTGGCAAATGTCAACCTCTCATAACAGCATCGCCTTCACCACCATCATCATCATCATACATTGCAACAATAGAAATACTGTTGGATTGCACTTTCTTCAAGCTTTCATCTTGTGGCATGTTTATAGAAAAAATATATATAGAATACAAAAAGCTTATACTTCTTTGAGTAACAGAATATAACATACAGTACTTCAGATTATGTTTTGATCAGCACATCAGCAGGTGTACATAAATTGCCCTCCCCTTGCCCAAATGCATTTACTGGACTAAACAGGGATGTGTTTTTGCTCACAATTAAGTGCTTTGGTCAATGGGTATAACATTGAGTATGCTATTACAATGGTATTCTACAGGATGTTAATGCTACATAATATCCACTGTATATGAATGTCTGTTAAGAAAGGGGAAAATTGTCAAGATGCACCACGACTTTTCACATATTCACACGTGGCATTTACCCAAAAAACGGTTTGGTCCACCAAACCGATATGACAGAAACAGCCTGTTTACAGCACCATTTTTCCCCTCACAAATGCACTAAGTAACCCAATATACTATATGTAACCTATTGGTCAAATTTTCAGAACTGAATACTTTTTAACTAGGGAAAATGGACATCTCTGGTAACACCAACTCCGGTTGTAAAAGTCAACTGAAGATGCAGCACCTGACGTCAGTGAGCAATTTTGTGGTTGTCAACATCCCTACCAAAAAGGTGTCCATTAAACAAACGGCAATAAATGAAGTACAAAACATTTTTTTTGAAAGCTTAAACAGTCTCTTTGAAAACAAACAGAAAACAACCCCTCCCCCCCGCCCCCCTTTCCCAAAGTTCAAGCTGACATTCAAGTTACGGTCCCACTTCAATCTGTGAAATCCCATTCACAAACACCGATGGAATCACTGTAGTGCAAAACTTTACACAATGCACCTCGATGCAGTCGTTCTCGCAGGATACAGTAAACATGTCCTTTTGTCTCTCTTTCTCTCGGTTCGATTACATTTCAGGAGCGGCAGGTGGGAGCCCCGTTGTGTGTTTAGGAGTCTGTAAGAGTTTGTGTTCCTCTGCGTGTTGCGAAGGTGTGTCTGGGGCTTTGGCGTGTACTGGATGTGACAGCCGAACATCCAGGGCGTCATTGTGTTGCAACAAGGAGTGCAGGCGATAGTGCAGGACAAGGTCTTTCAGTGAGCAGTGGACGTCGTAGGGCTCGGCAAAACCGTACCCGTGTGGTGTGTTGTAGATCATGCAATGCTTCACTTCTTCATTCACACTGAAACAAATCGAAAAAGAAAAAGCCGTTAATGAGTGTCAGACGAGTACACTGTGTGTAATATTCATTTCAAAATTGATCCGTTCTCCAGATTTTTGCTTTCTAAAATGTCGTACTCACACAACAGAGCAGGCATAGCATCCTTGTTTGCTGCTCTCGCGGATCAGGAACGTTCCAGGAGCTTTACCCTGAAGCATCTCCTCAGCCTGCGTCCTGCTCAGCTCACCGACAAACCAGCTCGTCTCATCCTGATGTGGCAAATTCTTCTCATCTCCCTTCAGCACGTATGTGCTGGAAAAAACAAGAGTGACAATGTAAAATCTCTGTAATAACTGTATTTCTTTTACATGCATTAGGTTGTATTTATTTTATTTGTAGTTTCTTAAAAGAATGAGTTAAACTTACTCGTCAAGGCTGTCGCTCAGTATCCCCAGCCAGTCATTTATGCGTTTCTGCCGTACGCCTTTGTGATTAAGCCAGCTGCAAGGAAAAAAGGTGCAAAAAAGGTTTAATTTTAAATATTGAATAATTATACCGCCTTTATGGTGATTTACCACGGATACCTCAAACAGGATTCTGATGCAACTCACTTGAGGTACTGGTCTCTGATGTTGCGTAGCTCGATAAGGTCAGGCCGCAAGCTGTTCATCTTCCGGTCTGTCTCTCTGTAGTCCTCCACCTGGGTTCTTAAGTCTTCCTCCAGATGGATTTTGCTGTCGTAGATCTCCCCAAGACGGCACTTCAGCTTCTCGTAATTTATCAGAAAGCTGAAAAGGAAAGGTCATAGGTCTGAATAGGGTTTTTGGGATGTGAGCTGCAAAAATGTGCACCCAAATTAAACTACATTTGGTGTAATTCACCAAATAGGGACAAGTTTAGGACCATGATTTCATGAAGTACCTCTCCAGATCTTTGTCGGCTCCCTCGGACTGATTGTTCCTCTCAAACTCCTCACCGTAACGCTCCTGTTCACGACACTGCTCCTCAAAAATCAGCATTGTCTCATTAAAGGCCTCGATTGCCGTTCGCTTCATCTGGATTTCCTGCATTTCAAAGAACACATCAAATTAGAAATCAGGAGACTGTCAAATGTAAATTCAAATCTTCTGATTGATATTTTGGTTTTAGCACAGGGATCAGAGTTCATTTAAAATTTAGTTTCTACCTGTGAGGTCTTTGTGAAGGTTTCATAAAGACGATCAAACTCCTTCGATTTCTCTTGATACTGACAGTGGACTTCCTTCAGCTTTCTTCCAGCGACATCGACATTGTCCTCTTTCACCTGATGTCAAAAAGGCCGCTTAATCAAACATGTACAGTACTCATCTCATTTATCTTTTCCTCCTCATTTAGCATCATCTCTATCATCATCTTCACTAAAACATTTTTGCATTGTCCGATGGCTGACCAACATTCTTATCCAAAGAGTTAATATAATCGTACTGCTGCTTACAAACCTGCTGGGAGCGGGACACAGGATGGGTGAGCATCAGGTCCAGTGTGGCGTTGTATTCCACCAACGGATGGTGCTGATAGTGCCAAATGAGCTCCACCACTGAAGTAAACGTGAGGGGGTCCGAGAAGCCGTACTTCCCATCGCGGTGGTAAATCTTGATCAGCTTGTTGTGCCCGTCTTTCCTGAGAGAGGTTGAAGCAGCAAAGCACAAAATTAGATTATCAAGCTTAAAAAAAAATAGGTTGTAAACCCTACTGATGACGTTTGGACTGGTGCTCTGACAGATATGATTGCTCTCCTTTACTTCTGCTTACCTTAATGTCAGCGTAAAGTCTCCTTGCAGCTTTGTGGATGCGTCACGAACCAGAAAGGAGCCGTCAGGTGTGTCCCGGAGCTTCTCGTTTACCTCATCCCTGAGGGAAAATCGGTTAACAGTTAACATATCAAACATACCAAGACGTCAAACGATGAAACAGCATATTCTCGGCAGTGAGATTTAGGACCTGAAATGTTGCAATACTGTACCTGGTTATGTCTCCCCAGTACCACTCGGCGTCCTGTAGCGAATACGCAGGTGGTGAAAGGCCGTTGTTGTTCATGGTGGAAGACGCTGGCTTTGTTGACCTGGGAGGGAGAGCTGTGAGCGAAAGAGAGATAACAAAACAAAGCAAAAGATCAAGATTACAGGTTCTTAGAAAGAGATCTATTGAAAATTGTAATGCATTGATCTGTTGTGAAATGTCTCAACTGAAGTACTGTAAACATGACCCCTTCAATATTATAATCAATGCAATCGAGGATGAGTGTGTGTGTGTGAGTTAAGGGAATTCACTGTTCTCAAATATATACCCCACACCCCCCCAACACACACACACACACACACACACACACACACACACACACACACTGTCTCTCTCTCTCTGTCACACCCTTGCTTGATGGAGCCTGTCATGATCTGTGGACAAGCCCAGGCATGTTTCCAAGAGATATCGCTTGCCAAATCATTGCCAAGATCTTAAGTGTGGTCAGCACTGAAAAAGGAAATGTTGCACTTAGTCCTAATTTTTTTAGGAAGATCAGTCAACGATTATTAAATGTGTTTTCTTTCATTATTTCAGATATTCTCATTATTAGATGTTCAATTGCCTGCAACTCCTGCAAAGTACATTCAAAGTCTAATTTCTAAACTTTGCAGCCGCTTTCCACACTTTCCTGAATTGTATAAGAAGTATTAAATTCGGACTGCAACTAACAATTATTTTCATTATCGTCTACTATGCTGATTATTTTCTTGATCGATCGTTTGGTCTGTAAAATATCCGAAAACAATGAAACATAACAGTATCCTAGAGGTGATGTCATCAAATGTGTTGTGCTGTTGGACAAAAAAAACAAAACTCAGAAATATTACATTTTAAGAGCAAGCAGCAATTATCATTACTCAAATTATTAATTTATTATCAAATTAGTTGTAGATGAGTTTCATTTAATTGATTAAATGTTTAATTATTGCAGGTTTACATTAAACAGACCAAAACTAATATTTTTAGCCTCTTGAACTACTCCTCACATTTTATAATTACTGCACTCTTACAGATCTTCAGAAGTTTTCCATCAACCTTAAGGGGGAAAAAAAGAGAGTCTAAGCGTTTTCCTAAAAATGAAAAAGGAGGGCAAACCGCATCAAGAGGAGGTGAAGGGCGATATATTTCACTGCAGGACAAAAGTGCCTTTCATGAGGCAGTTAGGGAGAATACAAGAGCACCCTCAGAGAGGAGAAAATGTGGGTTTCTCCCACCATCCGCTCTCCTCTTTTTCTGACCTTAAAATAAACAAAAGGCAGGTGCAGCAGCACAGTGGCAGGCACAAAAACGAAAAGCTGCGGCTCCTCAACCCAGCAAAATTAAATCTGCACACCTTCCCCCCTTTTTTTTCCTGTCGGCTGCCAAGAAACTCAACTGGCTTCCAAAAGCCACATACCAGTAGAGACAAGAGCCACGTAATTTAAGTATGAAATAATAAAATCAGCCACGCTGTAGCCTGGTTCTGCATAGTGTCAAATCCAGAAAACACACCAATAGTGAATAAAAGATAGTAGATCTTGATAGTCACTAAAACATTCCTACAATATAAATCTTAAAGGAACAATACAAGGTGTCTGTATTGTTCCTATATTCACTTAAAGTGCATACTGTATTGTATTTTATCAACTGTCGTTATCAGTAAAAACATCAAATAATAAATAATAATAGCTATTGTGCAATTTTAATGAGCTAAAGTCAACTTAATTTAGCTAGGTGTAGGATAACAGCTGAAATACCCAAATACAAGTGTCACACTGTTAGGACAATGTAATAACGTGGCGGTCAAGTGACAAATGTAAATAAAAAATGAAGTGTTCGTGAGTTGGCGGAGTTAAGTCATGAGACGAGCTGTCTAGCCTGCTTGCCTCTAGCCTACTTTCAGAGCTAGCAGCACACAGATGAGCCACGGCTGGCTGCAGAGGAGAACAAAGCGCTCGTTTCATGCGGCGCTCATTAACGCACCCTCTGCTATATTCCCTTCAAAATGCACCCTTCACCCTGCAACATGTCTGTAGCAAATCTTACCCCTAGCATATGAGGAAATGCAAACAAAAAACCCGCTGTGCATTTCTGTCTAAGTTTGTCATATGTGCTGGGACAAAAGAAAAAGAGGCAAGCCACTGCGCCTGGTCCACAGAAAAGGTATTACGTAATTGGCAAGTGAATTGCGCTATGCATGCCTGGGCAATGCCACTGGGGGAGCGCAGCGCAGCACCGAGGACCTGGCCATTATAACGTTTCACTGCCACCTGCACAGCATTTGTCAGATGTCAGCTTCGTTATAGCTATTATATAAGATGACGCCAGCAAAAGGTTAAAACAGAAAAATGCAGAAAACGTCTTTCTGACCCCCCGCAGATGAGACAATGGCTGCCTTTAACCCTAACTTACCTGGAGGTGCTTGATCCATTTCGATGTAGAATAAACCTTCGGGAGGATAAACCATTCCTGTTTCAGAAGAGTAGTCCAGGTTGCTGTTGTTGTCTTTGCACGAAAAAGGGAAAGGAGGAAAAAAAAGCACGTTTCTTTTGCCGCAAGTAGAACCTCAATGCAGACGCCACGTCCTACATAGATTTACACAAAAAGAAAAATCCTTCGATTGTGATTCCAGGAAACATCCCAAAGTCCAAATGTGTTCTCTCAACATAGCCTGTCTAGCTCTGGAGTTTTTTTCCCAGACGTATAGATTGTCAGTCCATGCCTTCTTTGCTGTGCGGCGGAGCTCTACTTTACTTCATCTCGGAAGTGGAGCGACTTTAAAGGGCCGATGGTAACATCATCTTGGCACGGTCCAACCTGCCAGCACTGAAGGGGATTTCTTTACCTTGCCAGCTTCATGGTTACGTAAAACACGCCTTGTTAAGTTCATATTTAATAATTAGATAGATACGACTTATTCAAGTAGACTCTGCAAAATAATATGTTATTTGGCGTATTTCTCTATGTGGATACTTAGTCTATTCCACATCAATTACCCCTTAAATTGTAATGGTACGTTCCAGACCGATTCATTCAACTCTTGCACTGCGCTGTAGCTGAAAAATTCCTTGCAGGCCATGAATGAAAAAGAAAAACCTAGTCTATTAGCTTGAATCATTAATGTACATGACGTCTTTTTAAAAAAAATTTCAAAAAAATGTATTTATTTATTTTTACATTTTTTTGTTTGTTTTAACAATTTAAACAACTAAGGATTAAATAATTTCTGCCATGTTAGATGTCTGCCTAAATTACTGGTGAGTGAAATAGAGTTGCAATAAAATGACATCATACTATAGATTTTAGGATAATTCAACTGTTCAGCTTTTTGGCATCCAGAAAGCACCAGGCTAAACTCTTTTGTCTTGGAGACGATGGCGTCACCTACCTAGTTGGCAAGTGTGTATTATATTCTTGTCGAGCTTGTCAAACACGTTCAGCAGCTAAAATGGCATCTTGTGTGTCACCACTCGTAATTATTGCTGCTCTCAGATGACCCTGTTGAAGACATGATATGTTATAGCAGATATATTACCACCTGTACAGTGAGTTGAAAATGAATGTTGGGCAGAAAGACACTGTGGTGTTTTAATCTTCATATGCTATAAATGGCCAGAGTGTTAGCACTACTATCCCCTCTTGTCTTCATGTAAGATGAATACATGCATTGTTGTTCCTTCATGACACAGGATGATTTTGTGCTGTAAATTTAAACAACCAGGGCCTCTTCCACCAGCTGACATTAGTGGCTGCAGGGAGAGTGAAACAAAGCCTGCATGGTCAGAGGTCTGTCTCTGTTGGTGTCCAGGCGTTTATGGCCGGTCCCCTTTTGACCCAAGGATAGAGAGTCAGGGAGGTAATTGCCTCCAGCATTCCTTTTTCCCATCAGTAAGACGATTCTTTCCTGTGTCCACTCAGTGCCCATGAAACGTCCTAAACTAACTGCAGTGATGCAGCATATTATGGCAAGAGTACATGACCATGCCTCACAGACAGACACGGATTCCCACTCATGTGTGCGCAGGTAGTTCAGACAAACACATGCACAGTTGATTAACATTATGGGGGAAAAAATCTGTGCATCATTTGCATCTTGTAAAATACTGACTAACTTGCTGAATAGTAGCCACAAGTGGTGGAATGTAGGCAGGTTTCTTTTAGACATTAGATCCACCATTTGACAGGTATGTAATTGTGGGTGTGCTCACACATTGGGTGAATGGTTTCACGTGTGTGGGTGCAAATGTGACGCGTAAGTGTTTGCTCGTGTGCTATCCATGCGTTCCTACTTAAAGAGGCCTTGAAGCCTGTCACAGCATGTCACTTGGCTGCTACCCAACCTCCCCCCGCCACCCTCCCCCGGTGTCAGCAGAGCACAGAATTTGCCCCCTTAACTTCTGGGTCTGACCTCTGTGACACATTTCTCTACCACCACCGTCTTGAAACACAACAGCATCACTGGAAAGACTCACACACATTCTGAGAATTCAACAATCTGAGTTTATTGAGAAATGGGACAAATGGACAACTTACGGAACCAATCACAAAGACACTACTAAAACCTCTGTATTAAGAATGAAATATTTTAAATTGTAGCATAAATTGTCATTGGGACAACTTATGCTTGTTCTGTAATTACTAAATGAAAAACAGTAAAACTTAAGTTTAAAAGAAACACAACAGAATTGGGGCCTCAGATCAGTCAGTGGAATAGGCATGATGAGCATGTGTGTTAGGGATATATTGCTCCTACTATCAGTGTTCGAAAAATCTAAAATATTTTGGGTGGGCTATGTGTTTGCGTGCCATATTTGAGCGTGTTGTGGCCAGGGTGAGGGTGGGCCGTCTTGTGGGATAAACCTTTAGGCTCTGCACCCCAGATCTAGGCAGTCCTGATGGGATCAGTGAAGGCTAATCGTAAGATTAACGGGATAGGCTGATACTGCAAGCCTGCCAGCTGCCTGCTAGCTGATGTGACTCATCTTGATATCCACCACCGCAATATGCCACTGGACTGTGGGAGTGCTGGGAAACTCTGCATGAGTTTTATATTAATCGACAGATGTTTCTCTGTGCTAAAAGTAGATAACAGTTAAACTAATTTGATTAGATTTACATTTTGACATTGATCTGACAAGCAAGATAGAATGACTACAGAGTGACCACTAAAAGCAGCCAACAGTAAGGAGAGAAGGTGTCAAAAATAAAATAGTTTGGCCATTTTTCTGTGAACATTGCAAGGTCAGGAAAGCAGTGCCAGTAATACAAATAAATAAGAGCTCAGAAGGATGACAAACAGGATTAATTTAGTGTCTTAGGTTATTAGGTCAGTGTGATGTAGTGTACTGTGTGTTAACTCTGTGGTTGAAAAGAGCATTAATCCCCATATTAAAGAGTGTTAAATGCACACATGATAGGCTTCCTGCTGCCACCAATATTTGACTCAGTGTGATAATCTCCTGGCTTTTTAGAGTAATGTTTGTATAGACTTAGTTCACTAACTGTGTCAAGGAACATCATTCATCAACTGTTTTCATATTTCCTGTGCAGTTGATGTAGGACACATTTTATCTGGATTTGTTTTGTTTGTTGTCCGTCAGAAAAAGACTCAAAGACACAACACAGAGAATCCATGTCAGGGATTAGTTCAGTTGACCAATTTCAGTATCTGTGTCATGGTCTCGCATTGTAGCCCTGGGTGAATTGCACATCTCTCAAATCTTCTGTACTGTAGTGTGCTGCTATTCACGGCCATTGAAGGGATGCATAATGGTCTTGGCAGGGTGTTCGACATTCACCATGGAGAGACTGTGGGGTTTCCCTGATCGGCAGCCAGAACCAGCACACAAAGCATGCAGTAGTCCTGCCAGAGGCAACTCAACTGTGGGCAGAGTGTAGGGCGGCTATGGTCTGGCCCCCAGGACCCTGCCATTGTGGAAATGTGAGTGGGGACAGTGTCTGAACGGCTTGAGTTGGAACAGAAAACTTTGGATGACCAAAACTATGAGCTTCAAATAGCTGGGCCCTGGGAAACATAGCTTGTTCTTTTAAGGAGGTCAAAGAGAAGCCAAAAAGTGGAAAAAAACCAGCAAACCAATGTTTGGTGGAGAGAATGTCAAATTGGAGGCTATTGTTACTATAGACATCAGCAAAACTGACATACCGTTTTTCCAAACGCTCATGTGTCAGTCTGTCTGACTCTCTGTCTGTCAAGTCTAGCTGTCTCTGTCCTCTGCATCCATCTAACACCCGGTGGTCATACCCAGCACTCATCATTTGTCACTCCGTCCTGCCAGAGCCTAATCTCACTAACAGAGGTGACAACTGAGGTACTCGTGGCATGCTACCACATAACGTTTACCAGCTGAGTGTCTGAGTTATGCCGAGGATGATGATCCTGTGGTATCAGCGGCCTCTGTTTCTCCAGAGGCCTTCCCCACCTCTCTGCTTAAGTGGAATGCCAAATAAAGACCTGACTATGAAAAGCTCTAGCAGCATAGATTCATGAGAACTGACAGTTTTTTTTAGTCTTCATATCATTAAATATGGATTGAAATAGGCCACAAGAATGGTTGCATCTACCAATTATTTCCATTATTGATTTATCTATTAATTATTTTTACGATTTAGTTTAGTTTAAATGTCAAAAATAATAATAAAAAATGACCATCACAATTTCCCAGAGCCCAAGGTGGAATCTTTTTATTGGTTGTTTTGTCCAACCAACAGTCCATAACCCAATGTTATTCCATTTACATAAAATACAGAAAAAAGCTGCATTTTGCTTGATAAATGACATAAACAATTAATTTATTATTCAAATAATTCTTTTGACTGACCAGGGCATCTGATTATGTCAGGGCTAGTCTTATGTAATTGCTGACTTTTCTAAAAACAAAGATTGTATTGTTTCTAGGACAGTGTGACAAATAGAAAAGTCATGTTACAGCCCACCCGCGCACTGAAATCAGCAGAACTTCTATGATACATCTTGTGTTCCACTATTATTCCAAGTATGACAATATTCCACATTTGATACAGGTCATGTAAACAACATATTCCATTTGGATATTCCGAATTAGGCCTTATTCTGAATGTAGCATTTATCTGATTAAGATATGTTGGATATGCCGATATTGTTGGGTTTTAGGAGCATTCTTTGGACATCTACACAGCGCATTCGGAATATGTGTCTCAGTTGGGGTTTTTACCACAGTTTGTGACACACAGCCTTTTTGCCTGTTGACAGTCAGCTCTGTGTGTTGTAAACAAACCAACTAGTGAACAGTTTGTAAGGCAGGGGTAAAGATGCACTACTTTTAAATGTTTTGAAAGACTTGAATAACAACAGGTTTTTTGATATTCACAGAAATCTTTGAATTATCATTGAATCATTGAATGAAAGAAAAAGGGAGGCTTCGTTTTCACAGTCAAACAAGTCCACCACTGGACAAAAGATCTTATTTTTTAACAAAGAAGCAAAATATCACAAGCGGCTCCAGCTGTTCCAATTTTGCATATTTTGACGTGATAAACGGAGTATGCATGGTTGCATTATTGGAATTTTCATTAGCCATGTAAACAGCTTAGTAGGAATATTGTCTTTTTTAGGATAAGTGCGAAAACTGGAATATTTTGTGCATGTAAACATAGTCTATGAGTCTTAAAAGAGGAATCATGTGTATCAGTGAGCAAAGGATTCATGGCTGGAAGCTCGCTGAAGTTAAGCTGGTAACCTCACTCTCTCTCTCAAACACACACAAACAATCCCAGGCTTTCATGCAAAGCAAAATTGAGAAGCCGGGACCTCTTTCAAGCTCCTTGGCAGTTGCCCCCTTTATATAAAAGGACACTACTCTCCTCGGTTACACAGCCATCACATCAGCACTATAACTCTATTAGGCACAGCTCCAGGACACACTAAGCAACCCATGGCCTACAATGGCATCATTGTCAGTGGGGATTGCAGCCATTGTCGTCCATGCTACAGGATTTATTCCCCTCCTCCCATATTGTGACCTTCACCTCTGACCCCTGCTGCCATCTCACATGCTCTGGGACTGAAAGCTTGCGAGGCTTTATGCCTTCCAGGACTTAAATGCTCCTTTACAATGACCCAAGCCTGCTAAGTGGCTTCTCTCTACAGCACTAGTGTTGGGACGATTCAGGTTAGTGTCAGCATGGACAGAACGAGGGGTGGTGATGGTGGCGGTGGAGGGGGGAGTTGGGTACGGAGTTGTGGTTGGACTGACTGACCCTTAGAAAAGGTCAGTTGGAAGGCATGAGAGGAGAGGAGCTGCCTAAATGGCCCTTTTCTCTCCTTTTTCTCCCCCTGGCCAGGGCAGAGACTCTGTATGGTTATTTATGAGCGTGTGGGAGAGCGAGAGGGGCTGCACTGGAACCCACCAGCCTCTTTGTTGCAAGGGTTGGGCTGGGCTGAGGTGCCTGTCATTGGTTCGGTTCTATCATATATACATGCACATGCACGTGTACGCAAGTACTCACACACTATTAAGAACCCCTCCCTGAGCTGCAAGGACAGAGGAGAGGACTCTGTTGCGAGGCAGATTTGGAAAACGAGGTGTGCTTCGCACAATAGCTGTCAGCAGTTTGATAGATGCCTCTCAGGCATCAAAACACCATGAAACTTCCAGAAACTGCAGGCCATTGACATTGTTCGGAACTAAAGCTAGCAGATATGTTGGTTTGATGTCCATATTGTGACATAAGTCAAGATAACATCTGGGATTTTTGTGTGTTTTCCGGTGACGATCTGCATTAGAGTGAAATGATATGATTATATATACTATAAATTTGATTACTCTGGGCACATGCCTTTATCTGAAATCCTCATTACCAACAACTTTATATTTGTTTGTGTTAAAAGGCCAATAATGATACCTAAAATACATTTATTTGTATCAAGATGTAAAGTCAAAAACTGAAGATATTTTACTTTCTCATTGTTGTCCAGCTCTATTCTGAACATGCACAAAACCAATTCTTACAGTAAATACATGATGAGTGAGATTGTCATGAGTCACATATTCCTCATAAGTTTGATATTTTTGAGAATAAATTAGCTGTGTTGTCCCAGAATTGCATAAAGTTACTGTTCACACTGCTGCAGCGCTCTTCCAGTGTAACACACACCACTTTTTTTTCCGGACAAAGTTAAATTAAGCTTGAATTTCTCGCTGAAGTCAAATGGTCATGATGTCATGGTTTGAGGACAGAATGACTCGGTTTGTCTGTTGACTGAGAAGGCCTATTCTTGCATGTTTGGGTGGGAGCGTAGCATATAATTGCAGAGCGGGATAGCATGAGGGGATGGGGGAGGGAGCGAGTTAGCACGCAACATGAGTTTTGGCCCACAGTTGCTGGTGTAGGTGCCAAACTTGTCCAGAGGACTGCTGTGTATATCTGTGCACGAGGCTAGTTCTGCTCTGCCTAGAGGCTTGCACTGTTCCAAGACACATCTTTCATTTGCACACGCTGAATAGCTTAGGGGAGCCCAAGGCCGTTTGGACTGGGGACTGGATCTGACTTTTTGGACTTTTTAGGGGATGTTGGGAGGTTGCCTGGCTATTGCATTGTGTGTGTGTGTGCACGTAGGAGAGTCCGGATCTTTCTGGACATGCAAAGTTCTTCTGAGTGTCCCTTTTCAGCAAGAATCATTGCATTGTTTAGTTGTCAAGTTAGTTGTTAGGGAGCAACCAAACCGCTGTACACGTGTTGCAGCCATTTGAGGATTACACTGATCCAAAAATCTGACAGTAAAAGAAGAGAATGGAAAGCTTTGTCGGCCTTTTCATATCCTCTCAGTGGGAGGTAGAAAGGCAAGACCTCCAGACCTGGACGAGTGGTGGTGGGTGTTAATGGGGGGGTGTGAGCTCTCAACTGCCAACCAGATGGACAACCAAGCCCTGTGTATTTAGGGAGATCATATGGGATAACCTTCCAAAGACAGATTGACATTTTGCTGACAAAACAAACCACCCCTGTCCTGCACGCAAGTAGCCCCCTTCCCTTTTTGCCCACACACACGCAAGCTCTCATGTACGGGCATACAAATACTTTAAGTGGTATTTGCTTACATAGGTCTTAAGGAAGTTATTTCAGCATGTGTTAAGCACTCCGTGAGGAGCCATAACAATAAGAGGATAGGACAAAAAGAATCTAGGATTACACAACTCCCGCACAAACAATAGCAGCATTGGTGACCTGTGTAAATGAGACCTTGAGCTCCGAGAAGAGCGCGGAAACTCATTTTCTGCGTCATGCATTGGGATTTACATTGGCGCTTGAAGGTCATAGGTTGGGATGTATGTCCTAGACGATTAAGAACATCATCATCTGTCTGACTTCACTTTGTGTCCTGATTTTCTGTGGTAATAGTATTAGACTACTTCTGACAAGATCAGGTATCAACTACGAACTAAAGGAGTCATTATAACTTTTTTTCTCTGTATACCATGCCAAATACACATAAATCAAATGTTATCAGATTCCAGTATGCTACCCTTTTTTTCTCCTCTGGTCTAGCCAAAATAGCTCACTCAGTTTAGGAAAAAAAAGGTTTCACAAGAACAAAACATTCTCTAACATCAAAGAACAGAATAAATGCAGCTGAAATTATCAAAAGTCACTCTGCTCTGTCCTCCGAAATTGCAAATCCTCTGTGCAACAGTCTGAATGCACTAGATGATTTATGGAACATAAACTCCCCTTATACACGTACACACAACTAAATTACATTATTAATACAGCTTGTACCAACACTGTGTGTTCCAAAATACTGATTACATTTGTTACCATAACATTCAATGTAAATTACTATCATCTTTTCACTTCATACCTGCACTCTGTATCCTTTTCACCACGCACCATCAATCTTGGTTCAAGAGATTTCGTGCAAGAATGCCACTATACTGCAAAACTGCTGACTGTGCAAGCTGAAATTGTCATGGTGACCTGAGAAAATGATGCTCCAGGCTGTTTACCTCATCTAATCCTTGTGACCTATTGGTAATGTTCTTTTTTAGCTACTTCAGGGTAGAAGAATTTTCTCCTTTTTCCTGCTGAATAAAAGTCAAATATGCTGTATTGGCATGGTCATAGTTAAATTTAGTATTGTCAAAGCAGGTCGTAAAAGTTCTACAATGTCATAAAACGAATGCAGTCGCAGACAAATCATTAACAAAAAAAAGATAAAAGAATATATATGATGATATATAGTTTAACAATTGAATGTAATGGTAAAGAATGACATTAAAGAAAACAAAATTAAAAAAGAGGGATCTTGTTTTTATTGGCATCTGGGACAGTTTAATGCAGAAAGTAATTAGAGGAAGTTGGGTAGAAAGTCAGATTTTCTCACACTTCTAAAGCCTACTTTGTGTTTTTATGTCTCGCCACAATGGTACGTGGTACATATGTGTGACACCACACTACTGTTGTGACATCTGTGTGTGTGTCTACAGTATGTCGACTCAGTGTTGTGAACACCACATTTCATTTTTTCCCCTATTCGGAGTGAAAGATTTATTGAGATTTTAGTTATAGTTATTAAAGGGCTGCTCCAGCAATATAGTATAGGTTAGGGGGCGTCACGAGAGACAGATTTAAAAAAAGATTGGGTTGAAAAAGAGGCTGAGATATCCTGACTTTTAGTCTCAAGTATTGGTTTAGCTCCAAAAATGCTGGATCTGTACATTTCTGCAATGCAACTCAATACATTGACATCATCAGGGTTATTTTTTAGCCGTGTTAGCAGTATGACTCAAGGGATGGCAATGTCGGTCGGTCACTGGGTGCAGCGCTTTGCTCCAGACTTGAAATAGCTCAACAGCTATTGGACGGATTGCCTTGAAATTTTATCCAGACATTCATGGTCCCCAAAGGATGAATCCTCTAGACTTTGGTGATCCACTGACTTTTCTTCTAGTGCCACCATAAGGTTGACATTCTTGGTTTTAAGTAAAATATCTCAACAACTATTGGATGGATTGCCATGAAATTTGGTAAAGCCATTAATGCCTTGCTCGGGATAATTTTTTTATAACTTTGGTGATCCCACAACGTTTTATCTGGTACCATCATCAGGTCAAAAGTTTTGTTATGCCCCTTTTTAATGAGCAAAAATAGTAGTTAAAGATAACTGTGTTTTCATGTCAGCAACCACAGTATAAGACAGGTAGGGGCCTATATTGATTTTAAAATATCCATTAATGAATGTGATTATTAGCTTAATTAATTACATTGCTAATATAAATGGTAAAGTTAGTTCAAGGCTGAATAATGAAATAAAAAAAATGAATAATATCAGACATTTCAAATGCACCTTGTTGCCCCACTCCCCCTGTAAAGCCCCTGGAGTCAAGACAAAAATGAGCTTAGTAAATGGATCCAATCCTGTTTGGTCATCTAACGAGGATAAAGCATGTTGCATTGAGGTCAAAGGCCTCTTAAGCTTGTGTGACCACCTTTCTTTGACAATTATACCTGTCAGAGAGGGTTAGCTGTTATCAACACTGCAAATGTCAAAAGGTAAACAGGTCACTAACAGCCTGTTTCTGGGTTTTAACTGCAGCGACATAGTAGTGTAATAGGATGTTCTGGGAGACGCAGAGACAGCTAGATAAACAAACAGACTGGCAGGCAGGCAGGGAGGCGAGCGCACAGTTGTGACAAAGGAATCCTCAACATCACATGGTCATGAAGATAGTTTATGTCGCATGTCTAACCCCTCTCAGTTTGATTACACTCATCATGCTCAAATTTATGTTGCCCGCAAAGATTCTTACTTGTGCTATTTTGGTAAAGGCCGTTGCTTGGGCTTGTCTCTGACGATCCAGCTCTCTCCAGCTCTGTCTTGCACTTTCTCCATCTCTCTCACACACTCCAACACACACACACACACACACACACACACACACACACACACGCACGCATACACACACACACACACACGCATACACATACACACTCACACACACACACACATGCATACACCTCTTCCCCTTTCTCTTCCTTTCCCTCCCTACCGCTCTAGCCACATTGCCACACTCAGTTTTCCATGGCCTCTCATTCCAGAGTGCTCTGCGAACTAAATAAATGAACGACACAATCCGGAAATAGTGTTCCAGCCGGAGATGGTGGGAAGGAAAATCCCTTGACTGGTGCTGGCAGTAGGGTGGGAGAGAGAGGGAAATAGTATTGCAGCCATTCACACTTCAGACAAAGCTTGTTTCTTTCACAAGGCTCTCTCCTAAACTCCAACTTTTGACTCCTTGAGTAATTGAAAAAGTCTTTCAAAACACGTACTCTGTTTTCTTTCAGGCTCAGATACTGCAGATACTTATGAGGGACCATTTTCAGGACATGGTAGTAGAGGTTAACTTATCTTTAGTGTATCTGTGAGGTCAAAGATCGGTATTAAAAAAGGGGCAGATGTCTCTGAGGAAGCTGGTGTGGAGGAGTGAAGCACAAGGTGCTGGGTAAAATGTTGTCAGGATTGGCCCAGAGTTTGGGAAAGGGGGGGCAGGGTGAAGACAGGAGTTGTGCCAGCAGGTTAAAAGCCGGGTCAACTCTTTAACCGGGGTGTTATCTGGATACCTCTCCACAGCTGCCAATCACAGTCATGCTGCAGCAAGACTGATGACCTGTCACCAGCTTTAAACAGAGACTGGACGGTGATTCGGTCACTGCAGTCGTACACGCTCAGGAAATGTTCTGTCTCGATCGAAAACCTTGTGCAACGGACTCTTGGTCAGGGTGGTAAAATGTTCCTCTCGCATTTGTCGGAGGATGTGGTTAAGTCTCAACCGAGGAGCCCGGGGCAGTATTTGTGAAGCCACAATGTAACATTACCAGTTAGTGCAGCTGTATATCCGAGCTGCACAATGATTTTAAAAAAGTAAATGTGTCTTTTTGTAGAGTAAGCAAATAATCTCTTAAAGCCCTGTGACAGATGTTTAATTGTGTTTCACTCGGTGCCTGCTTGGTGCCTGTTAAATGGCCAACAAACGCCTAGCGGACTTTTTACAAGGGGAGGATAGCCTGCGTGAGTATGTCTCACTATAACAGACAGTAACATGAGATGGGGAACCACACAACCGCTAAATCAGTAAAATGGGAACCCAGAGTCACTGTAATTTGGGAGAGAGCTGGTTAACCACTCCTCATAATGGATGGTGTTTCTGTTTAGCCTAAGGCGTTGGAGCTGAGGTCATATGCAAACAAGGCAGATCTTGGGCCTCAGCTTTTATACAGTGCAAAATGTTTCGCTACATGTATTTGATCAGGTTGATGTTGAATTCTTACATGTATTAACAAAGATCTGTCTACACAAGATTTTATAATTAAAATGTATTTTTAAAAATAATATTTCACCCATTTTAAAGGCCCAAACTACTGTACTACACCCATAATCTACTTAATTCTCTTTTTTGGTAATTTGCATAATCTATTATCATACTTACTGTTTTGCCTAGGGCTCTGTTGTTTGACAACCAGTTTATATAAGCTGTGACACATATTAAATAAACCTACCTGTGTAAGTACTGTATATTCAAATTTGTCCACAGGTTCTGCTTAAAAGTCAAATATGTTTTGAAGTAAACTGTACCACAGAATTGAATGAATTTCACAAATTTTATGCAAAGTTAGTAGAGGAGGGGTTGCCTGCTACACAGCTGTCAGTTTTTCTTAGATATCCTCAGTTCTTTCATTGAACATTACTTTTATATGCCAAATAATGTTGCTTCCATGAAAACATTCATGCAAGTTGTTTTCAACCCTCACATACTTTCTTCAGTTGACAAATTTGGTGACATTGATCCCTGGGAAATACCAGAATTTGAATGCATAAATACTTTGTAAACATGTCAAGTTAATCCCCATCCCCCACATCCAACTAAATATCCAGCAATATCCAGCAGTAACTGAATTTGAGACTGGATGTCTGATTGAATGATAATTCCATGACCATCTTTATTTTTCATTATATTAAGATGTTTATCAATATGTTAAATCCTTGTCATTTCCTGCTTGCAGCTACATTTCCCCGATATTACAGATACATATATGAGCGCATGTACACAATGTTATAGAACTGAAATGATTAATTGAGTAATAAGTCATTTATCAAGCAAAAAATCTGAATATTTTCTATATGTAGCCTTTTAAATGTGAGGATTTACCGCTTTTCTCCATTTCACCACATTGCAGATTGAATATTTTTGTCTTTTGAATTTTCGGCCAAACAATACATGTAACATGAAGATGTCATCTGGAGCTCTGGGGAACTGCGACGCGTATTGGGTGCAGCCCTACATATGCATTTGTATGCGTTGTGGTCATCTCAGCACCACTACAGCCTTGTTTCTATTGTAGCCCTATTTTATGTTTTTGTCAATGTCCCTTTAAAGGATTACATCATCCTCTTTGCTCCTTCTTTTCCCTCACCACATTTCTCTGTGTTCAGCCTTTTCTGCCCAGAGACAATTGGTTAATTCAGCGGTGTATAACACTGCCACCTCCTGATCCACAATACCATCGCCGTCTGCGAGGCCGACACACCTTTCAGCGGCATGTTTAGCTTGTCGTGATGTTTGACGTTGTCCATCACACACACATGCACACCACCGAACCAGATCACAGTGCACACACAGACAAAATGCATCACTCTGACTGTAAGTTTCATTATCACATGACACTCTGCCAAATTTTCTTCAGTGGTAAGAAAATGTAGAACAGATGCAAGTGCTTTATGACCATCAGGAGCCCTCTCTGAGCTGTCAGAGGATACTGTTACCGTGTGCAGTCAGTGTGTTTTGTTAGTGTCGCTGTGCCATCTAGTGGCAGAATGCAAGAAAAGACGTCATCTTCTTACTGTCATATTTGGTAATCCATTATCTATACATATGTGACATTCTGCTCTACCAAAAATTTCCACATCTTTGTTCGACTGCAAAGCATAAGCTTGAGCATTGAGCTTAAGCATATCAAATATATCACTCAGTTATTTTTATGTAAGTCACAGGGGTTTTATGGTGTTTCAGTAGTTCTTTGTGTTTGCTGGTTCAGCTGACATCCACGAGTCTGTGACTTTAAGAGACGGTCATGACACCGCCGTGTACAGATTCCACAAACACTTAATGTCTCTTTGTTATCTGCTCCATAAAAACAGATCCTCAGGGCGGGAAGATATTTCGGCACAGATGGAATTTGTTGAGCAAAATGATTTTCTTTTATAAAGACAACCAAGGAGCTGTTTGTCTGCTTTCTTTTTTTCTCACTTTCTCAATTTCTTCACATTTGTTTAGCAGTAGACAGTAATAAGGGAAAGACCAGTGTGTTGATATTGACTAGCAGACCTGGATCTGAGCAGCAGAAGGTGTTTTGTGGATGTTATTGGACATCTGCAAACAATGTCCAACAACACCGACTTGTATTTCACTCAATATTTAATCCACAAAGTCTGTCACAGCATACAAGATATTAGTGTAATAAGATCCATTCAATTAGTGTATAGTAAAGCTGATTATTATTCTGTGTTGCTGTACTTGATCATATTATAATGTGAAGAAACACTTAGTGTGTTGAAGTTAGTGTTTGTATCAGGATATGAGTTGGTTAAGGAGGTCTTAAGGCAGGGAAACTTTGATATTGACATGAATAACAGCTCCTCAGTAATGTCACAGTCAGATCAGTTTTGAGAGCAGTCGTTAAGGACAGCTTTTGTGCAATCATTGTTTATGTCTGGGTTTCCCCTTTGGCCACCTGAAATTACTTGGAGAAGGTCAAAGGAGTGTTTTGTGGAGCAGCTGGGAAATTTGTCCAGCAGAAAGAAAGCGACCACTTATATCAGAGGTCAATTTATATGAATGAAAGTGATAATCAGACACACCTGGTTTAAAAATATTAAACTTTTCTTGCACATTATTGTTATCTTATTTTCAGATTTTTGGTCACTGAAAATCAATTCACAGTTAATTAAATGTCTTTATAGTGAATGATACAAATGAAAGAAAGCCTTTTACCACTCAATAAAATGTCGTTCAAATGGGTTTCACTTTACAATTGATTAATTTCCAGCTTGCATTTCTCTTTTCAACAGGACCTTTTAACCTTCATGATGTAATTCACAAAGCAGCTGCTGCAGTAAATGCTGACATCCTGAAACCTCAAAGAAACCTCGTACTCTTCCCTTTATTTGCAAAACGGCCACAACTGAGTGGCAGGATTTCCCACAGGGCCGGGCATTTCTTTTACTTTCCTGCAAGATCGAAATAACATGCTCTACTGTCTCGAAAGTCAGTATCTTAACCAGCCTCTTCTCAGAGTCACCAATGTAACTCTGGTAATTCAGACAGATGCATCATACTCAACAAATCAAATTTCAGAGCTGCATTTATGGCTTTCATTTCTAAATGGAACCTGTTAACTTGTCACACACAATAACACAGAGTAATGTATTAGTATATTTGTCATGCTTGACCTTGCTGCTGGATTTAAGTAGGTCAGTCAGTGTAAGAGTATTAACATTAGAGCTCACAGATGCTGACTTTTGCTGGTTCACCTACAGAACACCACAGAGTAAAGTGAAAATATTGCACCAGATAAACTGGTTTGAGTCACATAGAAAAGTGACATAGCTAACATGATGATATTGAGAATATCAATGTATGTTGTCATGGAAGCAACTGATAACTTAAACAATGAGAGGTTCAATGAAGTGTTTTCAAAAGTGAACATTGAGATGCAAGTAGATTAAAAGAATTGTTGAGTAGTATCGTGTATCAAGGCTCACTGGTGCTCTGATGGAGAAGCTCGGGGGCAGAGACAGCATTGGCAAGGTTATACCAGCTCACCATGGCTGACAGCACCAACATGACCTACAGTGATGATGTCACCCTGCCGACCCCCGAGGAGTCATGTTGCCTTGTCACCCAGAGGATGGACAACAATGATCTCACATGGACAACAAGGACACAAACAGTCTCTGCCAGGATGATACCAAACAGACAGAGATTGGCTAAGAATGTGAAAACATTAGTGAAAGGAATCTTCGTGAAAACTGAGTGTGCATTTGTGGTTAACTTTAATACCTTAATGCTCTGTAAAAGCTGCTTTTGCCTGACTTTGACTCCAGTGTCATTCTGTGCTGTGAAGAACTGTGTGAGGCTTTGTTGATTTTCCACAGGTTGCAAACATATTCTCACACTCTGAGACACAATGAGGAATTCTACAATGTGTGCCAACATTTAAATATTTTTAGTCAAAAATAATGAACATACTCATAGCCTATGACCTGCAACCTGCTCCCAATGAAGTTAATATAATCAATGCAGAGTGCAAATTTTGAATTCTGGCTATGGAATTAAGTTTCCTCCTTAATGTGATGGCGCTAATGATAATGAGGACAACTTAGAATGGTTACATCAGGATAACTTGGCTAGAAAAACCTCATGCAAACCTTTATTAACTTCACTCAGTAGGTGGTGGTATTGAGCTACACAGTTGAGAGATTTGCAGTGCATCATGTCATGCCATAGGTTTTAACATATTGAATTTAGTCTTTTTTTAAAAAAAAATATAATACAACTTTGTTTATATGTTAAAGAAAATCTATACAATTTAGTTCCTGCACATACACATTTTAGTGCTTACTCAGACTAATTTTATTTTGTTTTATTTTCTCAGGTATTTGTGACGTGTTCACAGTTGTCATTTCTCCCTGTGTACCTGATTTACGGGGCCCAGTAGTAACAGTAATTTCTAAGTGTCCCTCAGCTCATGGCTCTCTCTCTCTCTCTTTTTCTTCTTGTGTTTTGCTCTGTCCACCTCTCCTTTGCTAATCCCAGCTGTCATGACCTCTGACTCCTGGATGGCATCTTATGTAAGGATCCGGTTAAGAAAAGCACACGGGAGCAGCTCGTGGTCCGTTGTACCAGGCTAGGTAAGCTCATTAACAGTTACTCCAGGACGCTCAAGGTAGCAACAACAGCTTCAAATACACCTCCATAGTGTGAAGAGTAAACCAAAGGAAGCAATCAAAAAACATCAGGTAGAGATGCTGGCTTCTGTATCCAGTTTACTAAATATTCCGGTTTTTAGGGTTTGGTATATACTTAACCTGAATCTGATATTTAGTGTACATTAAACAAACATAATAAAGTCATCTGCAGGGTTTGTGTTCCTGCATGCAATTATACTTTCTTATGTTTCACTCACTCACTGATATACAAGAAGAGAAGTGAAAACACACCATGTGGACTACTAACAGCTTTTTTTTTTTTTTTTTTTTAGTATGCTCCTACATGACCTCCACAGCAGAAACTCTAACCTCAAACACACACACACACACACACACATATCAGACCATAATCACTTCTGGGGACATAACATAGACTAATAATCATTTCCTGGAGACTTATCCTAACCCTAACCATCACCGCTAACAAACCCTAACGCTAACTCTAACCATTGACCCAAAAATCTGCCTTTTCCCAATTGGGGACACAGCTTTTGTAACTGATTGGACAAGCTGTCCCCAATTAACTGGTCCTAAGTCTGAAATTTGTCCCCAAAAGTAGCCTATGACAGACCACACATACACACACGTACACACTATCCTCTAACTGCCTCTCCCCATCTGTTCTCTCCCTATCAGTGAGGATGAGTCACTCTGCTCCAATAAACGACCATTAAAGCGCCACATCTTTCACTAAAGCATCTCAGTTTTGCTGCTGAAGTGTAACACTCACACAATAGTAGTGGGACTAGTCGCCCTTTTCTCTCTTCCTTCTGGGCTCAAATGTAAGAGTTGGAGGCCCTGCCTTTCTTCCTCCTCCCAGTGAGCCTATGTCATGATTATAGCTGACAGTGTGTATTCTGCGGTGGTCGACGCATAGTTGTCCTCCAGTGTGACACATTTTTAACAATAGGAACAATCTTGTAACTTGCAGCTGCGTGAAGACAATATATATATATATGTATCTTCTTTTATTTCCAGCATGCTAGAGAAAGTAGTTTTTGTCCAACTGCCTCTTGAAATAAATCTGTCTTCATAGTTTTTCCACAGAAGTAAATCCATCCTCCTAAATCTGGACAAATGATCTCGTCTTGGCCTCCTCCTGATCTGAGGTCTAACTGCAGCTTTTGACGGTGCAGACCACATTTTTCTGATTCATCAGCTAAAACAGTTTTCAGTTTTGGATTGAATCTCCTCATATTTATCCAATACAAACCTTCCCAATTCCACTGGGAATTTTTGCTCATCCTCAGCTTCCATTTCCTGCAGGCTACCCTAGAGCTCAACTGTCGGTCCAACCCTCTTCTCCATCTATGTGCCCCAAAAACACACCATCTCTTTCCATTATTACTTGGTTGACAGTCAATTTAATCTCTCTTTTAAAGCCACTGAAAACATGGTTCCAAATCTCAAGTGTTTCTTTTTAATGTCTTTAACTAAGATGAGGTTAACACTCAAAAACCCTGACTCTGATCTATGTCAGTGTGGTTTGATCACATTTGATTGACAGATTAGATATTGCTAAACTGTGATTCACCCATGGAAGTGCATGACATCACCTTTTTCCAGCCGAGTCCTGCCCAATTCAAACTCCCTAGAAGATCACAGACAAAAAGACAAATACAGATGTCTCTCATGTGAAATAACTAAAATGGTTTCTAACTTTGACAGAAAATGTTTTGTTTGTGTAGAAAGCCATCAGTCATAATAAGAAGCTGACTGAGATAGTAGGTTTTCAGGGCTTGTTTTGAGTCCAGTAATGCAAATAGTTCATCAGATTTCAGTTACTGCCTTGAGGACATCAAATATTGCTTAGAACCTAAGAAGTTATTGCCTTTTAGCTAAACTCAGCCTCTTTTATTCTTTGAAACTTGAGCGCAATGTCCTGTTATTATATGTCAAACCATCTACCAAAAGAAATGCATTTAAATTTGATAAACAAATATATTTGAATGTAAAAATACAACTTTGTTGAGCTCCAAACCAGGAAGTTTTTTTTTTTTATCTCTTTTGACTTGTAGACTTTAACTAGATCAATAAAAGGAACCATTTTACCTCAGTTATTTCCTTTCTCCCCTGGCTCCCCTTTTAAGTTGTAGAATTGCATGTAAAATCCTAATGTTTGTATACAAAGCACTGCGTGGTCTTGCTCCACCATATATAGCAGTGAATGCAGTCCCAAGGCCTTTTTATCAACGCTTTTATCTGCCGCACATTCAAGGACAAAATCATATGGTTCAGTAGATGCCTGAAAATGATGGCATTCTCCTTCCCAGTCTATTAGATTTTTTTCAATCTATGTAACCAAGGACTTAAAACACTGTAACTACGCCTGACCTCTTATTTTATTCTTATGTCTTTAGGTGTGTGATGTGTGTGTCGCACGCTTTAGCTCCACTGTGTTATGTTTAGAGTGCCCTAGAAAATAAATATTTTAAAAAAGTGACATTTCTGTGGTTGTACATAAATCTCTACTGACAAATACAAATTTTGGGATTCTACAATTCATTTTTTTAAAAGGTGAAAATTTAGGTGCACTCTATTTAGATGTAAGAAAATGTTTTGCCAAATAGTGCATTATATTATGTGAGACCTTGTATAATATGAATGCAGTTGGCTGTAGGGCAAGCCGAGAGGTGCTAAGGCATCAGGGGACAGCAGCCATGTGACCATGGTTGCAGGGATTGGTTTAGTGCAGATGTGACATCAGCAAGCCTCCCACTCCCTCCCTCCTCCCCTCTCTCTCCCAGTCTTTCTCTGCCTCGCTCTGCCTCTCTCTCTCTGTACCGCTCTGTTTTTTTTTTTCCTCCTCTGCCTTTCCTCAGCATCCCCCCTCTCAGAGATGGCGTGTGTCGGTGCAGCTCGGGCGTCTGGGGCCTAACGCGCGCTGAGAGGACCCCCTTCCCCCGATTTGCTCTGCGTTTCTCGGGTTTCTCTCTCCCCCTCCTGCCTGTGTCCTCCACTGCTGCTGCTTCTCAGCTCTCCCCCGACCCCACCTCCCTGTGCGGGTGTCTGGGAGTTGGGCCCTTGGGTGGAGGGAATCAACATCGTGCTTCGCTGGGGAGCAGTGCAGAATTAGCTATGCCCTGCCCAGGCATCCTTTGACCGGCTGGATTTTTTTCCCGTTTCTGTCCGCCTGCACACCAGGGGCAACATAGGATGAAAATCTGGAATCATGATGCAAGGTAAACCATCTGTGCTCTCCTTCTCCTCCCTTATTTCCCCTGTTTTTTCCCCCTGCGTCCTCCTCTTGCCCTCTTGCGTCCTGCTGGGCCATTAGAGCTAGTGAATCCAGTGATGTGCTCTGTCGTGCCGTGAGGACTTCTGGGACAACTGTGCTATATCCATGACCAGCGTGATGATGTGTCGGTTGTGTGTGTGTGTGTGTCAGAGACGTTGTGTGTGACAGATTTATAGAAAGATATGTGAGATGAAAGCAAAGGCGTGTGAGGTGTGGATTTTTTGTAATGGAGGAGCTGATGTGTAATGCACTTGCTGACGTCCTGTCGTGTGCTGTGTGTTTACACATGTGCCTGTTGGCATGTGTGTGCGTGTGTGCAGATTATACTTCTGTCCTCAGTTTTTTATACTGGTCTGTGTCCTATAAATGTGCATTGGAGGAAGAAGCTGCACTCTCTCATACCTCTGCTGCTGTTGCTACCAGTGCATCATATTCTATCATATCAATAGGACTATCCTTAAGTTATCCTTAAACCATACAGCAGCTGATGCCTGTGTTAAATAAATTGAAGCAAAGGTCCACAGTGTTGGAATGAGGTAAATAAAATACATTAAACTATAGCAGTAGATCTAACCCTGCATGACAGATGCTGGGCCTTTACCATCCATTAATGCCAATGTGGTAATGGAAGGTGGCTATTATTAGCAAAAGGTCTGCAGTCAGCCTGCCATGATATTGTACTTAGTTCATGAGCTCGAGGAAATCCACACTCCACACAGATGTCACATGCTTATCATAGCGTTTGTTAGCCACACGTGCATTGCTAATTACACTGAATAGGCTGTCAGGTGTAGTCAGTCACATTCAGAACATGTTAGTGAGACCCAAACGTTGCTACAGTGCTTCTGCTGCAATAACAAGCTTCTTGTTGATGCAGAATGTATGTTTAGCAGCTCTATGATGACAAAAATAGGATACAGGGAACAGAGATTAGAATCTGTGATTCGGAAATCTTTCTCAGAATGAGAAGAGCATCTTAAATTTTTTTTAAAAATGACATCAAAGGACCACAGTAATGGTTCTGCATGTTTCAGTTTCTTAACTACACATGACATATGTTATACTTCACACTGATACTGACCATTTTGGAGAGCAGTGCGTAAGATGTTGGTCTGATTTCCTGCCTTCCAGGCAGCCTCTGGTTGCGGATCATGCCGACACTGTATGAAAAGCAACTTGCAGAAACTTGAAACTTGCTTGAGATAGATTATCAAAAGCAGGGAACATTTTAAAAGTAGGATGGTGTACAATGCATTATCCAACCATGCTGGACAGCAAGGTCCTTTAGAAGATGGGATTAGAAACTGGACATCATAGAAAAGGGTGAAATTACTGTATAAGTTAGAGTTATCGGTTATCAGAAAGATCAGTAGGTGTGATAATGTGTCATTTGTTTGTTTACCAACTGTCAAAGAAAAAGTTTAGTTAGCAGATGCTTTTGGGAAGCTACCACAGTCAAGTATCTACTACTACAACTATCAGATAAAAAATATAGTACAAAAGTCAAAAGATGAAGTTAAACAGGGAAGCAGCGTCCTGAACATTGTTCAGAACTACTCATTGCTTCCCCATTAACCTGATGTGTCAGATGGTTTGGTACCTGCCTCACCAGCTAACCTCTCCATCACTAAAGAAGCATGATGTTGTTGAGTAGGTTGTGTAAAGAATGAGGAGAGAAAAATTTTCACACCGATGCACAACTGACAGTTGACAACTAGCACAGACAGATTGTCTGTTGTAAGGAGTTCCAAAAATTGTGGGACACATTCATCCAATTAGGAGAGAGAAGGGAACGTTTCGAAAGCTTTTCTTGCAGGTTCATTGGGAAATCCAAAGGACCAAAACTGGAAGACCAACAGTAAGAAGGTTTAGAAATTTTATTTTGACAAAAAATTCTCAGCTCAAGGTCCATTTACTAGATTTCTTTTGGAGCTTTCACTCTTGTTTGATGGCCTTCAGGAGTAGATTTGTACTGAGAAAACATCATCTGCTGATGTAGGTCACCCGATGTGACTGAAACCTCTGGAAGAAATCTTACATTACTTGCTAGATTTCCTCTGGAAAGCCCTGAAAGCCCTGGAAGTGGACATCACTGTTTCTTTGTCAAAGTAAAAAAAGTTGGATGCTGCTTGATGACTAGATCTCAGGTCTAAAATGTCTAAGATTAGCAATATTTGAAAATGGATCAAAAAGTGAAAAAAATGCTAGACAAAATGTTCACTTATTTACTACCTTAGTCAAGTTTAGAGTCTCAAGATGATTTTCCTACCACAGTGAAATGGATTGAGACTAAATGGCTGCATAGAAGTTAGAAGAAGGAGTCAATTAAAACAACTGTAACACCAACAGTTTTTCATTGTTCTAAAATAATGAGAATGTGCATTCAACACCATATGGACCCAGTGGATTAATGATGCCAAACTTAAGTTATGCTATATCTTAAAAAATGACTAGCAGTCATGGTGTAAGATTTAGAGGAAATGTTTGTGAGTTTCTGTAAATTAACCAAACTCAACTATATTCACAGCTAATATCATTAATTACAAAGATGTCTATGTTTAATGAGCGTGTTAGGGCTCTCCTCAGGCAAACCTTGTAAATGGGTTACAAAAACAACAGTCCTGCTCTGATGCACAATGTCATTGTAACCAAAAAAATACCCAACCAGACTGCTTGTAATGCTTCAGTGTGTATCATAGTTCAGCAGGTTGTTATGTATCAATGTCAGGATCGATTCTATACTTCTATACTCCTTATCACACAAGATAAATGCAGGTTAAGGGTGGACAGAAGGCTCACCGTACAGAGCTGTCATCACCGATGAAGAACCATGATGCAGGAATAATCTTTGCTATTGAGCAACCCAGCTAGTTACTAATACATCACAAGCCCTGACATGTCCTTCAGTACCCAGGAGAGCTTTTTCCCAAGTGAATGGTACTGAGCACCCGTCCAGTGTGGTGATTCACCAAATCAAATGTCTCAGTATTTATTTTGATGTTGAGGAGAATTAGATTTTCAAGCAAGCTTTTTCAATTTTCTTCTCCTGTCAACAGATTATCAAAACACCACAACATCAGTGCAGGACTTTATATTGAAAAGAAGTCTGTCAAGAAATAAATGAGCCATCAACAATGCTAGATGTCTGTTTAGGGCACATGTCCCAGTTTAAAACATGCCCCGAGGATTACAGAAAAGAACCGGCAAACAAAGAAGAAGACAAACTGAGCTGCCTCTGAGTAGTACAAAATGTTCATCCACCCAACTGTCCATCACATGCGTCCCTGTTGCTTTTCTGAGGATGTTAGAACCCACTGTGCTCGCTCGTCCTCTAAAACATGGTTATGCAAACATGTCAGTTGTCTTTGGGGCTGTTTTCTTTCTAATTTTCATGACATCTGCCATTTTGCTAGTTTTACTTTAGATGGAAACTATAAACTATCAACAAAGTTATTATCATATACATTGTACACATTGAGTAAAATCAAAATGCTGCCATACCCTTGACCTGAGAGAAATGCAGAATTGTCAATGTTGATTCACTCATTAGACCTCACTAACAACAACTCATCGTTTGAGCCTTGACTTGTCCTTGTCTGTGTTGCATTTAGTGCTTGTGTAAAGCAAGACAAACCAACACTGAGCCAACTCTAATAACTTGTGAGAGTTTTCTGTTTGGTCAACTGTGACAAACTAACACAGAGAGAAATCTATGATCATGTGCCTATTTTCAGTCATCAAAATCATTTTCTGTTCATCAGTCATGTTCTGTTTTTAGAGGCTAGTGGCATGGCTGTGTGGATGGCGATGTCAGTCAGTTGATTGGTTGGTTGGTTCACCTCAGTATTTTGGTCCACACTGAATCATCTCCGCAACTATTGGATGGATTTCTGTGATCCTCTGATCTAGTGCCATCATCAAGTCAAAATTATTATCCTATGGACATGATTAATGACTTTTGTCTGATATGGCTTTTCAACAAAAAAACAATGACTCCTTCACCTCATTGAAAAATGACACTTGACACCACTGTAGTCATGATTGTCTTCCAAACTAGTTGTAATGTCACAAATAGTTAACATAGCACACATTATACCTGCCAAACATCAGTATGTTAGCATTGCCATTGTGAGCATGCTAATGTTAGCATTTAGCTCAAACATCACTGAGCCTTAGTACAGACTCATCAAACTGCTAGTATGGCTGTAGACTCTTGTGGATTAACTTGAAATCATCACACTTACAAATTGTATTGTGTGATTTAGCAAAAGTTTTCATGGCTAGGGCTGAAACTACTAGTTATTTTAATTATTAATTAAAGTATTGTCTATTATTTTTTTCAAAAACATGATTCATCATTTAGTCTAATCCACCCCAAATTTCTGGAGCCCCAATCTTCATACTGCATATTCTATCTGATAATCAGTCCAAAACCCCCAATGATTTACCAGCTGTAACCAGTTTAGGGGTTTTTACTTTAAAAAATTATTGAAATCATTAATTATCAAAATAAACATACACATTTTCTGGTCAATACGTTAATTGACTAATGGTTTCAGTAGCTTTCATGGGTGACGTGTTTTTAGACTTAATTCATTGCACATTGTTTGTTGATTTATCTTACAAACTGTCAGTGACACCGCCATCCAGAAATAAATGATTACACTAAAATTCCACCTCTCAGTGCTCAGTTATGCAGAAACCTTTAGGCTTTGATCACATTGAATTGTGTCTATTTGTTAGTTCTCCCAGCCGTCCTGATCCCAGCGCTGCGTGGTGCCAACTGTCAGTGCTTCAGGGGTCTTGGCGACCAGTTTGGCTGACAGGCTGCTGTAGTGGATCTCTCTCCCTGAATCTCACTAATGAAGTGAACACATTGATCAACCTTTGCTTGTGTTTCCATTTTATAAAGTCAGGGAGGGGACACTTAAGGGGATTGCGTCTGCACTGCTTCATTTTATGTGGCAGCTCTCTCCAGACAGCAGGATGTTAGTGTCCAGAATCGATACACTCATTTATCTGAACTTATTGTGGTTACTGTATTTCCTGTGTGTATTCACGAGGACATGTTCATCCTGAAGTTACTGTACATCAGCCTGTTACTCTTCTGTTATTTGCTTTTAAGTACATTTTAATGACAAGACAGTTAACTTTATATTAGGCTCTATAACTGTAAATTAATTTTTCATGATCTTGTCCTCTCCCTCACTTTATCTTTCTCTCTGTGCTAGGACTGAAAAACCGAACCAGGAAAGCCCTGGGCTTACGAAAGAAAGACAAGGATACAGAAACAACGTGAGTTTGCTCAGACGCACGCTGGTAACACAATAAACCTGCTTACTATACAGCTCTGACTACAACTGAGAAATGCATCAGTTTGTGGTACTTTTAATACTTTTTTGGTACTAACCAAAATCTGTTGCATGTTGAATGTTTAAACAGAATTTCTTTTTTATTTATATTGTGATCAGGTAGTTCTTGATTTCTAGCTACTTCTGTTCAGACATTTAACCATTGAGAATGTTGCCGTTCTTTTGTTAAATAAAAAAAGGGCTTTATTTTTCAAAGTAAGAATGCCAAAACTCTCTATATATCTTATCGGCACTGATATCCAGCACTAGTTTTGAGAACCCAGATTGAATTGAATGAATCATACTTAACACATACATATATATAGACTAGTGTAGACATGCTGATCTTGTGATTAAATTTTTTCCTTTTCCTTGTCATTTCAAACACAGGAGTTCACCTGACAAAGAAGGAACTGGAAGTGGTGGGAAGAAAGGAAGTGTATGTACATTTTGTGTTTCCTCTCTTCGTCTCAGTATCTCTTAACCTTTAAAGGTTCTTTTACGATAATATTGTGCTCACCGAAGTGTTTGATGAGATATGGGAACACGGTGACATTGTCAGATGACACAAAAAACAAGCAAACAATCATACAGGTTGTAAACAAGGCGACAGTTTAATCAGATTATCTAAACCACTTTATTTAGAGGGTAAACTGACAGTGAGTACACCAGAAATGTCCGTAATAATCCCTCATTGCACAGAAAACCTGTGTGCATGCAACTACGGCAAGTATGGCAGGTCAAACTTGAACATGTAAGTCAGTCTGTTTGCCTTCATTAACTCTTCCAAATAAGTTTGTCTAACCTAGAGGTTTGTCTGACTTGTGTGTATGTGTGTGTGTGTGTGTGTGTGTGTGTGTGTGTGTGTGTACAATGTTACTATTAGTAGGCTCTCCTTCATAATTCTTCTTTTCATCATTTGCTTTTGCAAACAAGAAGATGAATTTGCTCTTGCACATTTATGATGCTATTCTTTCTTGTCTCCATTGTGTTGATAGAAAAAGGCCAATGGAGCACCCAATGGTTTCTATGGGGAGATTGACTGGGACAGATATGTAAGTATCCACTGCCTACTCCTTGCTGTGCGTGTACTCTTTCTTTCTGACCAAGCAGAGACGCTGGAGTTCTGGGTATAAAAGTGTACCCAGTGTGCTTTGCATATCTGTGCCATGTAACGCTTGGTTTAAAATCACTAAGTAAATGGTGCGAATAGAGTGATAGCTGCATATTCTGTGAGTCAGCAGGAGCTTCAGCCAGGAAGCTGACCGTCGCAGGCAAGACATCTGTGAAATGTGATCCACATTTATATGCAGCGTGCTGTTCACAGCGATGCTAAGAGTTTAGCGGTGCATCCGTTACAGTGTGTGATGAACTAGAAATGACATGTCACCTTTCTTCTCTCCCTTTGCCAGGCCTCTCCTGACGTGGATGAGGAGGGTTTCAGCCTCCGGCCCGGTGACGAGGGCGATGATATCCTTTTTTTTTTTTTTTTTTGTGGAGCAGCAACAGCAGTCTTGGGATTCTCGCCTGCAAAACTATTGACCTGTTTGGCTGAGTGACTCATTGGATGAGTGCTTCTCAGCATTAAATAGGACAAATCGATAGTCCCTCCCTCTCTTGCCACATCAAATGTGTGTGTCCCTGCAGCGGCAAAAAAGAAAAAAGGAAGGAGCAGGAGGGCGGCCAGACAGAGCCACATTACATTCGGACTAGCTTTCTAGTCGTCACTGAGCCACAGTTCTCATTAACCACTGACACACAGTTCACTGGTATTTTAGGTTTTTTTGCTCCCACAGGTGTCAGCAGCTATTTGTTTGAATTAGATTCATAGAGAGCTGGTACTATGGAGACTACCCTCGAGCAGGAGGATTTAGCTGAGACAGAGCAGGAGTGTCAGTTACAGCAGGTGTAATACTGTTAACTGGGACACAGCAGAGTCTCACTCTTCTGCTGCAGCATTGTTCTGCACATATACCATGCGTGCATTTGAGAGAAAATGTACTTATTTTTGAAACGATACGTCTGGACTGTAGCTTTAAATGCTGCAGAAGATTGAATTAGCCTCCTTGTTTTGTGTTACATCTTGTACTTACTCTACTTTGTCCTTGACAAAGAGTTCACCGGCTTCCAGAGGAAAGCACTTTTTCTCCTCCAGCGATTCAGAGGACGATGAAGAGACCAAGAAAAAGTTCAAAATCAAGATCAAGCCGCTGGTGGCAGACAGTGGCAAGTGTGTCCCTCCATCTATGGACGAGCTAAAAGCCTCAGTGGGAGGCCTGGCACTCTCTCCATCTCTGGTAAGCGCTGCTGATCAGCACACTTGTTCCGCTACATAACAGTGAAGAACACACACAGAGACACTGCAGTTTTATGTATTGTAAAAGCTGTTGAATTGTTTCTCACTCTCTTTGTGTTTGTTTCTTTTCTTACTTATCTGCTGTCATCTTGTAGAAGAGAAGTCCGGTAAGCCTTAAGTCATACATTTCATCACGGTGTCACCACCTACAGAGATTGCATGGCATGAATTCACTCGGTAGAAATGCTTGATAAAGCATTCCTGCCCGTGATAGTTCACTTATAAATTGCCTTTATGGCTTCACTCTTTTTCTGCATGCAGTCTCTATCTCACCTTCACTATTTGTGTCCTTCTTAGACCTTGAAAAACCTCACTTCTTTTTGTTGACTTATTTTCTGTTCAGCTACAGCTTTACTTGAACCTGTCTTGCAAAGCGTCTTTGTTACATAATGCACATAAACATAACACACATACTCTAGCTCCAAACCTATTGATTTGTGGAGCTTACATGCTGAGCAACCTGCTGCATTCAGCGCGCAGCTCTCTGTGCGTGTTGGTCGTACGTGATGCTCGTATTGTCCTCTTAATCTCAGGGGTGTTATGGCTCATGTTGCATTATTAAGGCTTTGCGGTGAAAGTAAAGAGGTGTGGTGTGTGCAGTTTTAGTTGGTGTCCATTTGACTGATTTGTCACTCACTCTCTGACCCAGGTCTGTTCTCTCTTCCTTTTTGCTGGTCTCAGAGACGCAGCCCGGTAAGTTTCTTACACCATCTGCTGGCTGTTTCAAAGCAGACAACCTGAAACACAGCTTTCTAATCTCTGCTGTCTGACTTGTTTTACGTTGTGCAGAATTGAACAGGATACACAACAAAATAAGAATAATCTATCTTTGGTCAGTCATTTAGCCACTTTCAAATTCTTATTTTTCTTAAAATAAGTGAAAAATATAACAATAGGGTCACATTATTTCAAATATTTCAAATAGAAATTAGTGGATAGGTTCATAATTTGTCAAGTCTGTCTTCAAACTGTACTGAGGTGTCCATGAACAGGTTTTGCTGGCTCATTCCTCCTGTTCACACTGGCCATTAAAAGATACCTTCTAAATGCACTTACGTTGTAAATGACAGAGGGACAAAATTCACAGTCCTCCTTTTGTGCAGCGATGTAAGTTTATCTGAAGATAATATGAGGCTTCAGCAGAGAGAGACTTAGTCAAATCACATGGATATGCCAATTTTATTTTTAATGAAAAATTGCTTCTTTGTTTCCTCAGACAGTGTTTCCCTGTTGAGCTGCAGTGGAAAGATAGTAAAAAAAAAACTTTGGCATTAAAAGACAGTTAGTTTGAAAGATATTGACTTGACTAATTTGGATAGTTGAAGCCTCATATTAGCTTCAGATAAACTTTTAAATACATTTTTACACAAACTGAGACTGTGGATTTTGGCCTCCATCACTTACATTGTAAGTGCATTAAGAGCATGGTCAGTATAGTCAGTATGAACAGGAGGAATGATTACAGCAAGAAAAACCTGTTTTAGTGTTCATTTGGCACCTGACTGTTGTTTTAAGAATATGTGTGAACCTCTAACTTGTTTAATGAAATATGTTGAATAAAGTTTAATTTTCTTGACATGAATGAAATGATCTGCGTTGTTTTAGAAAATTTACATTAAAAATGAGGTGTAAACATCCTCAATGTTTTAAGATAGACATGTTTGAGATGTACTGAAGGTCTGAGTCTAGTATACACATACTTTTATGCTGTGTATCTGTTCCTTCAATTGATCTCTTGTTTGGATTGGTTTTTTTTTCAGGGACAGATGAAAAGGAACTTATCCTGTAAGTATTTGGAAATCATTTAATCATTCATCCTTTTCATTTAACCTTAGTTTGCAATAGGGCTGTTTTTTTCTGGTATTTATCTGACATGTACTAAAATGACAACAACTGACTTGTTGTTATTTTACTCCTAGATGAGGAGATCGCTCGTCCCAGACGCTCCACTCCTACACCAAGTCCTGCCCCCGAGACGCCAAGGTCTGCGATTACTGACCAATAACAAACCAAATCTTCTGTTGTTTATATGTTGATGTTTGCAGATGTGCTACACTATGTTAGCCTCGAATAATGGTGGAACAGGAATCAAAAATCAACCCCAACAGGCAGCACTTACTTAAAAAGACTGTTTTTGATTGGTTTATGTCTCCTTCCGCAGTGACAGGCTACCACAGAGTATTCCTACCTTCTTCGGGCTGCCTTCTGAGACCAAATATGCCAGATATGATGGTATGAACCTTATCAGTAGGACATGATGTCACATGAATTTGGTAGACACAGTTTGCAGAGGTGACATTGATTATTTCTTTGTCATTATCCAATCACAGTGGTCCCTACTGATGTATGGGGAGAGTCTAGACCAAGGCCTGAATCACCTTTGAGCAGGAGTTTTCCAACAGGGGGTGAGTTGACGTGAATGAACCTCACTTTATCTTTGTTAAACTAGGAGTTACATTGGTGTATATATATATATATATATATATACTGACATATTGTAATCTGTGTTGCAGCTCCTCCTCCGCTTCCTCCAAAAAACATTCCATCGAGAAGTCATCATGGCTACGCTTCAGAGTCCGCTGGTAAATTTAGCTTTAATAAGTACATTGCGTTCTGTAGACAGTCAGATTCCATGAGAGATGTGATCTAAATTCTCCTTATATTCTTTGCAGCTGATTTACCCAATGGAAGGGCAGGTCGCAGTTCTGCCCCCATTTACCTGAACGTTCTGTCCCCCGCCTCCTACCGAGGCTCTCCGGCACCTGACCTGGATGATGTGTTCGGCCCTATGGACAGCCCCCACGCCATTGAAGATAGGATGTCTCCCAGATGGGTTACTTTCACTAATGACAGACCTCCACCGCCCGATGAACCCGCCCCACCACCGCCGCCGGACTCTCCTGCCCCAGACACACCTTCATCCACGCCCTCCACCCCCTGCCTCTCACCCGGACCACCGCCAAACGAGCCCCCGCCTTCACCTCCACCGTTTTCTCCCGGGTCTCCTCCTCCTTTCACTCCGCCAGACTCGCCCCCTTCCATTCTGCTTGGACCTCCACCTCCGGATGAGCCAGCCCCTCCCCTGCCCCCTGACTTCTCTCCCTCTGTTTCGCCTCCACTCTGCCTCGATGACGAGGCGATTGATGAGGAGGTACTGCAGTTTGCAGAGTACGCTTCGTCCCCTGCCCCTATCAGCCCTGTGCCCCCTCTGCCAGCAGAGCGGAGGTCCCCTCGGGCAGGAGTCATTTCTCCCCTGGTCCTGGGGAGCACAGGGGGAAAGAGGACTCCAGAGGGTGCGTACCTGAGAGATGATATCCCAGACTTTGTGGGCTCGCCCAGAGAGCTGACACCGAGCTTTAGGGGCACGCCACCTCCTCTTCCTCCAACCACCTACAGGTCTATTATGTCTTCCCCAGGACCGTATTCAGGCAGCAGTGAGTACTACTATATTCTCTCTCTAAATGTTTACGATGCCCCCATTAGAGTGTCTTGCAGTGTTTTTTTTCAAACTCTCCAGTGTTCTTTGGTTTAGTTTGTTTGAAAAAGTGAGAATGATGCTGCCTTTTCTTCTAAAAGAAAATGTAAACTAGTTAAAACTATTGATCATAGCTGCATCTGTAATGTCATACCAAAAATTGACTACAAAAGTATTAATTTTGAAGTGGTAAATTTATTTAATACAAAATACATGGAGAAATTTCTGAGGTCATCTTAGGAACAATGTAACAGTTCACTGTCTGGATGTGTGGACAGAAACACAACCCAGGAAACCATACTTTAGTTTTGTATGTAGTCACTCCTTAACTTTAACTCACCTGATTCACAGACACTGTATTCTGGACAAAAACTCAAACTAACACTAATTGTGTCATTTCTAGCCAGATCTCAATAGATGAGAGATTTACTGACATCTAGTGGTGTGAATGTAAAATAATGGCCTCTTTATTGAAAACCTTCAGCAATATTTCCTTGGTGTGGCTTTACTTTTACATTGTTTTTAGTGACGAGACGAGAGTCATTCTTATGCTGTACAGACCCCAGAAATCAGCTGATGATCAGTCTTCTAGCTATCATTTTTATTTGGATATTTATATTAAAAATCAAATGATATTATGTTGAAGGCAGATTGTCATTGCTATGCATACGGACATGTTTACATTTTACTAAATGGTAAACAACAAACCGCAACTGTAGTGAAGAAGTTTGCTTGAATCAGACTCACTGATAATCCCAGAACCAGACAGACACCCAATCCTATTCTTTTTGCTTAGTGATAGGTGACATTTTCTACTTCATTGTGAAAGTGAAATATGGGAAAATATCACAGCTCCTCTAACAGAGCATTGTTTCAATAATTGAAGTGCATTCAGATTTAACTTTTGGTCACAAGTAACAGTCCGAGTGAGCTTGTCATCACAGTCGCTCAGTGGAAATGACATGAGTAGAAATGTTGGAGCTAATGTTATAAAAATCTCTCTCGCTGTGATCTGAAGGCAGTGCTAACCACAGACACTGGTATGTGCCGCAGGCCCCTCGTCTCCAGCTCGTCCTGCCACACCACAGTCTCGAGGCAGCCCAGTCCCCCCTCCTCCTCCTCCTCGACCGTCCTCACGACCAAAGCTGCCCCCGGGGAAACCAATCACAGACCTGGTACGTGTGTAGTGTCCTTTCATCTACTAGACTCTGTCGCTTTTTCCCTTCTCTCCTTTGATGACTTTTTATTCTGATGTTTTAATAAAATTTGTGATAATTTATAATCAATTCTACATGAAAGCACAAGTCTTTCTTTTTTTAAAATCATTTTCACATTTATAACTTATTGTGCTGTGTTGTCGCTATAATCAAAGTGTGTGTTTGTGTCTCCAGACTCGGCCGTTCAGTCCGCCGGTGTCTGGCAGCCCCCCACCTTTTGCCCCACTGGCCCGGGCAGAGAGCTCTTCCTCCATCTCCTCCATTACCTCACAGAGTGCAGCGTCCACCCCAACCTTAGGGAGGGATCTCAACTTGTCCAACACAGGTACACTACTGGCATGTCTAGTCTCACATCTCAGTCTGTGTCCGTGTTATGTCTGGCTCTTCGTTGCGTGCTCACCTCACAGCCTTGTCCCTCTCCATGATTCTCTCCTCCTCATGTCTCTGCTCACTCAGAGGCCTCACAGCCTCTGGTATGGTTTGACCACGGCAGGTTTTATTTAGCTTTTGAAGGTGAGTTGAGCCTCTGTAGTGCCCACCAGTGCATGGACTAAAAGCACCTGCCCTCTTTTTACCTGCAGTCCTGTCCATGCTTTTGTTCACTTAGTGAGAATATGGCTGCCCATCCCATCCCGTGTCCTGCTCACCACCACCTCACCCGCAATCTGGATACTAGACTGTCAATTTTAATTTTGTTTGACTGCTTGTTGTTCTCTAAACTCCCTGATTTGCAGCTGAATATTTGAGCAAATAGGGAATGACCCAGGAGAAGTTATTTTTTCATTTAAAGGCACCTTTTATGTGTGTGTGTGTGTTTAATTTAGGTTGCTCCAGAGGACCAAGCCCACTTACCATGGGACCCCAGGACACCCTGCCAGTGGCAGCTGCCTTCACAGAAACCATCAATGCCTACTTCAAAGGCGCTGACCCCAGCAAGTAGGCACACATTTTCTTCCCAATTTACACAATTTATAATTTTGCCATAGAAAGTTGTATGTGGTAATGATGTTTACAGACAGTTACATGAAATATAAAGATTGAAATAATAGTGAGTCTCTTTTTAAAGACAGAAGATTGTGAACACATTCCTTGCAGCTATGCATAAACTTTGCACTACAAGTTTGGATACTAAAGAGATTCTGGGAGTGTATGTTTGTTTTCTAGCACAATCTTTGATTTCTGCCTCTTCTTTCCCTCTGCCTCAGATGTGTTGTGAAGATCACAGGGGAGATGGTGCTGTCCTTCCCTGCAGGCATAACCAGGCATTTTGCCAGTCACCCAAGTCAACCCATCCTCACCTTCAGCATCAGCAACTACAAAAGACTGGAGCAGGTCCTCCCCAATCCACAGCTGCTGTGCTGGTAGGAAAATGCATACTGGATGTGAACATAGGTCACTGAATGTCATCAAAAAGTGTTAGTTTAAAAGTCAGTAGATAAAGAATTGGAAGAACTGCTGGTCTTTGTTTTTTAATATTTAATTGGACATAATATACAGTATGATTAGAGATTGTCTGAATGAAATATGTACCTCTCATCACTTTAGTGATTCCACAACAGACAGTTTAGACACCAAGGAGTTCTGGGTAAATATGCCAAACTTGATGAGCCATCTAAGGAAAGTGGCTGAGCAGAAGCCTCAGGCGACGTATTACAACGTGGATATGATTAAATATCAGGTATCCGTCTTTCCAACCATCCATCTATACATCCATCTATTCATACAACCAACCAACAAACTCATCTCTGTTTCTTTGTGTCTCAGGTGTCAGCAGAGGGGATCCAGTCCACTCCTCTAAACCTGGCAGTGAGTTGGCGAGGGGATGCCAACAACACAGACCTTCGAATAGACTACAAATACAACACAGAGGCCATGGCTGCCCCCATGCCACTACATAACATCCAATTCCTGGTCCCTGTGAATGGAGGCATGGCCAGAGTCCAGGCTATGATCCCACCTGCCACCTGGTGAGGACTCCTTACATTCAGGCCTTGTTATAGAAGTGCTAAGTCCAGTGTGGCACAATTTCCTGCATCTTTCACCAAAATAGATGTTGGAATGCTATACATTTGAAATTAAATCAGGAAATCTGACTGTATAATGTCATGTTGTTGCACTAACCCAGCAAACATGCCCATGTGGGGGCCCACCATAGGCCCCACACTCAGCCAGTCCATTGATCTTCTGGTCCTTTGGTTCATGGGGAACCACAATGTTAAATACTTGACAAAGTAAATAAGAACAAACAAAAAATCTGAACAAAAGATAGTCATGCTCCAACTTAAGGGTGAGAAAAACAATCAAAGGGGAGCCCATGTGGGTTTTTTGAGGACAAGCCCACTGTTGGATTTGCCCACAGAAAACCCACATGGGCCCCCTGTGGGATGGCCCATGCAGTACCCACAGGAGTTTTGCCCTTTGGGGCCACCATGAGGGTTTCCTGTGGGCAACCCACAGAGAGGTGCCAAAGGGCAAAACTGCTGTGGGCCCCGCATATACTTACCCACTAGGGGTCCATGTGGGATTAGTGTGGGTATTCCCTGCCCACACTCCCCCACAGTAAACCCACACATACCCACAGTGGGCCCACATGGGAATGTTTGCTGGGTAATTGGCAAGATATAGGAAAAATCTTGTAGAAGCATTTGTCCACTAGAGAAAATAATAAGAATCTTTATGTGTAAGCATCATTTTCATATTCATCTGCATTAGTGTGGACAGGGCTTTACCATCTTTTGCTTGACTTAATGCATATCAGACAGCTACATGTCTTCTGTAATGTGGTGCTGTTTTCTTATGAAGGAATCCAGAGCAGCAAACGATACTGTGGAAGATTTCCAGCCTCTCTCATAGGTCTGAAAATGGAGGTGTGTGTTCACTCTTATCATGTTCATAATCTTACTGTCAAATTTACCATCACAGTCATTGTATTCTCCCTTTTCCCCACTAGACTTTAAAACTTAAACAGTACGTTACAGTATGCAACTTTTTCCTCGTGGCCACAAGTGTGTTTTGTTAGTTTATTTTTTTTTTTAAAAACATTTACATCTTATTAAACTAAATAGCATACTGTAACGGACATGCAAAAAAATGAAACTCAGTTATTGATACTGTATCTGTGTCATGCAGGAGTAGGGGCTCTTCTGGGCCGGTTCCAGATAACAGAAGGTCCCTGTAAACCCTCTCAGCTGGCAGTCCAGTTCACCAGTGAGGGGAGCACTCTGTCAGGATGTGACATCCAGCTGGTAGGGACTGGCTACCGGCTATCACTGGTCAAGAAGAGATTTGCTGCAGGTAAGTATCTGAAGTTTGTGACCTCCACGTGACTTACTTTTAAATCAAATCATTGTTTGAATTACAGTCACCTATTGAAAGGCTGCATGTCTCGACTCTCTGACTCGTCTTGTTTTGCTTCACAGGGAAATATTTGGCGGATAATTAGTGGACCTGTTTGTGAACGGAACCAAGAGAATCAATGGCTTTTGACTGTGAAGACTACGGATCCATCCCATGTTTAGTGCATTTGAAACTTCAGATATAACAGAATAATATAACATAACACACACAAACACGCAGATGATATTTGACTTTATAACATCATTTTCAGTAGACTGACTGCTGCTGAGTTTATGCAAGTAAATACAAATCATTAGTTTTGTGCACTTGGAACACTTATGGGCTTACATGGAGTAAAATATAGGGAAACCCTGATTCTTTGTTCTTGTTTCAACATAAATTGTGGATTCATACAGTGATCCAGCCTTATTCATTTCAGTTTCTTTTGTCTAACTGGTTGTCATTGCAAATGCACTGTAAAAGATAATGTGAATAGATTATATAATATTGAAACAATCTTAAACAAGGTGGAAAAGAATGGAAAATGTAAAAAACAATATGTAATATAGGTTTGCTTTTCAGTTGTATTTCAATAAGTTATAGGTTACATGGTAATATCTGATTTACACTGCCACCTCAAATCAGATTTTTTTTTCCAACCATGTGCGACTGATCTTTATCGTTGTCTAAGCAGAATTAATTGTTCTGTGTAGACAGCCTTGGAAATGGCAGAGTCCATTCTATCAGTCTTGTGATTAAAGGTGATTGGTCAGTTCACAGTTCAAAATGACCCACAGCGCCGGACTAACACTCTGAATCTGAAGGTGCTTTTATGTGGGATTATATTTGTGCCTCAATCCTAAATGTGTGACGGGACATTTTTAGCGGAGAAAGGGATTTTTTGCAAGAACATAAGAAATTATCATCAAGAAAAATATCTTATGAGTAAACAAAAATCTACTTGGTGCTCAATAAATGTATTTGCTTGTTTAATACTATCTTTATAATTTCCTCAAGCAGTTTACTAATTTTCTCATTTAAAGGTGCAGTGTGTAGAATTTAGTGACATCTAGCGGAATGGACTTGGCAGAAATGGAATATAATATTCATGAATATGTTTTAACTAGTCTGTAATGCCCTGTTTTTGTTACCTTAGGATGAGCCCTGTATATCTACATAGGGAGCAGGTCCTCTTCCACCGAGCCTGCCATGTTTCTACAATAGCCTAGAACGGACAAACCAAACACTGGGTCTAGAGAGGCCTGTTTGCATGGCCACTGTAGGTTCTCCTACACGCTTGGAAGGGGAAGTGGCAAGCTGTTCAGTTGGTTGCAATCTACAGCCTCACTGCTAGATGCTACTAAATCCTACACACTGGTCCTTTAAGTTTAAAGCTTGTAGTGATGAACCCACAGAGAATTATCACCATACTGCAGTCACCTTCAGGTCTACAGGGCTTTATAGCGTTGTTTAGCTCATCATTTCGGTTTTACAGCCTGCAACTTCACTGTTTTAGCTAACTCTTACCACTCTCATTCCTTTGATTCCAGCTGCAGTGGGCAGATCTTTTTTGCAAAAAAGCCCTGATAAACTGGTTGTGAGCTACCTTACCAGCACAAACAGCAAACAGACAGAGTTAGCAACTAGCTGGTGAGCATAATGAAGCATTTAGCATTTTAGAATTAGCAAAGACCAGAAACAGAGCTAAAAGGAGAGTAAATATTGCACTCCCATTCATCAGGTGGACAGGGATACAACTCCAAATGAATACTAATGTTAATAAACAATTATAATAGTTAGCTTGTGCTTCTCTGGCAGAAGTTAGGTAGCTACCTAGCTAAATATAGACTAAATTACACAGAATAAAGAAAAACAACTATGTTAAAAAACTGTATTAATGTATTATTTATTATGAATGTGGCTGTGTTTCTTCCTTTGCTTCCCTACCTTTTTAGTAACTGATAATTCTACTAACAATCGGAATTGAGACAAAACAACCAATCAGAAATGACCCTCCTCAGTTTTCTGATTGGCTGATATTGTGACAAAGAGAGGTTATTACTATGCGCTTATGTGGATAATAACAAACATGCAACTAAATTTATTGAGCACAGAATAGATATTTGTTTGCTCAAATTACATAGTTCTCTGTGTGATAATTTCTCCAGAAAATATAACGTGCTTGTGCGCAAAATGTTCCATCCTGCAGTCAGGATTGAAGCTCATACATAATGCCATACTTTTATACATGCAGCCTTTACCACTACTCTTATGGCATTTTGCCATTAACGGGTCATGTGAACAAAAACGATACTGGCAGTAAATCAGTTACAGCAGTTTGACGTGCTGGAGAACAAAACATTACCACTGTGGACACGTGCAATGCCGAAAATTCCCCACAACAGTAGACTTTGGGGGTATTTTTGGTGGTGTGTGATTGGTCGTAAGCTGCTACTTTCAGTCGAACAATTTATTCTGTTGTGACTGAATTTATGTCTGAAAGAAGCCTTAAGATGTTCGATGCATACAGAGCCAGATGTGAGTGCCATACGGTGGTGAAAAGGAGCTTTAACTTTAAGGAGGAATATTGAGAGACCAGAGCTGACGATTGTAGGAGTTGCCTTTAATGCTGCTTGGCCAATTCCTTTGACCATGATCTTTGATAGAGGTCTTGAAAATGATTATTGGGGGACATCACAGAGTGAAAAGAAATGTCTGTTAAGAAGACAGCACTGTTCATGTCCCTGCTGTTATACTTTCTTCCTTTTCCACCATGTTGAATAAATGTTTTATCATTTTCTAATAGCAATATTTAAGTGTAAAAAGTGTATATAAAAAGCTATGTTTCAAATATTTCTCTGGGCATATGGATGTGTCTGTGATTGTCTCTTGGTTTATTGATGTCAGCACTCATAAGGCATTAGGTTATACGTGACGACACCATTTCATCGATTGTTTTACATGTGGGTTTCTTGTACAGTACAAAAAAAAAAAAAAAAGTGTTACTGTTGATGAATAACTCCAAACGGTGCCGCATGAAATCTGCATTTGTCCATCACCAGTCTTATCAATGCAATACCACCAACTTATCCATTCCAGTAAGGTCATGACGCGTGTGTTATTGTATAATCGTGCTATGAGAGGAGACTTTTTGCCTTCACTTAAACCTCCACTCTGTTTTGCTATTGTTGAAACCTTCAGAAAACTCATTGTCAATAAATTTGGCATGTATTCATTAATATTCCCACTCCATGAATCTGCTGTAGGTGTTTGACATTCTCCTGTATTTGACTTGCACACAAAACAAACCTTAAATTTCTTTCATAAAATATTTCATGGCTTCATGTCACAACATGTACGGTTTGATATGTGTTTGAACATCACATTTTATAGAATGTTTTGATGTGTTGACTCACAGTTTGGGTGTAATATTTTGTTTAGTTCTTGTTGGGCTTTAGAAAAAAGAAAAAAAAAACACACACACACACACAGGTCTCTGAGTTAATTAAGAATAATACTTCAAACTTTCTGTTAACGCTTGTGTTTTTCTTTGCCTTATTTGTGAACATACACAAGTCCTCAATATCAGAGGGTTTCTGTAAGTTTATTTTTTCTACAACTTTTTGGCTGTATTTCTTTCACTGTATTAGACACAGAATATGCAAACATTTCATGTAAATTTCCCATCCAAAGATTTTGAAAGTAAATATATAAAAAAATCAATATAATGTAATACCTGTTTTACTTGGTAATAAAGAAAAGGAAATAAGAGAAAAGTATCTCTCTCTCATTTGTTCAAAGATATTCAAGGATTCAAAGGTTTTATTTGTCACATACAGGGTTGTGAAATGACATTCTTGACTTTGCAATATTAGATAACATAAGAAGAGACTAGGGAGGGAGGAGGGTATATAAAGAAATCTGAAAAGGAATGATTTAAAGGCATTAAATGAATGAACAAAATGTGTAAACAAGCATTAAAATATGGATAAAGAAATAATATGTACACTTAATGTATAGTATAGTTAGCAGCAGGTGAACAGGTGAATGTGCAAAATCAGAGACAACAGTATATTTGCAACATTTACACTATATAAACTATACACCACATTTTCTACATTTCCTTATTTATAGCTTTGACAGCCTGAGGATAAAAACTCCTCCTCAGCCTTTCTGTCCGAGCTTTAAGGCTTCTGAAACATCTGCCAGACTTCAGCAGTGTAAATGGTCCATTACTGCAGTGAGAGGAGTCTTTGTATATATAAAACATTTCTTCTATATTTCTTACAGTTTATTGTGTGTACATATAAATCATATTGTGAAATTACATGTCACATAGTCTGTAATGTAATAATAATAATTGTGATGATAATAAAATGAATGAATGTGTAATAGTGAGAACATCTGAGCCATTTCAAGAGCAAACCATCCCCTGATGAAGACTTTGAGATGTAGCTGAAGGCTTTAGAAAAAACTTGTAAGTGGACCCTCAGGCTTTTGTGTGTGTGTGTGTGTGTGTGGCAAACTACTATTTCCAAGGTCAAGAATGAACCTTTAAACTCATTATAAACCAACAACTGATTATTGGATGAATACATATGTGTACTTTTTTTTAAATGACAGACCCATAGTTCAGACTGTTTTTCGAGCCATACTTTTCACATCGGCCCTACAGCTCTTTAAGTCAATTGCGTTGTAGCTTTGGTGCAGGTTAATTCATTTAAGGACACACGTCACACGCACTGACGTCACCCCTCGCTTAAGAAACCCCGCCCACTGACTGATGTTGGTTGTCATGACAACACCACGCTCATCAGGGCGAGTTAAGTTAGCAGTTTGTTCTGCCCGGTTCAAGAGGTCCTGAAATTGGTAAAAACATGTTAAATTTCACTCACTAATATTTCCGTATATCCCATTTTGACACAATATATCCTGTAAACCTTTACTCTCATCCAATGAGCGTTAACATAAAGAATTATGATTTAGAAACGAGCCAATGCAACGAGGTTAACCTAAAAGCTAAGTGGGCAAAGTTTGAATTATTTTAACGTTACGGTCGAACTATATTCATGTATTTTCACTAAAAATGAGTGTGTTCCTTTTTGATACAAGATATCTCCAGGTGCTATTTGGAGTTAGAAACGTAGTTTTGATATTAATTGACCTAACATGACCTAAAAATATATTTAATGCAGTTGGTTCGTCCTGTAAACACAAGCTAAAGGAAGAGGAAGCTGTCATGTCTGATCTGGCTAAAGACAAATCCCAAAGAAGAGAGAAGAAGACAGGAAAGGCGCCCTCAGAGGGAAGCCATGGAGTCAGAGGCAAAGAAACAACTGGCAGGACCAAGGAGTGAGTTATCCAAACATCCAAACAGTATGAGCTGATATCCACCTTTGATCATTCTTGTTATTCTTTATCAGTCATTGTTAATACCTTTAATAGCATCTTATCCTTCATGAGTTTGATACTGGAAGTCTGCAGTTATTACTTATTTGGAAGTCAGACAACCTTTTCCTGTCAATTTCTTCATCCTGATCTTGTCTTTAAGCTCTATAAGCACTGTGTCGTGCATAGATGAGCTAGCACACCATGACGACAACGCACGGATGGTCGTATCCATGGAGAACACCTACCAGATGGGTGAGATAATGTTCATGAGCATGACAAACATACCACAGTATCATCACCAGCTACAGTTGAATAAAACTGTGGTTTTGATTCTTTCAGGCCAGATTCAGTTCATTAAAGTATAATTAGGGATGGAGGCTAAACAAGACTAGAAACATGTCAAAATAGTAGACATTTTTTAATGCAATATTGATAGATTTTAATCCATCCCAGCTTTTCAATCAATGCACTTTGCTCTCTTAGTTCAAATTAATGCATCACAATGTTTTTACAACCCTGTTAAACATAAAAGCAGTCACACAAGAAGTCAAACTTATTCAGTCATGGTATTGTTGCTTTTTTTTTTTTTTTACCACAGGACCTTACAAACGCTTCCCTGTTCCTGCTGTCACGGACATACTGAAGGATGTACTCACCAGTTACCTCCAAGAGGAGAAATATGAAGTAGAGTGGTCTCGACAAATGACAAAAACAATATGTGAGGTAAATAAAAAACTCTGTGAAAAGCTCATTCACGCAGCACCTTAGTAACACCTCGGGCTTTCTGCTATATCAAAGCTGATTCTGTGGATTGCCCCTCTCAGGTGATAAGAGCCCGTGTAAAGGACCTCATGATCCCCCGATATAAGATCGTCACCCTGATTCACATCGGCCAGCTCACAGGACAGAGCATGCAGATCAGCAGCCGCTGTCTTTGGGATGCATCTAACGACACCTTCGCCTCTTACTCTTTCAAGAACAGCTCTCTGTTTGGTGTGGCGACTGTCTACGCTGTTTACTTTGAGTGAAGCACAGAAACCGGTGTGGATGTCAAGTACGCAGGACTCATTTTAGTCATGCATTTCTCACTGTTATGAAAAGATTGCTGCTGTTGAACTTTTCTCTATCCATGTTGCACATTTTACCACATATATAACAAGACAAAACAAGAATTTGTTACCAAAAGTCAAGGTGTTTTTTTTATTTTTCTAGCATGGAAAGTGAAATCACATCAGCCTAAACATGTTCTCATGGTTATATTTCAAACTAATGAATCACTGGTGACCTCCTTGGTATGATCCCTTCTAGCAGAGCATGGAGAGGTCACTTCTTCGACAGCCTAGTTGACAGCATGCTGATATTAACGCCTGGTTTTGGTCCCGCCATTGACGGTCCATCGCTGGCAGATCTGTTCTCTTTAGGAGGTTCTGATCCCTGCCGCCTGTCAAAAGATATCAGCCTTTGTTTAACAGGAGCCAAAGCTATTATTTTCATTAAAAAAGAAAAGAAATTATTATATTAACACCAATAATTCAAGTAACTATGTACTGACCATACGGCAAAGCCTCCTCTTCTCCCGTCAGCCTTCTCCATCTGGATCCTCCACAAGTGAACACCACCGCCCGCATTAATGCCCGGCCACACAGCCGCAGTGTGTTTGTGTTATTCTCTGTGTGAACATGTGCTACACACCACAGCAGCATTGCAAGCAGTAGTAGGGATCTCATAGTGCTGTCAGATAGGAGGCCAGATACTGTGCTGAGATACCTTACACTCAAACACACTCCGTTGTTGTCGTAAAAACATCTGTCCTTTTTGGCCCTTTTATGCAGAGTCTTCAGTGATGTCACACGCTATCCGTAGTCTTCCTCAGGTAAGTCCTAAGGAAGCAGCATTATCTTACATTTGCTTTTAACAACAGATGTTAATCTGGCCATTCGGGATATGTGTGGGAATCTAGGCCATTAGAAGGATCACTGATTGACTACATTTTCGTAAATGTTAAAGAGTAGGAATCGCTCTTTTATGTCTAAACTGCAGGGATTTTATTGCCACGGATTTAGTAAAGTGTTGTCTAATGGATCACTTCGGATATCCCTCCTATGACAAACTGAGGTGATGGCTCTCTACATAGCAACATAGTGGAGCGTTGGGCCACTATCATGAACATAAATCAGTGATTCCGAGAAGAGACAGTTGCATTTACCAATTTACCGGTACACTTGGTGTCGAATTGAACTGTGTCATGGAATAGAGTTGATCTTGAAATAGTCATTACCGGCCCATTTCTAAACATCAAAGATGGGGCTGGTGGGGCTAAACTCAACCAAAATCCTAAATATAGTTCCTGCTATTTCTTCAAGAAGAGTGCGCGTTGCTATACAGAACTGATGATTTTGAAATGGACTCAGTCAGGTCTTTCGGGCCTTAAAACAGTTGATGCATTGTAAAATGAGCTTGTTTTTTTATAGTATCTGGTAATATTTGTTATTTATTTCAAATTGTACAGTCCTTTATCTCTTAGATTCTTGGAATTTACACACACATTTTACATATTTTTACATATATGATATTCATCCCTGTGCCAAAGGATCTCTAACCACAAGGGGCTTTTCTTTTGGTCACAGCTGAGGCATTACAGTAAGGGGCCCTTGGGCACTGATGCCACTGGCCAGGACAGTAATCCATCAAGTAACTGTTTTAATGCAGTTTTTTTTTAAATTAAATCACAAATAGACTGTTTTTAATTTATCATTTTGTCATAAAAAGTACAGGTGTAATTAATAATTAATTAATAATATTAATCATATTATGCATGCTCGCTTAGTGAAATAAGTTACTGGGGCACTTCAATGTAGGTGAGCCATTGTTAATGTTGTTAGTTCCACTTATGCTTCTCCTGTGATGTCAAGTCAAAATCTGTAAGAAGGCAAAATGTTATAGTTTGGAAAAAAAACAAAACAAACATGGCACTTAGGGAAAAGTCTCAAACTCTCAAAATATGTATATAATTTGAAAATTAAGTGTAAATGTATAGAGAATTTGAGTTACTACAAAAACAGAATTTTCCATTTCAGGCTAAGATAAGATAAGACTTTATTGATGCTCAGAGGGGAAATTGACATGTTACAGCAGTGCAGGGGAAACAGATAAGAACCAGAAGTAATAAACAATAAAAAGGTGAAGTAAATGGAATTCGATCCATATACATTATAAACATTACAATAATTAGACTATATGCATGACCTGACTTGTAGCTTGTAAAATAGAAAAGGTGTGTGAAATATGTGCTAAAGTAATGGTTCTGGTAGATGTAGTTATACTTATATATGTATATAGGTGAAGTACCTATATACATATACTGGATATATGCACAGTAGCCTACCAGTTGAAAGTCCAGACAACCCTCAATCACTTGAATGAGAGAGTGTGTCTGGTCCAAACCTGTGCCCAGCACCATACAGGGGCCAATCTTGTTTTTTTTTTTTTTTTTTTTTTTTTTTTTTTTTTTTTACCTTGTACATCGTTTAGATCTGCAGTATATGTATGTAAAGTTAGATTTTTGTTATTACTATAATATTATGGTGTATTCTACCCATAATTACACATCTGTGTCTCTCTACTAGTATTAGGGCCATAGTTTATATACATTACAAGAATAAAGTCAGAATTTTTCGAGAAAAAAGAAAAAAAAATCATAATATTAGGAGATAAAAGTGTTAATGTCAGATGTAACCACCTAGTTTATTCTCATAACATTACAATTTTTAGTCGCAAAATCACTAATTTATTCTCATACTATAAGGACTTTATTATTGTAAATATTATGACTTTATTCTCGAAATCTCATCATTTTTTCCTCTTACTGTGGCCATAATAATCCGCAGTAAGATCTATGTGCGTGTGTAAAGTTATATTTTTGTTATTATTTGTTATATTCTACTCATACTAAGAGTAAGTTTCGGAGGTATCACTCGCCATCCTGCAGGTGGGCGGGGCTCTACATCCGGGAACTGCAGCTGACCCCTGACGTGACCCTGCAGGATTGCAAACATGGCGGAGGTAAGAAAGTGAAATAAATATTCGAGAGAAAAAATATAATTTTATCATGTAAGATAGTAAGTCCAGTCGAATGTACACATTGTTTGTGTATCGTAGTTTTTATACACGACGCCTAGAATGAGACGTTTGGGTTGCTAGGTAACAGCTATTTCTTGAAACGACCATGTTTTAGTAAACTTCGGGTTTAGCTAACGTTAGCTGCGCTAGCCCCGACGGTTAGCGGTATCACTTCGCGGTTTTGTTTAGGAACACTTAATTATACATATTCACGATTTTAAGCAGATTCATAGCGTCAGCGCCACGGGTAGGGATGCTTTATGTGTTGTTTTTCCGTCATTATTCGCAGGCTGTTGATACCAAGCTTAGTTTGGACGCGTTAGCTAAATATATAAATTGAATTAGCTTGTAACTTGTAATGTAAGTTAGCCAGTTGAGGAAATTAACTTTGTAAGCACTCGTCTTATGTTGGTAACTGTTGTTGAATCCAGGCGGTAAACACTGCTGTACTTATGGTTTTCACAGCACTGAGATGCTACTTAAATTTTCCCGCAGGAAGTGGTGTCAGTCTTTGTTTCTTTTCTTGTGGAACTGCACAGTAAAGCTTTCAGGGCACAGGGTCAGGCGCGCTTTTTGTCAGCTCTCGTTTCTCTCCCTCAAGGAAGAATAACTGGGACATGTCAAGTATATACAACTACAAAAATATGAAATTGTACATGTAATGTGATGTTTGATCCTAACGCTGTTCAGTAAGTTCATCTGTGTTTGTCTTTTCCGTTTTTCAGTCCTCCCTCGGGAATTCGAGCCCAGGTACGTAAAGTTTGAGCCTTTCTGTTGATGTTTAAATGCATAGCATTGGTTTAAAAGTTAGTAACACTTAACACTTAATTCAGTGTGATACTTAATATGAACAAATATGAAATAAAAAAAATTAATTATAAAGAAATGGTTGCACCTCCACCAAAATTTAAAGCGTAGGATTTGGACACGCCATTATTCCCAAATTGATTGACAGATATTTGGATAATGTTAACAATGGATAGCAAGAAAATAATAATATTTTTGAAGTTCAATTATAGATAATAATAATAATTATTATTATTATTATTGTGAATTTTGGAGGCATTTTTTCATTAAACTCTCTAGATTTGATCTTTTGGTTTGTTTTGTTCAATATTTCCTCCACAGAGTGTTTCATTCAGTGCTGAAATGATTTGTAGGTTTGTTGAATAGTTGATGGACTGAAGATATACTGACACAATCAAAGTGAATGGATTTTTTTTTGTATGAAAAATGCAAAATGTTTATCAGCTCCAGCTTCTTAAATGTGAGAATTTTCTGTCATTCTCTGTTTTATATCACTGTTGGACATCTCTGGGTTTTGGACTGTTGGTTGGACAAAATAAGCAATTTTAACGGTTTTTAATAATTATTTTTTGACTTTTTTCTGACATCTTGTAAACCAAGCTATCACTCAAAAAAACCAACCTAAAATGCTTGTGGTTTACTTTCTTTAGGAGGTTCAGCAGGTTCCGATGACCATGATTTCGACCCATCAGCAGATATGCTTGTCCACGACTTTGATGATGAAGGCACACTTGAGGAAGAGGAAATGTTGGAGGCAGCAGAAGAGACCAATGCTAACGAGATTGAAGATCTTGCACGGGTGAGTTTCAGGCTTTCAGCACATTTTGGTTTTGTGGTCCCTGTGTAGCTTTAAAGGTATAATATGTAATTATTCCACATTAAAATGTCTTAAAACAACTATACCTATGTTTTATATGTTGTTGAGTTGTGTACTTACATTATCCCTGTTGTTACCAACAATGTCCAAACCCAGAGAAATCTGTAATTTAATAAAAGTAACGGACCGTTTCATTTGGTCGCATGTCAATAGCGCCATACGTCAACACAGAGTAAACGTTAGCACAAGATGCATGAGTTCCGCTGTGTTTGTCCGCTGCAATGGCATCTACCAAAGAGTAACATACACACTACAAGATAATACATCAGCATTGTACTTGTTCCACATAAACTGTTAGAAATGGACTTTTATTCAGTTTGAAGCCACATTTTCATGATAAACTTAGGTTGTTTTTAGCTGTATCTTTTAGCCGGAAGAAGGATTTTAGTCTCTGGACGTTATCAAGAAACAACTGGGTAAATGTTAGCAGCAGCTCGGCTAACAGCCCTTCCAGGAAGTCTGTGATCACCAAACATAGCCAGAGATATATTGATTTTTTTTTTTAGGTGAAACAGCAAATAGTATTTTTTTTTAATGATTTCAGTTGGTGTGTACATTTGTTTTTGGAGAAGTGGAGACCTCTGAGTATAATTCGGCTCCCGGGAGAAACCGGAGGAACATCTGGGTGTAAAGTTATTAAGATTAATAAACCAAATAAATATTAGCAGCAGCTCAGCTCACAGCCTGTATCTGACGTCCGTCCATCACCAAACTTTGTAGGAGAAACACTGAATTTTTAGGTAAAACAGTTTTAATCAATATTTTAATGATTTTAATCTGCGTGTACGTTTGACTTTGGAGAAGAGGAGACTTCTGCGGATAATTCAGCTCCCGGGAGAAACTGGACGAATGTCTGAATGTAAAGTTATAGGATTGATAAACTGAACAAGTGTTAGCAGCAGCTCAGCTAACAGCCTGTATCTGACGTCCGTGGGTCGTCGTACATTGTCGGAGAAACACCGATCTTTTAGATGAAGCAGCTTTATTCAGTGTTTTTACCTGTAATCGCCGGGTCCGTTTGTTCTGGAGAGGAGGAGACCTCTGCGAGTAATTCGGCTGCCGGTATTGACATCATGAACCATAAACACTGGAGTTATGTGTCCGCGATGAAGCTGATTATTTAACAACGAAGACAACAACAACCATGATCCCTTGCTACTTCACACCGTCATCACACTCCGTCTGTTATTATTGTTTTGATTGAGAGACCCCTAGCGGCTGAAATTACATATTGTGCGTTTAACTTTACAACATTGTCACTTTTCTTTCATCAGGAAAGAGAGATGCCAATTCACGAGCTGCTGAGTCTGTACGGTTATGGGGGTGGTTCACCAGCAGATGAGGATGAAGAAGAGGAGGAAGAACCAGAGGAAGAAGATGAAGAAGAAGACGAGGAAGAGGACCTGGACAATGATGAAAGCAGCAGAGGCACTGGCGAGCTGAAAAGAAATGAGGTATGTTGGTGTTTCATGAGTTCCTTTGGTTTCTGAAAACATTGAAATATGTTGTCGTGTTGACTGTTTTGTGTAATTCTGGCAGCTTTGTCACATAATATGTGTGTGTTTTTAGGGTGAGGGAGTTAAGAATGCATCAGCACAGGGGGATGAAGCCCAAGCAACGTCTGAGGGCCGCACACGTTCAGTCAGGTCCATTTGCACAGCAGAACTTATTCGTCCGCAGAAACTCAAGTACTTTGAAAGTATGTGCCATCATATCGCTCCGTCTTCTTTCTTGTTGCAACATAATTGTGTGTGGTGATGTCTGCATTTCAAAATGATGTAAATTATCTGGAATAATTGTGAGAATTAGCTGAGTAAATTGGTGTCATATTGTGTCTCAGCTAATAATGATGCAGAGGAGGAGTCAGATGAAGATGAGGACTATGTTCCATCTGAAGACTGGAAAAAGGTATGTAATAGTTTTATTTGTCAGAGTGTTCAGAGTAGAGCTGGATTGATTCTACACTGCCAAAAACAGCATGGTTGAAAAATAGTGGACCTGGTACAGAACCTTGTGGCACCCCATGTGAAATATCTGTTTATTAATTGAATTGAATTGGCAGAAAGTTGCAATTTGATAAATGGCACTCAAACCAGCCTATCAGTGAGAATTATCAGTATTGAATGCTGCACTGAGGCCCAGAATCACAAGAATGGAAAGTTTTTTTCCCATCACAGTTGATTCTGAGATCATTTATAACTTTCACCAGAGCAATTTTCACTGCTGTTCTCCCTCTGAAACCAGACTGGAGCTGATCAGATAAGATCAGATTTTTTTTTAGGATTTTGCAAAGGTACAGCTGGTTGAAAATTTTTAGTGGGTACACAATTGTAGTTTTGATAATGTTTGGGAAGTAACTAGTCTCCAAGCGACCGTTGAAAACACAGTGCAGGTCAGCTGACAGGAAGCTAAAGACATTTTTAAAGAAGCTTGTAGGAATGAGTTCAGTTTCAGTTACTTTCTGGGCCATGACGGTGACTTTGACACTTGGCAGGCAGCACATTTTTACATCTTTGCTCTTTACATCCCTTCTAATTACATCTCCTACAGTAAGGGTTTTTGGCTCCAGAGCATGTTGGACTCAAATAGACATATTTCTACTATTATGATGTACTTGATGTCAAGTCAAACTTCTTTTTTAGGAGGAAATTGTTATTATATAGCATTACCTTTATCGCTGACCAGCACGTCAGAATTTTGTGATATAAACAGCAGCAGCAAAGAGCTGATGCTTGTCATTTCCAGCTCTGTTTTTGGAGAAAATTGCAGGTGAAAGTCTTTGCTCCTCAGGTGAGCCAGTAGTGCATGTAAGAATCAGTTTAAACGTCCTCATCCACAAATTTCCGTGGCATCCAGATCGTCAATGTGAAGTGCTATGTGAGGTTCAGTTGGGATGCTGTGAACAAGGAATCATGCTTTTGTCATCCTCCTGTATCTGTTACATCAGACAAAGACTCTGGCCTCAAGTTCTGCTAGTTGTTTGTGTTTTAATTCTCTAACAAAGGTCCAGGACAGTATATTTTTACAGTGAAAGACAAATCAGCTGGTATAAATCCACAAATGAGCCCAGAAGCAGTCGTGATTGTTGAAAGTATTCCGGGTGATCCACAATAAACACTGGAAATGTGGAAGAGTTGGGGTCCACTTGACAAGAAAGTCTGAAAAAGTTTTTAAAAAACGATCAGTGTATGTTTGAGTGTAAAAGCTTGGTGTGTAGTGTATGTCTGCTCTCTCTGTTGATTCATATTTTTGATTTAATTTGGAACAGTTACACCTCAGTCTTAACTCTGTGTTTATTTCCAACAGGAGATTATGGTGGGATCCATGTATCAGGCAGAAACACCTGTTGGCCTCTGTAAATATAAAGATAATGAAAAAGGTAAACTGGACTCTGAGTATTTAGGCTATTTAACTGTATATCCTGTCTGAATCTAAGTTGACATAGTGGACAAAGGGTTATAATCTTGTTGCCCCTTTCTTTTGGATTTGTTTTGTAGTTTATGAAAATGACGATCAGCTGTTGTGGAACCCCGAGTGTCTTCCTGAAGGCAAAGTGGTGGAATTCTTGACAGAAGCATCGAGGCGAACGGGAGAGGAGAAGGGAGTAGATGCAATCCCAGAGGGATCCCATATCAAAGACAATGAACAGGTAAGAGCACTACATCTGCAGCTTGTATTAAAAGATAAGACTGGCCGTATTTTTACTTTTTCTCCCATCAAAAGACCAAAACCAACAATGAATGTATCGTACTGACAAGTACTGCCTGTGTAGCTAAAGCCTGATACAACTTATGTCTCTGTGTCACCTAAAAGTGATTGAAAACACACTAGTGAGCCACACTGAGTCAATCACACACAGACCGTCCTGCTGCTGAAAGTACTTAATGAAGCACTCAAAGTGTATTAAGCTGCAACACTTTCTATACACCACTCCCTCCTGTTTTAGAAATGTTTGCTAAACTCTGCAGTACCCTGCTGTTTGAGATATGGCTTTCAAAAAATGAAAGTATGTATCTGTGAACCTTTTTATAGCAAAGGTTCACAGCACACAGTTACACATAACAACTTTGATCCAGAATGAAATATCTCTACAACTATTGGATGGATTGTTATAACATTTTGTACAAACATTTAGAGCTTAATGATGAATAATGAATCAATCAACAGAAAATCAACTATTTTCAGAATTGATTAAACTATTTTTTCTAGCATAAAAACCAAACACATGTTTCCAGCTTCTTTATCATTATTATTATTATTATTATTATTATTATTATTATTATTATTATTATTTGCTGCTTTTATTTGTCATATATGATAGTAAATTAAATATCTTTGGGTTTAGACTGTTGGTCAGTGAAGACATCATCTTGACCTTTAGAACATCAATATAGGCATTTTCCACAATTTTCTGACATAAAATAAATCACTTAATTGACAAAATCAACGACAGATTAACGGTAATGAAAATGATTGTTCATGGTCCCCAGATAATGAATCCTACTGACGTTTCCTCTAGTGATGACATTTTTGTTTTTTAGTGTCTCATTGTAAAATTTCATTAATTGAATTACTAACAGATTACTGTAAAAAAATTGTCACCTATGTTCAGATATTCAGTGAAATATTGACTATAATGACTTTTCATCGGCCAGCACCAGCACATTGATGTTTGTGGTTCAGATTGAAGAGTCTCCACAGCTGTTGGAGGCTTCACTGTGCAGTTTAGACATTGATTTGTGATTTTTCATCTCATGTCATACCCAAAGTCAAATCAGTTTAGGAGCATATATTACATGTGTACAGCTTTTCACACGGCTAATGAAAACTTGTTTGATTTTTTTCCCTCCCTGTAGGCGTTGTATGAACTTGTGAAATGTGAGTTTGACACAGAAGAAGCTTTAAGAAGACTTAGGTTTAATGTAAAAGCAGCCAGAGGTAAGCAGAGTCACTAAAAATTTTCCTCAGTTTTCTCAGATGCAAGATAGTCCAACGTTCTCTACTCATGTCATCTGAGTTGTATTTTCAAAAAGATCTGAAGTGTTAATGTTGCATCTGACTTATCTTCTCTGCAGAGGAGCTTTCTGTCTGGACTGAAGAGGAATGTAGAAATTTTGAACAAGGACTAAAAGCCTATGGGAAAGATTTTCACTTAATACAGGCCAACAAGGTGAGAGAAGTGCGTAAAAGCCTCATGATTTAACATTTGTCATAAAGATGTCAACAATACATTCATTGCATTGAAATAACTTGATAAGCATGACATTAATTTGACATTCATGTTGATGTGTTTGTTATGTGGCTGTTGGATGCTCAGGGTTGAAATCTGCTCGATTTCAACTGTGTTGCATTTCGAGACAAATCAAATTTCTTAGTGTTTTGAGTGTCTGTAGACACCCAAACCAGAATTTGATTTGTCTCCTTATTTGTTTTGTACTGTATCTATCTCTTCAGACAATGGTAATAATGGCTATTTCATGTCTGCTGAATTAAATCTTTCAGGTGAGAACTAGGTCTGTAGGAGAATGTGTGGCCTTTTATTACATGTGGAAGAAGTCTGAGCGTTATGATTTCTTTGCACAGCAAACCAGACTTGGGAAAAGGAAATACAACCTTCACCCTGGTGTCACGTAAGTCTTTTCATTAATACAGTATCCAATTATGTTGCTAATATGGACAGTTTAAATGATTAAAATGAAAATGATTCAGTTTTGTTATGAATGTAACTTACTGTGTTACAACTCAAATAGTTTTATTTCTGGTTGATGTTGTGTTTTTTGTTTTGATAAATTGTGATTCAAATCTCTGAAACACTTAACTATGATAACGGTAAATACTTTGTGTTAGCTTCATGATACACATGCAAATGTTGCACCTGGTCTGAATGTGTTGATGATCCTTTCTAAATATGTTTTTATACACCAGAAAGCCAAAAAAAATGTATTTTTCAAGTGCAACACTGCCACAAAAGTTTGCAGTTCTAACCTGGTGCAGCTGCAGTTTTGTCTGGAGATATCAGCTCAACTACCACAGGACCGCATTTCCACAAAAACAGTTGTGAAAGATTCGCTTGTGTGTAAACGGGCTGTGTTCTGTTGTGTCTCATCAGAGACTACATGGACAGGTTGCTGGATGAGACAGAGAGCGCGACATCTAGCAGAGCAGCGTCGCCTCCTCCCACCACCTCCAGCAGCAGCGCCAGCCACTCAGAGAGGGAAGACAGCAGCAGTCAGAACGGTGAGCTGATGAATGCAACGTTCATATACATGTACACACACACACACACACACACGCACATAAAGGATGTAGGTGGCTGTGGCTCAGGAGGCAGAGTGGGATGTCCGCAAATGGCAGGGATGGTGGTTCCATCCTCGCCTCCTCCTGTCCAGCTGTGTAGCTCCATCACTGTTTGTGTGTTAGTGTGTCTGTGAATAGGTGGATGAGCAAAAAAAAAAAAAAAAAAGTAAAATGTTTTGTCCGTTAAGGTAGAAAAGTGATATGTAAGTGCAGTCCATTTACCATTTATGTGCTGGAAGCAGTTGCCAGGCAACCAGCGGAGAAGTAACTGCTTCCAGTCAAGAATTAAGCTAATCAGCTGCTACTTGTAGCTTCTACCTAATGGACAGAAATAACTGATATTGATGTTGTTGTGTAACTTGAAAGAAGAAAGACAATAAGTGTATTTCTCAAAATGTCGCACTATTCGTTGAAATTCTTTCTCTCAAACAACTCACTTTTTCTCTGTCTTTGTCAGGCGTTGCAGGCCACAATTCCAGCCACCCAGCAGAAGGCGTTCAGTTACCTCCAGCAAACCAAGTCAAACCTGAGCCAGTTCAGTCCAATGGTCCCTCTCACCCGTCTGTGGAAGCTCCTCCTCCCATTTCAGACAACAACTCCAACGGCTGCAGCCAGCCCAGCGCGCCTAACCACGACCGAAATGGTTCTCTGGAGCCTACCGTGGACCACAGAGACACAGCGGTGGCACACGACAGGCCGGCCAAGAAGTGCAGGATGGAGGCAGAGCCGGTGGCTCAAAGTGAGGTGGAACCCTCCAGAACACAGGAGAACTAAAAGCCTCCTGAGCTCACAGAAGTTGACTAATAGACACTGATTTGGGGTAGAAAACAAAAAGTTGCTCCTTCCCCGCTTATGGGCAAGGAGAGCAGAGGATGAGGAAGATGAGCCCCTCTCGGCCCTCAAGTGTAGTTTCTCCTGAGAGCAAGGACTCAATGACTCACTCTCTGATAAGGTCAAAGGTCACTGAAAATCACACCTTGAAGAACACAGCCAACCAAACTGCAGCTGATCCTCCAGGGGGGGCAGTGGTTGCCCCACACCCCCCCACCCCTTGTCCCTCCAACTCATCCATGTAGTGACTGCCTGCAAAGCTCATCCCAAAGTACCACAGCTCCATCATGTCCTACTAAACACCTTCTACCATCATCTTTATTCCCTTTTTGGAGACTGACTGACAAATTTTTTGCCAAGAATCTCTTTTTTTCTATTTGTACTCAAAGAAAATAAATTCCCTGTAATATTTTTTTACACAAGAGATATTTATATTTTTTAACAAAAAAAAGAAAAGTCTATGATGGGTGTTTTGCTGTTCAAGCCATTTGAACATTTGCTGAAACGGGACATGTTTTAAACGATTATGTGCTTAAGTTGTCAAAAAGAGACAAAGTAGGCAAACACGAGAATAGCCGGCGCTGTTGCTGGCTCACTGTAGTTGCACTTTGATTGTATGTTTCTCATCGTTATTGATAAGGAGTGGTGATGAAACAACCCAGCAGAATTACATTTTCACTCCTTCACCTCTGAACCCGCTCTGGCCTCTGTCACGGCTGTCTGTTTGATTCTGATAAATAAACCAGCGGGTTTCTCCCCCCGCAGGTTTGTTTGTGTAAAGCAGCTGACATCAGTGATGTCCTGTATTATAACTCATCACGTAGAAGATCGCTGTATTTTTGGATTTTCATAGTCAGTGCTTTGCTCAACGCTTTGTTTTTACTAGACAGAACGTCCGTGATTTTTAATGTAAAGTTTGTATAGATTTCTTACCTTGAACAGTTGGTACATTTTTTTTTATAACCGTCTGTTCATCTCTGTACTTTCTGGTCTTCCTTGTAGACTGTGCTTTTTGTTGAGAAACTTTTTCGCCTATGTTGCTCTGACATGTATGTAAAAAGTAGCCATTCCTCTTTTTTTTCTCTCCCTCAGTTCAGCAGCACTTCCCATTCCTAACATGATCCTGCTCTTTCTGAAATGTTTGTTGCAGAGAACCATCTTTTTGTGCATCATGGTTTAGTGTGCTGCTTGCCTTTGGTTGAAAAACTCTGCTTCTTCAAAGCACTTAGTTTCAACCAATATGTACTGTCTGTTCTCTAAGTGGCTTCAGAGCAGTGGATTTCCTGCAGGTAAACAGGTCAGGTTGACATGAGCGTGTGACCTGAAGACCTAAACCATTTTGGTACAGTAGCTGTTCAGCTTAAGTGTTTTACTTTGTACTCCAGCTTTGAACTTACATTCACAATTAAGATAAGTTTGTCTCAAAAGACGTTGATCCATTTAGTCTTTTTATTTTCCCTTATTGACAATGATGTCTTGTTTTTTTTTTCTTTCTCTGTAAATGACAACATGAATAAAAATGAAGTGTATTCCAAGACTGGCTATGGATGGAATAACATTGGCTATATTTAATAAATGTATTAATGAATATCAGTTCTTGTGTTTTGAGTTTCCAGACTGCAGACATAAATACAGCAAAAAGCAACACTTTTTTTTACAAAGTAATTAATTTAATAGATTTCTGTTATAAAATGCTCATGACTTTAAATTGTCAGTGAAATATAATTTTAAAAATTAAGGCACTTAGTCTTGATTACAAATATAAAATTTGACAGTTGTGTCATCAGAAAACAACTTCTATGATTGCACTGAAAATTATGGCATGATGACAAAACTAATACATGTAAAACATGGTAACTGGCTTAAAAACCTCCAAGCACATATCCTGCATGTGTTCACATACAAACAATATAAAATAGATTCTGGATGTAGTTTGTCAGTATGAGAGTCGGTCTCTGTGATTTAAGCCTTTTCTGTAAAATGAAAAAATCAGTCAGAAACTTAAAGCACATTGGTTCATGAACACAGATTATTCCACTGATTAAAAAAGAAATGGTGACAAAACCTGATGATAAAATTAAAATGAAAGGTTAGAACTGATATTACTTTTTAATTGTCTTACTTGTTTGCTCCTGTGTGAAGGTGATATAAGAGTACACCAGACTCCCAGCGATGCTGTGGGAAACATAACAAAATCTGGTCCCAAATTGGAAATAAGAGCTCATCAAATCCTCATAAGAGAGGGTAGACCGCACGTCTGTACATTTGTAAGTTTAGCATAGGGTGAAACAGCTAGCACTTGAGTATTTAATCCATACAAAAACCAAGTGTAAAAACAACAAGTGCTGGACTATTTCTTGGCAGGAGCAGTAACTTCCTGGAGTCTCAGCTGGTTGCTTAGAAAATGCTCAGAACCAAGAAGCAGTCCTGGACGTAACCCCATGTAAGACCACAACATGCTGTTTTTATACTTTGATTTTTGTACAAATTTAAGACAATGGAACATATTAATTATTGAGTTTTAGAGGCTGACAGAGACAGAGCCAGGCTAGCTGTTTCCCCATTTCCAGTCTTTATGCTAAGCTAGGCTAACCTCACTTTGATCAGACATGACAATGGTATCAATCTTCTCTTCAAACTCTCGGCATGGAAGCAAATAAGCATATTTCCTTAAAATGTCTGTCTTACCTTATGTTTAGACCTATAAAGTTAGTCCAGCTGAATATATAGTCTCCACCAAACACCATCCCGAGGTAGGTCACGAGAATATTCTGCAGGAATCACAGATGAGATCACTGCAAACATCTGCATTCATTAAAACAGCAAATAAAGGGCAGGACCAACTTTAAATGACCTACCTTGATGCAGCCCACGATGGAGGTGGTGAGTGCTGAGTTGTACTGCGTGCACAGCATGATGGAGTACATTAAAACGAAGCTGTGCGAGAGTTTGAGGAAGAATTAGGCGAGAGCAGCAGATATTATCTATTAACAAATGATGGGAATAGAAGTTAGTTTACCCCATGACACAGGAGAGGACAAACTGCATGACAAACAGCTGATCAGACCATCCGTCATACTCCAAACCCTACACGCAAACACACACAGACAAGAGAGTCTCAGCGCTAACTTCGATTGTCAAACACTAAACTATAAATGCATATTAGTCTTAGAAAAACCTCCCTTACCATTTGCAAGTCTCCTGTGTAGTAAGCATACACCGTAGTAGGGAAAATCATGATCAAAGCATTGTAGTAGAGAAGCCCATATTTACCCAGATCCTGTAAGAACAGCAGCACACAACCCTTTAAGACACTATATGCGAAAGAAACATCACACTGAGGTCGTGATTAGCAGCTCTGCTCACCTTAGAGTCCAGTTTCTGCTTCGTATAGGCCCCGCCGGCCGCTGTTAGGACATTGTTCAGCATTATGAATATGTATCCTTCAAGGTCGAAAGCTAAATCAGCGCTGCAAAACACATATCATGCCAACGAGTGAAAATACATGCTTACACACACTACCCGGGAACTGTGTAATGTGTTTTTGTATATGTGTTCATCTCACCTTGCAGCAATAAAGGCACCAAAGATCATAGTAAACACTGTGATCTTTACTGACGTAGAGAAAGTCTTTCTGCGGAGAAGAAATTTGATGCCAGTTATTAAAATGACTTCAGATGTGAACATGTTCTCATTAAATGTTGCAGAGGAAACATAAAGTTAAACTTACTTCAGCAAGAATCCTTCAAACACCATGGTAAGAAAAATACTGAATCTCCTCAGAACCGTAAACATGGGTAAACTAGGAGAGGAAAAAACACTCTGTTATGTTCTGTTGTTTCATATTAAAGAAATAATGTTTTATATCATATAACGATATAGCAGTTAATAGATAATAAGCTCTAACTTGAGTCGTTGTGTCCCAAACAGTCCTGATATCTGATTCCCAACATAGAGCAGAGGCAGCGGGAACATCTGGAAACATAAATACAGGATGAGTTGAAACCAGAGTGTAGTTTTGATCTTTAATATAACACTCCTCTGAATATTATCATCTATTTCAGCCCACTTTATAATCTATCTTTATAATCTTATAGCTCACCTTCTGTGGTATACTCAGATCCATATCCGGGAATGAGATAACACCTAACATCTTTCCAATCCTCAGAACGACAATGGTAGCCAACATCTAGAGTTATTGAAGCAGGGAGACACAGTACATCACACAGTACATCATGGCCTGTCTGAGTCAACAGGAAGTAATTGATGATTTAACTTCACACTCCAGAGAGACTTACTTGTCCAATTCCAACACATGTTGACGATGGAAATCTGTAATACATGTAGACGATGTTATCAATGAGGAAAATTACTGAAAAAGCAAAAGACTCAACTGATATTTCATTAAAACAGTAGAATACTAATGGCCTAAAATAAAATCTCTACTTCATCATCATGCAAGACAGCTGCTTCTCTACTGCAGGTCAACCTCTGGTTCACTGCCCATCCAGGGCAGCAGATACCGTCAAGGACAACAGTGTCGTCTGTGATATTTATGGGAAATATCATCACATGAGGAGAAGGAGTTCACATTCTGCAATTACACACATAATTCACGGTTGATTTGTTTATTTTCAGAATTTAATTGTTAAAGAAAAACTGAATATGTTTAAATAATATGGGTTTGGTTTTCTCCTCCAGGAATTGCATACCTGGGACCAGAACACTATTTAGAGACAAAAAGGTAATAAGTAAATAAATTACTGTACTGAAGTACAATTTTGAGTTACTTGCACTTAAATCGAGTGCTTTGATAAATACATAGATACTTTCATAGAGGCTAAATCCTGTACTCTGCTGCATAACTGTTAAAGTTACTAGTTACAAATTAATAAATCAGTAATAATAATGATCCAATTTCATAATAAGTTTTATTTTGTAGCATTGATGGGTCATAACAAATACATTTTTACTTTTGAAATTTCTTACATTTTTTATTTTTACATATTTACTTTTGTAATTGAGAATTTTCTACTATTGCAAATTTTACTTAAAGACAGACGATGCAGGATTTGAGAGGAGTCAGTCGTAGTGATGTACCAATAGAAAATTATCCCCCGACTGCAGTTCTCTTCAGCACTATGAAGCATTTTAGTGTCTTTCAGCTCATTGTTTTAGTTTTACAGCCCACAAGTTTTCTGTTCTGTTTTCGCAGTTGGTGACTAGCTCGCAATATGTCAACATTGTGTTTACAGCAGTTCCTGCTGCCCCAAAGTCGACCCATGATAGGGCTCCAAGTATCCCTTTATAATCAGACTAGTCCCTATACAAAATTTGAACCACAAACATATTTTACATCTGTATATATTTTATCAGTCATTCATTTATAGATGATTATTCAATCATTAATGTTTCAGAGAAAAGAGAGTGTTTTCTTTAGGTTTGGCACTATTTGTTTACAAACAAAATACATTCAGTCACAGTATATATCACATGTAATCTAAAACAGGGCTTCTTAAGGTGAGTTGGGTATACAGGGGGTCGTTGTATACATGACCTCGGTATTTGGATGTCCTGTATAACAGTTACAGTCCTGTTCTGAATGAACAAGCTGTTGAAGTGTACACACCGTCTGCCTGCTCCAGACAGACCGAGAAGAGACCACTTCCCTGTCTGAGGATGAACAGAAACTACCTAAAAGTATCAGAGTATCCTTTATACTTCATTAAAACTGTCACCACCTGTCCCACACAGAGCAGCCTGTTAACTCATGCTTGCACTTTGCACCTTTACCTGTAGCTGGTCAGGACGCTTTTGTTGACGACAACGATGAGAAATGAACTGACTCCGTAAAAACCTGCAGCCAGCAGTTTCAAAAACACAGTAGAGCTGTCACCGGATACGTCTCCCTTCATGCCGGCAGACGCTCCTCCAGGCGATAGGTTTCTATTGCTAAACTCACGTCGACGTTTGTGGAGCTCTGCCATCATTCAGGTAAACACTAGCGTTTAGACGGAAGCCTACAAGAGCTCCTGCACATGCGTACAACAATTTAAGCCAAGCAGTTAATGTTTGCCGGCGAAAACGGAAATGAGGAAAAGTGAACTATCTTGCTTCAATTACATTCCTTCAACTTTCAAGGAATAGTTTGCGCTTTGTTAACTAAAACCTCTTCATTATCTTTATGTAACCCCACAAAACTCTGCCACTTTACATTATTTGACATTAAAACAATGTAATACCATTGAGTTATTTTGTCGTTTCTGAAAAAGGCTCCTTGAGGAAGCCGTATTCATCTCTGACGTAAAACGGTAACCGTTACATCTTTGATAGAGTGGTCAAGTCTCAACGGTAACCCTAGATTTGCGAACCTCTCGCAAGATTCGTACGCGTTTCCAAGTGATCTTTCCCAACACTCATCTCAGCATTGTCATGTCATAGAAGACATGGATGCTCTTATAGTAGATCCATAACAGGACATCATTCTTTTTAAATAAATAAATAAATAAATAAATAAATAAATAACATTTTTGGAAAGCACAACCTCGCGAGAGTTTCGCAAACTTTGGGTTACCACGACCAAAAATAGTTTGGCCCAAAAGCTAACTATAACTGACGAAATATAATTTTAAGACTTCTGAAACTAAAGATAAGAATTACATCTGTATACATACACACAATACACATGGATGACCGAATTAATTAAACGGTGTCAGTCGATTTAAGTCTCAGAGTTGCTACTTTATTAGGTACAACTGGCTACAACTAATGTTTCCTACCAACACGTTACATCAGCCCTGCAGTAAATCTTACATTCATGAAATTTTGTTTTGTTTTGTTGAAATTGGAAGTGTTGACTCAACTTCATGGTCATTTTGGAGGCTGCAGTTTGTGGTGTTTTTGTTATACTGTCCAATATATTTATGCAAAGAGGGGTGGACTAAATAATAGCAACAATTTCCAGGATCAAACAGTACAATTTAGGTACATTAGTTTTAGCTAACTGCACCTAATAAACTGGCAACTGAGTAACTTCATATAACACTCTGGGCTGTTTAAATCCAACTCAAGTCTATAGCAAAGCACTGAAATACACCACAACCTCCTTTACGTTTCAATGAAGAGTCCACAGCACATTTGTTTACACCTTTAAAATCACAGTATTGATTTTAAACAACCCAACAGCCATTGGCAGAATACATGTAACACCTCTAAAGCAAATTTATTAGAACAGGGATGTTTGCAGAGAACGTTTTACCGTCATGTGGCTCAAACAGTCCTACAAGAAAACTGCTCCAGCCGTCTGTATCAGTGCATCACCAGCAAGTCTTTGCAGAGCACAGCATGTAAAGCTTTAAAGTCACTCCATCATGTCTAACAATACAACCCCACCCACCCACCCCGACCCAATGTGAAATATACCCGCTTCATTAAAATAAAATGCTTACTGGAAATGCTGACACAGGTGGCTAAAAGCACCATTAGTTTACATTACATTCTGTAGCTCTTGATTGTTCCACAATGACAGCAGACATTTCTTTCAGACAAATTATGCATTGGTGCTGCTGCACTGACAAAATAAAAATAAAAAAAAAACAGCAATTATGGTTTACAGGAGGGAAGGAGAGGGGAGGAGAGGGAAGGGAAGGGGAGGAGAGGGGTGTTCAGAGGACTGGTGCTGATAAAACCAAGTGCTTTGAGATCTGAAAGACAATACAGATACTCTAAGAGCAAGATATGTCAACGGTCTATCTATCATTCTCACCTAGATTTCAACAATCACTTCTCAAAAGACATTATAAACTACTTCAGGCGAGAACTTGTGGTCTGCCGTTCGAGACTGGCAAGTTCATAGCAGAGGAATACTTAAATTCTAAGTAACTAGCTGTCAAAAAAAATCACATTCAGCCTCACACTTAGCTGCATTCACACCATCACACGCACAAACTTACACACACAGACTTAACAAAAAAAAAAAAATTACAATATTTGCTTAGTGGTCCTGAAGATACAAGTAGTACAGTCTGTATGACCTAAGAGGACCAGCCTAAAGATATACATTGGGCCCAGGGACACCCTGAAAACACAGGAAGCACATCTGGATCAGGGGATACAAAGCATTACTAACCACTGGTCCACCAAAAAAAGGCAAGCTATCAAAAAAGGAAAAAAAAAGAAAAAGAAAAAAAAAAGAGGCATTTACTTTCACTGCACAACAAGCAGAAAAATACCAAGCTTTAGTAGGAAGTCACTTCGCCTGGATACCCATCCTGAATTTGTGCCTCGCAAATGGGATGGGTAGTCAGGATCAGAGTAATTACACTTTAAATGCATGTTAAGCCATACTTCAGATATCTATCACAATTTCCTATGTAGTGTAGTGCTACCACATCAGTGTGTATTACTGGGGGGGGAAAAAAAACACTCGAGTAGAAAGTCTTTTCTATGATGATCCCATAATACTGAGCTAAAGTCATGAGGAAGGAGCACAAAAGCTTCAGGGGAAAAGATACACACACTTCAACCTAGTCGCAGAAATGCATAAATTCTAGCAGCACAAAACAAAAAAATAAAATAAAAAAAAAGTCAATGAAGTATGCATAATCTCTGAAAAAAAAGAAGAAAGTATGAAAACATCCCTGCTTTCATGTTCCTAAATACAAAACTTCAGTGTAACAAGAGGTCCTTTTTTCGCCTTTTTTTTTTGTCTTTTGTTCTCCTTTAAAACAGGTAAAATTTTAGTCCTCTGGTGGTGTGAGTGGTATGGGATGACAGTCATTTTTTTGTCATTAAAATCTTTTTTTTTTTTTCTCTGTTTTCTTATATACTTGAAGATGTGGTAAGCATGCAAGCCTCGTAGAGGGGGGGGCCCCGGAAGGGCTGATGGGTGGGCTGGTGGTGGAAAAGGAGCCTTTAGGCCAGAGCTGGGAAGGCCTCAGGATCATCCACGTTGGGGACTGACACTCCACTAGCCTGGTGGGAAAAAAAACACATATGAGAAACAGGACATAGTTAAACAGTGCCTAAAGAGGAAGAATGGTATTTTTTGGTAAATCCACCACACAGACAGAAACCATTTTGGGGGCAACAAAGAAGAACTAAAAATTTTGCAACATATAGGGTATCTATACAGTACTACTTTAAAGTCAACTGAAAAAATAGTCAGTAACTGCTTCTTAATCATAAAGCTTCTAAAATAGAGACGTTACACTGCTATTCTTTGTCTTGTGTCATATATTATTGATTTTTGGTTGGTCAAAATCAGCAATTTGGTGACAACACCATGTGCTGCAGGAAATTGTGACTTTTTAAAACAATTTGAATCTGATGTTGTATAGACAAAAGAATTAAGTGAGCAATTGAGAAAACCTTTTATCTTTCTGTTTTCATTCTTTGGTAAGCAGCTGGAAAATAACGTTGCCTAAATTAAATACAAAATTATTTAAAAATCAGTAAATGTCCGTGTTAAGAACAAGAAAATTAGATGATGAACAATGACAGTTTGCAGGTCAATTAATTGACCAACATAACATCAATCAGCAAATCATTTTTCAGGCATCGCCCTTAGCTGCAAGTGTGACGATCTGCCACATTTCTTGGTTTCATATCACTGTTAGTTGAGTATTTTGTGATGACAAAGTTGGGTCTTAAATTGGTACTGGCTACTGACTGGTCAGAAACATAATACTTGTAAGCTCCAGCATCATTTGGTACCGCTATCAGCGTCTAAACTTCATTCATTCGTTTACTGTTGTGCATTTTTACTTTGCCTACAGGCTTCTTTTTTTTTCCTGTACCAACCACATGCAAATTACACAGCCTGTCACTGGTTTACATCTCTCTCTCTCTGCATTGAGCACTGGTGCAACTATTTATATATTTTAATCCCATTAAAATGAAAAACTATGAAATCCTAACAATAACCATTCCTCCCGACTGACATGACATCAGTCTGTGTGTTTTGCATCGTGGAGCACGTGGTCACAAGTCTGTTGTGACAGCGTCTGTGTTCCGCAGCACGTTTTCCAAGTCAGTGCTTTTAGGCTTAGGCCTTGTTCACAGTCACTGAACTCAATCTTTTGTGAGGTCACTAAAACCTTTGTTGCTGGCAGTGACGACAACTTTTATTGTTACCTTTTCGGAACGTCCTCCTCCACGTGCTGTCCTGCTGCCTCCCCCGCCGCGGCCTCCCCTGCCTCCGCGAGCGCCCCCACGCCCGCGGCCAGGGCGGCCAAGGTCTCCAAAGTTGATCTCCAGCTGAGATGTGATGTCGTTGGCTGGTTTGCGGAAGTGGTGGTCACTGGACTCGTCAGCGGTGCCCTGCTGGAGAGAGAAGATGATAACAAGTAGGTTAGAGTTTGACTGCACTCTGTATTTGTTTTTCAAAGAGCAATGAAGTCAGCGTTCTTTTTTTTAAAAATTCTTTTACCATGTACTGCTTAGCATCAACACCAACCAACACAATTAAACATGATTAGATTATTCTCAGTATTTGAAGATGCATTACACCAATCACCATTTTATAAACAAGTTGGTCTATACAGATTGTTAGAAGTGAAATGTATTCATGAAGTGTGTGAATGACAGACCAAGGTGGGAACTGCAGGCACCTTGTACAGAGTTTGGGGTTCTGCTTCCGTCTCTGAGGCATCAATCAAAGCACCGACAGGCCTCTGAAACACACAGATGAGAAGGTCACAAAGACCTCAACAACACCCTGCAGGCAAGCATGTGCACCCAACACCAAGTTCACACAGAAATTGCGATAAAGACGCCAAATGATCATTTTCTATTACACTACATTAATTAAAAAGAAAAGCTTAAAATTATTTTTTTTAAAAAGCAACAGCACAATAACCAAAAGTCTTGGTGAACTCATTATTATGCAAAAATACCAAACATTTGATGGTTCAAAGTTCTCAAATGTGAGAATTACACATTATAGTTGGTCACACAGAAACACACATCCAGGTCATTTATATTACAGTAATTTTAATATTTGTGGGATTCCGACTGTTAGTCGAACAGAAAAAGACAAGTCACCTCATGCTCTGGGGTAATGTGATGGACATGTTGATGTTCTATAGACTAAATGATTAATCAATAATGAAAATCATTATTAGTTACAGTCCTAGTGTCCACATTAGTTCTGTTTCAGTCTCACTGGAAAAATTGAAACTGTCTAAATGGCATTTGAACACGCAAAGCATCCATAAGTCTGCATGTTTCCTGTCTACATACTTCCTGTTGTCTCAGCTTTTCACTTTGTGCTAGAAAACTGAACCTTAGTTAAGGCAACACTTTGAGAGTATGCGGTACATTATACTTGTCTAGTTAAAATGTCAATGATGTGTATGTGACGGAGCTGGAACGTGAGCCTGCACAGAGCTGGTGAAGTGTTGGTTAAAAACACGTCCTCCCATACTTACATCTTCACTCTTGGACTTGTGCAGCACGTATCCTTTCTTCCACTGGCTGTCGGCTCCTTCGTTGGGCTTACGGATATTGAACTCCACCTTGGTGCGTTCCTTGTCCTGCATGGCCTTCCACTCGTCCAGGGTCATCTCTTTGGGGCCTTCGTTTTTAACTTCTTCCACCTCATTCTCCCTGGAAAGCCAGCACACAACAATGTAGGAACTTAAACCTGAAAACCACCAATCCTCTTAGCTCTATACATGCTCTGTAATCCGAAGGGCCAAAAAGGTCAGTGACATTGTTTATCCCATGTGCACTAAAGCTTTGTGACAAGGGATGAAAATTGTAAGCGATTGCTTTAACTGACTGTCGGCTGCCTTAACAATCAGTTAATCATTGTGAAATATGATGGTTGTTTCTTTGTTTCCATTATAAAAACCGTTTGTATCACCGTTGCTACACATATAAAATGTATTACCCCAATCTCCACACAACCGACTGCAGTCTGACTGGTTTTATATAAAATAATACAAAGACCTGATCTACACGATGGAGTGATGTGCATTGTTCACTGTAGCTAACATTAGTCCAGCTGTTGGAAACAGCTGCAACAGATGAAGAAATACTGTCGCTCCAACTTTATCTGTCCATTTACTGCCACCGCACCAGCAGGGATCGTCGCTTATACAGTTCATCACTTTTGTTTTGATTCTGTTGGAAGCATGTTGCTCAGCCTGCATTAACTGAGCAGCTGCTTCTGTTAAAGATGCTAGTTTAACGTTAGCATGAGTCTAAGACAGCTAAACTGGATATCCGCCAAATAGCAACTCCATGAATTTTCACAGCTTTATGCTTCAGAGTTCATCAACACACAGTGAGCAGATCTTATTATACAGCCATGGAGCAGATAGAGACACGGTGCAACTTTTTTCTTTTGTCGACAGCAGGGAGGTGCGTTCCCTTCACAATTAGTGCGACCTTTAAGAGTAGTCGCAGAACTCACCTTCTAACCCAACCTTATTAAAGTCTAAGAAGCTCCACCTAGTGGCGCAACCACATACTATAGTTCCCCTACAGTTACACTGCACGTCCCTCGTCTTCTGCATTATTGCTCGATCAATCATTAGCATCCCTATTTGTGACGGAAATACTAAAGCAGAAATGCTTGTTTGTGACACAGAACAACTTGTCATTATCTAGACATTTTTCAAGTCGTCGTGTGTGTGTCTCGGTGCTGATGAGTACCAGGAAAGAGGACACGTTGGCCTCTAAGAAGTCCTGTTTTCAGTGACTGCAGAGTAAATGAACATGAGTGTGAAAGATGAGAGGCAGCCTCTGGCGTCTGTATACAGACACACACACAGACACTCACGTGGCTTACACAAATATTTGCAGAATTTTTTGCATTATATCCAAATTAAAAAAAACAAAACAGTGAGCTGGTAATAATATGTAGCTGCAAACAATTATTTACTAGAACTCTTAAACAGGTGAAAGCTCTTGATGGAGCATCCAAACGTCAACTGAAACCTGAACTTTTGACAGGAAATGCATACTCACTTGTTCTCAGAACCAGCAGGTGCATTTTCCTCTCCCTCTGGGGTCATCTCGGGAGCTGGAGTCTGTTCAGCCTCACTGGAAACACAGACACACAGCAGCCTTGTCAACCCATTGCTTGATTTTACACAGAAACTTAACTTTTTAGGCTAGTTAGCATGTGAAATGCACACTTTTGATGTAAAGCTGTCATTAATCTGGTGATTTAACATAGAAAAGCCAAAAAGACTGTCACATTAAATGTAGTTTACTGAATACACATATCATGTTACCATTAGCTGTAAAATTATCTGCCTACAGAGGGCAGAGCCTTTACCAGAGTAACCAAATCTGCATTTTTCTCTTGCTGCATGTATTGTTTGAGTGTCCTGTTCCATTCAAAGTGCTGCACTTGTTTTAATAATAAGGTCCCTTTATATGGACCACACACAGTGAGAAAAGTCTCTGCAAAGATCAGATGTGCATTATTATCTCGCAGACCGTATCATTCAGATAAACAGGCCGTGTGTCTGCTCTTGAACACTCACCTCACTTCATCCTTCACATTGCCCCAGTTGTGTGAGCCACTGCCGCTACGCTTCTCCTCACTTTTCTGATTGCTGGAACAAACAGAAAGGAAAACACACACACACTGATGTATGAAGTCTAAAAATAGTTACTGCCTACAATGAAGAGGAATTCTCTACCACCAACAACCCTTGACACCAAGTCTGTAGACAAAAGTAGATTAGTAATGTGGAGGGAAAAACAAGGATCTGCTGATCCTAATCTGAGAATTGAGAGATTTTTTCTTGCGATGCCATTTGGGCTGAACGTGTTTCTGGGAATACAGTCTGTTGTTCAATGCAGCATGGAAAAGAAAAGTGAAATAAAGCTTGTGTATGTGAAACAAACAGGGGGAATTACTGAAAATTCAAATAAATAAGCAAAACCAGTGTTTTCAGTTACTCAACAGTCCTCTTTTGTGCCAAACACAAACTGTTCCGGGCAACATTGGGTAATTTACAGAGCACCATAGAGTACCCTTCGATAGTAAATAACAAAGAAAGAGCAAGTAAGAAGTCTGTTCTATTTATGCATTCGCTGGTCTGTTGAGGTCCGAGTTCAGGTCTGACTCACGATTTGTCATTGCCGCTGTGTCTGTCGAAGTCACGTTTCCCACGGGAGTCAAAGCCGTCTCCTCGGCCCATGCCCCGACCTCTTCCACCACGCACACCCCGGCCGCCACCACGCCCTCTTGGGGGCCTGTCTCCAGAAGGCCTGATAGACAGAAACACATGAACTCATTAAAAAGAAAAAAAAAGCAAGAAAAAAAAAAAACATAACCACAAATTATCACAAGACTGATCAGCACTAGTAATCTATCCAAGCTCATGTGACACATGCATATGTTATCTTAATATCAAATGGTTATAATATACATGTCAAAGAGAACAGCCCAGCTCCAAAAACTAGCAGTTTACAGATGGCTGGGCTTTGACGTTGAGGTTAAGTGGGCTACGATTACATCAATAGCTGCACACACTTAATCCCTGCGCACACACACACACTCAAAACACACACACCCTCACACTGATCGTGTGATCGCACCAGACTGCCTTAGGCTTGTTGACTATGTTTAAATACGCTCCCCATCGTTCCTCACAGCCACTCACTTGTCTGCAGAGAACTCTCCACCTCCCTCAGGCTTGTCCTCAGCGGGCTTCTCAAAGCGGCGCTCACGAGGAGGTCTCCGGTCTGGCCTCTTGTCTCCGGGTCGCCCCTCACCCTGCCCACCCTGATGTTGGGAACCAGGCTGACCCTGCTGGTCTGGTCGCCGACCCACCCGCCTGATGCCTGTCAATCAAAAGTGCATGTGCAAAAAAAAATCAGTCAAAGTCTCCATAGCTCTCTGTTGGTGTTTGAACTATGTGCTTTAATGTGTCTTGTTTACATGTCAACACTTAACTTTTTTCTTTTTTTTTTTTTTTTTTTTAACAACATACACGTGCAATAAACATGTCAACTGTCATGTGAAGTGATATATTTACACTGTTAACGGAGTGTGTCACCTCTCCTGTCTGCAGCTTTTAAAAGCACAAAGCACTTTCACTGCAATTATTAACACTGTTGGCTAACCGCGGGCCTCTCTTTTCATTAACTGAGCTCTGTTGTTATTGAATTCATTTAGGACGTCTTAACTCGGGAAAAAAAGACAGCCTTTCACTCAAAGGAGACATGATAAATTCAAACAAAGAGCCGTCTGTCTAGTTCTACCAGTCCGCAGGTAAATATGTTGCGCATTTGCTTTGCACAGCCTGCAGCTGCTATCAGAGCTGCGCAGCCAGTGCACGAAGCATCAGCCAGTAACCAGTAACCAACACTGCGCCGTCCACACGGATGCTGCTGGGAACCATTTCTGCGACACAAGCTCGCCAGTTTGCATTAAACCTGAGAGTCACAGTTATCCTCTGGAGCAGAGAGCTCTTCTCGACTGACCTCATGCTGAGAGGAATTATGAGTCTGTCCTCTAATAATAACAACAACAGGACAGGGTCCATGTTGACCTCAGACCCAGCAGCAGCTAGCAGGAGCTGCACATGACAGCTGACACAAAAACACGAAAAAGAAAACATGCAGTGCACATGAGTGGGAGCGCAGGTGGAAATGTTTACCTTCTTTCTTCAGGGGGACTGGAGCCTGGCTCTCCTCCTTCTTGTCGAGCAGCGGGTTCTTCCTGTCCTTCTGTGACTCCTTCTTCGGCTGCTTGGCAGCTTGAGCCGCGGTCTTGGTGGCCCCAGCGGCGGCCCCCTCCTTCTTCTTGTTTTCTGCAGCTTTCAGGATCTCAAACGGGTCGGACTCATCGTCCAATAACTGGTCGAACCGGTTGGTCACGACGCAGCCGAAGCCTTCTTGCAGGTGTCCGGGCATGATGGCGCCCCTTCAGCGGGATTCACCTCCGATTCTACGAGGCTTGATGCGAACAATTCGCGGGATGCTGCCACAAGATGGCTGGGAGAGCTGCCCCTTCTCTTCCGGTGCGAGCATCATCCGGGACATCGTGTAGCGCGCACCAATGTGAACACGCGCTGCCTGCAATGTTTTTATTTACATTATGTAATGATGTGCTCTCATGTCCTCTTACAATAATCCGGGTTTTCATCTCTGAGAGGACGTCACATGGAAAGGGAAGCTTCCAATGTCTTCCAATAGACTTATGTGGCTCCTATTAGAAAACCAGCTTTTTCTACATGATGCTGTAACAAAATCAACAATTTTGCAACAATAACATGGAAAAATGTGCATGCATGTAATTATATAAATATCCCATCTTTTGTTTACAGGAGTTCTTGACACATTTCTAAAATTAAACACAATATAATATACAGTTGTTGCTAAAAATTCACTGGCACTGTGTAAATGCAGCTGCTGATGCTAAGATTAAGTGGGATTTGTCCATTTATAAAAAGCAGCAAATGGTGTGGCTTAAGGCCAAGGGGGGCATGCTGAGTAACAGCTGGTGGTAACATATCTGACAAGTCGGCCCTCTGCAGAGTCAGCACAGTGAAAAACACAACACACACACTTCTTCGCGTAAACTGAGGCTTGTATTGGACTCTTGCCTTTGATTCAAAAACAAGCGCACAACTTGTCCAGAACGCTTACACGAATCATTTTCAGCTCAGTGCTTTGAGAGAAGGTCGCTGCAATGCAATCACATAGTAAAGTGCAATACAAGCATCTAATAAAGAGAGCCAAGCTTGGACATTTGCCCTAATTAAGGTTTGATTACTTGGCTTTATATTTGTGCATTTTCTCTGAGCAGTAATTTAGATGCTTTGATATCCGCTGACGAGTGCAATGGTTTTCTCATCAAACATAACAGGATTTTTCACCGTTTTATAAAATATATACAGATAAAATACAATTTCAGACTCCACTGAACTGAATGAGCACAGCAAGACATGATTGTATGAAATCAGATTCTGGTTAAAATGAATGTTTGTATGGCACCACACAAGATTTCTGGTGTTTCAGATAGTGTGCAACTCTGATGTACCTTCATCTTTTGACTTTTGTTTTCTTCCTCTATCTTCGTTTTTCAGTGCATGGATTTGTAAGTTATCTTGCGTGTAACTGACAAGAAGAAATATGTCTTTTCATACTGAAAGAGAAACTGAGGCAAATGTAATTTAACTAAAGGAAGAAATTGAATCAGACTAATAGGATAAAAAAGTTAATAAACAACAGAGACAAAAGACAAGCTTGATTAAAAGTTTTATATTATTACTCAAAAATCAATTAAAAGTCTATAATGATTCTTTATGGTCAGATGAATTGATTAAGTCCAGTCAAGTCAGTAAGTCAAGTATATGTGTAAAGCCAAAATCACAAAAGTAATTTTTCTTTATGTGACTAAAATTACAAATTTTTCTGAGAGGAAGACCTTTTCAACATACGGAACCCTCTATCCTAAGACCCTCAGTTTGGACAAGGAAGAACCCCACAAAAAACCCCAGAAAGGGTTCACTCTACTAGGATGGACAGTAGTAGTAGTGTAGTAGGTGTACCGTTGAAGTTTCAGTAGTAGGAATACAGTATTGAGAAAAAAGAATTAAATGAATAACTCATAAAATTAAGTAAATATGAAGTGTAATACATCAAAGAGTTTCAGGCAGTGAAAGTCCTTGGAGGGAAGACTGTGGATTAGATGAAGAAGTTAAACAAGTAAGGTGGTTGTTAAGTTTCTGTAGTGAAAAAGAGCATAATAAAAAAAACCTCCTCTGTACCATGGAAACGTGGAAAGAGGAAAGACTGTATACACACAAGAGGCAAAACTCAAGTCATCCAGTGCAGCACTGATGTGTTTTTAATCATTTCTGCAACAACAGAGGAATATGATATATCAGGCTTTGGATAAACACACAATACTTGTAAATTCGAGTTCGATGTTGGTTTGGCTCTGCACATCAGATTTGTTGACAATAAGAAAAATATAGAAAATTGCAGCCATATCCTTTAAATGGAACATTCACAAGTTAATATCTGAGTTGGTCAAATCAAGTCTGACAGTCTTTTTAGTATAAGATTCCCTCATTTGTGTTTCCCCATTGAGCCTCAGTGGAAGCATAGTAACAAAAAGAGGGACTTTGGCACTAAAAAGACTTAGAAGAAGACATCCACTTGATTCAATTAATTTGGACTAATTAGCTGATTCCTACAAAAACTCAACTCTTGTGGAAGAGCAAGACTTCTTGAGCAAGACTTGGTTAGACACAATAACAAACAGACCAGATCAAGTGAAAGGTAAAATAAAACATTTTATTTCTCTGTATGGTCCTTTCCATAATGCTGTCAGACACTTATAATAACAGTCCGAGCCTGTCAGCGGCAAAAACATGCACTTTTATTTGGCGTAAATTGACAGGCGTATTGGATTACATTGCAACCTGTTTTCTGGCTACTGGCTCAAACATCTCACTCAATTCTGGACCGGTTCTAAAAACTGTTGTCCCCATTAATCACTTAGATATGAAAAGATAGGGAAATAGGGTCCAGGTTGAAAAATAGTGTCCCTTTAATACTGAGACTACAGTGATAAACCTCAAACAGAGGCGGCAAAAAGGCAAATAACTTGCACATCAGCATGGCAGCTGTTGCATGTCTGTCAAGTTTAGCAAGTAAAACACTTTTCTGATGCTGTGCTGAAGCGATGTTTCATAAGAGGATATCAGTAAAGATAAAGCTTGTGGATAAAGCGATTGTGAAAGAAGGAAGTACTATTCACCCATCTAAAGCGACACACAGACCTCAGCAGATGTTTCATTTATTTAAACTAGCCAGATAACTGTGCAGCATAATGCATGATTTGTGGTGAAAGCAGCCACAGATGACAGCTGGTAGTCTGCTGATAGCTGCAGGACACCAGACCATAAACAAACAGCTACTTAAAGCTTGTAAGGCAAGAAGCCTCCTGTAGAGGAAACACGATACAGCTATCAGGTGAAGACAAGGCTGACAGTGGTGTCTATATCGCAACAAGTAAGCAGTAACAGAGGAGACTGCTGCTGTTACTGAGGTCACAAGCATTTGAAGTCTCCAACAGGCTGGTTTGTAAAAATCAAATACTGAAGCCAGAAAGTGTTATAGAAATATATGTTTTGTTTTGTTTTTCTTGTTTTCTATCTGGCATCATTGTGTCCCCTCAGATATATCTTGTGACCCTTGAAGGGATCCTGATCATCATGTTACAAACTATAAAGGAACTGATGGAGAGCTGGTTAACACAAAGTGAAAAAGTTGTCAGGAGACCAGGATGTCTTATGCAGGAACGTTTACTGAAGCCTAATCAAGGAGAAGGTTAAGGTTAAGGTACTGGTGAAAACATGGTGCAATGCCACTCAATTCTGCCATCTACTTCCAGACAAGAGTGTTTAAACCCTTCACCAAATCCTTACCCTTACTACCTCTAAATAAGGTTATTCTTCACTCATCTATGCCTCTACTGGGTATTGAAATATAAACAAGAAACCATGCTTATTAAAGTTAACTGAAGTCACATAGTCTGTACACAAGTCACATGCTACCATTCTACGAGGGAACCAGTCTGACCGTCTGCACAAAGCACAACATATCTCCACCCAGCCTTGGTTGCCATAGCATACACCCAGTCTTATCAAGACAGCTGCTTATCCCAGCCAACCACCATAGACACAGAGATGAACCGCTCTGAAACAGACAGGTCATGACTTACTGCTCCCAGTATAGAAAATTACCAGAGAATGACCTGTGGAACACATACCATTGCGCTAATTGCTTGTTAACCTACATTTTTAGAATAACAAGAAATTTCATTTTTATTTTTAAAATGCTGAAATAGAGTGAACTCATTAATGATAGTAGTATGTGCTATGCTATGAATTCATACCGTATGCATAGACTTTTTAGCCTAGTAACAGATGTGAAATAATATTACATAAATATAGTAATTTGTAATCACCCAGGTTAATTCATTAATTAGGTAATCTATTTCTCATTGGGCAACTCACATATTGATGAGGGAGCCAATCAGTGATCCTGCTGTTGGTGGGATCATGTCTTCCTGAATTCCCACAGGGGGCACTACAGTAGTAATACAACATGATATTTTTTACAATTCTGTTGTCTGTTGTAAAAAGAAACTGTTTACACAATTTTTCCATGAGAATGTGCACAACATATTGAAGCATGGCATCAATAGCCCCACCATGTGGCCATTAATAAAACACCACCATGCTACTTATTAACTGCCATAGTATGTCTTTAATGTAATATTCCATGGTAACCAAATTCAGCAAAGTTGTACAGATGTGGATGTTGAATAAGTCTGTAGCATTTTATACAATTTCACCTGAAGATGGTGCTAAAAGATTTAGAAATTTGCTGCTGGAGCATCAGCTTTCAGCAGCAGCTCTCTACAAGAGCAGAGTTGGCACGTCTACTGGACAGTGGAGTATGATTTTTCACACATCTACATCAAGAAAAATCAATAGGTGAGTTCATTTTTTATTTGACTGGTAGCATAAATAAAATACTTTACATTTCCAGTCCATTTGAATTGTGCTATATGCCCTTCCTTCAGTCATGATATCACATCAATCAAAATAAGCTATTTTACTATTATATATATATTTTGTTGTTAAGTCTGTGATTTATTCTTTGCAATCCTTTCTGACTTATTCAAGTAGGAAACAATGATGTTAGAAAAGAGAGGCTTCTTCTGAGATTAAAATTTTGACTTGAGATGTAGGTGGTACATTTAGAGCTCAAAACCAAAGCCACTAGATCGATGCTGCAAGTTGACTGAGAATAAGAATGGATGTCACATTTTCCAAAAAAAAGGTTAATAACATGTTTTCTCCACATTAGTGTCATGCTAGGAACAAAGAAAAGCATTTATTACAAAAGCACTTCATTACAAAAAATTGCAACACTTCCACTTACAAATTCAAATCATTATCCCTTTTTCACAGCAGACATCTGACTCATCATAGAGGGAAAAGCACACTTTATTGTTAACATTAATGATGGCTCTGTTCTATTCAAGTGTCCCAGTAAATCATGACAATGTGACAGTGAGAGAGCATGCACTATACCAGCACCCTGAAACCGAGGCTGCTAAATAGAATTCAGACATTCATTTTATTATTTATCTGTGCTTTTCCTACTTTGACATGTAAAAAATGTCCTCCATGAACAACAGGACCCCACTTGAAAGTGCCAATTAAGTTGTACGACCAAAATAAAAGAATGAGAGAGTTGTCGACCACACAGTGGAGAGAAGAGGTTTTATCAGCAAATTACCTAAAAACATCTGAACTCTGTTTTGTAAGTGCTTTAACACCAAGAGTTGTTTTGTAGTAGTGTGAATGTCGCAGCTCATGTGTGAAGGCTGATATTCAAGATACGTCTTTGATCCATTAAGAAGACAATTTGAGGATAGTGTCTCATCATTAAATGACCATGAAACAAACATGAAAGTCACATAAAAAAATTCAATAGCAGCGCAATTATCATCAATCTACATATAAATATCTTTGAAAGTAGGCATGAAAATATAAAAAGGGAATATATTAACATCGGCGATCATGTGTCAATGCTGAATCTGAGGAAAATTAAAACCTCGTCCCTTTTCTATTGTCACAACAATGTTTCACCTAGTGTTTCTCTGGAATTTGTTCCTGATTTAATATGATTGTGGTTACCAAGTAGCTTTGAGACCAGATGTAGCTGTGCAGCTCCTGCAGCTAACAAGATCACTGATGAAATGAAATAGATCAAAGCTGAGGTAGAAAATATGGTTGTGCAAACCCATATATCAATAGTATAAATTGGAGAGCACTGTTGATATTTCTTATTACAAATTACAAACGGTCCATTTCCAAAGTAAACTATCTACTCTATCACATTCAGAGATTGTCCATGAGTTTAATTATCAGCATTTCTTTCAGTCAGTTTTCTTCTGACCCCTTTCTCAAGTTCAAGAAGTTTCTCATAAAGCACCTCTGACATGCCATCATCAATGTCCATCTGAAACAGGAATATAAACACAGAAAATAGTCTTTAGCTACAGATCACACATCAATAACATTTTGTCTGCTTGGCACTCTTATGTGCGTAATTACTTCAATACTAACATTTGGGCTATGAGGTTCACGTAAGAATACCATGAGCAGTAAAACGCCAGTGTAAGTGATGTACTCTAGTTACTCACCTGTCGAGGCTGAGTGTAGTTAGTTCCAAGTCCTGATGTTAAACTGTGATACTTTGCCCTCGGATCCAGAGACTCTGACTTTTGAAGAAACAGCCAGTGCTGTGAAAGAAGGTCCAGAGCAGGATTTCATGTTTATGATTCATTCACAGTAGAGATATAAATCCTTAAAGACTTTTTCTTTCAATATCAGTACGGTCTGATGACATACCAGTGCCTCTGCTCCATTGTATGGTGTGAGTGTGAATGTGTTGGTGAAGACTCTAATCTGCTCAGCACAAGAAAAAAAAACACACACACACACACAGGAGACTGTTAGTAGTTTCAGTCAAATGAAACAAAGAATATGTGCATTTCACACAGATAAATAGAACAGACACAAAAAAAAAATCAACTCACCAGCCACATGATGGGCATGAGGAGAGTCCAGAAGAAGGAGGGGAGGATACCATAGGTCAGATTGGTCATCACCAGCCCAGGGCAAACAACAGAGGAGAAAAGCCCCTGATAAAAAGAAATGAGGAGTATGTATTCAATTAGGTCAATTTGTCAAGTAGCCAGAAACACAACTCCAAATGAATGCTAATGTTATTCATGTCTGCTGGATGAATAATCAACGACTATAGATAATGTTAAAATGTTAATGTTGTGTTTACAGCTTGTTTTTCGTTGAATGTAAATGTAGAAAACATTTAAATGCATGCCTGATATCATATTTCCATACTTCCATTCCCCAATGACTGATTTGGAATAACTCTTTATAGGAAAAGTCCTCCACACCACTGTGCAATCGGAAGTGGATAGGTCAAGAGTTCAGACTGTTTCCTGTTCTTTCATCTCAATGACATTGTGAGGTTACTCAAGGAACTGGAATCTTTGAATGTGGCTGGACGTCAATTCAGTGCTTGCAGTGTGTGACACACAAACCTGGCTGTTCTTGTGTCTGTTGAGTGCCAGGCTGAGCATGTCTGAGGCGTATTTGGAGGAGCTGTAAGGCTCCGTCCCATCTCTGTGCTGGATGTCCTCGATGCTGAAGGCAGAGCGGCGGGCGTTACTCGAGGAGGTCCACACTATCCTTGACGTGTGACTTGGTTGACACAGAAGGGGTTCCAACTCCCTAATCTAGACCACAGAGACATGAACATCAGGCTCACAGACAGAGGAAAACGTCACAGGTGAAGTAATAAGTATTGCCTTATTATATTTTAAATACAATATACTACAGGTGTTTTACAACAGTTAATGGATTGAGGTGTGATTTTGCATCTATTTGATAAAAGCAACTTGGTTTTACAGGTAAATAATTAACTGCATTAGCCAAATAAGACATTTTTGGGTATTTCACTCAACAGTTTCTCAATTGAATTTCCAGAAAATGTACTACATCACAATATTTATTGCTTCTAACAGACTAAATCTGTCTGTCAGATAATGGCATTTGTTATAATGTATAAGATTTAAATTCATGTACCAAGAGAAAATGACCAAAGAGGTTGGTGGCAAAAACTTCCTGCAGGCCATCTGAGTTGAGGCGGTCCTGTTGAGTTAAGAGACCCTCTGCTGTTGCAAACATGTTGATGACATTCCTGCAGAGGGGAAGGTGCAATATTACACAACAGCATGGACGATCAGAAACAAGTTGCACTGATACACAGACACAGCTTTACGCCAATATGAAATAAATCAAATCAAAAGAAAGTAAGTGATGAGCTGGCTTTGGAGCTTTACCTGGAAAACAGGCCTTTGAATAAGGCTTTGATATCCACTTGTGGATTGGGCATAATTCCTGCATTTAGATATAGAAAGTCAATTCTGCCGTACCTGTGGGGAAAAAAAAACAAGTTCATATATTCATAGTTGATATTTTAGGTGCTGAAACATAGTGTGAAGAACAAGGAGCTGTGTATCTATGGCGTCTTACTTGGCCTTGACTTCCTGCGCAGCAGTGAGTACTGACTGCACAGAACCCACATCAAGATGCACTACGTCCACATGGGCATTGGTGTGAGAGGTCAGGAGGGCGGAGCGGGCAGCCTGAGCCCGCTGCATATTTCTGCAGGCCAGACAAAGCCGAAGCTGGCTGTCCACAGTGAGCAGCCTGTCACACAAAGCCAGGCCAATGCCACTGCAGACAAACACGACAATGCACAGATGTCAACAAACTTTCTCTGAGGAACAGAGTGATCATAACACAGATTGAGTAAATCCACTGGCAAAGACAGAGGACTGCCTTCGAGTAAAAGCTATTGTAAAATAAATAATAGATTGGAAAAGCCAGAAGCTAATATTAGCTGATAGATCAGCTGATTTATCAATTGGGCTCTAGAGTTTAGAAAATATATGGACAAACTGTACATCACTGTTATTTGTTAAATATATACTGCACGTACTATTTATTTTAATATTTCTGCATTTTCTGTGGGCTATTTTTAAACATTATGTTATTTATGTAGGTATTTTTTTCTGAATGTCAGAATCAGAATCATCTTCACTGGCCAGGTATGTTTACACATATGAAGAATTTGACTCTGGTTTAGTAGCTCCAAATTATTACACACACACCTCAGAAATATACACATGCACATAACAATGATTATATATACATGTGAAACTGTGTGAACTGTAAACATATCTTGCTGCCCAATATATGTGTGTATATATATATATATATATATATATATATATAAAATTATTATTATTATTTATTTTTATTAAATAAATAAATAATATTTTTATTATTATTTATATTTATTTATATTATTATTATTATTATATTGTTATTTTGTACAGTTGAAATATTCAGACAAATTGTATTTTGATGCTTTGGCAACATTGTTCTCAAAACTTTCATGCCAATAAAGCCCATTGAACTGAATAGTGCAAAGAAGTGGAGCGTGCACAGACTGCTGAGTTAAATATTAACTAGTAAAAAAAGAGACGTTACTTTATATGTCTGACTAACGCAGATACAAAAACATAGTGAATTAAACCAACTGGCAAACACTACTAACTTACATCACAGATTTACAAGCAGTTAATGTCTCAAGAGGACGTTATAACTAATAGCCTGCTCTCCCTCAGGACACATTCAGTCACATTTCAGTGTTTCTAAGCGAGCTAGAGGCGCCACTTCGTGACAAACTGAGTGTCTATTTATCACTTCAGTAAACTTACCTGTTGGCGCCAGTTACCAGGACAACTCTCTCCATGTCTGACCGGAGTTCACAGCAGCTCTCTGTCCAAGAAACTAAGTTTTAAGTCCCGACTGACCGGGACCAGACATCCATGGGCCAGTCAGCCCTATCGTCCGATTCCGGTGGAGACACACCAGCCTATGCACAAGCAGATACGTGGTGTGATTGGATGACAGCAAACAGCTGGCCAATCAGCTTCAACTACGGAGTAGAAGGCGGTCCAAAAGAGCACAACGCTCGAAAATGTCACTACAATCACTTCTCCTGCTTGTGTGTAAAAGGCTTTATACAGTCTATGGTAAAAGGCAACTGGACAGAAAACCCAACCCAAACCAAACCAAACCGAACAAATGAACAAAAAAACAAAATAGACCAACAAACGCCAGTCAAAAACAACAAACAGAAGTGCTTATTCATTTTTCTTTATTTACAAGAATCTTTGGTTTAACAGCTATTAAATATCTTGGTTCTTTGCTACTCTTCAACAATATACAGTTCATTCATTTCTGCAAAAGGACATAAAAATGTTTATAAAACATGTCAGTGAGCTGCTGCAGAGTAAAAACACATTATCACCCAGAAAACAGTTATTATCATGTCACAAGAAACTCTGAACAAAAAAGGTCACAAAACTGTACTGACATTCTCTAATAAATGTGCAATAGAATTAGATATATATGTTTGGAAAACACTTTTAAAAATATTCACAATTATGTTTCAAAACCTAGACTTACCATGGAGAAGCCTACTCTATAAATAGACATAGCATGGGAAATAAAAAGAAATTAATAAATACTCAGAGATGTGAGAATAGTGCTCATTTGCATATCTACAAAGTATGGCCATGTTCAGTTGCACGCCCTCTCATCATATCTCATTATTTACAGCACCATTGTGGTAAGCAAGCATAAAACAAATGGAAAACATTTGATGGGTTGATTCAGAGTAAATCCTGACCGAAGGGACCAAAGGTGACAGTGCAAGACACAGAGAAATGATACGTCCCATCTGCTACGCCAGCCTCTCCATCAGCCGACTGTGTATTTCCTGAAAGCTCGGCCTCTGCTTGGCGTTTCTCCTCCAGCAGCTCAGCATCAGATCATTATACACTTTATCAGGACAACAGGGAGGCTTTGGTAGGTAGACCTGGGAGTATAAGGCAAGATAATCTCAATGAAGTGTTTTTAAAAATGAAAAATGAACAGATTTGTGAGACATTTACTGTAAATCTGGCTCTGTGATATGCAGAGACACAGAGAAGATATAAAATAGTATGTGTGATCACTATAAAGAGACCGTACATAAAGAGACCACGTAAGATTGGTGGTCTAAACCTGCTGGATGCTCACCTGCTTGCCCTGGTCTCTGAAGAACTCGCCTGTGTTTTCAATGACCTGCTCGTCAGAGAGCTGGGAGTAGGGCTGCTTCTTGCACAGAGTCAGAATCTCCCACAGAGTCACCCCAAATGCCCACATGTCACTGGCCATGGTGAACTTACCCTGGAAATAAGATAAGAGACATGTCAGGTGGAACTATGAGGCTGCCTGTCTTAACGTATCAAAAGTAGTTTGCCTGACCTGAATAGGCTTTTTTTCACAGAAGACATTGTGACTTGTCACAGCAGGAAAAGCACAGGTGTAAATGATAAAATATATGAAGGATGCATTCCAGTTTCAGGCTCCTGATATTGTGCATTCTGGGTCACTGTCACACAGTTACATGACTTACTTGGACAGTAAGTCCATCTTAAAAGCAGTATGGGGAATCTACAGCCTTTTTCTCAGTTCTCTCTAGTCACAGGGCACCAATTTCAAAAATAATTAAACATTTCTACTCCATAGGTGACCTAGTTTTAAGAAATCAACATATTCACAGCGGTGAATTTTCCTTTGAAATAGAAAACTTAATGTTGTCTTTTTAATATTTTTAATTGAACATCATGAACACACAGACATTCAGCAGTTAAATAGAAAATGTGCATTCTTGTGCAATTCAAAATGTTATTGTGCAAAACATCATTATATGTAAAGTAAATGAAAATATAAGAAAACATATCAAATAAATTGAAATAATAAATAAAGTAATATTTAATCAAGTAATATCCAAAAATAATAAGTAAACAATAAAAACAATGAAAAACAACATCATTGGTTAATTGGGGGACACAGAAAATAGTTCTTCATAAAACAACAATGTACGTACACTTTTTTGTTTGTCAAGTCTTAAAGTGGCCATCAACCAGAAAAAACACACACAAGAGAATCTCACCTTATGTATGTGGAATTGAACAATTATAAGCATAAGATTCATTATGTAACAGAGATTTGTTATTTCATTCAAATTTAGTAACACTGTCCCTACAGCCACAATTGTAACAGAGTGCCCAGTTGGTTTTATTAAAGACGTTATATATGACTATAACAAGTTAAAATGTCTGATGTGAAAAAAGAGAGGAGCAATTTGAGAGTGAGGGAGACTTCAATTCATCTTTTTCAATGGCTGACATTTTGTCAGCAGGAGAAGCACAGGTGAAACTGATAACAATGTTATTAATTACACCTGTGCAATTAATAACATTAATCTTGCTTTGACATGTCAAGTGTCTGCAGTGAAAAAGGTCTATCAAGCAGAGTCTGTACACTTCCCCTCAGTCCTGAGAGGACATCTTATTAGGTAAGATAAATGAAAACACCTGTAGGGGTGCACCATGGGAGTGCACCACATTATAGTGTTCTTCCTGACTCGTTGACCTTAATTGAATAAAGTCTAATGCAACATTTAAAAAGTAAACATCTATTTTCACAACATGAACATGGTTCTAACATGTTTTATCCAGCTAGACTAATGCAAAAGCTTTCTTGAACAGACATCACACATGTTCCTCAGTTTACTCACCAGTAGGATGCTCTCCCATGACATCCAGCGAATGGGCAGGACGGCTCGGCCCTGGATCCGGTAGTAGTCCCCGCGGTACAGGTTGCGACTCATGCCAAAATCTGCAATCTTTATGGTGTAGTTCTTACCCACCAAGCAGTTGCGAGTGGCCAGATCACGGTGGACAAAGTTGAGAGAGGACAAGTACTTCATACCAGATGCAATCTGCACAGCCATGCCTATCAATTTACTGTAGCTAAAGAACAAAAGAAACAGAATATATATTATGTATTAATATGTAATGTAATATGCACCCCTCATAATCATTACAATTTAGCTGATCCTACCTGACCATACTCTTCTCCTGTTTCTCCTCTTGTCCCGTCTTGTCTTCATCAGCAGCCTCCTTTAGCCTGAGATTGCAGAGGAACTGGTTGAGGTCTCCATTTTCCATGTACTCAGTGATCATACACAGAGGGTCTGTGTCCACACACACCGCCAGTAGACGGACAATGTTGGGGTCCCTCAGACGAGACATGATTCGGATCTCCTTCAGGAAGTCATTCCTGCAGCAGAGCGGGGACGAAAAATTGTAATTCACTGACTGATTGACAACTTAATGAATAATTAGAACCATGCAGCTGGAGACAAATGTGTAGATTTTCTGCCTGTTTGATGCTAAATGAGCAGGAAAATATTAAATCATACACACAGAAAGAGATTATAATTCATGTTAAAAGAGACACCCAAAAAGAAGTTACCAGTTTCTTTTACCTTGCATTCTTGTTAGCGTCTTCTCGCAGTGTTTTAACAGCAACCAGCAGAGGTGACTCATTATTTCCCTCTATAGACAAATCCTCATCCAAAAAGTCCTGCATACCCTCTGCCTCGCACAAGTGCACCTGTTTAAAAAAACACTTTGTCAGTCCATCATCCACTTGGCACCACTTAAACCCATCTGTTTAGCTGTGTTTAATACCACTAAGTGTTGCCTCTCTGTCAGCATCTACTGTATAGTCACTGCATTTCACTCTTCACCACACAGCAACCTCTATCATTCAAATTTTAAAAACCAGAGCTATAAAGTTACATCAACATAATGTCGGCATAGAGAGAACAACCTAATGATCATTCCCGAGAATACTTCTAATATCCCAAAGACAGACAAACATCAGAGCTATAAAACTGAATGTACTTCTCCAAACTGGCCCTCTCCCAGTTTCTCCTTGAAGGTGAGCTTGTGTCTGGGGAACTCTCTCATGGATGAATCGGTGCCAGCGAAGAGATTCATGTTGACAGCCGTGATGGAGTAGGTGCTGCTGTCTGAGGACTCCTGCAGGCTGATGATGTCTGCCTCTGCATAGTGGGGGGCACTGTCTGAACCACCGGCTGCAAGGGCTCTGCAGGAGGTGCTCGGTCCTGATGCGGAAGAGACACACAAACGCTCACATGCAGCAGCTGTAGCCATCGACAACCTCCACGCTGTTCACTGCTTTATTTTGCTCTTGTCATCTTACCTAGGTGTTCTGTGGATTGAGCAAACTCGGGCAGTTTCCTGATGAGGCGTGAGGGCTCCTGATAGTCGGAGCAGAGGGGGAAGATTCTTTCATAGGTGGAGTTGGTGGTGGAGCCGCTTTCGCTGGACAGAGAGGAATGGTGGAAGGAAAAGGCCTGGGTCTGGACTGCAAGACGAGCTGTGAGTTCATCATCCAGCATGCGACGGGATGCCTAAGAAAGGTGAGTGTGTGGTAGTCAGATATCAATTTTCTTGATGGATGGATGGATTAGAGCCATAAATATGAATCACTGATAACCAAGAATGCTTTTCTCAGTGATTATCAAAAGTAAAGACATCAAATAATCTTACATTTTTATGAGACATAATACAAAAGGAAAATCTCTTCACACCTTCTCAAGCATCTTCTGCCAGACTTGTCGCCACAGGATGATGACTATGATAGTTGAGAGGATGGCAATGATAGCCACCAAGCAGCCAATCAGGATCCTGGTATTGCTGTCATCCACTTTATGAGTAGGATCATCCCCTAATTAAGATGAGATGAGAGTTGGGAGTTGAGTTGGATTTAATTTAATCCATCACAACTCAAGTTCTTATCATAGCCCAAATTAATTACATTCTTATTGCCTAATCCCCTCATGTGTCATTGCAAGTACAGTAAGAGAAGCGTGACTTTTTAATGATCAGTCATTTTGAAGTGTATCAGCAGGGGGCACTGTTTAATCAGAAAACATTTCAGCTAACCCACCTTTTTGAAGTGATACTACCTGCATTTTTAGACTGAAATATATCATCACACATACTGTAGATGTAAGATGAGAGCCAGATTAAGATGAATAATAAATGATTGTTTTTCTAAATTTGTAATTATATTCATGCTTGACTGAAGATTATATTCACCCCATGTTTTATTCAAGTGAGCGTACACTCCTGCCAGTCTTTTTTTTTTGCAGTGCCTGACTTCTTTGAATTTACAACCAATATTTAAATAAATACACACACATAAGGTACTCAGCCGCTCACCTGGTAGTGTGTTTGTTGGGTGTCCATGTTTGCGAGGAGTCAGAGATGTATTATACACTGCTGAACCTGTGAGTGGGAGAAAGACAGGAGGAAAGACAAAGATGAAAGACATACTGTACAGTCAGAGTCTTTTCTGAAACATAAAATGGAGAAACATTCTGTTTCCAACGAGGCAGTGACTGGTAGATGACACCCACACAGGATCCCATTTTACCTGACTGGAAGGCCACCTCACTGAACAGCATCCAAAGGTCACTGAAGTGGAAACGGCACTTGATGGCACTGGCTGTGCGGTCCCCGAGGGGCACGGTGACAAAGCGGGCACTTTGGCTCACACGGTCGACAGTAGGCCTGAAGGACACCGGGTCTGCCTCCCATTCTGATCCTGACCGGAAGTAACAGGTGGCCTGTCTGAACATCCTCACCCCTCGACTAAACATGTTATTACAGTGAACCTGTGGGGGTGGATACGGAATATGTAAATATATGCATGACGATCAAAGAACTAAAAAGAGATCTTGCAATTAGTCAGAAGAGTCTGAATCAAAGGGGGAAGATTACGCCGAAGTTAGTCTAGTAAAGACTAATCAGCCTCGCTGTTGTAGCTGAAAAACCTTATCTTCCATCTCTCTTCTCTGACTGCAGCATTTACCTACGACAACTAGACTGATTATACAGAAAAAGCAATTTTCACACTACAAGGATACTTTGCATCATTTAAAAATGTTTATGCTCCAATAAAATTTGCAGCAGCTATAGAGGACGGGTGCTTGCCCAGCATAGCACAGTTCAGCATAGTGTCGGCTCAGCAATTTTAACATTATTCCACTTTGTCACCATAAAGCTGTTCACTGAACTACTCCAAAGTGTTCTCTGTACTGACTTCTTACCTTCATGGATGTGAAGTTTCGGACGTGGTCAAACTCAAAGGTCATCTCCACGTAACCTTTGGGGATGCTCTTGTTGCTCCAGCCCACGTAGTCGTATCCAGGCCACATGCTATACATGTGGCTGTGGAGGAAATCATCCAGACCCCAAGTACCATCTGTCAGCTGGCCGAGCCCCTTTGTGAGTCTAGTATAGGACTGGATGGAAGAACTGAAAATAGAAAACAAGATCATGTCAAATTTAAAGTTATGATCGATATTTCAGTGTGAAGAAAAAGGAATCACCCACTGCACTCATAGGAAACAAGCTAATTCTATAAGTAGGAGTAAAATCCAGACCTTTCAGCTGATGCTCCATCATACACAGAGTCATTGAAGTAGACATCCAGGCCTCTGTAGATCATTTGGTGCCCGTCTGGGATGCTGTAAGACACCAGTCCATCTAAAAGGGCCAGGTCAAAGGTCAGACATTATGGTTGATGTGCACATTATGACAATAAATACATTTTTCAACATGTCAAGTCATAAAAAAATGACGAAGATAGAAAAAACAAATACACACATTCTAGTAATTATTTTTAAAAATATACTTGATGTTGGTAGTTTGACTAAATGAAGACATTTGTTATGGAAATGTATGACTAACCCAGCCATTCACAACCGTAGAGCTCCACTCTCATACACACAATCATGGAGTGGTCTGTCACTGGCATAAAGCGCACAAAACGAGCTATGATGGGAGGCTCCAGATCCTTCAGCACCACATCATACGCATTCCTGTTCCCCTCGATGACCTGGCAGAGAGATGCACATGACAAAATTCTGTCTGAATGACACGTGTCAAGGATAGAAATCAAATGACATGCTGTACACATTGATGATGGCATGAAAATGGGGGACTGACAAGAAATGGATTTTTAAAAAAAAGTCATAATCAATGCAGCTGAGGCTGAGACATGCTGACCTCTTTTGTTTGGATCAAGCTTAAAAAAACACTGGATCTTATGCAACACCACTGCATAAACAATCATTAACTGAACAAAACTGTACCGCTGCTGAGAATCAAGGTTGTTTTTTGACAAAACATTTTGGTATTTCTGTATACAAACTGGTACTCTATATATCACACCAGTGCTAGTGCTAGTGTTTCTCTATTCAAAACCATTTTCTTATGAACTATGCTGCTATCAGTTACAATGAAGATGTCTTTTCCATCTAAACACCTCTGACTTTGTTACACTGATTGTGACAAATTCCTGTCATAATGACTAATTGAAGTTAAACTGGAATGTCTGGCACCTTCATACCTTTGTCAGTGTTAATTAAAAGACACAAAATGATCCAATGATATATATATTGCCCCCTTGTCTAACTGAAATACACAGATTCAGTGTGGCTATCCATCTGTCATGGCAGTGTTTACTCTACACACTTGGTCATGCTAACGTTTAGGCCTAAACAGAATCATATGCTCTCACCTGTCTTCCCTTCCTATCATGCCAGCCCACCCAGTTGCTGCCGTCGCGGCTGTACTTGATCCTGTATCTCTGGGCAAACTCGTTACCCATGCCGTCAGCATGGCGACCTTGTGTGCCCACCAGCGTGATGAAGTGCAGTGACCGCAGATCCACCTGGAGATACTCTTTGAGGCCGTCAGGCTCTGACATGATGTCAGGGCACCAGGCGCCATCCCCGTCTCCATTGTCAAAGTCAAGTCTGAAGAGGAGAGAGAAGAATAAGGGATGAGACAGTGAAAGAAGGGAAGGGTCAAGGGTTCAGGAAGGGGGGAAAAGACAGAAAATCAAGAATAAGAAGAATGTTGTGAGAAATAAATGAAGAGGAAGGAAGACAAAAATACTAATGGGAGTGGAAAAGTTAGTTATTTTTCTACTTTGCATCATCTTTTCTCTGTTAATGAATTCATATTTGCATGGCAGCATCTTCAACTACTCTGTACTCCATCTGGAAATAGTGTAAAACAGTACTGTAATTATTCAACTTGTAGCCACTTCCTGAAAACCTCAACATATTGTATTTGCACCACTCTGTCGCTCTGTTGTGTTGGAAACATCCTGTGTGCATTGAAGAAGTAACAAGGTCAAAGCATGCATGCTTTCCAAGGACATACTGTAGTATGTGGCCCAAAGTAAATAAAAAGAACTGAAATGAAAGAAAAGAAAATTAATAATCATGCCATGACATGCCTGCCAAATTTTGCAGCAGTTGACTCAGACCACTGACTGGAAGCAGAGATGTCCTCGTCCTGAATCTGCCCACCGGTCATACCGAGAGGATAGCGACACATTTCTACAAACACAAGAAGCATCACTGATACACATACTGGTCATATTATAAATATATCTTTTATGTGTTTGTACATGTGAGTGTGAGATCTTTCACATGCCGTATGAGTTTTTATTCTTTTTATGTACTCCAAGGACGTAAGGAGCTGAGTGTTAAGTGGTCAGGGTGTGTCCCTTCCCCCCCCAGTCCCCTTCCTGCAGCCCTGCAAGGCCTCTAAAGCCAAACAGAGGCATCACTGTGTAGGTGCCAGTCTAAGCAAAATGAGACATGAGCGGCCTCTAAGCTGCCTGCTCTTCAGTTTTCATTCCTTTTCATAATTTCTACAGCAGCCACGTGAGAGAAACTTTTGAGTTTTGAAGTACTGGCATCTGCTGGGCATTAACTGTTGTGTGGATGCTAAAAAATACCTATGAGAACAGACAACAGAACAAGATTATAGTATTAATATGATTCAGTGGCCATACGGCAGCTCACTGCATCTACCAGAGTGTCACTGTTTATTCGTAGCATCTCTACCTGGCAATTAAGGAACATCTGTGTTTTATTCACCTTCCCACTGAAAAGCTTGACATGTGCTTGAGAGAGCAACAGAACAAATAAGCCTTTTACTGCAAAAATATTCGAAGTGGGAAAGTCAAATGACTCTATGTGTGTGTGTGTATTACCTACAACTACGCCTACAAATTTTCAAACTTTTTTTTTTCCCCGAATGCCCCCCGCTTGTGAAAGGTCTGCCTGTTCTGAGGATATTTGCCGTCTGACCATTAGGTAAACCACATAGACACACACGCATGCGCACGTGCTCACACACACACACACACTACATTCTTGCATTTTAAGCCCACCCACCTAAAATTGCTTTCCTTCTCCATCTTGTCAACATACCTATCCCTCAGGAATATGAAAACGTTATTTTAAGCGTACATATGACAGATCCACATTGGCTGGCTCATGCATTTATGCTTTAATCACACACTATAAACTAAACTGAACATCATCATCATTCATTGTTCAACTGCACGTGCAGCGAGCAGGGTGGACTAGTGGTTTGAAAATGTTTGAGGTCTAATGCCCATCAAAGAGTTCAAGAAGTAAGAAACTGAACCCCTCACTGCTCTGAGAAACAGTATCAGCTAAATGGCAGAAATGTAAAGGACAAATATCTACCTGGGTTGACTTGAGATCTTACAGTAGCAGCCAGCAGGATAAAGACGAGGTGGTGTGTGATCTGCTGAACCTCCATGACCTTTGTCCTTCTCAAGTAGCTGCACACCTATATGTTTCAAGAAGGTTGTAGATCAGTGCGTGGGGTTAGTTGTAAGGCTTGCCATCATAAGCAAAGTAATCCATGTCAACAAAGTTACCACAACAATCATGGATTAATTTGAGATGAGCATGAATAACAGACACATTTCATTGATAGTAGGACGTAGCAAACTGTTAAACATAGTTAAACATCCGACAACCCTGGTGGTAAGTGCACACACAGTCCTCCTTGTGATCCAATCCTGCTCTCTCCTGCCACAGTACCTGCGGTATGAACTCTCATTTTATTCGCCTTATAAAAACCCTGTGAAGGTCTCTGTGACTTATACCTTTAACACGCACACTGGCGCACACTAGATCTTCAATGTCATTCAAGTGGTGCATTCACCAAAAACATGGGGGGACAATGTCGTTCTGTGGCAGTGTGATGTGTAGAATGTAGTCGTATTAATAGTGCAAAATAAGCTTCTGTCTGACATGCACACAACATGAAATAAAATATACACTTAATTTAATGATCCGTAATTCATCTCTCACTAGAATTTCCATTTCTGAAGCGCTGACATGATGATCATTGACTCTACTGGTATAATAACTACTTTACTGTAAATTTGTTGGTACCTGATTAAAATGATACAAAAGAGAAATGCAAATAAAGCTACAACTCTCTGGTTTGTTCCCCTGTGCTTAGGCTTATTTTTAACCTGTGTCTGTGTATATATTTCCCTGCATGATGTTACTCTCTATACCAAGGCAAGCTGACACACACATTAAAAGTCAACGTGGACATTGGGGTTAATAGTCTCATAAGAGAAAAATATGAATTAGACTTACTTTCGCAAGTTTTTCTCTCCTTATTAAGAAACCATCTGTCTCAGCGAATATTCCTCATTTAGTTTGAGTTGATGCATTCAGCACCGCAAGTCGCTGACCTCTTCCTCGGAAGAACTTTCTGGGAATGGAAAAGAGAGAGAGAGAGAGAGAGAGAGAGAGAGAGAGAGAGAGAGAGAGAGAGAGAGAGAGAGAGAGAGAGGGGAAATGAAGGCTGATGTAAGAGTCTTTCTGGTCTTTCTGGCCGGAGTAAAGAAACAGAGAAAATAACACGCTTTGGGATTTTGAGGGGAGGCCAAAATCCCAGAATTCCACCTGATCCACAAATGGTTTCAATTATGGCCCACAGAGGCAGCTGAGAGCAGCAGTATCTGGCAGCTTTCACCAAGAGCTACTGACAAAAACAGAGCAGAGTTCATTTTCCTGCAGAGGACAACCTGCTAATTACTGGAGGAGATGCGATGCTTTACAGAAAAACAAAAAACGATCACAGGATGCAAACAAAATGAGTCACAGCTAGGATTAAAAGTGAGACAGTCACAGTAGCTAAAGCAGAGGAAGGCAGAAGCTCATTTTGATTATCAAAATAAATCATAAATCAATATATGAATCAGAATAGTTTAAGAGCATGGACAACCACAAAATGTACTGCAATTTATGCTTATAAGTCTTCTGACTTCTCCATTTCTTTTATCAAAATTTAAATTGAGAAAAAAAACATAATACAAAGTTTCTACTACCATGATATCGTTATTTATTTATTTTTTTACAAAATGAAACATGGCATGAATTCAAAACATGGCACTGGTCAGAATGAAAAAAGTTTTATGCTATACTCACTGCTTCTGCAGCAACACAGGTATCCATGAAAAGCTTCCTTAAGGATGTTGTGCAAGAAAGCGAAGCCTGATGTAATTTTCTAGAGGAAAGAAAATAAAAAGAGAAAGAAAAATATGGGGAAATTCTGAGGAATGTGTTGTATTAAAACGTCCCTTGAACTGTTTATTTTATAAGTCCAAGCATTTCTTTTCAACCACATTACCTTTTATTCTTTTCTTCAGTTGCAACACTTAAAAGGGTTTTCAAGACCTCTGTTATACTTCATTACAGAGCCATTTTGGAAAATATGCTTGCTTGCCTTCTTGCCAGGAGTTGAGAAAATGAATACCACTCTCAGTTAAAATGGCACTACAGCCTGGTTGCCTACAGTTGCTTAGCATAAAGACTGGAAAGAGGGGGAAACACCTAGCCTGGCACCATCAAAGGTCAAAAATATGCCAACCAGCACCTCTAGGGCATGCTAGGGAGATTTAGTGAGATTTTAGTGAGATTTAGGCGCTGATAACAGGATTTTGGTACATTTTTGACAGAGCAGCCTGGTTTTTCCCCTTTGAATCCAATCTTTCTAACTGGCCTGCTGGCTGTAGCTTCATTTAGTGTACAAACATGAGTGTTATGAATCTTCTCATCATCTCTTGGCAAGAAAGGTAATGAGCATATTCCCCCAAATGTCAAACTATTCTTTTAATGGGTGATTTCTAAGAAATGATCATGATGTCTCTCTCTATTAACACTGACCACGATGGGGTAGCAGAATATCAACCATTCTCTAGGAGGAGAGTCAGAGAGTGATTCATGACTCATCGTAAATGGTGCAGGTTCTCTTGGATACATGATGTGTGGACATACAGAGACAGCTGAGTGGTGGCTCACAGGCTCACAGGTCCACTCACATCTGTTGGAGTACATGAATATCATCTGGACAAGTGGTCAATTTAACTGGAATAATGAGTCATAAGAACAGATGTAATGGATGTGCACAGTGTCGTGCTAGCAACTGAACACTGAGGCTAATGCTGACGTCAACATCTTAATATGCTCAATATGATACTATGCATAATAAAACTGTTGATGCTTATGGTGCAATCATTTCATAATATGTCGGATTGATGGGAAGGATGACCATGTTAAGGTCTTGTGAGCATTCCCAACAAAAGACCACTAATTATTAAGTGCTGAATCAGGTATATCGGAGCTTCCAAAAACATCCCAGTTTCCTGGTCATAATTATGACTTGGAGGTTGACGGGAACCATGAATATCTGTACAAAATGTTTTGTCAATTCATCATGCAGATGTTTAGATATTTCAATAGAGAAGTAAACATTTTGACAAGATGACTACATTTGAGGAAAAGTCATCCTTGAGATACATCCTCTAGACAATATAGATATCTGTACTGCAGTTCTCGGGAATCCATTAAATAGTTATTAACATAGTTAATTAAAAATCAAAAACATCAAAGTGTAGTGCTAGAGTAAAAGTCAGTGGATCAGTAGGCTAAAAATACCAAAGGACAACACAGTATGTACAACAACAATGTTTTCTCAGTCAATTTGACTCGATTACAATTAAAAATACTAAGATAGCTTCACGAGGGGGTGAGCAGAGTGACACTATTATAATCATGAAAAGTAAAAGCCAGCTACTGGAGGCCGCCCACTATCTGTGTCAGCAGCTGCACTAGCAGAGCTGCAGGGTGTCGTGGCTGGAGGTGGGTGAGTAATGGCTGATATTCTTCATATTTTCCAGCTTGTCTGCAGCGTTACATCAAGCTGCTACTGTCTGCACGCACAGTGAGCTTAACAGGTGCTGAACCTGTGCAACAGCCACAGCTGGTGTATCTGTAATGATGATAGAGAGCCTCACAAAAGACCTTCTGCATGTGCACATCCCATTTTCTCAACCAGTTATAAATACTAACAAGGAAAACGCTTTGAAAAGGTCAGACTGGGGACCGATGCTGCTCATCATTAGGATATTTTTCAGTTTGAATCACCCACGGACACATCTCAACAATTATTAACTCACACCAAAATGCACTGGATATATCATGACACCAGACAACATTTGAGAAAGGGCATTTTATTCCATGAGGAGATACATCGATGTAAGTGCACTTTCATTTTTAGTACACTTCATGTGAACAGACATAACCTTGACAGAGAAATATTGATAGATGGATACAGCAGACAGATTGTGAGTGCAAGAGAAAGAGGTGATGAGCTTCAGGGAACAGAGGGGAGGAAGGTGAAGGAGGGGAGAGGAAGAGGGAGAGAGGAGGGCCAGGAAGAGATTAATCGATTTTGGAAAGAGCTCAAAGACACGTCCCCAATTCAGTGATTCAAAGAGTTGGCTCGCAGTCAGCACGGTGGAGCTGGTGCGACAGCTGGCCAGAAGAAGTCTCAGACGCCTTCATCTATCCGCGACTTGGTACTTGAGGACTTTCTTAACAGTTCCTCGTAAGGTTGGAGCAACAGTGACGCAGCAGTTTATCGCTGCTGCAGTACTGCATTAATAAATAATACTTACATTATGTGGTGACTACGTTTTTTAAGCAGCAGAGACAAGCTTGTAGCAGCACCTGCACACAGTGTGATGATCCTCTCTGAGACACAGCATTGCTTATGTACTCCATAATAAACAGGATAAACAACAGTATGAATAAAATCATGCCAAGTATTTTATGCCTTGCATCAAAGTTGATCAAACTATATACAATGTACTGAAAAGGGGCAAAATCTATGAGGCATACATGCTCATTCTGTGTAATTACAGATTAGGTGTCAAAGCAAGCACAGCAAGGTTTTACTTTTCACACTCCAAAAAATGTGTCTGTGTATCCAGACAGACTTGGCGAAGGAGTCTTCTTCTTCACATTAGAAAAAAAAAACCCGAAAATGACAATGTCCATGCCAGATGTGTCACAAATCCATTAACACAGACACAACCACAGTGACACAAGCCCAGCGGGTGGTGATGGCACCAAGGCAGGGAACCAAACGTATGGAAGGTACATCAATTATCAACATACACATGTACGTTATTTAACACATCAGACACAGACAGACAGAGCCTGACAGTGTTCAAACTATCTGACAGTCTGTGACAGTCTCAATATTTGAAAACCTTGCCAAAGTTGTATTGCGAAAATGCACTTTTTTCAGCCTAAATCACGAACTGGAGCAGCAATAGAGCTGTGAAACAAAAATGGTGATGCTGAAGGTATGTTTTCCTAATGACAGGATAGTACATACACTGTATGTGGTGTGGATCACACTTTACTCACATAACTGTGCTCTTAAATAAATAAATTGATATGATAAAGACATGAATGGTTAATAATAAAAACAAGCTTGAACATCTTTATGATTATTCAGAACTTTGTAGGGTGTTATTATTACTTATATTATTATTTAGTGTGTACATTTATCTTTGAACTTGCACGTGTTAATCATGTGATGTCTCGTTTCAAGCTTGTTTTTATGAACATTTATCATTCATGTTTTATGATATAATTTTTTAAGTTACCACAAATGAGACATCTTTTCAGTGCACGGGAAGTGGAAAATCTAAACTTCAAAAACAAAATCAATAAAATTTTACCTCAGAAATGTGTCAAGCGAGCACTCTTTCCAGCTGGACTCACTTCCAGCCACCTTAATTTATATCCGCAGATGATGCAGTTTACTGATTTCACAATGCATGATTTCTGGGTTATGAAGTCATTTAGATTCTGATTTTCACCTTTTTCTTATAGGGGTGGTGTGTAAGTTTAAAATTGGCTACTGCAGATTTAAGAGCACCACTACACAGCCATCTCATCCCCTAAGCAGTCCGGCAGACCCTCTGCGTTCAACACGTTCAGTAGTCGAGCAGCACCCTCGCCCCCCGTTCCCTCCCCATGCCCCCAGCTGTCCCGGTCGTCACTCTCATCTGTGTTCGATTCGTACTCTGATCCAATCCCTGATTCCCTGAACCGGAGCAACTCCAGTGCTCCCAGAACCTGCTCCCTCAGCAGCGAACTATCATCCGGGGCTCCGTCGCTGGGAGTCTCCCCTGTTTCCTGGCCTTGCTCCTGGTTGTTCGGCGTCCGGAACGAGAAACGGAAGCACTCGAGCCGAACTCCACTGCCACTGATCCCCAGAGGGCTGGCGTCAGTGCCCCTGGTGCTTGGAGAGCAGGGCCCAGGGAGGGCGGAGACCCAGGCACTGTCACTAATCTGGTGCTGGGACTGAGATGCTGAGGGCCCCGTAGATGAAGATGGGGTAAGGGGTTCACGGGGTGTGCAGGGGGGCTTGGCACGGAAAGTGATTTCCAGAAGACTGTCCTGGGAGCCCACTAAGGATAAATGAAAGAAGAGATTAGACGAATGATCAAAGTACAGAGAGTAAAAGTAGTTATCACATGTAAACAGTGAAGCAAGACATTAAAAGAGAGGTCTGAGCAAAGTAGATGAGATTATACAGAGCGGGATGACGTCTGTGCTAACAGGATTTGATAATTCATAGCTATACAGCAGGATATCCTGACTAGCTACATGCAAGGAGGCGAAAGCAGAGAGCAGTACTGAATCCAGTGAGAAGGGTGCCATGGGGATAATTAATTGTCTGCCAGAAGTGGATGAGAAAAGGAGCCATGAAGACAGGAAGGAGCAGGGAGAGGCAAAAATGTGCAGAGAGAACAGGATGATTTTTGGATGGCATATCATATGGGGTAGAAATGTGATGAAAATAATGAAACAAAATAGAAATATATACTGTATATGAAAAAGAAAGTTGAGTGGTAAGAGATAAAAGCGGATTTCCACTCACTAGATGTTAAACGCCCTGCAGCTTTGAGCTCCAGTTCCTGGATCTGTTTGACCAGCAAGGAAATGTGTTGCAGTAAGTCCGTGTTCTGCTGCAGCAGCCTCTGAACTCTCGTCTGGGCTTCGGTTCGAGCACACACCTCCACCGACAACTGCTCCTGGAGCACGTGCACCTGAACACACCAACACACACACTGTTAAAAAAACAAACTCAGACAATATTGCACACGTGACACAAAGAGAAAAGAACAAGTCTGAGTAAAAACAATAGACACAGCACAATTAGCTTTCATTATTGTTTCCAAAGATTTTCTTTTAAAAATGCTATTTCATCCAAATTAGAAACATTCATTTATTACTCTGTTGTTAAGAGGCAATCTGCTAATGAAATTTAACACTTACTTTTAAGTTTTTTTGGTTTTTTTAGGTCTACAGATTCCCTTTTTGGTGCATTAATGACTTTGAGGAAATGCTTTGCTTTCATCAGAAACCACATGAGAAGAGACAGACTGAAAGCAACACATCAGCCTTTTGGATCAACTTGCGATTCAAAGTGATTCAAAAAGTCTACAGCTCAAAAACAGTTTGCTTCAAATCTTCAAGGGCCTTCAAAGGCATATTTAATTTGATGTTAAGACTCTATAAAAGTTTAGAGGTATTAAAGAGATGAAAATGCAATAATAAAAACTCCTCAGAACACCATAAGTAACACATCACTGATTGAAAAGGGAAATAGTGCATCATTATTGTCACCATTCTCCATATGAGAAAGTGTGACTCCTGGGGTTTTTCACTAACTTTCCAGATTTTTGTTTTATTAATGTGGTACAGAAAGTTTTGTGTCACACCAGATGAAGTTTTACTATAATATTAATTCAAGAATTTGAATGTACATATTACTGAGGACAAAGCTATAACTATACCTTTGTTAATCAGGAAATCATCAACAAACATGCTCTTAAAATTCAGTTCATCTTCAACAAAAAAAGAGAAGTGTATATCATGGAAGCTGTTCCTCTTAAAGCAAGAAAAAAAACTGTCCAGTGTTATCAGTACCTGTGCAGAAGCTGCCAGTGCCTGCTGTTCCTGCTGCTGCAGCTGTTTCTGAAGGAGCTGAACCTGGTGGTCTGCAGAGCAGGGAGCCCCTGCTGCTGATGGACCTGACACAGAGGCTCCAAGGATGGGGGAGCTCAGCAGAAGAGAGGGGTCATCGGATTCCTACAGCAGGGATGACAGTAAATTTGGCACTGCTACTTATAATAGCATGAAAATGTTACAGTCAAAGTCTTGATATTATGATATTAAACAGTGTTATATTTTCATTCAACGTCATTTCATTAAACCTGTAACAAGCTTATGAAAGCTGTACATTTGATGTTCTAAACACTGAGTGTCTGAAAGGAGTTCCAGGAAAATCCTCTGCAACACCAAAGATTGATACCAAATACCACAAATGTGGTTTGTTTGGAATCAACAGAAGAAGGCCTGGATAGCTACAGTGATCATAGCCTCCATCAACAAATAGAAACAGGAGCACCACCCACAGACATTCAAGTTTCAATAAGAGAAATTCAGGGAAAAAGCTGCTGGAGCCCTGAAGTTGACTGCTACATCATTCCTGGAAAGTGCAGTGGAAAACTTTCTCAGCAACGGGCGTTTGGCAGCAAAGATGCTGCCATAATCTTGAATATTACCACTTTAAAATAAAGTAAACAAAGAGACGATACCTCACAGCAAGAGGAATGTGGCTGTGGATAAGCTGTACAGTAGATATAAGTGACAGTATTGTAATCAGTGATGTAGTATAACCAACAAACCTAAATGATGGAGTAATAGTGGAATGAAAAACATATGAAAGCTTGTGTGTAGAAACACATCTGAAGAAGTTGTTAAAAAACTGACAGTTAACCTGTCAGTCTGAGTCCCTCGGGGAGGGAACAGCCAAGAGACGCTGCACTGACAGCAACGAGTCTGTTTTCATCTTGAAGGAAAAATCCATGGGTGGATGGTTAAACTACTAGATAACATCATTACCTGATTTTCAAGGCGTTGTGATGAAATGTTAAACTGAACTGAATGTATTTTGTGTAGCCCCTCTGCCTGAATTTGTTCCTTTCACTTCACACTTCATTTAGTGAATTCCATCTTTTCCCAAAATGACATTACAGCACAGAAAAATAGGTTTTTTTGTGATGCCTGTATGTACAGGTGGACCGAGTGAGGTTTAGTGAGTTTTTATAGTTGATGAATCATGAAGGTAGAGAGAGAAAGATCTATATTTTATCTACCATGCCAAGTTGTTTAAACTTTTCACAGCAGAGGTAGATAGATCAATACCGAATTTGCAATTGCATTCTGCTCTATTGAGGCTGACATTGATGGAGGATTTTGTATTGTGCCTTGATTCTATGACAGATTTCTGCTTGAATTGTAGGTGGACCCCTGTGATGAGTGCAATGTTAAAAGAATATTTTGATCTTTGATCTTTAAATGTTTGGCTCTGACAGTAAAACAGAAAATTTCCTAAAACCCTAAAGCCTTAAATCTGTTTCTTCTGCTATTTTACAAGCTGAAGGAGGAAATATCTTGAAGTTACTTCACAGCAGTCAGACACCCACAATACCTGTTTTAACAGTGTTTTAAATTTTTAATTAAGTTAAGTTGAAACTGTTTTTTGGCCATGTTGAGCAGTGGAAACAAGCTGTAAACACAAAAGTGACATATCACCTCCTTTTAATCATCCCTTAAATGATGTCTATTCAGCCCAAGCCCTTAACTCATAGTGTTGTTTCCACTTCACAGAGTAAAAATCTCCGAAGAGTCTGGGCTATGTTCTAGAAGCCTCACTCCCCCTACACATACCAGTATACCAGTACGAATAACTACTAGAAATACTACCAGGTTATATTGCCAGTAGTACACAGTGTTGCCACACTAGTATTTCCAATGCATGCAATCTGATCCATATTTCATCCAATCACAGGGAAACCATTTTGCATACTCCCCAGGTGGCACTTCTTGCAAAAATGGTGCTTTTAAATGTCAGTTCACTTTCCAACAAGTCCTTCATTTTAAATTTTATTTTAACCCATAAATTAGATTTTTTTCCTCACTGAAACCTGGTGAAGATGCGGTGAAATCAGCTCCTCTTCCAAAAGACATTTTTTTTAACACACCATGGGTTCCTGGCTGTGGTGAGGGTCTGGCTATGGTTTTTAATAATCTTTTTACCAGTAAACCCATGTCAACTGAAGAATATACTGCCCTGTAAAAGTGAACAGTGAATTCCAGTATCGTGCGCACATGTATTCAGATATTCAGATCCCCTAAAATCAACAAGGTTTTTATTGATGAATTCTCTGACTTTTTGTCTTTCATGATAACTTTTTAATTACAGGTCATTTTAACATTCACATTTGCTGCCCATCTAACCCACTTGTTCAGGGTTTTCTACATTTAATTGACTATTTCAATCTTACCCAGTTAGTCATGGGCCCTACTCACATACATGGTCATACTCTTGACCTTATCTTATCTTCGGGCATTCCGGTGCCCAATGTCCAGATAAACGAGGTCAGCTAATCTGATCATTGGCCCATTATATTTTCCACCTCACTCCTCCCCTCCTCCCTACACCCAGTATGGGAGGAAACTATTCCAGGTCTATTACCCTTCTCACTGCCAGGCAGTTCTCAGATGCCTTCTCTTCTGCTCTCATTAAAGCTCCCCCTGCTGGTCTGGGCACAGAAGAACTGGTCACAGTATTCAATTGCATTTGCACCAATATTCTCAACTCAACCGCCTCTTACAAAGTTAGGAAAGCAAAAGTCAAAGCGGTTAGGCATTAAAGCAGAGAGAACAGAGCGTAAATGGAAAACTCCACGTGTCTTACCAGCATCTGAGATACTGTCTGGCTAAATATCAACAGTGTGTCAAAGCAGAGAGAATCAAATATTTTCTGACATCATCTTCAAGCATGCCCATAGACCCAAAGTTTTATTTAATACAAATACAGGACTCAACCCTGCAGTCACAAACTTTCATGAAGCAAAATTGGATACCTGTGAATATTTCCTAAGATTCTTTACAAGTAAACTTGACACTATACAATCTCAGATCTCACCACCCGCCTATGATCTGTCAGAGTTAAGCTCATGCTCCTCAGTTCTCACCAACTTTGAACCATTTTCTCTCTCCTCTTTGACAAATAGTATCTCACATTTGAAACCTAGCACATGTCCCTTAGACATTATTACCCCACGCCTACTTAAGGAAGTACCGGATACTGTTGGGCCTAGCATTTTATCAATAATCAATAACATACAATAACATGCTGTCATTCAAACTCTGGTCAACAAACCTAACTTAGATCCATCTGTTCCTGATAATTAATGACCAGTCCCAGAGCTCTTGTTTTTATCCAAAATTATTGAAAAAATAGTTTTCACTTAACTCATCTCCCTCTTGGACAAACACAGCATACTGGACAAATCTCAATCAGGTGTTAGGACACTACATAGCACAGAATCCACTCTCCTGAGGGTGACAAATGATTTGTTCTTGTCTTTAGAGTCAGGACATTACACTATTTTAACTCTTTTAGATCTCTTGGCTGCCTTTAATACAGTTGATCACTCCATCCTCTTGGACTGCCTCAAGTATGTTGTTGGCATTCAGGGACAGGCCCTTCAGTGGTTTGCCTCCTACCTCCGAGACTGATCAGCCTCTAAAATAATTGATAATGTGTCCTCTTCCTCTGCACCCATCTCCTGTGGAGTATCACAAGGATCTATATTAGGCCCCATTTTGTTGTCCCTGTATATGGTTCTTTTGGGGTGTATTTTCAGAAAATATAATATCTCCTACCATAAAGTTCATCGTGGATGTGAATCCTGGATGGCTAAAAGCTTCCTTCAGCTAAACCAGAATAAAACTGAGGCCCTGCAACTATGTTCAATGCCCTCAGGCATCTGTCACTGAATGTAAAGTCCCATGCAAGAAATCTTGGTGTTATTTTGATTATGGTTTAACATTTGATAAACAAACCAATTCAGGCATCAGCAGTGGCTTCTTCCATGCTAGATGACTTGCAAAGTAAAAATCCTTCCAGTCCATTAAAGATTTGTAGACTATAGTTCACACTTTTATTTCCTCTTGCCTCAACTACAGCAAATTTTAAATGTACTCTATGAATAAATTGACATGACTTGACTTATGTCGCAAAACTAGTATTCATTTGGAGTTGTGTTTCTGGCCCCTTGATGAATGTACAGTTAGTCCAATATTTACTCTCCTTTTGGCTCTTTTGGGAAAGATCTGGTTCTTTAGCTGCTAAATGCTCTACTATGTTCACCAGCTTGTTGCTGATTTTGTCTATCTGCTGTTTGGGGCATGTTCAGGTAGTATATAGCAAATTTTTTAGAAAAAACAGCTACAGCTAAATATAAAACGCTCTGTAGAGCTGAAAGGAACTGCAGAGTCTAGTGATAATGATCTCTTTCACATTACACATCCTTTGATCCATTGTTAATATCAAAATATTGGTTATTGCTGCTATACATCTGCTGTAAGCGGATAAAGGTATCCTGTGGAGTTTCAGACTTCTAGTAGCACTATGGAGCATTTTTTCATGAGTATTTCCCTGTTTTGTTTGTCTCATGCAGGCATAAGGATGACACAGTCCTAGCAATGGTTTCGCACTACTGCAAATGATCTACAGGTGTAACGTGCCAAGACTTGCAGCAATGTGTCGGCAAAGGCAGGGAAGTGGACTGCATGCTAGTAAAGGATTCAAAATACTTACAACTGGCTATTTTTTTTAAGGGAGAAATAAAATGCATTCAACACTTTTGTTAGGTCTCAAGTATATGCATAATGCATTTTGGAGAGTAATGCTCAATGTAAGCTTAACTTTTGTTTGTTTACAAGAAAACTCCACAGGACACCTTTAAAATTTACATTTTAAACTGGCATTTTGTCTGGCACTTTATCCACCACACAAACATTATTAAAGAGTCATTCTGTACATTCCATGAGCAAATGCTGGTAATAGTAAAGACATCTTGCCTGTATTACAAAATATAGAGTAGCATCACTCAATCTAATTGTGGAGAGGGTGTCTTAATGGGGATTTGATCAGCTGCATCTATAAATAGATCTATAGATTGACTGGACAGGCTGCCATTGGATAGTTGGACCATACAGGAATTATGACTCACACAATTATGTTAGAGTGCTGCAGTGGGAAGAGGGACTATGAAGGACACAGCCTATCTGTCCTATCTGAGACGGGAGATCAATATGGTGGACTCTCTTGTCATTAATACCAGACTTTGAGGGACACTTGACCTTCAAATTACACATTGAAGAGGGAGAAATTGCACATGAGATCTGAACATATGGAATACTGTGGCAAAATTAAATTATGAAAATATAAAGCTAATTTCCTTATTCTCAGATGACCATGTAATTAGATCTAATATCCATTCAATTCAAACCAATTAACCAGTTGCCAGCAAAATGCTAGTTTTCTCTCTCAGGTAATAGGCTAAACCAACAGTTCCACAGAGACTGAGATGGAAAATTAGCTGACAAATATCAGACAGCAGATAGATGCTTGTCTGACATTGCAGGATTAGCGAAGCAGCGTGAGAAAATCTTGCTGCGTTTTCATCAATAAACCATATGATCTCATCAATATTGAAGAGCCTTGTGTAGCATTTCTTCACAAACAACCCTTTAAGTTGTGGTTGCTCCCTATACATCCCTCAGCTATGTTTGCTTCATACTGCTCCTTATGAGACCAAACTTTCATCATGCTCCTTTGTGAGCTGTGAGCCTCCCAGAATGATTTATTTACAGATATTTCTGATATTTTGAAATAATATTTTTTAAAAATATTGGAAAAATATGCTCTGACAAACTACATCTTGTTTATTCTCAGATGTTTCTTGAACATACAACTGCAAATGGGACAAAGTGAATGATCTAATAACTTGTTTTGTGTCACGTCTGGGTGGAGAATAAATGAAAGAGAATAAATAAGTCCAGTTGTAGGAATTATAGGCATCAAAAGTTTTTAGGGTGATGCATTTTAGTCGAGCTGAAACAATTAGCTGATTAATTGAACAAAGTCAAGCAAAAGAAATAACTAATTGCATCTATTTTGATAATTGATTAATTGTTTTAAAGGGTATTCCAGCTATTTAGTTTTACATTAACATAATGTTGGGGGACTGAGAATACAGATTAAAGGAAGTGGTCAAGTTCCTACATTTCCTATGATGCAACTACATCTTAGCATTAGACCCTCCCTGCCTGGTAAACACCCACTTCTTTTAAACACCTCATCCCCAGTTCGTATAGCTGGCCTTCTGTCATACTGTAAAGTTATCAAAAACAAGATTTGGACCCAAAAGTTATTTTCTACGACTTTTGGAAATACTTCTTCTTCTTTCAGAGCCAGAGGACATTACTCTTTTCACAAGGTGAGTAGTACTCCTCAAGATGAGTAAACTGAGGAAGAGTGCCCCTTTAAGTCATTTTTTAAAAAGCAAAAATGCTACAATACTAAAATGTTATTTTGGGGTTTGGGTTTTTTTTGGCATTTTTCACTATTTTCTAACACTTTATAAAATCCAAGCAATTAAACCATTGAAAAAATAATCTGCAGATTCATTGATAATGATAATATTTGTTGGTTGCAAAGTGGTGCTAGTAGGTGACGATCAAGGACAACTTATATTTTCTACCTTCCCGTCGTTACCGAGGGCCTCATCCTTTTTGCTCTTCTCCAGGTCTGATGAAGAGACACACTCAATGCTCTCCTCTGTTGTGGCTTCAAGGTCGGTCTCCTCTGACAATGCAAATCTCTTCTTAGCTGTGGAGAGACCAGATACGTATGCTGTCTTTTTACTTTGAGCTTTATAGTGTGCAACATATCTAGAGGCGGTGACAGCAGCAGCAGCGGGCAAAGAGCTGGCAGAAGCCCACACGAGCAAGGTCTTTGATCAATGGCCTGCACGACTCACCAAATCCAATCTAAAGCTGCAGCATGGAAAGCTGCAAAGAAACACTATTGGCAGAGGATAATGAGGAGGTGTGTTTGTTTCTGCAGGCTCTCAGGTGTTTTCATTTGTGTGAGACAGAAATCAAGAGGGAGAGAGGAAGAGAGGGCCTGGGGAGTTTGTGTGTGTTGTTGTGTGAGGAGAAAGAAAGGAGATTGAGTTTGTTACAGAAGGAGAACTGGATTTGTGGATGTAATTTTGTGTGTTTGTGTGTAGGTGTGAATCACCTGGCGCTGCCTCAGACTCGTCTGCCTTTCCCTCCTCATCCTCCTGGTCGTCGGATTTCTGCTGCAGGGTCAGCTGATGACACACATCGAATGCCTGACCCACCGTCCGCACAATCCTCATGGCCTGAGACTGGGAGGGAGGACGGAGATAAAATGAGCGAGAGTGTTTATGTGTGTCAGCGCGTGTGTTGGGGTTTTGAGAGCAGATGTAGGGGAAAGTAGAAGCAAGAGCACAGTAAGGCAGGACGCAAAAAATGAAGGAACCCAGCAGGGGAGAAAACGAGGTGCCAGAGGAGTTGTGCAGGAAGAAAGTGGATAGGTACATACATTTGTGTGCAGATAATGAGAAAGCAGATGAAAAATAGACACAGCGATTGTAGGGAGAAAATGGGGAATGTTGGAGTGGGGGGATGGAGAGAGCAAACAGGAGCAGAGATAGAGACCAAATTAAAGTTATGAACACAGAGCTTCAGTTGCTTGTCCTTGTCTATCTGCTCTGCATATATTCTGCTGTCATAGTGATGGATTGGTCCATTTCAGAGACAACTAGCTTTGATGGCAGAAAGAGTGAAGATAAGTTTGTTGTTATTGCAGGAGGCTCAGTAGGTGTGTCTGCATCGTCAGGTCATCCATCAGAGATGGTTTCATTTGTAAAAACTGAAAAATTAGCCACTGGATTCTAAAGTTCTGTTAACAGGAGGTCAGATGATTTACAGTATATGCAGCCTGTTCACTCAGGAGTAACATTTTCAGTTTTATTTTAATCCTGTTTATATCCAAGTTACTTCTATTCTGAGTCACATACAGCCCTGATACATGACATTTGTGATGAAAAATGAGAAACTGACTTATGTACATTATGTGAAAAAGACCTAAACATATACTTGAGATACTTAAGTGATAATAAAGGAAACCCCTCTGTGGACTTGCACTGTTGGACTTGGTTTGGGGGAATTGTGGAGAGCATTTTTCATTATTTTATAGACCAGCAGCAAGATGAATTAAAAATGAAAATAATCGTTGGTGGTATTTTTCTATTGTCTTTAAGGGCTTTTTAAATAATCTGTAAAATATTAATACTAAATAGATTAAATATTCACTTTTGCTCTGGCTTAAATGTGGGTATTGCTGTGTCTTAAGCTGCACTCACAGGAGAGAAAAGTCAACGTAGCCTGTGAATCACCAGCACTTCCCTGATCTCCTGATCGATTTCAAGGTTTCTTTTTTTCATAAAGCCCTCATATGCAGTCTAGTGGCAGCATACTAAATCCACTGGAATTAAACTTGATCCACCATGTCCTTCCTCAATCTCACTAGAGGTGAGGTTTTGTGTTCTTTTTAAATTGAACAGTGGCAAAAGCAGTATCAAAATGAATTTATTATTGTCTGCCTCTGGAGGATCATCCTGCCTCAAGGCATTCAGTCAATATTTCAACTCAAGCTTGAAAGTAGTTCAACCAAGATCAAAGTGAAATAGCATAAAGAAATAACACACAGAGTAAAAAAAAAGTTATTTTGCCCCATCAATACAAAATTTAATTTTGGTTTAAAACTGTCAAATAAAACAACCAGCCCTCCCAGGGCTAAACACAAAGCTCTATGGATGTACTGAGCTGACATGTAAGCCCTGCTGGGCTGCAGCATGCAGTGATGAAAATAAATCAAATCTCCTCTCTTATCAGCAGGTCCATCTCCTCCTACTCAGCCACATGCTTGGTCTGCAACACCCAGATAAAGCTCTGCGGCCCTGGGAAGGCAGTGCGGCACCGCTGGCTATGTCCCTGACAATGAGGTGGGTGTTCGTTCAGCAGTGTTGAAAATGTCTTTAACTGAAGACTGAAAAACCCTCTCTTCTTTTCTCTTCCCACCAGGATGATTAGTATTCAGCTTCAGCTAAGTCACTGTCTGTCTGGTATCCATGGTGAAGTGATGGGAGTCAACCTCGCTGATGCTCTGTCTTTGTCATTGAGGAAAAAAACGGCTCTGCTTGATATGCAGATATGTGTATAAGAACATGCCTTTCATTTTCATGAGCATTTCACCACAACACAGATTAATTGGCCCTATATGTGAGACAACAGGCATAAAATTTTCATTTGAATAACACATAGAGAAAACAGCTTCTGAAAATAAAATGCAATGAAAGTGTTCGTATTTGTTTGCAGTCCACTTCAAGAATAAAGAATAAAGCTAGATATATTCTATACTTTTATTATTGTCAACAAATTTAATGAAAAGACCAAAACCAACAACAGTACTTTCCAAATCCCTATGTCTGCCCTGTTGTTCTAAGGCCCAACCACATTCATTCCTCACAACTAAAAAGGAAAAGGCTGGTATTTTGGAAAATATGCTTTTGAATTCTTGGCGAGAGTTAGATTGGAATATTGGTTGATACCACTCTCATGTCTTATACCTTTTCGTCGCACTGCATTTGGGCAGTCAGCTTTCTATGTGAAAGCTACAATTCAGTGTAATGTCCTACCTGATGATATGAAGAACTGTAGTTCAATCAATACATTCAAGGCCAAATTAAAAAATCTTCCAAAGACCAATTAGCTGTGTGACCATTGAGTCTAAACTCCATCTATGGATGGTCTTTTAATTTGACTTTATCTAATTGACATTGTGGGTGTACGTGATGTGCTGTGTGTAGTTTTCCATTTTGTATTTTGTTTGGTGTTTTTTTTGTTGTTGTTTTGTTTCTTTTTTTTTGTTTTGTACTATTTGTTGTTGTGCTGTTGTATGTTTTTTTTTTTTTATCAGGGACTACGGATGCAAACTAGCTTCAAGTTCACTCTGGTGCAGTGCATCTGTAATGTTTCAAACTGCACACTGTCCCAGTCAATAAATCAATCAATCAAATCAAATAATGTTAAATATGAAGCTTAGCTTAGCACAGCAAGAAGCAGGGGGAAACAGCTAACCTGCCCCTGTCCAACGGTAACAAAATCCACCTACCAGCACCTCTGAAACTCCCTAATTCTATATTACATCTCTGTATCTTGTTTATCTTTTTCATACAAAAATCAGTGTAACCTAACGGTGACAATCAAACCCACATAAAACAACAATAGTGTGTTAATTAGTGAACCAGCTGCTGGCTGTAGCTTCATATTTAGCATACAGACATGACAGTGGTATCAATTTATTCATCTATTCTCTGAAAGTAAGCTAAAAAACGTATTTACCAAGATGTTGGACCATTCCTTTCAAAAAATGTCAATAATACATACAGTTCTTTCATTAAAACAGGCAAAATAGTTTCTAAAAACAAATACTGCCGACTTTGGAGTAGTAATTTAGCTAATTTCAGCTGTAAATTTGGTTCTCTAGTGAGAATTTACAGCTGCATGATGCTGCACATGTGATTGATTGAAAATAAACGGTGCCATCCAAAGCATAAACGTGGCTAATTGATTTGGAATAGCTTTTTGACAACAATGGAGCTTTATGGCACAGAGGAATGTGTAAGGCTTTAGCTACACAGACAATGCTTCTCAATTCATTGTTGGATTAAAATTGTATTTGGATTTATTAACAATAAGAAAAATACAGAATATCACTACTTTCATTCTTTCATCATTTTCAGTTTATCAGGGAATTCAACTTACCTTCCTCTTAGACTTGAAGACATTGCAGCGGAAAATGTTGCTCTGTCCATCTCTTGCTATATAGCTGAAGATCTTTAAGTCTTGAGCATCATGTGAGACATAGAAGATCCTGTTGTGGCAAGACATTACATGGGATCAGGTTGAAGGTTTTTTGATTAGGTTTCTTATTGAGTTGGTTATGAGCTCCCTGGTTACTGTCTCCTTGTTTTTGATTCAATATAGTCAAGAGGGCCTACCTGTAGATGGGATCCTGCGTCACCAAGATTGTATTCTCATCCCACGTCCACCCTTTTCTCTGTCACAGTGTTAAAAAACACAAGAATTGACTGTAAGAATTGTGTTTTTACAAGACAACAGATACAGTTCAAGGTATGTGATTAAATAAAATGGTATTTTACAGGACTGACCTTCCTCTTTTTGCGTAAAATCACTTTGACAAAATCGGTGGATACAACGATGTTGACCTTCTTTTTCTTTATTTTCTTCAGTTTGAATTCATACTGTGGAAGAAGAACAATATTCAAATTAACATTCACAGTTGGCAGAAAAGTCAGTCAAAAGTGATGTGGCTGGTATTAAATATTAAATGGTCCCACTGACAAAAGGCTCTTTACACAAGATAAATGATACATTGGAAAAGAGAGAAGGGATCATGCCGACAGAAAGATACTATGTATGACTATCTTCTTCTCAGGGGAAATCTGAGATTGAGTAAACACTGAGACACTGTCAGTTTCTTTTTCTGAGAGCTGTTTAAGCTTTCAAAGGCCGACTTCCCACAGGGAGGTAGACATGTTTGGGATGCTTTCATCCCTCTTCATGATTAATGCTCGAGCCTGTACCCTCTGCCTCCACTGCAGGCTCAGACTCCAAATATCAGGGCCCGGAGATCTAAGAACAACCAGGATTTATGTGGAATAACACCCCTTGCTTTGAAAACAACATCAGATGATTAATTGATCACATGAAGTTCTATGAAATCACCCACCCCTTCTTCAGTGAATGAACCGCCACCGCTCTCTGCATGATGACAGTCTCGGATATTCTCTGTCATCTTTTCTTTTCGTTTGTGTAAAAATAACAACCCTACGCTGACTTTCATTTTCAGCTGGATTGGACCCGTCATCCCACTCTTTTCTTTTATTCTAAGATTTCAATCTTAGAATAAAAGAAATCTCACAGATTGATATTACAGACATGGCAAGTAATATTATGCTGATTTCAGCCCTAATGAATCTGGAGCACTTTGTCTATTAGCCTTTGACCTGTGCAGAAGAAAAGCCCCTCGCAGTGAAGGTTCACTGAGCTCTTATTTCTTGTCATGCACTCTTATCCAGATCATCCATCTTATTGTTGTGTGGGAGTTTTCCTCCCCATGCAGCCAGGGGTGAAGATGCTCAGGTGAAGGACACAACTCCCATAGTGTCTCATCTAGGCTAATGCTATCCATGTAGGCGTGTCATCCATCTCCACACACACATGTTGCTGTCAGAAGGTAATGAAGTGGAACACAGGAAGTGTTCACGCCACATTTTTATGCACATCCACCTGAAGCTAACTGCTCACAAGCCAACAAATACTCTACAGGTTAGGTCGACTCACCATTAGTCTTATCTCTAAAGCCACTCCAAGTACTCCAGGCTCTTTTAAGGGCACGTTAGCTTTTGAATATTCAGTGTGTGTGTATCTGCCCAGAAGCAGAGACTCCTAATTACTGTGCCATTACAGAGCTCACTAACAGCCACGCTTTTACTGGCTGGCTTTTATGTTATCAATTTTAATCTCGCCCACATTTAATTCATTCATTCATGCTGTGTATTGTATTTTCATTTACATACCTATTTGTTTCTTAACGTGTTTTCTTATTTTTATGTTTATCCAATTTTTTTTTTAAACCTTGCAGAAAAGCCCATTGCAATGTTTGCTTTTACATACATGATGTACATATTCAATTTAAAGTTTGTCTTTTTGAAAGATGAAAAATGCACAATACACACACTTTGCCAATAAGGACTTCAATCATTGTGTGGGTATATTTTTTTCTGTTGAGCTGCTGTACAGGGAAATATCCCTTTTTATAAGAAAATGCATTGTAAAAACAGAGAGAAAGGTTTTTAGACACAGATAATTGAGATTCTTGCACAATGTACCAATGAGGACATTCAAACAGGCAGCATCATTAAAAACTCGGCCACAACAGGGCAAATGGCCATTATATTGCACTGTACAAGGGATCAGGATTAAGTCCCTCTTGGGTGTCACTGTGGATGTAGTCGACCTCTGAGTGACACAATAACTTGGTTGTTAGATTAAATCTAACAGCTGACAAGCAGCTAAATCCTCTCCTCTCTGTGCTTCTGTAACACTGCAGTGATATGCAATGACATGGCAATGCAGTGTTGTCGGTGGCCTTGTCTGGCCTGAAAGGAGGAGGCTCGAGAGATGTTGGTTCTTCCTAACGGTATTGCATATAAACCTGCACACTGTATCTCTCGTCAGCCGTAACATCAGGGCTCCCCTATGAATCCTGCCGTGATTTAAAAGGCTCCTGACAGCTCACTGAATCTGCCGAGTGTGTGGTTTTATGCAGGCCGGTGATTTAAGTGTAAAGAGGATGCTGAGGAGATCTTTCTCAGCACTGTGCACAAGATGAGACACAGAGCACAGGAGACAGAAAAGATTAATGTGCATGCACTCCATCAACTGTTGGGTCATGACTGCTGAAGTCACATGGGTGAAGTTCATCTTGCATGGTTCAGGGAAGTTACATATTTACATGTCTTACTCTGATTCTCCTCATCGCAGCGACTATCTCCATCCGGCTGCCGGGGCGACCCACCTCCAAACTGCCAATGTACTGCAAAATGTAAGAGAAAGATTGAAAGAACTGCAATTTGAGGGACTGACTGCCATTGACTGATCAGTGAGCACTGTGCTGGCAGATTTTTTGTTTTAGTTGTACTGGCTTTGAAAGCCTCCACATCATTTTTTGGAAATATTCCCATCTATGAGATGAAAAATCACTTGGATTGTTGACTTTGCGGATACGCCAGAAACCAAATATTCAAACTTTCATTGACAATTTGAAAACTGTCAGAGAATTGATCTACGCTTATGGCAGGGTTGTCGAAAATTTTATTAGAGAAATAAATTATGTGAGTTGTCAGTTAAAGCAACAACTCACTATGCAAATAAGGACAGGAATGAATGAATCACAAAAAATTCAAAGTAATACAAAGCAAATTACAGACGAAGTATAACAAGGTTAATAAACACCAACAACAACATTGCAAAAAACATTACTTTTAATTAGTAGCAGTTACATGAATATAGCCCTCATATCAGGATCTGACACATTATGATCCTCATGCCTGAAATCCCTTCTGCCACCTACAAAGTATCTGTTGCAGAGAGGGTCCTTACCTTTGCCTCGAAGCAGACCCCATGCTGAAACACGTCCTCGTTGTGCATGGGGATCCTCAAATCATGCACGTCATCCACTAGATTATACTTGGTTACCCCTGGCATCGCTTAAATGATAGCTGACTTGTACCGTACACTTGTTTTACGACAGCGCTAGAGACCTGCAGATATGCGCATCTCCTCCGGGCGCTGCTGCCTCCGCACTCTCCTCACTCTCTGGAGGTCATCCGGGTTGAGCCGCGCCGGTCACCGCGGATTGATTGGTTGATGGATTCAGTTAACGTGCTGATCGGTGATCGATGTGTACACTCTCTGGTCTGGGGAGGCACGACGGAGTAGCACTACGCGCCGCCGCCGGGGTCCAGATGACGCACGGATGTCAACACATGATGGCTTTTTTTCCCCCTCGACGCACAGCGGCATCAATCTAGACACTAATTTATCAAAGTGAGTGATCAATATTCAGAGGCAGCGGGCGCTTATTAGCCATTAAACTGGCCGTAAGATCTAACAAATGAAGATAGACTCTCCTTGCACACTGTATTAGCAGCTACAGCTGGTGTTTGGTTGTATGACATCTAGTGGCATCTAAGGGAACAAACAAATCCCCAAATCACGGTTTCCCAGTGGATTCCAGGAGCCCCCAGGGGTCCTTGTAAGGATCTTGGTTTCCTCCAAGGATTAATGTAGCCTATAATCTCAGAGAAAGCATGCACATATACAGTAGAGGTAGAATATAAAAACAGAAAGAGGCAATAAAAATGTCTCTGACAAAACAATTAATTAAATGAACATCAATGGTATTGCAATTAACTGACACCATAACATGCTTTTAACAGGGTGAAGCTCCTCTACATTAAGGTCAGGAGGTGTTAGTGGATTTTTCTCACAGCGCTGACACACTGACAGCTTTGACCTTTACTCTGATGCTCAACTTCATTATAAGGGGGCAAGATGATCAAGAAGCAGACCTGGAACAATGCAACAATTTATTTCATGTCAAATATGAAAAGAGCCCTCAGGTAATTAGGAATAGAGATGAAGATAAGATATAACCTGCTGAATGTGCACAGATATGGGGGGGTGGATTAACTTTTTTTTTTTTTTTTTTTTACTGCTATGCAGCAGATATAAGTTTTGACAAATTTTGTGACTGGCTTTTATCAATAAATAATTAAATAAATAATTCAAGAAAGAAAGAAAATCCTTCCTCTATTGGAATTCTTTATTCTAGTGACAGATAAGACTGTCGTGTTTCATTTTCTAATTAATGTTTGTCCTGCAGATTTGATTTTAAGCCTGTGGTAACCGAGTTTTTGGCCACTTGGGGACAGCAGAAAGCAGCTGTGAACACAACACTGACATGTAACAACCTTTTGAGTTGATACAAATGAATACTTATTATTGTGTAGCCTATCACAGAATATTGTGGGAAAATATATCTCCAGTGAAAAAATGACAGAGAGAAGAAGTTAGCGATGGCTGCTTTATTAGGAGGCAGGTAAACATATGTCTTGAGCTGCTACTTCTATACGCTGAGCACCCAAATTCACTTTAGCATCACCTCAGGCAAACAAAGATAACAACATAGCACCTCAAAATAGTAAACAGCGCATTCTTTTCATCGCTAAGTGTTTTTACTTACTTTTCTTTTATACACCACACTTATTTACACATCCAGGAAGCAACATTAGCATTCAAGTCAAAAATTCACTCCTCTTTTCACTCTCCACCAAGTCCATATCTGGCTCTTGAGCAGCTAAATGCTCCATTATGTTCACTAGGGAGTTGCTAATTGTGTTGTCAGCGATCTGGTGCTGAGCCGGTAGTGTGCGGTGGGTTTATCAGAGCTTTTTAGCTGAAAATTGATGAGAGTGGTGACAGTGCACCAAAACACTAAAGCTACAGGCTGGAAAATCAAAACAATGAACCAAAAGAAACTAAATTGTTCATAGAGCTGAGGGTAACTGCAGGGTTGGGTGATAATTCTTGGTTGGTTCATCACTATGACAAACCCTTTCATATACTTGTAGTGATTTGATCCAATATTAATATGAAAATATTGATTATAGCAGCTTTAAAGGTGTAGTGTGAAGGATTTAGTGGCATCTAGTGGTCAGGTTGCAGATTGCAACCAACTGAATACCTCTCTCCTCCCCTACCAAGAGTGTAAGATAACCTATGGTGGTTGTGAAAAAAATGAAAGGCCCTCTCTAGAGCCAGTGTTTGGTTTGTCTGTGCCTGGGCTATAGAGGCCTGGTGGTGCAACATGGTGAGCTCCGTGGAGGATGACCCACTCCCTATGTAGATAAAATCTTCTCATTCTAACAAAATGAAAACACAACAATTCCTATTTTGATAGGATTATACACCAATTAAAACATACTTACGAATATTCATAATATAATAATTAATATAAATATTCAATTCATGCCAAGTCCGTTCTGCAAATTGCTACTAAATTCTACACACTGCACCTTTAAGTTCAACAAAGTCTGACCTTATTTCTCATTGATCAGTATTTTCTGAAATATCACACACCAGTGAAGTTGGCATGTACATTTCATTTTAGTCTTCTTGTTAAGGTACATGAAAATAATTAACTGTGCTTACTTTGGTAGCAAACCTGTCTACAGTATTCCACCAACAGCAAATTGGCAGAAAATCTGGAGTAAAACCTACAGCTTTGTTTTTCTCTCACTAGCCAGCAACGCATTTATAATATTTCCTGCTCCAGCTTGAATCACATTTTCTGTCCAGCAGGTGGCAACAAAGCTCTTTGCATTTCACAGGATACAGACCAAGCAGAAGAGACAAAGTGAAACATCCACTTTATATATTAAGCAAGTTCCTTTTATTCTCCATGTCCCTCTTTACTTCTGCGTCTGCATCGTGTCTTTTTTTGACCTGTGTCAAGAAGCACTCAGCATGATTGTTGTAGTCCCTGTCTCAGTAAGGCACAGAGAGACTCCATTAAGGTCCAAATGAACAGAGTGCTGTGTCACCTCTCAAAATCGCTCTTTATTTTTGGGATACAAGTGTCCAGCCACACTTTTCTAGGGACAAAGTATACCCTGAGATCACACTTCAACAGAAAAGAGATAATATGAGGTGCTTGTGGATGCCTTCTTTTGAAGATTGCCTCGTTTCAAGTAGTTTGATGTCTTGCTCAGTGCATCCAGTTCCTGCAGCATGAGTGACCATTTTCTGCACGTGCTATCTTGTCCAGCACATCGCAAAGGCTGCTTGTCACGTTTTTACACTTTATTGCATTCAGTTGTGATGTAGCACTTCTACAGACAAGAACTGAAGCTCATTGTGTCCAAATGAGTCTTCTTAAGACTACTAAATTAGATGAGTAGGAATGGAAGCATCTGCATCATTTTAACATTGGGTAAGTCACACATCTGGTGTTTAAGATGTGGTTGGGTGTTTAAGTGCGTAATATGGGTCAATTGTAGCTTCAGGGCACCTTCTTATCTGTCTCTCAGCTCCCCACTCGCCACGTGAGGAAAAAGCTGTGTGGCCTTAATGTGTGATGCAGTGTATTAGTAGATTTACAACACACACACACACACAAACACACACACACACACACACACACACACACACACACACACACACACACACACACTCTTTTTCTGTCCATGTTTCATTAGTCTTTTTAAATTAACAAATTGAAATTTTGTCTGTTTTACTTTATTCACTTACTGCACTTAATCACTTAATCACATTTGTTGCCTACTTTTATTTTCCAGAATAAGCATCTCTAATGTTTTAAAGAAAAAGAAGTAAAATATACAGCCGTGCTTTTTGCTCGAAGCTAAATGCTTACATCAGCATGCTAACATGCTCACAGTGACAATATTAGCATGATGATGTTTAGCAGTTTAGTTTAGAGTGTTAGCATGCTAACATTTGTTTTGCAAGTATTAAATCATAATCCAGAGTTCAGGACAAACTGAAATTTTGACCTGACGATTTGCTAGATGAAATGTTAGGGGGACATGAATGTGCATACCAGAGGGGACTGTAGACTGTCAGAATCAGTGCTGAACGCTGCAATGGTGTGAACAGCGATGCGATCACCTAGCTTAGTGAACAAACTACTATACATGGCCAGTGACTATGAATCTTTGAACTGAGCTGAACTACACAATTTGAATTGGCAAAGAGGTTATTTCCACCAATGTATGCCAAATTTCATGCAATACAGCCAATTTTTCATTCAAAACCACAAATGTGAACATCATGGTGGCACTGGAGAAAAAGTCAAGGGATCACCAGTCATAAATATTTATCCTCTGGTCACCATCAATGTCTCAGTCCTTTCCTATAACCTATTGACCAACAGACTGACATGGCAACAAATTGACGTCATGTGTACATGCACTCCAGAACAATGTTAGCATTTTCTGATCTGACATCCCATATCAACAGTTATTGGCATGGCAATATAATTAGTCTGTGCTTCCAAATAAATATGTTTTTTTATTATGTGATACTGCAAAGGCACAAAAATTTGGTTAAGATTAGGGAAACATGGTTTGGGTTAAAAATAAGTGTTTTTTTTTAAGGTTAAAAGACCTCTGTATTGAGGGCTTTGTCACTTGACCGCAAAAATATGGCATTTTTGGGCACTGAAAATAATAAAAAATAATAAAAAGCACATGCTTTAGACCGTCTCCTGAATCAATATTGCTCAGCTGATTGTCATAAACATACAGTATTTCTCTCTGCGCTGTATCACAAAACCTGGCATTAATCCTGTTTGTATTAGCTGACATGATGGCAAATAGGAATCATGTGTTGTGTTGATATTCATGAACTGGCACCTGACCGATTGACATGAGATCAGCTGTTGTTCATAGGTCAATAAACACACAGCCTGCTGTGTTTCACAGAGTGGCTGAGTACAAAGCTGACCTTACCCAAAACCCAATTACCTTGTCACTGTTGAGGCCACACAGTTATTACCACACACACTTCTCATTATTTCTCACTTAGTCATGTGGATATGGAAGATGTACGTCACACTGTTTCCTGTGGCTTCTTTTTTCCAGCAGGAAAGAGGCTTGAAGGGCTGCTACACGCATTACTTAACCTCATATTTCCCAGCTGAATCCACAAAAAGCAAAAATAAACAACATTTTCTTGGAATGAAGAAACTGCTGGTGGAGCCAGGGTTCCTATACACTGCTTATTCATCTTCCTAGACAGCTCTTTTTAATGTCTGAGATCTCTCTTCACATTGAACTCAGACCACAGACATTTCCTAAAGAGCATAATACTACCTGTACATGACGGGAGAGAAGTCAGCTTTTGTAAAGAAAGGGATCCGTGTCTGGGGAGTCTGGTGGCAGGGAGTGGGCAGGAGGTGATATATTTGCATTTGGAGATATTTTTCATCCTATACTGACAACTGTTACCTCCGTCTGCTGGTCATGACATCCTCAAGGCTGCTCTACACTTTGTTGGTAGTGAAAAACATAGTTTAAGTATTTAGAATGTATAAAAAAGGGTGCAAAGAATGTGACACTGTGCACAGAATAAAAAGTTAAATAATATAAATATATAAATAATAGTGAAAACAATAGTTTGGAAAATCCCATTATTCATGAGTTAGCTGAAAGGACTAATACCACTTTTATGTTTTTATGTTAAACATAAAGCTACGGCCAGGAGAGAGTTAGCTTAGCTTAGCATAAAGACTGAAATTAGGGGAATACAGCTAGCCTAGTTCTGTCCAAAGGTACAAAAAAGCTCACTAATTAACAGGTTGTTTAATCCTGGAAAACGTAAAAGCAAGAAATTGTAGTTTTCTGTGAGTGGGTGAGGGGACAAGACTCTTAAGATTATCAAACAAACGATAAAATGAGATGAGCATATTTCACCGAAATGTCAAACTCTTCCTTTACATGTTGGCCTCAGTTTGGCATTGTTTGCACATGTTCTACTTTGTGACTGTCCTCAACTCTTAATGACTTTGAGTTCCCACTTAAATAATCTACTTAAGTGGGGAACTTAGTGAACTTTGATCCTATTAGCTGTACTCAAATAGTGTCAACATGATATTATATGACTTGAGCAGCTAAGCTTTTAAGGGTGCATAATTTTCATATTATTGTCTCAGGTCAAAATCCATCAGGAGAATGCATCCAACTAACATGGAGTAAGTAAAACATTAATTAACAAAACAGACAAACACATGGTGGGAAGTATTCTTTTGCATCAAACCGTCATGTTACTGTAAGATTTACACAGCTATGACTATATATTTTTGAAGTTAATTCCACCCTGTCTGTCAGAATAACTGTGGGAAAGGGGTTCAGTTCAAAACTTTCTTGCTTATGTTTCTTGAAATGTGTTGTAAGCAAAGGAGGAGGAAGATAATTGACTTACTATGAGTTCATATGTGGGAATTCCAGCTGAATATTCTCTCGTTTTATAAATAAAATGGAAAGGCAGATCAGCAGTAGGGTCACAGATGAAGTCTCTTTTGGGACAGGCTCTTAGACACTTGAATGTCTACATACTAAAAACCCATACTGGGTGTATTAGAGGGAAACACCCTGTACAGGCCTAAACATACACCACACATCACACCTTTGGGCAATTTAGAATCTCCTCCTCATCTGAGTTGCATGTCTTCAGACTAAAGGAAACCATAATCCATCAACACATGGACACCGTATAAACTCTGCAGAGAAAACTCAAAATGTCTTATCAATCTCTACATATTTTTTTTTACTTGAAATTGACACTAACAGTAAACATATGTTGCTTTACTTCACTGAGGTGAGTCATCATTATTTACTGTATATGACTTGACTCCCCGCTGTCTTCATATGGCATCATGAACTGAGGAACTGCACTGCAATAATGTAGACCAGATGTTGAAATAAAAGGACCAGTGAGGTATATCCTCATATCTCACCTCACACAAATCTTAATATCACCTATAATCAGACTGTTAAGTGTTTATTGTTCCCGATGAGAGGCTATTTTCAACCAGTGGACAAGGATTTTATTTGTGGTAGCAGCGTATTTTTTCATTTTGTAAAACCAAATGAAATGAAAATGAGGTTAAGCTCTTGTAGTGTAATTGAGTATTATGGGACTGCTCAGCTGTGCTGGGTTTGTTCCCTTGGTAACCTGGTATCCATGACTGCAGCTCTTTGTTTTTACAACGCTCTCCTGAGTTCAAGCACCGTTGGCGACGCTATTAATCACCACTCACACTGCAAATATGTTTTAAAATGAGTATGCTGACTCATTTCTACCAGTGGAGTTGGTGCCCAGATGAGACAGATCTATGGTTTTACAGAGCACCACCTCTTTTGTTCCAAATTATGTTTAAACCTTCTTGACATTTAAAGCTATTCACTTAAACTGATCCATGTGTTAGAAGCACTCCACTATGTTCGGCCTCTCCCTCCTGTCAGCTCATCCATGTGTCGGACACAAAGAGAAAGCAATGTAGAAGACAATGTGGGATAAACTCAATTTATTTGTTTTTGCTAATCACGTAAACACATTATGTTTTTTTTTTTGGCAAGCCAGCATGTGATAACTATTTCAAATCTGCAAATGAAGAACTTGTGATTATAGCTAAATCTGATGACATTACAGTAAACTGAAGATCCAGTCTGGAACAGATATTCGTTTGGCTCCAAAAAATGTCGATTGTTTAATTTATCTTCATGCTGTCAAAAATGTTTCTGGTGTAGGTGATGAGATTGTATTTTAGAGCCGTCATTTTTTGTGCCAGGGTTAAAAGAATTATTAAGATCATTCTTTGTTTTATGAGTTGGATGGAGGCCTCATCTAAAGTTAAAAAGCAACTGTTTCATGGTTTCATTAAGGCCTTTTTTCACAGTAGTTATGGGGTGGAAAGATTTAGATTTCCTGTATTATGAAGAAAAGCATACACGTATATTTCTGTGCTGATAAACTGACGTCAATATTAAAGAAACTGTCTAAATAAATCTTCCTCCTTTGGACCTGGCTTGTCAGTAGAGTTCCTCATTATTTCCTTGTTGTTACTTTAAGTGGTTACCAGAAGTCTCCTGTTACTTGTCAGTGTGGGTTTTTTTTCTCCTCCCTTTTTGCTCTTTTGCCAGTAGAAAGTCCAGCAGTTAAAAATAGTGAAGATCAACTCCTTACAGAAAAAGTCCAAGATTTTATCTTTAACCTTTACATACTGATTTTTTTGTCTTAGGTAATTTTTCTGGTTTATTTTAAGAGAAATTTGTTTGTGAAGTGGAGAACGGGAGTGGACGCATGAAGTTACAGCACAAAGACATGAAATCAGTTTGGTCACACAGACCTCCCACTCTGCATACATTCACTACATCGATCTGGCTCAACTACATGCTGTAGCTATAACAAATAACATCTCCTGAAAATGTCCCTTATCACACTGTTATCAGACTGTTTTGCCACATACTGTTACTAAGCTTATATTTGATAACTTAAATGGTTTTGTGGATATTTTTTGGACAGAGTCCAAGCTGTTAGAATAATGTGAAATCTGAACTTCTTTATTTCTTGTAAAATTTGCAACAAAACCCCTAAATATCACTTGACTCTTGTATTCACTATGTTCTGAATTACTGAAAACAATAACCGAGACTTACTTTAGTATTCATTATTTTTTGAGTAACACTGTAGTAGTTTTCCAATATAAACAACATATGGATATCAAATCAATTACTTTGAGTCAATGTCACCCTTTAACTTAAAGATAAAAAAACAATTCTTTGAGAAATTAAGACCATGAAAATTAATTAAAAAACTGAAAATCATTTCTGTATTTCTGCTGAGTCTCGTCACGTAGTCCTAATTAGGCCTATATATATATATTTTTTTTAATCCTGTGGTGGTTGCTTCTTTTGTTCACCCAGCTGTATGCAGTTACACACACATCACACAAAAATCCATAGCTTGGCATCACAACAGACTCATTTCCTTCCTTGTTAGAGTACAGGGACCTTAGAGCCAAGCTTTTAGTGTAATGGAGAAATCGTTCCTTTAATTTTCGACAGTTTTTCAATTGATCTTATTCTTTATGTTGATCCAAATGGTGAAGCCATTAACCTCTAAGTAACAAAAAATATTAATCTCAGTTTTGTCAGTCCATGTGATTATTTGTGTATTTATTTATCTCATTTGAAAACTTTCCTGACTTTGTCCTCATGACAACACAATATCAAGTTACACAAAAACAAAAACAACACAGGCAGCAGCACCTGATCAGGTCTGTACATGCCTCTTTCATTTTTCACATCTAAAATTAAATATGAATCATGGACATCTAACAAAATGGAATGCTGCACCCAAAGTGAATTTCATGTTTGTACATCACAATTAGTAACACTGTTGTGTAGCTAGGTAACATCAGCTGGAACAGAAAAAAACAAGTGACAATTAGAAGTCAATTCCATCTGTTCTCTGAGATAAACACGTTAGAACCAAAAAAACAAGTCGGTGTTTCTTCACTTAATCTCATTTACTGTACATCCAGGTCTAGAACATCACTTCAGCGTGTGAGAGGCACGGGGAAGAGAAGTAGCCTCTGTCAATTTTCCACCGGTGTTAATGACTTCGCCCTCGCCTCTTCAACGGCTGAGTGTTTGAACAGGAGTCTGCTGTTCCAGTGCGAGAGTGTAGGAGGTGAGTGGTGAGGAGAGCAGTAAAGAGGCAGTGATGATGGACAGCAAAGAGACTGGAGGGAAGGTAGAGGTTGAATTAGGCCTACAGAGGGGAGGGAAGGCTGCTATGACTCATGGACTGTGAGTGGTTGTTTGGGTGGTAAACAAACCTGTAGTAGTAGATCTTTTTTTTGCATTTGTTAGCTTAGCTTAGCATAAAGACTGGAAGCAGGGGGAAACTGCTAGCCTGACTCCATCCAAAAGTAACAGAATACCAGCTCTTTTAAGCTCATCATTTGGCCAGGCTAGCTCTTTCCCCTTGCTTCCAGTCTTTATGCTAAGCTAACTGTATCCAGACTGCTTCATTTTTAACAGACAAACTCTGCAAAAAAAGCAAATAAATATATTTCTCCTATTTCTTTAAGGATTTCACATCCAAGTTGGTTTAGAAAATTAAAAATGTATTTATATTGTTTATTTTTTTTTATAATTTGGTGGCTAGGTAAGCTCCTGAGCTACACTAATGTCCTATTGAAACATGTGTTAGTGTTAATATTGTAGTTGTAGTGTGTCTTATATTGTCTGTTGTGACCTGTCGGACTTTGATTTTTAAGCATGCCTAGGTGACCAAACTCGTTTAATTCAAGAATTAGTCTATATATTTACATTCAAGACCTACTGTACTCCTGTAGACGTGAACACTGAACAAAATGACCTCACCCTTGATCTTTCTCCAAGGGTCAAAAATAGAGTTCTTCTATTTATAATATTCTATTTATTCTTCTGTTACAAGAGCACACACATTCACACACTTGCTTCAAATCTTCCACTGACTGTTACTCCAGAGGAAAGGAGTCATCTTGTCACCTACTTGTCAGCTGGAACCACTGAGGCCACAGATTGTTTGGAAACTATAACAGTGCATATGAGCAAGTTCTTCTTCTTTTGCCTCCTACATTTTTGATGACTTCACTAACCACTTCCATTTCCACTACAACAGCTGTTTCCATGGAATAAAACAATAATCTTTTTGTCTCTGTAAATTAGTCATCTTTTATTCAATGCTTTCACTTTGTACATGTAGTTCTTCAGATAAAAACATAGAAAATACAAATTCTTTACCAACTGGTCGTACAGCAAACATTCACTTAATAAAAATTACTTTAAATAAATAGAAAATAAATAAACATTTATGCTAGGGAGATAATCTCTCCCAGTGGTAGTTTTGTTGTGTGAAAGTAACTCTTTTCTGTCTGTATATTTTATTATTCATGCCACTTGTGGCTGCCCTTCACGCAGCTCTTTGTATGTACAGTACAGGTGTCTCTTTCAGAGGCAGACTGTAGCTCAGTCTGTGTCAATCTCTTCTCACAGCTTCATGTGTCCTTCAGCTTTCAGCTCGGACCCCGACCTGTGGAACCTCTGCTTTCTGAAATAACTCCACAACCCTGCCCGAAACGTCTTCACTTGAGGTATTTATTCCACCTGGACCCTTTCCAGTCTCCGCTGTGCGTCATTAAGCTTATGTCCCTTTGAGGAGTGATCACATTTCATTTAAAAAAAAAAAAAAAGTCTTTTAGCCTGTCTTGGCCTTTCTGTTAAGCTCCAAGTATGTGGAGGACTTGAGGAAGCGAGGGTAGCAGTCCTTCTCCATCAGGTTGTAGATTTTGGCTTGGGCCAAGTTGAAACAGGACTGGCTGGGCTGTTCCAGGTTCTCCTTGGTGATCGCTTTGGTCACATGGTCAATATTTACCTGAAGGGGAACAGAGGAGGTAAAGATGAATATCAAGCTTATACAGAATATCATATTCATTCATCAACACATAACTAATATCTCCACTATTTGGTTATTTGACAATCACCTCTCGTGGCGCATCGCAGCCAATGAACTCGTCATAGATTTTCTTGGCCTTGGCGGCCAGTTTTGAAGGTTTACTTGTCCTATAGTCCTCACATGCTAAGTAGAAGGCAATGTTTTCCTCACTGAACTCCGAGACGAGGAAGGCTCTGAATAAACACAGTCCATCTGGGAAAAGAAAAGAGGAGAGAGTGGCGGTTAACATCTGTTACTCTTCAGCATCTGGAAAGAGCGAAACATTGGCATCAGGTGTGATCTGGAATCTACTTACTTTGGCTGGACAGCAGTTTCTCAAATGACTCCTTCCATTTCAGAGGCTCATCTACATTAAACCTGCAACAGAAAAATATAATTACTAAAAATTCTAAAAATCACATTAATACACCGTAAACTCTGAGCCAGTATGCTTCAAAAGAAATGTATGTCTTACCTTAGTTTTTCACTTTTCTTTGACTGCCCATTGATGCTGTGATCTGACTTCTGCAGCAAACTTCCAAACAAAGCTTTGAGCTCCTTTGCCCTGCAATAATAATAAAAAAAGAAAATGTTACAAAAACAATCTGGTTACACATAAGAACTGAGAGAAATTAAATCTACATTTTTTATTCTAAAAGTGTACAGCATTAATGTCAGCTCACCTCTCCAGGCAGGTGATAGGCAGTGATTCGAGTGCTCTGCACATGATGAGATATTATCCTGCTTGCTGGTGGATATTTCCAAAGGTTTTGACAGTTGCTTGTAAGGTATGTAGTGTCTTACAGAGCTTCTTGTTACAAGTGAGTTAGCTCTGAGTTTGTCTGTCGCTTGTGTGGGAGAGTGACTTTTTATAGGGTAGTGCACTCTGTGACATCACGCCTCTCAGCCAATGAAACGAGACGTGTGGGAGGATGTGGAGACTCCTGATTTTCCTCCAGACTACTTCCTCAGTACTGAAGAAAATGTGTGATACTTACTGCGACTGAATTACATCACAGCTCTTAAATATGTCGGTACTCACTGTGTGTGTGATCTTGTATTTCAGTACTTGTGACATTCTCACAAGGACTGAAAATCCCCTAAACTGAGGACAATTTGTCAGTTCTTATTCACTGAAATTAAATTTAGTGTCATTACTTAGACTGACTTAGATTTCCAGAATTACCCCATTTGTGACTTAGCTGATCTTGATAGTAATCAGACCCTTTATTTAAGTAAAAGTAGTATAACACATTGTAAAAATACTCTGTTACTCTTAAATACTATGCAACATGAAAGTAGTAAAGTATTAAAGTATAGTAGTGTTACAGTATTATCTACTGTATAATATTATCTTAGCACAAGTATTAACAGCAAAATACAGTTAATGTATCAAAAGTAAAAGTACTTGTTTTTAGGAACAGCCCCTTTCAGGGTGACATATTAATACATATGATTGCATTATTATTGTTATTGATGTATTAACAAATAACAAGTCATTTATTCCATGCATAGTATTTCAAAAGCTGAATGTTTTTTGTCTGAATATCTTAAAATATATAATATAATACATAATGTTTCTCTCTGAAATGTAGTGGAGTAGCAGTATAAAGTAGCAGAAAATTAAATACTAAAGTGCTAGTATAAGTACCTGAAAATTGTACTACTACACAACCGTAGAAAACATTCAAACATTATCAGTCAGCTTCTTACTATTAGAGCTAGAACAGTTTTGTTAAAACACATTATAGATTTCAGTCTGTTGTTTTCTCAGTTCTCTTCTCTCTTGTTGGAAGTGAGTGAAAAAATGTTTCATATCTCTGTGCACTAATGAGCATTTTATAATATTTAAATTAAAGTTTGTTGTGGGTACGTTACATTATGGTGTCAATGACATCTAATTAAACTGCACCCACATATTCCTGATCGAACTCTTGAACTCTTGAACTCTTGAAAAATAATTAAACAAGCAGTTTATTTTCTGAATTTGTTGCTTATTTATTTATGAATATTATCTGTTATACAGAAAAGATTTTATTACAAGCATATGTTATCTTGCATTACAAAACATTATATAAAAACAGAGAGTAGAAAATTACAGCGCTGCATTATAAAGATGAAAATATTACAAAACAAACACTCAATTAAGAATGAAAAAAAGCCATAGTAAAGCACAGCAGGAGACTTTTAAACAGCAATACAAAATACAAAAGAGCATTAAGAGCATAAAATATTTATGCTGTGCTTTACTATGGCTTTTTCATATTGAATTCTATATGATGGAACCTCATGCAAAGTCATGCATGCAGACCAGTGTTTAATGTCAAGACAGGCATCAAATTACCTGGACCATGAGGGAAAAGAAATGGGATTCAGTGTGAGAGTTGCTAGATGACCTTGACTTTGTGGATGATTTAGCTCTCCCTTCACACACAGATACAAATGAAGACAGACAGACTCTCACCAGCTGCGATAAAAACATAGTCTTACGCCCAAAACCAACAACCCCTATCCTCCTCAGGAGGTAGAAGCATTTACATACATAGGCAGTGTTGTTGGACAGATGCTGACACAAAAAGAGGGATCAGTAAGGCTAGGGTGGTGTTTAACACATCTCAATCAATACCAAAATATGCATCTTTAACTCCAATGTGAAGCAGGTGATGCTGTATGGATCAGAAACATGAAAAACAACAACACACACAACAAACAGGCAGTAAAGGTTCATTAACACCTGCCTCAGGAGAATACTAAACATCTGGTGGAGAGACAAATTAAGCAATGTCGACCTGTGGAAAAAAGCAAATTTGACTTTCAAATTCGAAGGAGAAACTGGAGTTAGAAACAACCTCAGTAAACCTGCCACAAAAATCACCTGACAAGCCCTGTATTTGAACCCCCAAGGAACAACTGGAAAAGAGGTGTCCAGGGAGAAATGACTGAGAGTGCACTCAGCTGAGTGAAGTGTTGGAGCAAATGGCTTAAGTAAGTGAGTAGGTAATAAAATATTTATTAGATGTCCCCAGCTCACAGCTCACCCAACATAATTTAACAGTTTTATAGCCAAACAATAATCCTATGAGTCCAAAAGTTGTTTCATTTGTTTATTTAGTTCCTCATTTATTTTATTATTAGAATATATTTTCAGTGTTTTCCTCAATGGAGGAATAACATTTGCTAGAGTCAATGAAGATCTGCAGAGTCACAGTGATGTGTGTGTTCATATTGTGTGCGTCATACGGAAGAGCTATACATTCACTGTCTGATAATTTCTTGAGAAGAGGAAATAATTGTGCCTATAAATATCCTCAAAGTCGAGAAAACTATTGTTTGTTGAATCCAAAAAATCTATATTTAGAATGTCCAGACAGCCAGCTAACACTACAATCTGCTAATGAGTTACTTCCCATTGAGTTTACAGGAATATGGACAGGAAGGGAGAACTAAAAGTGCCGGATGAAAAGGAAAAGAGCTCATTGGAAGTGTCTGAGCCAGCTTCCTCTGCTGGCAGCCCTGAACAATACTTGCCCTCTAACTGGCTGTTTTGTCTAATACGCGGTTCTGGATGTCAACATCATTTCATTTCAGCCTAAAAAATAATGAGCTGCTCTCCTGCTTCTGCTAGTGAAACACTGTCTTATAGGCCCAACAGGAAGAAAGGAACTTCCAACAAGAATATGCCCAAAAATGGGGCATCCAACAGTATGACGTGGACTCTGTGAAGATGCAGGATCACTGATTTATCCAAGGAGTGGCATTTATTTGGATTCAAGCGAAAAAGTGAAAATCAATTCAAACTTTTACATTTCTCCTTGATATATAATGTGTGTTGACGCCTGTGGCTCAGAAGGTAGAGCAGGTCATCCACTTCGATTCCTGGCTCCTCCAGTCCACATGTTTAAGTGTCCTTGGGTAAGATACTGAACCCCAAATTGCTCCTGATGGCTGCACCAGTGGTGTGTAAGTGTGTGTGTGAATGTGCATTAGATTAGATCCTGATGAGCAGGTTGGCACTTTGCATGGCAGCATCTGCCATCAGTGTATGAATGTGAGAACAAGATTGTAGAAGCGAAACAGAATATGATGGATACAATGAGAGATAAGACTGAAGTTACAGTATTTTACAGTTTATTTTGCTCAGTAATAACAACAGAACTCTTAACACAAAAAGTCCTAATTTTGGCCTAAAATTTCACATAGCACACAAAATAAAGACGTGTATCAAATGAGGTACTGTACATCACTCTGATCAACACAACATTGTATTACAACATGAAGTTCCCCACTGAATTTTGATCATTGCTGCGTTTTAAATTAAAATGGTCATTACCGTTCAAGTCTAATCAATATGTAGTTATTTACTAACATATATACAAATAGAAATGAGAAAAAATATGCAATTCATGCAGAAGCCAGTATTTGACATGATGTAGAGGACTCACTTTATTCATTGAATATGCTGGACTGTGATGAGAATTGTTGATATTGTTGTAACACAATAGCTGAAGCTGTATGAAGTTATGAAATTTATTGGGTGGATTTCTCAGCACCCAAAAAGATAAAGAGCTTTTTCCATTGGTTGAAGTATTGCAAAGTTTCTTTCAGAATGATGCAGTCCTGCACTGTTGTGTTGAAAAAATATATTCCTGACAATGGCTTTTACTTCCAGAAATTATATTTCACCCAGTAGAAAACTGGAGAATCAGTTTAAACTTTGGAGAGTAAGTTTATTTTATTTTGAAGGACAAAAGCTACAGCTTAACAACATTTTTATTTCCTGTTATTTTCTGTCATTTCTCTTTCTGTGTGTTTTGTCTTTCTGGTAAAAATAGATTTGAAAAATCTATTTTTGTCAAAATTTGATTTAATAAACTACTAGTTAAAGGGATCTGACTAAGCACATGGCCTCTATGTTTTTGTACTTGCCAAAATGAGTCGATCTGCCCCAGTGAACTAAAGATAACCTTTGATCACCCTTTGTCAGATGCACAACATCATGAGTCTCAACACCACAAGTAGGGTGAAGTTTAAGAACAGAGCAAACAGTCTATTTTGACTCTTGGGTCTATGTTTTTCAGGACATTGTGGCTCAAACATGTTCTAGTCCTGAGATACTTAAGATAATTAAGGGCATAGGTTTGATTTTAACTTTGGTACAGACATTTCCTGTTGGGCCACCAATGTATACAGTTGTTTATGTGTAATTTCTCTCTCTCTTACACACGGACACACACACACACACACACACACACACACACACACACACACACACACACACACACACACACACACACACACACACACACACAATGAGCTTGACTCAAAACCTTTACTTTAACAATATGTATTTTGCTATGTGACTTGCCTAAAACAAAACTTATATCATGACATTTCAATGTCTATGTTAATTGTTGTTATTCTCGTTCAGACATGCTTTCTATTTATGGGTCCAGTGTTTGATCATTATTTGGACAACACTGATATTTAACATTTCACCTCAGTATTTTTATACATGTATTTTTCACAATGAGATATGAGGAAATTTCCATTCAATTTACCGTACTGCTGAATGAAAAATAACTATCTCATTGTCTTCGTTTGTAATAGCTGCTTTAATGTTCACATCTCATTTAGCTGCAAATATTAATGGCTGACATATTTTCTTGTAAAACCACCTGTGACGCCTGAAGATTACAGACTCTATTAACACTATTCGTTACATCTTTTGTATAAAGACGCAATTTCTGCCTGTGTATGATTTTTCTTCAGTGATATAAGTAATGATATAATTGATGTTATATCACAAGAAATGCTGTTATCTAAGAGAAGAATAGGATCCTGTTATTATCTTTGTGCCAATACTCCCACCCTATTGTGTCCAATGACACAGATAAACTGACTAACAACTTTTTACTCTGTGTATTTCGTATGTGTGTTAGATTGCTTGCAATCTAGGTTAGTCAATTGCAACTACACACACACACACACACACACACACACACAGTCAGATATTAAAAGAGAATATTCTTACAGGAGACAGCACACAGAAGGCATAACAACCCACGATGAGATAATACTGTTCACATTATTAACATTTAGGTCATAAACTGTTGTCCAAAACTGGGTCAATTAAATAACACGAAGCTGGCATTAATTTTCTGGCCCTGACTAGCTTAATATGTAGCATCACATCACCATTCATCTTTTATATTCACCAATGTTGGCCTAGAAATGTTGATTACTTTATGAAAAAAGAAATTATTAATACACGTTATGTTTTAGAGCTTGTTTTAGAGCTTCATGACAAAGCTCCAAGGACCTTCTGATTGCAGCAAACAGAATAATGTAGGATAATTTAGTCAGGTCAAGATGAAGCAAATAATTTCTCAGCAGGACATACTGTAGTTTAGAGGCAGAAAACAGAATAGGCCACAATGCTTGCTTGTTGATGTTTTCAAATGGTATTCTAAATTTATTACATTTTTCATTTCAGATTCTGAGATAAATATATTTTTTATTATGCAAAATCAATCATAACTTTGGACCCTTTGTGTCAAATTCACAGTGTATTATCATCCAAATTACCTTCAGTGTCTTTCAGCTCATTGTTTTGGATTGTTTAGTCTGCAACTTCAGCTCTCATTAGTGTTGTTTTGTCACTGATTTCGGCAAAAATGTCCTTAAAAACCAACCAACATAGTTAAAAGCTAGATGGTGAACATAGTGGAGCATTTAGTAGCTCAGGAGCTGGATATTTCCCTCAGGAGTTGGTGGAGACCAAAACAGAGCTAAAAGGAGAGTGAATATTGGACTTAAGTTCATCAGGTGGACACAATCTTGTTAGAGGTCAATTATACTGTAGAAGGTCCAGTTTCTGAACTGTAGGAGACTTTCTGACCATATATGCTACACAAGTGGAGAATTTAACACTTTTGCTTTTGCAAAGATGCAGAACAGATCTCTTCTACTGTCCTGTTTGAGGCCTCAGTACAGAGAGAATAACATTTAACATTTTCCTCTTTAGTGAACTAAAGGGAAAACACCAGCTGGGATGTTTTGGAGATTCCACCACAAATTTAGCTTCATCATTAAGGAGTTTAAATACTTATCTGCTAGACCCAGCCTAAGTACATCAAATCTGTCTTGATTCATTCAGTTTAAGAACTTGGTTCATATTTACAAAAGAGGTTGCAAAACCATATAAATCAAAATGTTTACTGTGTTGACTTCCTTTCCTTGGCAGCCCTATGTTGATTAATCCTTGTTAATTCTACAATTAGGTATGTACTGTAGTAATTCTCATCTAGACACTAGGGACTGACACTGCTTCCTGTCCTGCTCTGGCGGTGATGAATTTAATCAAAAGTCAAGCCTTGTTTCTGGAAGGGTGTTTCATCATCGGGAAGTACACAGCGGCATGGAATTCCCAGACAGCCAGCCCATTTCCCAGCTGATGTGACCCTAGCCCCTATCAGGAACATGGCCAAAAACAATGCTATTTCCTCCACTGTCCCACCACTTCCTCCCACCCTCTCTGCCTCCACTGAGGCTCACATGTCTAGATTTTATGTTTAGCATGGAGGCAATATGATTCACAGTCAAAACAGAAAACAGCAAAAATATTGGCTAGTTATTTATTGGATCACCTCTAGCTTTGGACAGCATCTTTTTGCACAGTGCAGGCTGCAGATACATTTTGAGTGGCACCATCTGGCAGTGGACAAAGAATCCACAATCTGCATATTCAGTCAGCTATCTATCTGGCAGAGCAGGTGGAGGCTTGCCTAATGCATCCCAACTAGGAAGCCCAGCCAATGTCAATCCATGGTCCATATGATACTATCAATGTATTATCAAATGTCAACTGGCCATCGAACATCTGGAGACACGGCAGCAAGGATGACAAATCAATGTTAACTAGCTTCAGCTGCAGTGGAATATCAATGAAAGAGGAGATCCAATGTACACCCTTCTGTCTCAGTAACTTTCTGTACCTGCCAGCTGCTAATGCTGAATGTATTTTCAATTGTGACACTCTGGCTTTTATAAATGAATGCACAAATTGTTTTTCACCAATCTGGTATCAAGCTGTAAAACTTAGCTCTTCTAATCTGGGTGGAAAAAATCATAGTATAGACTAAAAATCAACTAGCCTAGCCCTGCATCTTCATCTATGCTGACACGCAGTGCCTCTCAGCACACCCCAAACACGTTCGGTTAGACACTTCTCGTTCTTCTTGGAATAATAGGAACCAGAAAACAGTGGTTTAATTTTTCCAAAGAATACTCTGCAGGAGGGTAATAAATTTGCACTCGCTAGCACCGAAACAAATATGCCTGCAGTAAGGCTAGCAATGCACCAGCAGGACGTTAGTAGACACACAACTAATTGGGTACATTGCCAGAAATCCAGCAGCAGGCAAGAGATAGCTGTTTTATAGGAAATGATCAGCGATGCTGTATACCACTAATGTGCCTACTCTCATTCTGAAATATGGCTGCTGACAATAGGGTGAGTGGGAACAGAGGGTTAATGAGGTGCCAGTAAACAAGGCAGAAATGTCACATCAGTGTGATGAGGGCACCAAAGTCTTTTCCATATTTATTATATCATTTATTATCACACAAACCAACAGGTTTGGCAACATGTCAACGTGTTCTTTTGAGAGAACATAGGACAGTAACAAATAAGAAAAATAAGCATGAAAAAACTGAGGAAATAATAATTAAATAGTAATGTCATTGTATTTATTATTAAGTAGTAAATCTAAAGTAATGGCATTGGTGAAAAAGTAAGCCTATTGCTAAGGAACATAACATAAATAATGCATTAAGATGCATTACTTCAACAGAAGATAGGTGAAATACATGTGAAATATATCAGATTATGAAAAAAACAGACCTCAATAACAACATCATCGTGTCAGTTTAAACCAACCACATACTGTACCTTTTTTCTCTTTCCATTACAACAAAGTAAGTAAATGTCCATCTGCTATTAAACACTGGGGCATTTTGGGGGAAAGGTGAAGCATATTCTGGGACAGGCTTGTTGAAGGTATCTAGGCAAGCACATGTGTTTAGAGCTCTGCCTGCTGGGCAACACTCGAGGAGGGAAGTCTTGGATGAACTCTTCTCAGAAATGAGTCATGCCTGTTGGTCATTAGAACAAGAGTCAAGAGTCTACAGCCAAGCTGCAGCGCTGTGAGACTACACTGAGGCACAGCAGAGCTCTGTGCCAAATGCTCACGTCAGCATGCTAACATGCTCATAATGACAATGCTAACACGCTTATCTAAGCGGCAAACGCGCAAACATAAAGTAATTCTCATCACATTATATAATCATAGGAATCAGGATTATCTCTATGGTTTCCTCTCTAAGACAGTATTCTAAGAAGTTCCATCTTTCCTGAAATACATCTCTTGCACTCTGTATTTTTTTTTCCAATGCCTTAAATGATGCCATCTCTTTAATTCATTTATTGACAGTTTATTTCTACTTTTCCAATTAAGAACTGTGAGCCTCTTGGCTTGCAAAGCACACATATTAATAAGGATGCGATGGCTTCATTTTATATTCAGTTCCTTAGGATTTAGATGCCCCAGGCACTTTATTAGGAACACATGTGCAATTTAAATCTGTCAGAAAGGTGATTCCAATATATGTTTATTCTTGAGGTTGTAGCGGGAGGTTGTGGTGTACTGGAGTGCATTATATTGAAAAGTGTTCCTGATATTTTGCCCCATGTATGTTAATGGGATGGATAAAATTTTAGGAATTTATTTTCTATTTATAGAATTTATGGCAGAGCTGTTGTATTGAACTGCAGTAGATTGCACATATGTTCCTAATAAAGTGCTCAGTGAGTGTAAATTGACAATAAGTATTCTACGTACTAAAGAAGGTGTATCTGCATACACCTTTAAACAGTACATTTAACCTACATTCCTACAGCCAATGAAAACGTGTTTTTTTTTTTAACTCTGCATTTAGTGCAGGTGTCCAGGAGTAATTTGTGATGATCTCTGTATTTCCTCACATATTTTTGTCCAATCATCTAGTGGTAAATCCTCATTAATATCTTTGTTCCATGATTGTAGGACCGTCTCAAATGACAAATTAAAGCTTTTATGGTGTTAGAAAATAAGTCATATAACCAATGTTCCTGAGGGGAACATGAATGTTGGTACTAAATGTAATGGCAATCCATCCAATTGTTTTCAAAACTACAAATGTGAATCTCATGGTGGTGCTAGTGGAAAAGTCAGGGAGTAGGATCCATCCTCTGGGAGCCATGAATGTCTGTACAGATTTTCATGCAATCCATGTAATAGTTGTTCATTTATTTCAGTCTGGACCAAAGTCCAACAGTGGACCAAAGATCTTTTTGTAGTGTGGGTTTCATCCTTCTTGTGCTCATATTATTTCTATGTCATATATTTCAGCATATCAGGTTATAACTCCAAAACAGTCAATGTTCTGCAGGAGTCAAAGAATACAGAAAAAAAACTGTGGATAAACATTGAATCTGCATTACTCATGTACACTCTCTGGTGTACTAGTATTAATATTGAAATAAGTTACATGCTTTGGCCTATTTTAAATTCTGTGTAATCGCAGGGCATACGCTGATAATCCTGATGGGATCCATAATTTAGCCCCCTCTCTCCATTCAACATGCTGTGTTCTGCAAGTGATCCCTGCATGCATTGCACAGGGAGTAGCTCACTTCTCATGGAAATTGAATAGAAGTGGCATCGGCTGTTTGGCAGAGTGTGTATGTTGGAGCATCTCAGTCAGAATTCATCTACAGAAGTCTGCTTCTGGCCTACAGGGAGTCCAGAAGAAGTTCAGAGAGAATTAATGTTCAGGGTGATTGTTTCTTCAGCTCCATCACAAAGCTGAGCTGTGAGCACTGCTGGCAGCACAGACAAGAGCTTAAAGGGTGCAAGGAGTGTTCTCATACTTTGCAAAATAGAGTTGGGCAACAACAAACTGGTGTCTCATTAGCATTACGGCAAACCTGAAATGACAAAATGGATGGATATGTTTTTCAATGATCAGTGACACAGTTAAAGTTGAGATGTGTTATGACTACCCTCATAAGGTGCTCTTAACATGGGTTGTACAGTTCGAGTAAAGAGATACACATTGAAAATGAATGAAATAAGGGTATTAATAAGAGCTTAATCAATGTTTGGCAGGAGAGGAATAAAATTGCACCTTTAGATGCACATTAAGTTAAATCCAACACATTTAACTGTTTGCTTTGCTGAGCTTTGGGTTTCCATGAGACTTCAGTGGCTCTGTTGAGTATAATCAGTTGTGTCAAAGCTACAAGCAAAGCAATAAAAGAAGCATGTACAAAAACTTTAGGGTAGTAGTAACAGTAAGGAGCATTTTGTGTGTTCACCACTGTCTTGTAATTTTAGTAGAACTCTAAACTCATCAATTCATGTCAATTAAATCTATCAGGACATGAGGAAATAAAGCTTAAATGATTATTGTCTTTTACTTTACACGTCTCCTGATGATGAAGTGGATTATGTGTACTTATGCTCAATGTAATACTATAATTTTCTTAAATTTATGCTGAAGTTTTGGAGATAGTTTATCTGAATTTTCTCATGCTTCTGTCACAATCACAATGGTCTTATAAATCTTAGTGTACTAATAGTTACTTGCTTTATATTGAAATGGCTGGTAATAAATAGCTGTCCAGTAGAGCAGTGGTTCTTCATGCTCACCGACCAACATATATTCTCAGTAATGCTATGTTTTCAACCACTGCCACTTCTCCTTCAGAGCCAAAGTAAATGACATTACATCATATGATGTACTGTATAATGTAACACAGCTAATACACAGTGGGGAATCAAATAAGCAACAAAACAATTCAATTCACAGTGAGGATGGCCAAGCATCTAACATGGAGAATAGAGACATTTTATTTCATTCAGAAACTATAATAAATTATTCTACTAGAACATTGAGAAGGCACCTATTGATAGCTTATATAGACAGAGGGAAGTGATGTAATCTCCAATCCAGCAAGAACTAAAACTGTTGATAAAACTCTGATAATAGCTTAAGAATAAAACAAGCTGACATATAAAGCAAAGGTGTTTCAGGTGGCCAACTTGGTCTTGAAAAAAATATGATTATGAGTGAATAACAATATTTCTAAATCATCATTTTTAGCCATGCTAGCAGCATGATTCTGGGGATGGAAATGTTGCCGTCACACTATGACAGTCAGTCCACCGCTTTGGTTCAGACTGAAATATCTTAACAAATATTGGAAGGACTGAGCTGTACTTTGTGTTTACTGTTAATTAGCAAATGTTAGCACACTAAGATGGTTAACATTATACCTGCTTAACATGCTATCATTGTCATTGTTGGCAGAAGCAGTTAGCTAAGAGCACAATTGTGCCAAAGTACAGAATTAAATAACAAATAGTTTTTGTAATTTTTTACTAGTGTTTTAATACTGTATTTTTTAATATTTTTGTATGTATATCATCAGACCTGCAAATCCTGTTATTGAGGCTAAGTCCTACTCATCAGGCTAAGTAAAAATAGCTTGCATAATATGACACACTTCCAGTAACATCCACCACTAATGAGCCACAATAGAATTTTGACCAATGACTTAATTTATCACTTACTTTTCAGTAATAATTAGTCACAGAGAATATCTTCAAATAAAGTATTTTTTATTGCTTTTAAGTCTCTATCTGGCTCCATGGTGGAGCTCTGAGTGTTGGAAGCTATAAAACCAGTGACAAAGCAATGATGGTATTACAGTGTAATCTTTCTGGCTCTCCACTCAAGCTTTCTGTTAGATCTCCACTCTGATCAGCTGTCTTACTCATCTTTATAGAGACAGTGTACAGTAGGGTGTAGGAGCAGAGGAGGCTATGCCAGGGGCTTATGAGACATTTACAAAGATTGATAAAGGTCATGGATCACTTAATGCTCCTTTTATTATCATAAATTAATTAATCACAATGAACATAGTCTAATGCAGGTAATTAAAATTATACATATTCCCTATTCTCTTCCATCTTTTTGGATTGTGTCTGAAGTACTCCCACTGGTGTTGGAAGGTTTAACCTAATGTAATCCTTTCATGGCTGCACTCACAAACACCTCTCCAAATCTTTGAAACAAAACAAAGTGTTGTACATTAAGAGAGGAGGTGGTGGAAAATGAAGCTTACCAAGTGAGCATAATGACAGTTTCACAGCATGCCATCTTTGATTTGAGCTTTAGCAAGCCACAGCACATACTATACAACAATCAGTTTGAATGCTTGAAAACCTGCTCAAGGCCGTTGAATGCCAGCATGAAACATCCTCCCACATAGCAACCAATGCTCTGCCTCAGCACTGCTGACTGTCTGAAGCTGTTTCCCGGTGACTCATTACCACAGGTGGAGAGGTGAACGTTCTGTGGATGAAAAAAAAGCACCTGTCAGTGATCAAACACTGAAATAATGGAAAACAAAGATCAATTATGGAAAACAAAAAAGACAAAGAAAACAATGAAAGAATGCCAGCTAAATGATGTTGTGGTTAAATGATGCATTAAAATAACATTACTAACACAAAGTATTCTCATCAATTTAATACTAAAATATTGCAAAAATGTAGCTCTTAATTTGACCTTGAATTTCCCAAAACACTAATGATGGGATTTATTCAGTTTTATACATTATGGCTTTTATGATAGTTATAAATTTCTTATTAAATGTATTAAAGCTTTTAGAGTCTGACAGTGCTGATGTTTAGGTGCTGTACATCTTTTCTTTGAGAGTGAATATGACAGCAATGATCAACAAACTTCCTATCTGGCCACATTCCTGACTTGGTTGATCCCCTCTGTGTCTGAGTGCATGTATGTGACACAAAGTCCTGTGTGGGAATTTTTGCATTCCTCATGGGAGAAATATTATGTATCACTGAGTGAGGCACAATATTTGTCACATGAGTGGCAATATTGGTTGTTTTTTTTTTTTTTTTTTTTTTTGTAAAGATAAAGCATTGTGGAAATCATATCCGGTTTATCAACAGTTAGATCTGACCTCTGCTTTCCCCTCTGAGGGATGAGAATTCTTAGTGAAATTCCTCTTGGAAACACTGTGGGTTTATTTTCATCTATAAAAACACATTTCTTAAGACTATGCTCTGTTAGCAAATAATTTACTGGAAATGAACCAGAAATCAAAGATGCACCTGACATCAACTTGTAAAGTGAAGCAACACAACAACAAGTGAAGATGCAACAAAGACAACAGTCCTTCCCCCACTGACAGCTATAAGGCAGGTTTTACCTGATGTACCCAAATGCCATTCAAATTCAGGCACACCTTTGTCCTTGTGACATATCAAAACATAAAAGCCAATTAAAAATTGCTTGTCCTTTCAGTATCTTTTTGTCTAAAGCATCAAAGATGGGCTGGGCTGACAAACACGAGACTGCTTCTTGCTCTTGATTCAATAATAATAATAATAATACCATTCTAATAATAATACTAACCAATAATAATACCCTCCTAGATGATTTCTATATCTGTAAAGTCAAACAGTTGTCTCTATCCTGGTCTCATCTTGTTTTCTTTGGGATTCTATCCCAATGACATGTCATATACTATGTCACTTCTCACGCTGACATGGTCCTTGGATGACATTATTGCAGCAATGATGACAAAGGGCCAAGTAATGAAAATCCATCTGTGGTCTCACTGCTCACTCTCGTGTTCACCCTGGAGACTGCTGACAAAACAGTATGTGACTCACAGTGGCTTACATAAGAACACTTTTGCCTCTTTCTGGAGGTTTTTATCCAGGCCCGTATTAATCAAACTTCTAACTAAAATTACACTTATACTCTCTACAGAGCAACAAAGTTAAAAATAAGTAAGGAATAAGACACTTTTGCCAAGTGAATTACTCCTAATGTACGATTAACCTAGACAGGACTAGCCAATCAGAGACAAGGATTTGCCCCACATTGACCCCATTGCTCATTCTTAAAAAAAAAAAAAGATAAAAAAAAGTGTGAACTCCTTATTATCTCCAGTAGTAATTAACATGTAAAACAACTATATGTATAATTTACAAATATATAAATAGGGATGAAATAATAGGTCATTGCCTGAAATGGAAACAAAAAATAAACCAAACTGGAGAATATTGCACACAACTGACAAGTGCAGCCACTGGAGATGCATGGAAAGTGATTACAAAAAAAGGAAAGAAAAGAAAAGAAAAGGTGGTGTAAAATCTTATCAAAAACACATATCTGATACAAATTTGCTTTGAAGTGAGTCTTATTAAAGCAATTCTATATTTTTAAAGCTATCTTACCTACCAGATGATGTTTAATGTTTTTTTCTTTTGTTAATACTACTACTACTAATAATAATTTAGTTGTTTTGGTACAGCAGGTGATGAGGTGAGGTGAGGTGAGGTGAGGTGAGGTGAGGTGACTGGATAGAAGAGAATCCAAAACATATTTCCTCTACACAGCAGTTATGTGTAGACAGTGTTTCATTTTAAGGGGGCACAAGCCAAAACTCCTTTCTATCTGCTGGCACCATTTCATCATATGTTTACCTTCCTGTAGCAGCACACACAGACATCTTTCTGTACTGAATGGTACAACCATCCTCTATATGCCTCAGCAGTTACATCTTCACAGCAACACATTGTCCTCCTTCTGTCTCCATGTCCACAGCCCTGTCTGATCACACCAACACATACAGTCTACTACTACATCCCTGCTTCTGTATTAGACGCATGTTATAGACAGTTTCCTCTATTTTGACCACAGAGGCTTACGTGATGCATCTTTGAATCATTTGAAGATATTTGTATGGATATTCTGTGCAAAAGCAACAAAAGGAAACACACTTACTGTTGTGAGAAAAAGAACTCTAAAAGATTTTCACTTGAGATTTTGAGTAAAAGTGAAGTCCTACATTTCACTTTTGGCAGTTTAAATGTAGGTCTGGAGCAAGTGTATGTTTCAGTGTTCAGCCAGCAGATGACAGCAGAGTCACATCTCTGCTGTGTCAGTCCTGCAGCGCCTCTCATTAAGGCACCACTCCTCATTTCCCATTTACATAACAATCTGTCGGCTGCATTGAGTCTCTCAAGGTTTAGGGACGGAATGAAAACTGACTGCTGTAGAAAAATAGTTGCAGCTCTAATTTTCTGTTGAGTCTAATGCCTGTCATTGATATGTGAAGACTTAATAGGCAAACAGCAGTCAATCCTAACAAAGGACTGCTTTGAACTATACTTATTAAAGAGACATTGGGCACCCAAGCACAAACGAACCATTAAATACCCAGGCCTTAGACACATTTAGCACGCTTTGTGTCATATAATAGGATTGTGTGAGTATGTATGCCTGCAAGCTACTGAATGTGTCTTAAACACTGTGAATGGAAGTTGTGCATTATTTTAATACACAAACCGTTTTCTTCAGATATGAGAAATGAATGGAAACAGGCGAGAGAATGCTGTTTTTGTTTCCCCGATCAATTTTCTTACCCTGCAGAAACCCCTGGATACTCTGTATTGCGTTTGTCTTGCATCTCTCCCCCAAAGGGCCACATTATCTTACATATTTCCATAGCAGACAAAAGTGAAAATGTTTATAATGCTTTCATGTGTTATCCACTGGGTACAGATGTGCATGCGTAAGCATATTTAACATGTATGCCTATGTTAAGCTTTAAATAAATCCAGTCATTTCAGCCGTGTCTCTGCCGTTTCTTTTCTCTCTCAATGCACTCGAACAAAAAGCTAAGGTGGATACTGCAGTACACTACCATGTGTAATTTTCTTGTATGAATACATTGTAGTGAAGTAAGTTTAATACATACTTACTGAAGGGCTGCCTTCTTCTAGACCTATTTTGACTACTGGGATCAGTGGGTGTGATTGAAGCCTAATGGGAATGGATGATGGTTATAAGAGCACCTGTCTGAAGATGATAGCTTAAATCAGTATTCTCTCTTGCAATGAGAAGTGGAAATAGGGGCTGCAGTTAAGGCAATAGTGATGTCTATCCCCTGGTCTGTGAAATGGCTCAATCTCCCGGCCGATCCACTGTTTGATTGTTATAAATCTTTTGGAATCACATTATCTTGGCACACCCATTACTGATGATTGTGAGCCTAAGGCAGTGAGAAATATAAAGAAAGAGGGGTATATTTCAAAACTTCTGAGGTAATGAGGTACATTTACAGTTTTTCCTGTAAAAAGATCAATATGGCTTTTTTTTGCAAGTCCTCTATAAACCTTTATATAGTTGGCTTAGTTCACACTGTGAGGTATATTAGCAAGATATTAAGTCTAAAGCAATGCTAGCAGCTCGGTACAGTAACATGTTCACAATGCTGATGCTAACATGCTGATGTTTAGTAGGTATATTTACCACATCTAAATTTAGCATGTTAGCATAATCCAGGCTGATGAGAATGTCATTAGTTTTGCAGGTATTTGGTCATATACCAAAGATAAATTAAATTTGACCTGGCAATGGTGTTTGATGAAAAGTAAGATAACTAAAGTTCCACTGTACCTTGAGAGTAAAATGACTGTGTGTACCAAATGTCATGGCAATCTGTCCGATAGTTGCAGAGACATTTCACTAAAATCCAGAAATGTCAACGTCATGGTGGCACTCAAAAGTCAAAAGTCAGGGGATCACCAAAATCAGTCTTTATTGTCTGGGGATCATGAATGTAAAAGAATTGTGGCAATCAATTTGATGATTGAGATTTTTCAGTCTGAACTAAAGTGTTGGACCAACTGACCAATTGATCTTCACTGACACTTGAGCTAAAAAGTGTAACTCGCAAAGAACGGCAAGAAATGTCTATACTTCTACTAATGTAGGGTTCAGCTACTTCCTTGTTTCATGAAACAAGTGGTGTCTGTGTCTGACAGTCAGCCCTGCAAAAAAACTTTTGGAAACTCCTCTGGAGCAGGAACTTTTTTAGCACCTGGAACTATTGTACAGGAACTAAATGTAATCCCTGGTTCATCTGGAGAAAACGCAGTTTTAGTTCCTGAGTTCTTCTAAAGGTTCTTGGCCCACTGGGAAAGTTCTTGCAGTGGAAAATACAGTATTACTAATTCAGTACTATTACATGAATAATAGTCATGCCTAATTGTGACAGTAAATTCTATTCTATTCTAATAATGGCACTTTTTATACTGTACATAAATTGCAACCAAAAGAGCGACTGATTGACCCCAATAAAGTCAATAATAAAGTCACAGTGCTATGTGTTTATCTATTAAGTGTTAACAATTTAAAAGTATTGTTTAAGGCAGAAATCCAAATAATTCTGGACATGTTAAACGATAATTACAGTTACATGGGAAGGAAGGAAAGGGAAAAATGCCTCTTCCGTAAATACAGCTTTGAACATATTCATCAGAGCACTTAAACTAAAAGGGTAATTTCATAAATGGAGATGAAATCCATTAAAGTGATTTGTCTACCTTCCAAAGAGATTTTGATAGTCTTTTCAGTAAGAGGGAGCTATTTGGAGCACTATGCTCTTATAGCACCATTAGCTATAACAAAGAAGTCTTTTTCAACAGGCGACACTAAGAATGTTACTAATCGTATTATATTTACATTGCAATAATAAATGAATTTATGATTAAAGTGTGGCGGCACTAAGAATACAGATCACAATATTTTCATGAAAGATATAGCTAACATGACAAAAAACCCTTTTATCTTTCATTGCTCACATGAAAGTAATGCAAGCAAGCAGCAGTAATGTGGAAGTAGGTACAATATTCACGGCCATGCTATTGTTCTGGGAGCTCTGTATGTTGTCAGCATACATAATGGACCATTTTAATTAGATACATTGAATATTTTAAGAAACATGGAAACAGCTTTCAATATTAAAACATTCCCACTGTCTCTGGCTGTCAGTCAGGAGCACTGACAGGAATTTCAGGCCACAGTGGAACATGTGACACGAGGGCCCTTGTAGCCTACGTGATTTTGTCTTCATGATGTATTTAAAATGTTTCTGAGCTCTACAAAGACAGAGGGCTGTTAAATTATTTGTCCCCTTCCACCCATCTTGCAGGAACCCTGCCTGGAGTTTTTAGAGTTTGATCATTATAAAATATTTTATCATTGTTGAGGGTCATTAAACATCTGCCATAGCAGTAATAAAACTTACATATAGTTCACCCCCTTAAGTAATTCACCAAGATTTCAGCTGCCAAATTAGCATATGGTCCTCTTGGAGGCCCAACCCAAATGTGAGCCAGTTAATTGCAACGCAGCTTAAAATGTCAGTTTCAGACTCTGAAGTGAGATGAAAACTCTGGAGAGCTTTAACAACCACATCGGTGATATAAAAATGCGTGTTCCCTCGACTCACTGGGGTGTCTCAGCCTGCTACGGACAGACTGCTGAGGACGTACAAGGGCAGCAGGAAGGAAGCAGCGCTTAAAGCTAATCGTAATCCCCCACACTGCACGTTAGTCCTCACTTTACCCAGGAGAGCTCGTATGGCTTATCAAGAAAGAAATGAGGACTTAGCCTACGCTGATCGTGTTTAATTAAGAATCACTAGTGAATGCCTTCTGTGAATGAAACGTCTCACTAATAGAGGATAACATGTCTTAAGAGACTGGGGTCATTTTGGAAATAACCTCTATGACCATGATACATAGATAAGGGCCATTTCCTGATATGGTGTGTAGGTGCAAGTTAATCATAATAGTCACTGCCTTTAATTAAAGGAGTATGCATTAGTGAACATTTATTTCAATTCCCTGCAGTTAGAAGTGGTCGTCCCAATTCCTATCTATGAGGATAAAAAAGGCAGAAAAGTTCACTATCTGCTGAATTGTGGTCATTTTTACATGCCAGCAACATATTATCTGCTACTTAGGCACAGCAGTGCTTTTAACTTAATCAATATTTTTTGTAATAGTGTATCAAATGTCAATATAGAATTTCAAAGGTATTACTTGTAGTGTTGTTTCTTCTGCTGAAGAGAGCTGTTTTCAGAGAAAAGCTTTAAAAACCCACTGCACACTACCTGTTTGGCAAACAGACACAGTTACAGTAGCTTCTGGCTGGAGAACATAGTGGAGCATTTAGTGGCTAAAGAGACAGACATTTCCCTCAGGGGTTGGTGGAGACCAAAACAGTATATGTTATTCTAATTTGTTCTTTCACCTGAATATTTTGTGACTTGTCTTGTGTTTATGTAAAGTGCCTCGTAACCATTTTTAAAAGTGCTATAAAGTATTACAAATGATATGCTTGTGTTATTTATAATGTAATAATAATAGTAACACAAACCTATTCTGAATTATAGATTTTGCTTCTGCCAATATTATTCAAGTTTTACAAGAATTAATATCGGACTTATATTCACCAGGTGGACAGAAATACAACTTCAAATGAATGATAATGTTGCTGTGTAACTGACGTGTAAATAAGCAGCTGTTTGCTAACAAGTGCAACATATCAGCTTAAAGGTGATGACATGACAGTGTTGTGTTAATAGCTTATCTACATCACCCGCTAGGTGATGTCACACTTCCCTAAACACAAGTTTATATGCAATCAATTATTGCACCTCGCATCAATACCTAGCATTCAAACAGTGAAGATGGTGGAAATTAGTTCACTAAAAAAATGTGTGCACTGTCTTCTACACTTATTAGTCCATAAAATCACTTCACAAGTGAAAATCAGTTAGAGAATGAATAGACGGATGATTTTTTTCTATGCATGAAAAGGAAATATTATGAAGAACAAATTGCAAGTCAGAACGCTAGCAGTAAACAAAGGATTGTCTCTCTCTAAACTAACGTAGGTTGTGTCTTTTTCAGCTCTCAGTCATGGTTTGAAGAGAAAAGACTGATAGACCTAAAGGGATAATGCTTAGCATAAGCTCAGACCATTCTCAAGCTGTATTCTCACTGCTGTTGATATGATTTTTTACAAATTCTTTAAGGTGACAAACTTATTTTCTGTAATTTTGTATATTAAATGAAAAAGTGTAAAATTGGTATCTAATGAGGTTTTGGTGACATGAAATTATTTTGGGTAAGGCTTCGGTCTTTGTTTTGTTAAGTGTAATATAACAATAGTGTTTTTTTTTTATTATGCATTTATGTGTTACAAAAACATAAGAATACTGCTGCTTTTAGTGTGGATTGCTCTCTCCATTTCCATTTTGAAGTGAATCAAAAGGGTAATTCAGTCACTAATAAGACTGTGGTTGAACAAGTGCAAATGCATCTAAGTATGTTGTATAAATTTTAATCAGATGATGTCTAACGGGGAGCAAACACCTTAAAAATAAGGGAAAAAAGTGAAATACAAACAAACCAATGAAAGAGGTTCCCTTTTAACAGTTCTGTGGGACTCGTTCTCAACATCCACACAGTCCATCACTCCACAAAACAGATCATTCTCCTGATTTTATACATCCAATTCCTATTACTTGAAGTGGGATACTCAGCCCACAGAATTTAGGATATCGTTCTCAAATCAGCTTCTACAGGATTTATGAGGATGATGTCTCTGGCCAGACCTGCCGTAGTCACCCTGCATGTCTTTGATGCTTTACAATCTGTGAAATAGACCTGGTAGACGTTGGTGTTTCGAGAGCTGGTGCTGCCTTCTTTCTCCTTCTCTTCTCTTCTCTTCTCCAGCTCTGGCCCACCCATCAGATGCTGCTGTGGTCCTGCTTCCAAAACCTCCTCCTCCTTTTGCTGCAGATTGCTGAAAGAGGCCGTGATCAGGAGAAGCTCTGGAGGTCTCATTCATATGGAGACAACAGGGAACCCCCTCTGCTAAGAAGGATGCTGCCCCCTTGCTCCGGCAGTCCCTGGCTACGACCACAGATGATGAAGGTGCTCTGCTTGTTTGACAATCAGTGTTGCTCCCTCAACGCTGAATGTTGGTGATTCCATAACTGTGAATGTGTGTTTGTTTAATGCAATCACAGAGCCACTGCCTCTGACATTCTAAAAAAGATCCACACTTTACTGCCATCACTCCTGTCCTCCTTTAAGAGAATAATAATCCATGTGGGAACAAATTACATATTTCTTCAACAGTCCAAGTTGACAAATCTGACTAAATCATCTTTTTAATTGTGGAAATATTGTGTAGTATTATGGAAAGTCTATTTTTATCTCAGCTCCCAGTCTCACCATAGGCTGCAGTGCTGGTTGTTTTCACAGTCTCCTTAGGTTTTATTGACATCTTAATCTGGTTGGGACCGATTGCCTCTCTTTAAGAGAGATGGAATTCACCCAAACAAACTGACAAACTGGGAACACAAATGTAAGCTGCTAACATACAGCATATGGTGCAATCCTCTCCATGTGACTAACTATTTACCCTCTGATTTACACACAATTAATTCATCTCTAAAGGCTTGCATTTCCTGTTTCTGACCAAGACTTGGCAGAGGAGCATGGAATATGGCTCCCCAATTGAACTGCAATGTTATTTCTTTTATAAGCACTCCCAGGACCTCAGGCCGGGGTGGATGACTCACTGTGGTTTTCAGGAACTGCTTTCCAAGTGGGACAGTGAGCACTGGTTCCTTGTGTCTCCTTGTTTGAACTGCAGATGACCAAAGCTGGTTGTTCAAATCTGTTTTGTATTTTAACTTACAGACTCCCTGGTTATAATAGATCTCTGTCTGAATTCAGTGATTTTTTTTCATCCTCTATCATTAGGTTGGACAGAGTTATTATGCTTATTGATTTTAATATTCTTGTAGATGACATTTCTTGTAGCTTTGTAGCTGATTTTCTTGTCATAGACTCTTTAGATTTTATTCAACACGTGTCTGGTGCCACACACATTAGGGGTCATACCCTGGACCTAGTTTTTATGCTTGGTTTAAATATTGATTCTATTTGCTCTGAGGAGCTGTATGTTACTGACCATAAATGTGTTTTGTTCAGCCGGTCTTTTAATTGGATTCACTGCCCAGTAAACGTGCAAATTGCTCTTTCATCTTAAATCACCTCTCAGCAGAGGAATTTTCTGCATCTTTTGACCCAAGTGCAGTGTTGTCTTCTCAATCTGATGTTGCTTGCTCCTTTAATAGACATTGTTACATTGTTTCTGCTGTAAATATCAGAGGGTGTCTGGAAATCCACCAAGCTCCATGTGCACAATCTCTATTACAAAGACCTTTTAATAGAGTTTAACAACATGGTTAAGGATGCAAGGACTTTTTACTTTTCTAACATAATTTCCTCCAGTAAACACAAACCTGTTTGACACCATCAACAACATTGTCTCTCCCGCACCTCCTGATGTCTGTCTTTTCAAATAAGGAGTAACTTTCTGTCTTTCTTTGTGGATAAGATTAAAGATGTCAGGGCTAGAATCATCCCCTCTTCTACTCCCTTTTCTGTTTATGCAAGTTGCAGTCAATTTCAGACTGCTTCTTCCCTGCAAGACCTCAGTTAACTGGTGGGTAGTATGAAACTTTCATCAAGCCCTGTATATATTTTACCAACTCCCATGCTTAAAATGTTCTTGGTTCATGCCTGGTCTCTATTATAAATAGCAATCTGCAATCTGGTGGTGTTCCAGCTTATTTACATGCAGTTGTTGCAAGCAACTTCTTCTGATCCATCCCTTCCTAAAAACTACAGGCATATATCTAAGCTGTCTTTTATTTAAAAAGTCATTAAGAAAATTGTTGACAAACAGCTCACTGCTGTCTTGACTGCTCACACCATTTTAGATAAATTCTAATCTGGTTTCCATCAGAAGCATCCCACTGAAACAGCTCTTCCCAGAGTCTCCAATGACATAATGATGTGTTCTGATGTGGGTGAATGATCTCTTTTGGTGCTTCTGGATCTTAGTGCAGCTTTTGATATGGTAGATCACAGCATCCTGACTGAAAGGCTTAGGCAGTGAATATCTCGGATAGGAGTTTTTCTGAGTTGCTTGGTCCCTACATGTCTGAAACTGCTGCTCTTTGGTGGTGGTGTGCCTCTGGGTTCTGTCTTGGGTCCTATATTATTTCCTTTGTATATGCTTCCTTTAGGTCACATTATTAGCAAATTTAGAGGTATTTCAAATCACTGTTACACTGATGATAGCCAGCTGTATCTCTCATTTAAACCTGATGAGACTGACAAACTTATTGCTTTGCACAACGGTCTGACTGCTGTTAAGGACTGGATGGCTAACATCTTTCTACAGCTAGACGCAGATAAGACTGAGGTCTTTATCATTGCTTCAATTAGCATAACTTCCAAGATTTCTTTGTGTATTGGGTCCCTCTCTTCAGCTGTACAGTCTAATCTTGGAAATCTACTGCATCAACAGTAGGCCACTCAGGTCTTCTTACCAGGGCTTACTGGTTGACCCCTGTGCTTGACTGAAATCAACAGGTGATCCTGCCTTTGAAGTGGTGGCTCTGATACTGTGGAACTCATATGATCTGTGGTCTCTGTTGACATCTTTAAAAGTGGCTGAAATACTAATTTATTCAAACTGGCCTTGGTCTTGCCTGTTACTGTTTAATGTTTCTACTTTTGTGTGTTTTTAAGGTCTGTTTTGCTTCTCTTCTCTTCTCTTCTCTTCTCTTCTCTTCTCTTCTCTTCTCTTCTCTTCTCTTCTCTTCTCTTCTCTTCTCTTCTCTTCTCTTCTCTTCTCTTCTCTCCTTTTTTTTCTTCTGTTCTCACCTTTCCTCTCTTTCCCTGCCAGGAGATGAGTGGGCCACATGAGGAGGATGGACAGTGACAGATAGAGAAGAGACGAGGTTATCAACTCTGTCAGACAGTCAATCAGGATGACTAACGGTGTAACGTCAGGTTAGACCATCAGGTAGACTCATTCCTGAGCCTTGTTCCCTGTAATTTGTTTTTCACTATCTGTCGTATTGTCACAATTGCAACATCATGCGCAGCAGACAGAGAATGAAGTAAATACTTCATACTTTCACTGTCTATTATTATCAAATATATTCCATCCATTGTGCAGTTTCCTTCAATACCTGCCCTGAAAATCTGCTCTTTTTAAAGTTATTTCCTCTACACAAGGCAACCATGATGTGTCACATTCAATATTGTATATTTGACAAAATAACAAATACATTAGCTGCAAACCAGGCATTCAACTAATTTTGATGATTGCTGAAAGTCAGATTTATGTACACAGTATAGCCCTTCATCACAAAAGCCTGTCTGAAAGGAATCTGCAGAGACAAGGCAACCTAGATTTGAGGAAGAGTCAGTCAGAAAATATAATGATGGAATTCAGCAGAAAAACAAATAAAACACAGGAAAACAAAAACAATGCACAAAGAAGAATAGCACTGCATGCAGTCATCTAACCTTGTCCAATTTACCCAGCAAGAGCATCTTTACAATATCAGCAGTGGCAAGAGGAAAACATAAGTTTGACAAACCTGATTCCTGTATCCTGCAGATATGAAATAAACCAAATAATGTGAGCATTCAAACAGACGTGACCGTCAGTTTATTAGAGTGTTTGAGTGTGGAAATGCATTTTGCAAAGCATTCATTTGTCTGCTAAACCCCTGAATGTTGAGAATGAGATTTGCCACAAGGAAATCAGTTAGTGCAGTGTGGCAAACTACAACAACCACTGTGAAATTTAGCAGATTTGTCTCAATTTTCCCATCAAAGTCCTTTGAGCATCATTGTGATCCTATTAGTGGACGTCTCTGGGTGAAGATGACTTCACTGAGCCATGGAGAGGGATCTGACAGCTGAGTGGAGGTTTGAATAGCGATGTGAGGGTGAGGACAGGAAGGTGGAAGGAAGGTAGCGGAAGAGAGGAGTGTGCAAAAGACACCTGAATTGAGAGTAATGAATCCAGAGAGGAGCACAGACATCTCTTTCATCTTCAGGCAGACTTGAACCGCTCTTTCATCATCATCATCTGAAAAATGTGCATGCTCATAGCTCAGATGCATTCACCTGAAGGGAGGAAAGACACATTTCACTTTCAAAGAACATACTCTCCCACTTTCCCTCTTGTTATATTGCTTTTCAGGTCCTGCAGTGTTTGGAAGCAGAGTGAGGAAGCACTGACGACACAACACACCCCCAATGAGAGGAACACTGGCAGGTGACAATTATTTACCCTGAAATTATCCTCCTTATTGCGCCTGATGAATGTATGTGGAAATTAAGAGTGAAAGCTCAGAATGGCAGACTTACAATGCAGCAGAACAAGGGCAGGGGAGTGTTTGAAGAGTCACTCATCAGGGTGACAGAAAGCGAGGTGAGGCGCTACAGTGTCTTGTACATTCTGAAAGCTGAATATATTTGAGGGGAAGTGAGTTTAATTTCTTTTGGTCTGTTGTTAAGGTTCAAGTCACATCAAGTGAGTTGTATTTTTATTAGCCATGCTAGCATTGTGGCACTGGCGGTCTGTAGGTCCACAATTTTGCTTGAGACTAAAATATCTCAACAACTATTGGTCCCCAGAGGATGAATCTCACTGACTTTGGTTATCTGCTGGGTAAATATGCATTTGTTCGCGCCAACTCGCATCCTCGCATTGACTTTACACAACTGCACCACATCTAAAATTTGTCTCACATTCTCTTTGAACACACATTAAAATGGTGCTTTCAGCTCACAGCATTCAGTTCAAACAAAGTAGCCTTACAGAGCTGCTAGCAAAGCTGTAGGCAGCTGTAGACCCTTAAGGTGCTTTCAGACAGAGGGTGGTTACTGCCACAGCCTTCATTATTTGCAATGTTAACACTGCCATCAAGGTTGGCAGCAGCTGCGGTGAGGAGAGAGAGGCAGGCTGGCCCTCTTGTTAACACTCCCGGCTATTTGCCAGAAACAAACTTTTTCAACTTGCCATCGTGGTTTGCTGTGTGACCATGGCAACCACAGAAAGTTCTCAGAGTCAGCGTCTACATAAGCAGTCATGTTAATGAAGAGAAAGGTCTTGGAGCAACATCAGCTTTGAAGTTTGATTTTCTGGTCTGGACCAATAAACGACATAATGATGTTAGTTGAAACTTGCTATAAACAGTGCCATATTGCTAACCATTTCCTGCTCTTTTTAGCTATGTGATGAGATTATAGTAGGTTGATAGCAGCAACCTGTGATTTATGGTACACGTAGGAGGATCGGAGGTAGTCACAGGAGCTGATTCAAAATGTAGAACACTGATGTTGAAGGTGCTGTTTCAAAGCACCTTTCTCGTTTTTGTATATTTGAAGTGAGTTAAAGAGCAAGAGAATAAAAGTCAATACTGTCATCTCTCTGCCCTTCCTCAGGTGATCTGAACCTGGTTTGTCACTGTGTTAAATGTGTGTGAGTCAGTGCGTGCTGCTGAACTAAAGCTCAGTGGCCTTACTCAGTCCACAAGCAAAAGACGTGCTGGACCGTCTGACTGGATTTAGTGTGACCCAGTTAAGCTGAATCCTCGACTGCTGCTGCTGCTCCTACACAGACAACCTGGCTTTGCTTTATTAAATTCCTTCTTAACTGAAGAGACAGCTTAGCGAGGGAAGACACACCAACTTTCAAAGGGCATTTAGGTAGGCAGTTCATTTTCACTTGAGGTGAGCTTAGTCACCGGCTTAGTCATAACGTGACTTCACCCTGTTTCCCTCTGCTCCAGGAACACACAGTCTCCGACTGGAATTACTACAACAGTCATTACTGCAATGGCATACATACAAATCTAATCTAAGCAATCGACAGTCTAAATCTAGATCTGCTTATGTATTCTGCTGGTGAATAGCATTCGGAGAGATGAATGACTTTTGATTTTGAGACATAATTACTACATCCAGCTGAGGTTTTTCAGAGCTGTCCTTGGATATGCCTTTTTCCTCAATAATTGGCCACAAGATTCCCGGCTGTGAGATTGCTGTTTGTCCAGTTATGGCAGCTTCTGCTTTCCGGCAGTCCCCACAGGCCGAAAGTGCTGATTCCAAGTGCTTTTATAAGAGAACTTATTCCCTCTTAATCGCAAAACGGTCTCCAGATGCCTTTTTTTTTGTGTGAGTCAGCCCCAGTTTGATTAATGTGATCGGGAAGTGCTGAAAGTGCTGCCAAGCTCGGAGGTGTGACCCAACACTGCTGAATAAATGAACAGAACTAATTGTTTGTTTATGATCTGAAATATTAATAACACTGAATATATGAGGCCATCAGATGAAATCACCATTTGGGACAAATATGCGCTATATAACTGTTAACAGTAACAATATCGGCCACCCTGGCACTGGGACACTCCTCCTTTCATAAATGTTGAAGCTACATTAGTTGGAATTTGGTTTGATGTAATTATATTATTCCCTTAAGAAAGAAAAACTGTGTCTATTTATAATTAAAGTAGCTTACATAATGTTTTTTGGAAGTTTTGGGGGGTAAACATTTGAAGGGGAAACTGCTAGAGATGGCAGTGAAGATAGTGGCTTCTGTTAATGAGATGATGAAATATTCTCCAACAGTTTACTGCACATTGCACATCTGCTTCACATTACTGTATGTCATTCACACAGAAAAACAAAGAGCAATGCTATTACAGTCACAGCTACATGGGATGTTCCATGCGGGTGAAAATGGTTCTGACAATTATCATTAAGTATGACTACACATCAAAGATCCTCAAGTTCCAGGCCGACAAGCATTCCCGAGCCACTGATTAATGGACTATTATACAGTATGTTCTGCTCTAGAGCCACTTAGATGAAACATCAGGGTTTCCAGAAGCAGCAGGATCATGAGTAGAGCGACCGTATAGTACTTGTGTATGAACTCCGCAAATCCAAACCAAGTGGTTTTGTTCAATTGTTGCAGTCTGGAGCTCTGGCGGGCCACATCAGGATGCCTGTTCTCTGCTGTGAGTTTAAAGAGGATGACGCTGAATCGGGAGACTAAATCCCAACTCCCTGGTGGTGCAAACCCCAGGCAAAGTTTTGTTTACGCTGTGCTTTATCAGTGATCTGGGAAGCACTGTAAATCCTTTGCATCTCCTCTTTCATCTCCATATAGCACCTTGATCCTCACTGCGTCATTAGCGCTGCAGCAATAATGAGAGAGCGGGGTGAAGAATTGCAACCTTCTGGATGCATTGCTTTGTATGTCGTGCGTGTGTGTGTGCGTGTGTGTGTGCGTGTGTGGAGGTGGGGAGGGGGGCACCGACACACAACATTATAGAAAGACTTTATGTAAATCCAAAAGCCTCTGTTGTTAATCTTGGTGAAGGAGCGATCCTCAACATTTTATTGTGCAGCACACAGCTCTCAAAATGAAATAAGATGATGATGTTGATTATGGCTGATAGTGGGGAGCAAATAACCAGGTCTGAATTATTCTGAAACATCTAATCAGTAACATCATTTTTGTTGTATTGTACAATGTACTAGGATAAAAATATTGGTTTGCAGATGTATAATGTGAGTTCTTGCCTTTTAAAAATATTTTATAGTAGTCAGTGTCTGTGTTTTTTTTGTTTTTTCTTTTTTTTACTGCTGACATGATTTCCTCATTGGCCACATTCACTAAAGCCTGTAATAACATTTTATTTATTTTTACCTTTGTTTTTATTTAGGTTATGTTATTTTTGATTTTTTACTTAAATTCATACTGAATGAATCATACTAATATTGAATAGGGGATGTCACCCTTCCTTACTGACAGAATTTCATCGTTCCATCAGTCTTGGTTATTTTGTGTTATTTTTAGTGTGAAAAGATGGTCTACAGTTAATACTGATTGAGAGGATTTTCCACTCTGTCAAATGTCAAATCCTAGAGAGGACACTTAACATTTGCTGTTTTTCTTGACACATTTTATGTAACTACCATCTAAAAATATCAGTGTTGCATTTGAAATCCTTCAATCAAGCTTTACAACAGAGCTGATCGTGGATGAAAATAAGGTTCAGTTTGGAGTGGCTGCAGTGAATATCTTCAAACAGTGGTGCGTTGGATCTCATTTGGTTTGTAGATATATTACATTGCTGGATAGGCATCACATTACTTTATGTGTTATCATTATTCCATCCTACATTAGACCCCTTATTACTGCTGGCAGAACATAGCCACACTCTTAATTTTCTAAATGAAAATGTCCTTATGCTAACTGAATGGGGTTTTAATAACTCTCGGTAGACTACATCTAAAGAGAAAGAGAGAAAAGCTACATGAATGCACCCATGCCCACCCACATCTGATAGCACTTATGAATATCTGAGTAGGACATTAAACAAACAAACATGGTCACTAAACAGCCACAATATTTACTAATGTAAAGCTGAAGGAAAAATATATCTTTTGGTGATTTAAAATACAAATGTGAAACATACAACCCCAAATTGAAATACAGTAATCAATAGCCTGTGTCCTACTCCTTTGTGTGGTGTTTGTTGTTACAAGGGCCACATAGAAACAATGCTCTACAGTTAGTTTCTAAAGGAGAACTCCCTCTTGGCTTTTAAAGCAAGTTGTCTGGGCCGCTCTGATGTATTGTCAGCTATTATTCCTGATGCCTCCCATGGGGTCGTCCTCTCCATAAACTCTTCCCCTTCACTGAGCCCCTGCCTCCCATCACCAGCATGCTTGTTAAACAGACACACACATTAGTCTAACTCATGTTTCCTCTGAGGCCCACAAGCCTGCCACCCCAAAGCTCCTGCTTATCAGTCAGCCTCTGCCCCATGTGTATATATATATGTGTGTGTGTGCGTAGCTGCTTTCATGCCCTGCCCTCAGATAGAACTTCTGTGTACGTTTTCTTTATCCCAGCATCCTTGCTGTTAATCACTGTGTGTGTTTGGTTTGAACTGTTGAAGATTTGACCCAAAATCCATTAGCAGAGGTAGACATATGCAAATTATCCACTTGAATACAAGTGGAAATATTCTTATAAAAAAACATCTTGTAAAAAAAAAAAAAAAAAACAAATTCCCATACGTAGTATATTAAAACTTATCAGCGCCAAGAGGAATGCTGACTTTGAGCGGAATGTAAAGTCAATAGCATCAGTGTATCTGTATACATGTAAGTTCCTCAAAAGTGTCGAGGTCAGGCACATCAAAACTATTCTTAAGTATTGAATGCAGAAACTAACCTTGTGGTAAGCAATGCAACTCTGAGCAAAACCGAGCCAAAACATCAGTGTGAAGAACTAAATCTGCAGAACTAACAGACAGGATGTGTGACAGCATCTGGACCTGTGCGAGTCAGCGCAGTGGAGCATCCTGTTTCCAAGGACGGTAAAAAGTCAGCACCTGCATGAGCACAAAAAGCCTGCTCAACACAAGAAGCAGGCCATTACATTAGCTGTTAGTAAGGAAAGAAACAGAACATAAGCTTTATTGTTCCAATCGGTCTTTTGGTAATTTAATGTAAAGATATTCTCATTATTGTCAGTCTCTCACTTGTTAGCTGCTGCCACTGCTCATTTTAGGAATTCTCCTCTGGATGTGTTTTTCTTAATTTTTTCCTGTGTTGCCATGATTTAACAAATAGGATTTTGAAATTGCATGTAGTGAGAAGGACATTGGTCAAATTTGTTTTTGAAGAAAAAGGTGTAAAATATTGTTCAAAATATCACGCAGGTGTATAAGCTGAAAAATGAAACTCAAATGAATAATTATGCGTAAGCACAAAACAAAAAGAAAAAGAAATGAAAAAATTGATGGCCTCAGTGGTCAGGTGGTATTATTGGACATGGATAGCAGGTAACATGCTCAATAAATATCATTTGATTGATATTTATTGATCTTTCCACATCAGAAAATCCAACCTACATGTGCATACATTTCAAATTTATGACATAAAAGAACATTCAGATTTAAAGGAATAGTAGAGTTAGATAAGTTTGATTCCACATCTGTACGTTAAATACGAAGCTGCTGGTTAGCTTAGCTTAGCATACAGACCGGAAACAAGGTAAATAGCTAGCTTGGCTCTGTGTAAAGTAATCAAAATCCTCCTACCAGGACCTCCAAAAATCCCTTAAACCGTAGTGTAAAGATGACTCGTTAGCTTAGTCTCTGTGCAAAGTTATGTACGCTAAGCAGCCGCTGGCTGTAGCTTCATATTTACAGTACAGAGACTATCCATCTTCTTATCTTGCTGAGAAAGTGAATATGTGTCATTCCAAAAATGCTGAACTATTTCTTTCATGGTGGTTAAGTCTTTCTTCTTTTTCTCTCGTTCTGACTTTTTCTTCTTTGAACAGATGATCCTTGAGATTTTTGTGAAAAGCTCTCAAAAGTTTTGCTCAGGTGCTTTTGTACTTTTGAGCATTTGAAGTTGCCAGTGTGTGACCTGTGGGTCACACTTTCATTTATTTAGCTTTTCATTTCTGTGTAATTTCTTTATTTTTGAATATTCTAATGTAGGATTTTATTCAAATCAACCATAAATGAAAAAATTACCTCTCACAAAGTGTTTGGTCCATTAACCTCTGACAGAAGTTCAGTGTATATTAAAACAAATTAACAAAAAATAATCAGATATCTTTTCAAACAGATCCAGAAGAAAAGGTGTGCATTCTCAAACCAAATCCTGCCTTCTAAGCCAGAGCAGCTCATAATGACAAACTTCGTCTTTCTGTCTTTTCCTCACATCAGATTCACCCCAGAGGTTCACTGGACCGCTTCCAATAACATTGCACCGCATTTTCACACCCAGATGCAATGTTTGCTTATTAAAAAGATTTTAAAAAACACACCAGATGCTCGCTGTTTAACCACAGGATTTAACCCTTTACTGGGATGAGTTCCAGATTCAGTATCTTCCTCATACACAACCTTCTCCCTGCAGTCAATTAAAAACACACAGTGCAGGTTGGTAGATTTTGGCATTTTAAACATCTGACTGACTGCTGCAACTACTTCCAGCACATAAACTGCTATAAAGTAAAATAACTTTTTATAATACAGCACAAGATAAAAAGAAAAGGTAGGGCTGTAAAAAGGGAATTTTAAAGGTTGATTTTTAAATGATATGACAAAACTAGCCAATGCTGCACTGTGATGTCTGATAGCTCAGTAAAAGACTTTATAGACATTACAGCCTGGGAACAAAGCAGCTGTCTTAAAATTGGTCAAGAACATTGTAAAATCAATGTTTAAGCTCAAAGACAGCCTATGGAAGATGCTAAAACTAGTGATGAAATCAATGCCTTGAGCACATTTTTAAGCTTTGCCAATCTTTTCTGTGCCATGTAAATGGATTTAATAGTTTCTTACTGTAACATTGCTGCATGGTGCATCATACAGTGATCTGAATGACAGTAAGGTACTGGTAGTATGCTTCTCACCTCATCTCACAATCAAAACTGCATCAACATACCTCTTCACATTCATTCTGAACGATAGCATCAGAGCAAATTGCATGTGGCTTTAATCTCAGGAGAAACATGTCTGGTGAATGTTGATGAAGCTTCGTCTTTGCTACAAGCTCTTTACATGCTAGTCTAATCAAAGCAGAGCCATGCAGCTAGCCTGCGGCTCCACTGTTGACAGCTCTTGGGGGATTAAAGCTGACTTCCCTTTTGGTCAGAATCACTCTTGTGAGGGTCCAACTCGCTCTGGCGCTGGGCGAGAGTATCCTTGTCACTGATACCTAGCTTACTGCTGTTTGATGCTGGGCATGTCTCTGTGCCTCCCCAGCTAATCTATCACAGTAACTGTGAATGGCGGACAGGGACGGCGGAGGAACAGAGGAAGGCTGCTTCCAACCCTCCCTTCTCTCACTATATACTTAGTAATCTGTGCCAAGGCTGTTCCCTCAATGGAGAATGGAGACCTTGTGTTCTAAGACTCCAGATGGGCAAAAACAACACAGCACACACCACTACAGCTCTCCAGTGAGATAGACGGTAAAAGTGTAAGGCAGACTCAGAAGGCTATGAGGATATTTTGATGCATGATGGTGTTTTGTGTAAAAATTAAAAATAAAATGGAATAAAGTCCAAGGTATCCTATTTTCTAAATCACCTTCTTACTATGAGAGATGGACTCCTACATGAACACAATATTATCTGCTGAAGTTAGAACAGAGATTTCTGCATTTTTGTTTTCTTTCTATCTATCTTTGCTTTAATTACTGGTTTCAAGTGGGTGATGAAAAAGGTGATGTCACGCTGGGTTGTTTGATTATGTTGCCAGACTGCAAACAAATCTGATCAAACCACACCCATGCAGTCCTGATGAAATAGATTAGCTGAGATTTTGATTTTGTTAACCTCAGAATAATAATTAAAGATGTGTTTCCCCAGACTTTAACTTTGATTGTTACTTTTTTAGTCTTGTGTATTTCATGTTTTAGAGAAATACTTAAGATTTAAAACCATGTTTTCAGGGGCTTTAATCCATAAAACTACACTGAAATTATAGAAACATCAAATTTAATTGCACATAGTGTATGTACAACAAAGCCTTGAACAATATACCACTCACTTGACACAAATGGATCCAGCTGACAAGGATACAGACCTGTCTGTGGCAAGGAAATACAAAACATCAAATGGGAGCCATTAACTACACAGTTTATTTGCCTCGTACTCCACGTAGTTTGGTTGTCTGGCACTGAAAGCTTGAAGGGCAGTGAGTATCCTGGTCACGTCTGCACTGGACAGTTTGAGTCTGTGGCGGAGAAGACAGGCGAACAGATCCACGTGTGGAGCCCCTGGAGGTGAGAGGCGGTTCACCCTGTAGCGCAGCTCCACCAGCTGCAGCAGGGCTGAGTCCTGTGATCCCTGAGTGTACGGGTAGTCTATCTGCAGAATCAGGTCCTGGATTGCCTCAGGGTCAAAGTGCACGCTGTATCCAAACAGCTGTATACTGTTCACTTTCATGTAGCCGATGTTGTTGGATGGCTCTGTCGCCTCCAATGGCTCATAGTACAATGTAGAGTTCTTGTTTCCTCCTGTCACTCCCTCTCTGATACGGCTCCTCAGGTAGAAATGAACTGTCTCAAAAAAGCTCTTCCATCTGTTTCCCAGAGACAACGTCCAGTTATAGCAGTCCAAGGGGATATCCAGCTTGGTCCGCTCCCAGTCCGGGTATCCGTGCTGACCTATAGGCATGGTCCAGCTCTCTGAATGGCTTCCCCCGAAAGGATTGACAAACACAGACAACGCCGGCTCCAGAGTGCTGTTCCTGGTGAGGCAAAACTGCAGGGCGAGTCCAAGGAGCATATGAACACGATTGGACTTCACCCGGTTGCTCTTGAGGGTAAGCAGCATTCGTTTCCTCCAGGATGGGTCGAACCAAGTGTTCACTCGCACGTCGTTGCTCACAAACACAGCATGCAGAGCGATGCGCGAGTCGCGCCGCTGAAGCAGGAAGCGCAGCTCCAGGTCCTGCAGGTCTCGGTCACTCTCTAAGCCCAGGTAGGGGTCTGTGGGGTCTGGCACGGCAGGTCGGCAGGCTCCCTGGGTCAGGGTGAAGCTGGGGTTGCAGCTGGAGCATCGTGTGCGGTTCTCTGAGGAACAAGACGCACAGCGGGGACCATCGCCCACAGAGCAGGGAACAAGGCCCTGGCAAGGCGGATGGTTGTAAGGGCAGGAGCAGCTGCGGCTCTCGTCATTGTAAACACCAACATGGTTGTTCTCACTGCAGTACAAAATGGAGAGGGCGTAGCTCAACCAGAAGTGCAGAGGCCTGAGAGAGAGAAAGAGAGAGAGAGAGAGAGAGAGAGAGACAACAGTTGTGTTAACACATCTCAGGTTTAGAGATACCACTGTTCACTGCTGTATTGGCTATTACAGGATATCTCTTTTATATTTGTCACTTTGTATCTGTTGCATGATTTGTGATTAGGCAATGAAGGAAAGGAGATTCATCCTGCCTTTCACAAAAAATACATGTTGTTTTGATGTGCAGCAAAAACCAAACTCAGACTTAGCTGGTCTTACATAAGAAAAAATCTGATCAAAATGAATATTGTTATCTATTGAATTCCCCTTCTGAGGTGCAGATGGATGGTGATGTGACACACACAGATACACAAACCCATACATACTCTTAATGTCTCATAGCTCTATCTTTCAAGCTTATACTCCTTTATAGGTACACTTACAGTGTGAATAAGATAATAAATAAGCAAGTGAATAAAAAAATGCTTTGTTTCTCAGGGATGTGAAAAATAAAAAGCTGATATACCAAGTAACCCTAAACCATTATTGAATTTATTTTTTACAAGAAAAATGGGTATGATAAAGGAATATAATTGGATTGTAAAGATGGCTGACAAATGAAAAGAAAGCATGCCAGCATCAGCAACGGAGCCACCGGATCTCCTCACTACAGGGGTTAAACATTCAGGCCTGTACTGCTTTTTTGGTGTACGCCACACATGCACTCACCCACATGTCGAGAATATGGTAAAGGATGACTCATCTGACCATATCACTTTTTTTCCCACATCTCTGTAGACCAGTGTCTATGGTTTATGCACCACTGAACTCTCAAATGTGCATTCATCTTTGTAATGAGAGGTTTATGCACTACAACCCTACTATAACATCCCTCTCTATGTAACTGTTGACGGACTGTTCATACAGTCTGATCACGTCCTGCGTTGACATTCTCAGTCACCTGAGGAACAGTTGCTCTTCTGTATGTCCTTACATATCGCATTAATGCACGAGCATCATGGTATATTGTCGACCACAATTTCTGACCCTGTTAACTGTCTTTCCCATAGATCTATATACAGATGTCGGTTCAGTCACTGTTCCTATTGAAACACCAGCCAGTTTAACAGTCTTTGTGACTAAAGCTCCTGCCATCTGTGCCCAAACAATGAACCCTCTTTCAAAGTCACTTCGATCTATTCTTCTTGCCGTCTTGATACAAAATCAGAATCAACTGAGCCACCTCAGCATTTTTATACATACCACAGACCATGATTGGATCTTCATTGCTTAATTGTACCATGGGGTGCACCTGTGTGGAAGCATCTGCATTTGTTATGTTTATCCACTCATTTATTCAGGTTTTTCCTTTTAATTTGTCACCCCTCTAGATTGAGGAGGCAGTACCTGCATTTGACTAGTAAGCTGATGGATTGTGTCATGTAGTTAATTTCCCTGCCAGAAACAGCTATCAAGAGTGTTCATGAGAGAGGCATAAATCTGACTCACGTTATAACCACAGTGGTCTCTGATAGGCTGCTGAGATCGTGTGTCCAGGTGGGAGAGCTGCTGAAACAGCAGCTGTAACAGTAAAAAAAATACTGGAATAGATATAAGCAAAGCAGTCGAGTATTATTGTCCACAGCAGCTAAAATTCCTGGACGTGGTTAAAATAGGTGGATTATTATACGAGCAATTTTTAGACGCAGGATTGATTGTAATGCAGTTTCAGCGCGACAGTGAAACGTGTCTGTTTGGCCAAACATGATCCTGTTCGTCTTTTCCCCGCTGGGACAGAGAAGCAGCTCTGCTCCTGTCAGCACTTTTCACCTCACTCCAAAACTACTTTTCCTCAAGTGTGTTCTAATAAGTACCGTCTCGCTCTGCTGCTTTCTCCCAGCGCCTGGTGCATAAATCATTTTCATAATTATACGTTTTAGGGAGCACCTTGGATTAACAGGCTGTAGTATAAATATTCCTCCCTCTTATTCCGGTCTTGCTTCTTACCTCGGCCTTTGCAGGACTATTTTGGGCTGTTTTCGGCACCTTTTGCTCAGGCTGAAGAGCTTGTTAGCAGTGCGGCGAGCTTTGGTGAAAAGCTGGTTGCTGCTGGTCTCCAGCTGCCTGTAGCGCTGGAGCAGGCTGGCATCCGTCCTCCACAAATGCTCCACGACAGATGTGTTTACAGCGTAATGGGTTGGCAGTTTCCCAACAAAGCTTTGGAACTCCTCTGGTAGGAAGAAGAACATGAATAAGTAAACTCAGCCGGTGGCTATGAGCCACTGGGTAACAATATTCAAAAAATTGTCTACTCTTCATTGTTTGTCCCAGAAAAGCAAACAGCTCAAGAGGAGAAATAACAGCTACAACATGCCAGGAAAGTATGTTTTGTTATTTAGATTTTTTTGGATGGGGGATTGCTGATCTCATCATCATGGCAGAGAACAAACCCCTTTCATATTTTGTGCCTGTGCAAAAATATATGTTAATTACCACCTGTTGTCAGCATACAGCACTGTATACCTTCAAAGCAACTGGTCTCTAATTAGACATGACTGACAATGAAAGCAAAATTGCTGTTTGTGAGGCGGGCTGCCATAGTAAGAGTAATCACTTGTGTCAAACATAACAAAAAAGTGACAAGTTTCTGAAAAGTTTCTTGACACTTTTTGATGCGGGAGGAAACTTTTTTCATTTGTGATGTATCTGCATTTCACCTCTCCGTACAAATTATTGGAATACAGGTGCACACATCACAGCAGTGCAATCTCTGTCACTCTCTTTATATATTCTTTTCAATGAAGAAACACGCTTAATTTAAAATCCAAAAACAGACATATACCAGAGCCCACACAGTTTCAAAAAAAAAAAAAAAAAAAGTGTGCTACTTTATGTTGCTTTTATAAAACAGATCAATGCATCTTACTATGATACTATAATAATTAAGTTGTATAACCTCTGCTTTATTTCCTCCAACAGCAGGTTGCTGCAAATATCCATTTAAAATGCTGTTTAAATGCCAGTGCCGGCTAATAATCTCCTCAGCAATAGTATTTTGTGTTTATGGTAATTATAGCACTGTCTCAAAATTAATATAATCATTATTAGGTGCTTGGACTCAGGCCACACTTTGTGTGATTGCTGGTTCATTCATTTGTGTAGAAGAGTATCTGCAGTATGTAGAGCTGGTGGAAATGACTGTAGGAGCCCTGAATGAAGAAAACACAATGTGCTCTTATGCACCAGACCCTTGGGTCAATGTCACCCAATCAATAAAAGAGCTCTACAGTGGTAAGCCGTTACATTAACCAACCTGGATGATGAGCTTAGTGATGTTCTAACTGTAATTGTGAGGTCATGACATTAATTCATCTTTTTCTTTAGTGATTCTCAGCTGCACTTTGGCAAGAACAGATGGACTATTTTAAAAGTCTGTGTGTATTTTCTCACCCCGCAGCCTTGAGCATCTGGAGAGCAACAGAACCATCATTTGATCTGACACTTTGACTGACAGGTTTCCTGATTCAGTGTCTAGCAGAAGGCAGTGTTTGACAGCCAAGCATGAATTTAGAACAGAAACAATGTTGCCAATGTTAGTTCTTAAATTTTAGTTCAAGTTTACTTTTTTTTTTTTTTTTTGTGAAAAATAGCCTGTATCCTGAGGTCCAGAATTTTCCACTTGTCTGGTTATTTAGTTTTAAAATCCCTGACTCACCAGATCCTTCAAACTCCTGGTTGGTTTGCCTCCAGGCATCTCTGATGCGCAGCAGGTTGTTTTCCAGAGTGTCCAGGTCCGAGTGAGGACAGTTGCACTGAGGGAAGTCCACGCTACACTCACACCAGCAGTCATTGTTTTGACACACAAACTGACCCTCAGATTTACAGCCGATGTAGTTGAGAGCAGCCTGAATGAACTGGCTCTGCAAGTAGCCTGGGAGGATGACCTGCAGCCCTGTGGAGCATGAAAGACAGGATGTAGATGGGCAAGTGTTGAGTGAAAAATAGTTAAAAATACATTTTTAAAAAAGGTAGTTTTACAAACATCATAGATGATAATCCATATTTTTCTTATCAACAAATCACATGTAAAGACCCATACCAACAATGAACTGATCTTACTGACAAGTATTGTTGGTGTAGCCAAAGTCTAATATAGCTTACTCCTCTGAGCCATAGAGCTCCAAAAACTATTTAAACACATCAGTGAGCCACACCGTTGCATTGGGTGACATGTTCCTTCATTAGGATTAACATGGGCACTATAGTTTATTTTGAGTCGATTCCACATACACTATCCTGTTGCCAGAAATACTCACTATAATGCAACAAATGTGTCTTAATCTGGTGCTGAAAATAGTCCCCAACAAATGCATTTCCTCCTGTTTGAGTAACGTTTGCTGAAATCTACAGCTGTTCTAGGAAACAACTTGGCTTTTAAAAGAATGAAACCATATATTTGCGACTCATTTTAAAAGAATTATTTTAATAATGAACAAATGACTTGAGGCTGAGTGCGTACATTGGATAGAATTGAGAGAAAAACTAACACATTTCTGTGATTAGATTAGTTTCAGATTTATATCTCAAAGATGAAAAAAACAAAAAAAGAAATGTCAACCTTTGTCAACCTCAATAGCTTGTAATGAGAAATACAAAGATTGGACACCCCATAAACACACCAGTGTCACTACTTATGAGTTCAAAGTATCATGCTACCTTGTAGTTGAACCTTGTTCTCTGGACTATGAACCAGTACAGAGCTGACTGTGTCCAGATTGTCGTAGTTGCTGCATCCCAGCGGCCCGGTTCTGGTTTCAGTCACCTGCAAAAATATTGAGAAAACATGAATCTTCTGTGCTGTGATTGAGTCTTTTTTGTCATTCTATTATGTAGGTTTTGTGATAGTTGTCAAACAGTTCAGTTGGCTTTGTCTTCTCTTGAGTTTTGAAGTTTTTCCCCTGACATTAAATACAGATAACAGACAGTGAATAATAGTGTAGTCAGTGGAGACAGTCATCAGTCACATCACTTTGACATGTCCTGTGTACATTGACACATTCTGCTTGTATGTGTACGTGTGTGTGTGTTTTTTTAAAAAGAAGGTCAAAAGAACATAAAAAGCCTCTTCAAAGGCACTCCATGCCTCAAATGAATTTTGAATGCAATGAGTCACTGTGAAGTAATACTGAAAAGGTCTTCAATTAGAAAGCTTTCTGTCCTCAGACAGAATAATTTGTTCTGATCTGAGAGAAGAAATCAACTTCCCTCCGACTGAAAACTGATTCACTTCTCTGCTTACATAATTTCTAACAGTAATTCATCTTGATGTTAAAAGTTAGAAATTCCAAATGGCTGGAACACAAAAACACATAACTTACAGCGTATTACCATAAATTTATGCTCAAAATCCATCCTAACATTTCTCACTGGATCCCCAATACCATATGTGATTTTAATTAATGGCCATGTAGTGCAGGTGCTGCTTTACATGCCCCATAAAATGTAGTATCCATCTCCCTCTCCCTCTTTCCCTCTGATCTTCAATCTGCCCAAACTCCACACGCTGCAAAGTGGCAAATGAATGGAAGTCAGCCTGGCTGGAAATGAATGGAATGATATCTCTAATCCATCAAGCTGATGCATAACCATAAGAACACATTCTCAGTTCGGGAGGGCACTTGTCTTCATCAGTGGCTACTCACTTTAGCATCTACGTTTGCCCCTCAGGCTGATTAATGTGTACACTCTAATAGCCACTTCAGATGATAAAATGGATGATTGGTGTTTTATAGTTCAGGACGTACAACTGCTGCTCTGTTCTGCTTCCTCACTCTCCTGTTTAAAGCTTCCCACCAGGGAGTCGATGTTGGGGAGCAGATATAAACCTTGTATCTTGCAGTATTGTTCTCTACTGCTTGAAAACAGTCAGCCCATTTGTCTATAATGAATTTGACCATCACTCTATAAAAGTTATAAGGCTAAACATCAAATGAAATGTTTGTTTCCACTTCCCTTTGCACACATGTTTTCTGTGATAATAAACTACAGGCTGAAGAGAGATAAAACAGATTTGACAGTGTTGCAGCACCCCTGCAGTCACAACAGGTAAATTCCTCTTGTCAAGCCAACTCTGTAAATAAGCATTTGTACTTAATCCTACCTGATTAAATATGTTATGGAAATAAATACCCTGAGCTGGCATTAAAGGATTTGCAAGTGCTTGTTATCTCCAGGTTGAGCTACATAAGTGTCATGAATTAAAACTTTTTTTCTATACATGCATGTCAGTGGTGGAAAGTAACAGTAAGAAAGGTACTAGAGGTATTTCCATTTGAGTTTTCTCTGTTACATTTATTTAAAAGCTCCTAGTTACCTTTTCAGATTAAGATTTTACCTACAAAACTTACAGTAAGTTCACAAAATATGGTGGATTGCTACAAAACCCACCAGTGTGTTGGTTTAAGTGGTGGTGGAATTAACTGGTGATAGAGGCAGATGTTCCGCAAGCGTGGCTTTTGAGGACCCCTTGTCGACTAAACAGGAAATAAACATTCCGATTACTTTGCTTCTCTATCACATTAATTTGTTGTTGTCTTTTGAGACATTCATTTTGGTGTTGACAGAAATACATATATAAATATTAGACCTCTTAACTATGAAAATATCATTTGCCACAGAGACACTGAGGAAAGAGGAGATACTCACATAAATGCTCCACAATAATAGAACCTGAATGCACTTAAAATGTGAGTAAATAGTGTTATTATTCATTGTAGCCATATAATATAAAGCGTTACTATATATTCTAAAAATACTGGCTGCATTTTCTACCTTGCATCATTTAGACCCACCAAAATCAAATCCTTAACACAGACAACATGCCAGCTCTAGATAAAACATTAATGGATTAGTCTAATTGGAGTTTGAATTAATTGGTGATATTCCCCTGTGTGATGTACTGAATAGAGTAAGAATGTCATTGTGATAAGAGAGATAAATGTTGGTAGCCTTTAACATAAAACACGATTGATGGTACATAACATTACAGAGGTTCTATCACAAGTTAAACTGTGCGTAATGCTATCACAACTTGCCACAGCTAAGACAGCTAGCAGGTAATGTCACACATGCATTTGAGCAGACCACCTCAGACTGTGTTTCTCTTATAGGCTGTATGAAAGTATAAACAGGTCTGCCAAGTTGACTTGGCATCAGATTAATGACGAAATATAAGACATTTTGCAAACAACTTAAACTTACTGATGTTTGCAGTGTTTTGAACAGGCATCGACACAGTCACCTACCACAGCCTCATGCAGGAGAATATCGCCAGTTAATTCAGCCACCAGTTAAATCAACACACCTACACCAAACAATGGCCACAGATAGTTAGTGATGAGATAATGACAGCAGTGGAGCATTTAGCAGCCAGATTTTATCTGGAATTGGTGGAAACCAAAACAGAGTTAAAAGGAGACTGAATATTGGACTTATATTCAACAAGTGGACACAAATTCAACTCCAAAAAAATAAAATGTTGCTCTCTGTGCACTGGATTTGTAACTGGGCAGTTGTTTGCCTTCACCTTTATATCACCTTAATCAGGTGATGATTATGTCAGCTTGTTGTGCTGCTCCCAAGTGGCCACAAAAATCAATTAATGCAGGTATAATTATATTTTAATACTTCTATACTTAAAGGAATAGTTTGACATTTTTGAAAATATGCTTATTCTATTTCTGGTTCTAGTTCTATTTCTAGTTAGTTAGTTATTTGAACAATTACCAAATCGGCCTATCAGTACCTCTAAAGTTCACTAATTAAAATGTTACATCTCATTTGTTCAATCCAAACAAAAACTGACATGCAAAAAACAATTAACTGTCTTATAGGGGGTTTATGTGCTGAACCATTTCTTGGCTCTGAGCAGCTGCCAGACAAACAGTGAATTGTCATTTTTAATTTTCAGTTTTTATATGGATTGAATAAATGAGTTTAATGGTTTATTTGCAAGCTTTCGAAGTGTTGTTACCTCTAAAGCTGAATATGCTTGTGGTATCTTCATTTTCAGTGTACAGACATAAAAGTATTATAAATCTTTGCATTTAACCCTCCACCAGAAAACAAATAAACATATTTCCCAAAATATAACATTTCGAATGCAAGCCTTTTACTTGTGCTACTTAATGGAGTATTGTAATTTTGTGGAAGTGCTACATTCATGTATAATCTCAATACTTCATCCACCACTGATCTGAATCAGTAAAAACAATAAATACAGAAATATACATGCATGTATGTATCCATTTACTGATCAAGACTGTAATGATTTTTTGACTGATCACATCACTCACACATGTTCAGTAACTTCAGCTGAACCCAAAGCCAGTCCAACTAAATGCACAATCTGTAACAATCTGGAGGCTAACAAACCACAAGCCAGATGAACAACACAGCTGTCTTTAGGTGGTGAGTATGTGGTTCATCATCCAACAGACTGCTGGTGCATTTGCAGTTTTCTAGACTTCCACGTACCCGTATGGCAGTGGATGCGATCTGGAGGTGGTGCAGCCTGCGCAGGGTGCTTTCTCTGTCGGTGAAGTAGGAAGCTGCCAGCTGGTGGAGGGCCTCCAGGGTCACTGGCCCGGTAGTGCTGGAGTTCCTGTTGCTGCTACGGCTGCCCTCCGTCCCCGAGGGCGAAGACTCCTGGCTGAGCTTCCTCTTGTCCACAAATATAGTCAAAGACTCCTCCCCTGGTGGCAGTCAGGCAGAGCAAGTGAGAGCTTCATTAGCTCTGACAGAGCAGCACTAATCACCTTTCATTAGTATCTTTTCAGATCAGATAGAAAAGTGCAGTAGTGATTAAGTGCTGTGGGGGAACTGATGGTTTGGATGATTGGGGGAAAAGGCACAGACAAGGTCTCTGCATCTATTAAACTCCTCAGGAACAGAGAGCTAATTCAAGATCATTGATCAAGTTCCCTTAATTATTTTAATTATCTTAATTATATTGGACAAAAATTACGTGAAAACAAAACAGAACTTAGCACTCCTTTTCTAGGAGACTCATAATTTCTACATGCAGAAGCATGTCTAACAATTACAATTATTATATGACTAATATAAAATGCAGCATGGCACAAGGTTAAAAAACCATCAGAGCAGCAGAGACCACTGTTTGAGACCACTCCTTGCTTCCCATTTCAACTGATGTCAGGACATTTGCAGTCATTTTTCTGGCAAAAAAACATTATTTTAACCCAAACCATGATCTTCCTGTAACGCTAAACAATGGTTTTGTGCTTAAACCTAACCAGACCTTAACCACAGCACTGTTCCAACATAAAACATAATTATTCAACTGATAATGGCCATTTAATGTGATTTTAAATGACGTGCAAAATTGTTTGAAACATAGAAATTCAATGTAACTGTGGTTTGCTGAAATGTACAAGGCCAATTTTTTTTTCTGGCAATTGGGTTGGTTTTATCTGTTAAATCCTACCCTTGAAAACCCTTGAGTGAACTCCAGGAGTGTTTTTTGTACGAAGAGATGTGTGGTTTAGTTTTTTTGCAGTTTGCCTCATTGACTTCTATTGCAATAGTGGTTTTTCACATTTCTCAGAATCCCTTTCAGCACGTCCCAGAAAACAAGTGTAAATTGTTACGTTCAGCTCAGAGTTATTACATTTGCAGGTGGAAACAACAAAAGCAACAGCAAAGTGTCCAACCTGTGACTAACAGGTCAATGATTTATTTCCCAAAAGGCTACACTTCTAGGAAAATACAGCCAGTGTCTGAGATTTCAGTCAAAAGACAAACATTTTGAGGGACAAGTGCATTTTGAGAGGAAGATGTAATCTGAAATATAGAGTGTGTTGACAGTAGATATTCCTTCATGAAAAAAATGTATATTTAAACAACCTGTCACAGCCATTTTCTATACATGTCTGTGGACATGTCTCAGAGGCCATCCGCTCCCACTGACACTTCACCATGGGGCATCACTCTGTGCTTGCAGCTGCAATGGCACAAATACAGGGATAAACAATATTTCCAGACAAATACCTGATATATTTTGTAGAAATAAGACATCAGTCTTGCAGGAAATCAAATTTCCCCTCTTTCTCCTTTCATTCCACATATAATTTACAACAAACTCCTGCCTAAGAAATGCTACACTCCAATCCAAAGCTACCGAGTTTGAACACCAGAATAAAGAAGAAAAGACAATTGGAGAGTGGCTACAACCCAATTCTGAAACCAATCCAAAAGTACCTGAAAGTACAGTGCCACTGGGTGACGTCACACCTTGCTCCGTCCGTCTTTATACACATCTGCTGCAACCGTCGTTGAAGCCAATTGTGTGTCATTTTGTTTTTGCTCGCGTCTAATTTAATTTTTGTCAGCTAGCCAGACAGCTGTGTTATGATGGTGTTCCATTACGAAAGGCACAAGTCCTCTATGCTAAACAATAAAATTCTTCATTTGTCACTGGTACCAAAACCTGGAAATGAACAGCAGTCTCCTGGGTCCAAGCCACACTGTGTCCAACCCTGATCTTCTTCCTACAATTTTGTAGCTTGTCACTCTACTCCCATCTTTGTTCCTGACAAGTCACGAGTCATCACTCACATAGCTACTAGAGGTAATTTGCCAATAAAACATAAACATTTCCTGTTCAAGTTTCACTGTGTCACCTCTGCCACCTACGACATCAGCTACGGTCATTCAAAGTCATGAAAAATTATTCCATGTGATAACTTATTCCATGTGTACTCAAAATGTCTGCATTGCACTGTGGTCCACTGAGTCCATTCTCAGAGGGGACAATTGTATATTTATCTTTTCTATGATAGATTTCTGTCTGAGAGATTGGCATGAAATGGTGAGACTATAAAGAAGTGCTTTGTCTTCAGTTCTGAGATACTGACAGCCACACTGTATGTTTGCTGTTGATTTTTGGCCAGTTACTGTATTTGTAGGAATAAGATAAAAGCAAACCAAACATCAGAATAATCCTCGATTGCTAGGTGTGTCACCAATGTTTCAACAAAATTTGCATTTGGATAATTCCTTCAAATCTGTGTTATTTACTTACAGCAGACAGTTTTCAAACCCGCACTTTCATTTATTCTAATAAAGTATGCTTTATGAGAATGATTTTTTTTAAAGAAAAAGAAGATAAGCCAGTTACATATACAGTAAATGACAAGGTTGTACAGCAGTGATAAAACTCCATTTGGGGAACCATACTGTTTTGATGGCCAAACAAAAATATTAAATCTTTCTTTCACTTCCTTCTCCAATTTATTTTTGTACACTAAACCAGAACGATTTGATGTTTTTTTTGTGAGCCAAAAACACTGATCCAGAAAAATTATTATATGCTTTGTTGTTTAGAAAGCAACAGACGGTAAAATTGGTGCCCCATATGCTGAAAAATAAAATCACATTAGAGCCTTTGTGAATGAAGCTCGCTTTGAAGCTCTGCATTCTCGACTGTACCTCCCAGAGCGGCGGAGAGGAGGAGGTGGGTGCCATATTTCTTGATTAGACTCTCTGTAATCATCTGGAGGGTTGGCCGCCTCCCCAGCTGGCGGATGGTGTGCATGAAGTCGGGGTCGAGGGGCAGAGCCAGGCCGCCGCTGCCACCGTCGCGTTTCTCCACCGCCAGGCTGTTGACCTTCCATCGACCAAACTCCCTGGAAGCACACATACACACACACACACATACACACACAGACATTTGCTCACTTGGCTGTGCCCTTTAGTGGTGCATATAGTAAGGCCCCAGGCTGCGGTTTAACAAGCAAAGCATTAGGTTTGATTACATTCATTGTGGCACTTTTAGATTTTCACTTACACTTTTTCTCTGGAAATTACCTTAAGTGTATTTTATAGGTCAGTAGTTCCCTCAAGCGCCAACTACCACGGTTTGAGGCTGAAGCCAATGTGGAAGTATCTTAAATAGCAAAGCCACTGATGGTCCATAGAATCTCAGGCTCCAATGGACTCCCATTCAAAAGATGTCAATTTCTCTCTAGAAATACTAAGTCACTCATTGTTTTCAACGAGTAATTAAGGTCTCAATTGCTAAATTCAGGCCCGCTAATAAGTGTGCTGGTGGTCATTTTGGAAATTATTGCTCCATTAATAAGATGTGAAGACTTATAGTAGCTTTGATAGCAGTTTGCTCACCTGCTGCTCTCCCCAGCTCTGGTACTTGTACTGAGTCAGACTATTGTTGCAAAGTTTCAGTAAATTTAATGTAACTTGATTGCAATACTTGCCCTACTAGTACAATTTAGCTGTAGCTAAAGCGTAAGTGCGTACTTCAAACTGGCTCCAATGCAAGCCAATGGGTGACATCATACCTCACTATGTCCATCTTTATACACAGACAATGGTTGTTACCATCCTTTTTTGTCTCTCACATCCCCACAGCTTGTTCAGATGAGCTCAAGTACACCATCATGACACATTCAAAATGTGTTCATTTTAAACTGATTTGGAACTTTTGTGTTTTGGTTATTTAACACAAAAGTGAGCACTTGCAATAATTCTGTCATTCAAGACACAGTTGTGTTGTGTGGAATTGTCACTGGTTTGATCTCATTTTCTTCTATCATCTGGTTCAATGAAGTTTGCATTTGTACTACTACAGTATCACTTTGGATTTGTGGAAAATGAATATTTCAACCATTAGCCCTTTCCATTTCGACTTGTATGCTTGCTTGCTAACTTATTTACATGCACTATCAATTGCAGCTACAGACTTATAGCTAGCATTGAGGACACTGAGGTCACATCCTGTGTAATTTTTCTGAAAATATGAAGGTTTTATAGAAATCAAAGGAGGGTTTATATTCTACGGTTAAAAACATACACATTTCTTCAGACTGATTCTAGTACTTTTCCACTAAATATTTTATTCCTGGTATCGTAGATAGGGCATGTCCATGTAGGAAAATAAAATCTTTTTGATTTTCACTGGACATTTCCTGGAGAGAAAAAAAGGGAAATACAAATTTCTGAAACAGTAATTTTTTTACACAGGTATGCTTATTTTCTTTTTTGGCAAAAGCTATATGAGAAGACCTTTATGTCTGTACTGTAAACTTGATGATAAAGACAGCAACTACTTAGCAAAAAGCCTGGAAATGTGTGGGATTGGTCAACCTATGACCTCAATATTTCTAAAATATTGACTGTGGTTTTGATATCATCACAGCACCTCTTCAAATGTTTGGTTGGTTGGAAAGATATCTATGCAGTTGTAGCTGTCATAGCTGGAAGGTTATTGGTAAATTTGACGGTAAATATACTAATGGTCCACATCACACCAATTTTTAATCATATTTGGGTGTTTATTTTCCTCCGCAACACAAATATGTAGATATATAAATATATATATTTTTTTTTACCGCTTTATAATTTCAATTTCAAATCAAACCATAATCCTTCCACACATCCCATGGAAACTGCAGAGGTATCCCCTGGGATGCAAATATCCCAGTTTGGGAATAACTATTACACTGTAGGGACTACTGTTGTCTGCACAAGCTTGTCACAGCTTTAAATAACTCCTGCATGTGTAAAACACAACTTACTCTGATGTAAAGCTGCAACTCCAACAGCAACAGAACAATGCAACGCCAAAATAAAGTCTGACATCATCAGCCGCCATCATTTATTACATTGTGCCCTATGAACAAACATCTTGGTGAACTTAGTTATTCACAAACCGGCTGGGACATACCGCCACTGTCCCTCTGTTTCTCCCTCTGTTCATAGCATCAGCTAATGTCTACCTCTTCCACAGTGCTGCCTACCACTCTGTGTACCTCCCTCTCCTTCTGGGAGGCAATCAAATCACTGCCATGAGAAAAATAATCGGCAGAGAAATAATTGGGGAACCGGGACACTGTGGAGTGTGTCATTACAGCCAATCATAATAACTAGGGGACAGGCTGAGTGTCTGTCCCTGGTGGACAGATGGGTGTTGTAGATCCAGCCCGGGGTTTAGCCTACAGCTATTCCATCAGCATGCACATTATGGCAAACAGAGGGGAGTTTGCTGTGAGAATGTAATCAGATATCTAAACATGAAGGATTACTGTATGTACTGTGAACAATCAATAGTGATGAAAACAACTCCTTCGAGGGGAAATGACTGTAAAAAGACTAGACTTGAAGAGCAAATGGACAGCTTAATCGCATGATGCTGTATATCATGAGATGATGGTGATGTTTCTGCTATTACAGAGGTCACAGAGGTAGAACAGCAGTTTAGACCCCCATGCTAAACACATAGAAAAAAATATGGAACATCTGTAACTCTGTTGGAACGTTGTGTAAAATATATTTATTTGAGAGAATAAAGAATAAATGCCTCCAGTGTTTGCACATCTTTTTTCCTCCTTATATTATCTCTACAAGACATTAAATATAAGCCAAGAACAGGAACTGAAGACTGGTTCAAGTACACTCTCCTGTCAGTTATCATCTTAATACAGCAGGTATCTCTTTAACCTTGGTTGGGCCTTATTTTGGAGTTATCCTTAAAATCCTTAATCCCTAATCCTTAAAACAGCCTCTAGGTTAGAAATGTGAGCAGGCAGTTTATAGGTCACAGGATCGACTGCTTCAGGCTGAAAGACCTTTCGGTTACCTTTGAGATGTCAGCCAGCCAATACAGATGGTGGCCACCCTCGACAGTCCAAGCTGTCCGCCTCTTTGTCACTTTCAGTGATTTTCATTATTTAAGGCACAGGTTTGGAAAAGAAAAGGGCTCAAGTCAGGGGACTGGGATATTTATGCAGCATTTCTATTGAAAAAAATGCATATGTGTCTGAGAGATAAACACCATAGCCTAAAAGATTCCTGAGAGGAGATAATGGGCCATTTGATTTATACACTAGATGCACACCATAAAGTATTTTTTTTCACTTTAGTAAAGCCTTGGAATTATCCACCACAGAAAGGAATCATAGTGGGCCTGAAGCATCGACAACCACACCACAGAGACTGCAGGTACAGTGACAAAATATAAATAGACAATGACTAGTAGAAATAATCGCCAATATTTCCAATTTATCATATTGTATGAGCGCAACACTGAAAGCTGTAGTGATTGAATGCATCAATCACATATTACCAGATGCAACATAGCAACAAACAAGAATTTATTGCAAGCCATAAGAATGCTTTTGAGGAAGGTTTAGACAAAAATACAGCTCAGGGACCACACAGTGTCATGGGATTCAGGAACTCTTGCTGCAGAGGTCATTTTGAAACAAGACGAGAGACTGAAATTTAAAAAAAAAAGTATGATGCACACCTAGACGCAATTATTCAGATGACTGATCAGTTTTCAGTCAGAATACTAACGACAAGAGCAAAGGGCGAATTGTGCATCGCTACAGTAGTTCTTCAGATTTGCTCATCAGCAGTTGCATCTAATTCAGTGCAGGTGTGATAGCCTGTGAGGGCAATCCTGAGAGTGCGCAGTTTTTCATACCAAACACTACAGCAGCTGCTGTCACTGATTAGTTCCTCTCTGGCTCAAAGTGCTCATCAGAGAAATTATCCAGTGGCATGTTGGGTGAAATGAGAACTTGCAAACACTCACAGCCCACATCCCTGAAAAATATACAATACATACTGTGCAGTATCATACACAAAAACTTACAAGAAATAGCCTTGAGTACAATACACACACATGCAGAGTTCTCCATCTGTCTCACCTGTAGATCTTGTATCTGGTGCTGAAACCCTGCTGGTGCCTCTCCGCAGCCTCTGTGAACTCCAGGGACTGGTGGAAGGGCCCTTTATCCGACAGCAGCCAGTCCAGGGAGCCGGAGGCGCCGTCGCCTTGTCCGGCGGCGGCTGCGGCCCTGGATGTCCAGCAGCAGAGCCAGAGGCTGAGAGCCGCCCCCTCCCATAGTAGAGACAGCCGCTTATGACTGATTCTCTGACAGCTCATGCTTCACCCAGCGACACCTCATTCTCTCCGGACTGGTAGGAGGACAGAGCATTAATACAGTTTTACAGTTTCGCACATTTTTGGATGAAAGAGTCGTGCGTTGCGCTGAAAATGTACATTTTTTTTTGGTTTTGTACTCCAGAGTTAAATAGACTAAACGCTCAATGAAATATTCTATTATGGAAAAGACACTTACCTGATTTTGCAACTGTGACCAAACGATGCGCTTTCAAGATTAAGTGAACTCTTCCGATATTGTGAGACCTGCGATTAAAACCTTTCCTGTCCAGTGATCCGACAAAATCCATTAATTCGTGACGAGTCTTTTCTTTCAAGCACCACTCCAACTTGATTTTGCGCTCTCGAACAACTTTATCTCAACACACAATCCTCCAGCATCCCTGCATCCATCCGCTCCTCGGTGAGAAGTTGCAGCAGTGGAGGCACGAGCACAGAGGAGTTCATTCTCAGGTTGTCCGCGATATTTCCAGGGGTTGAATGCAAAATATAGATTTCTCCATCCTCAGTGAAACCCCTTTGATGCACTGTATGCTCCTTAAAGTTGCTGTGTTTTTTCCCCCCTCCTCTAAATTCTTAATAAAATGTTGCGTGTATGCTACAGCTGCAGCTGTTGTTCCCCCCCTCTACCGTGTACGCTGGTGGATGAATGAGCGGCTGCTTCAACACAGAGAGCTTTTCTCCCCCCCCCTTTTTTTCCAAGTGAGATAGCAAGAGGGCGACCAAGTGCATCGTGATGAAGGTAATATATACAGTCTGAGTGTTCTCAAGTTTTGAGGACAGCAGGGTGATGAGGATGGTGATGATGGCGCACCAGGGCTGCTTCCATCATTCACCATTAGCCTACCTTCACATAATTCCTCCTCATTATTTGCCATGACAGCGTGTTCCTCTCTCTGTGACATTAAAAGTGTTCAAAGGAGCCTGGTAATAGGCTAATTTCAGTGTTTTTTTTTCTTTTTATTGTCTTGTGCCACAGTTTCAGAGCTTGGAGCCTGCATGACTAAACGGCTCACACTGACCTTTCTTATGATGAAATGCACATTGCTGGATTTACCAGTGAGAGTAATTGCAGGCCATTATTAGAGAAACAGCTTTCTTGGGCGATGTGATTCAAGCACATGAGTGTGCTCAGTTTGCCACCTTCAAGCACAATACTTTGCACAAAACAATATGTTACCCTGTCTTAAAAGGATGCCAAAAGTCACAATTATGCAAAAGAGGTGTTTGACCTGGGTGAATATTGTTAAAATGGGACACTTTCTGAAAAATTGCATCCTGGAACAATTTAATGAATCATCCCAGTGCCTTTAGCTCCCAACTTAATACAATTCTATAAACATTAACCCCCTTAATACAATATACATAAGAAAAAATAAAGAATGATCATACACAGAATCAATGACTCCATCTCAAACACAGTATGCCCTGAAACCACTTTTTACAGGTGCTACTGGCAAAATGGAACATCTTATGTTTTGATATAAAAAAAACAAATTAAAGAAGAAAAGTAATTTTAACATTTTAATGTCTTCAGAAAATGTATAATGAAAATCCAACAATAAAGTTGAAATACTTATGTGAAAGATTAAAAAGTATTTAGTATTTTTTGCCCCTCTCAGAACATTTGAAAAAAACACCATGCTAAAATTAGAAAACAATGCGTAGGCATACTGTTACATTAGTAATTTCCAAATTTTCAAATGACCATATAAGAAACAACAACATAATTGAGATACTTATGTGAAACATTATTTTTTTATCATAATAAAATATGTAGGAATAGCTGGCCAGAGCTTTTATTGATATGGTAATATTTTCTAGGTAAGCTAGCTAAAACACAGCTATGCTAGCTCTTCTTAGGTTAGTTTGAGCAAGCTAGCTTATAGCATATTTAAGAGAAATTATATTTGATCCAGTTCAGAAAATTGATTTCTCTCAAGACAGCATGTATTTTGTGATCCTCAAAAAAACAAACAAACAAACAAACAAAAAAACGAAGAGCAGTGTCCCATTTTGACAGTAACAGGTTGTCTCAATTAGGCAATTTCCAAAATTATGTACAGAGTAATTGTTTTTAGATTTTATTTCATTTACCATCACTGCACGTGATGCCACTTATTTGACATCATATCCATGGGACCTTTTTTCCTTATCAGATGCCTTTTCAGCAATGCATTGGTTTGAGGTTTTGTATATTCACTGAAAAGCTTAACTGTTGCAATTTGCCAGTTGTTCTGATTTAACAATACTCACCAAAACAAACTGAGTGGTCCAAACAAATGTTAGTGTGAATTCTCTTTACTATAGTGAAGTTTTTTTTCAGGCCATGATGGGTGAGACAGATGTAGGAACAGTTGCAGATTTGGATTCAACCCCCCCCGACCCCCCGCCTTCCTTGCGGCAACATCACAGCTACCCTACTTGACACACAGTTGACGAATGTTGTGAAAGCTGAAAGAGGAAAGTTAGCTGCCATAAGCCTTCAAATTAAGAAGGAGGAGATAGCTGGGACATAGTTCTGTGTGTGTGTCTTTGTGTGGCGGGATGGGGGTCGACAGGTACAGCAGATGAATCTCTAATTAGACTCTTGTGTCTGGTCTTCAGAGACTACAACAATGAAAAAAGCTAAATTCCCGAGCAGAAGTTGTTTGATGTTGACTCCATTATACTTTATGTTTGCTGGGAGAGCGCTTTGTTACGCTCTTTCAAGTCATCTTGTCACTATGCTTGTCATTCACACTGAAAACCTGATTGACAAAGGCCTCCCTGTGTTAAATGGGCTGTGAGGAGAGTGTCTGTTATCCATGATTGGTTGAATCAATAGTCTGCCTCCATCGATTGCTTTTTTGCTTTAATGTTATTTGGCAAGCACCTCTAAGGATGCCAGGGAATGTGTTTCTTTTTTTTTCTTTTTCAAGCTCAAATTAAGGCAGTCAATTCAATAATGAGGGTCACGTCTTCAAAGCCTTAATAGCTATAGTCACTGTCATTGCTGCTGACAGATGTCTGGACCATCTCTATCAGCTGAAACAACTCACTTTGAAATGTAATGCAGGAATTTAATGCAGGAAGCAGTTTTTCTTGTAATCTTCCAACAAGAGGATTTGCATCCCCAGGTAGCTGATCTTGGCATTTGGGACATCTGTAATGATAGGAAAGCCTGCGTTTTCGTGTGCAACAAAAGGAACGCATTAAATATTCCAACTTGTAATTTGTGTGGAGAAAGGAAAGACGAAATGAAGGAGGCTAAATGAGCTTTTCCCTCTGGGCTGCAGACTGTTATAGTCTCTTGAAATCTGGGTCTTTGTTGTCTGTGTGTGCTGTAATTGAAAAGTTCCACCCCCAACTCCCCCCCTCCCCCCACCCTGTTTCGTTCTTCCTTTGCTTTCCTCACACTCTCTCTATCCTTGCGGTTTCCTCATCTGACATCCCTAAATTCCCTTCCACCGCCCTAACCAAGCAGCCTCTCTTCTCTCTCCTCCACACCCCGCTCTTTCAGTGTCTTTGCCTCTTCTCTCTATTTGAATTCTCTGTCATCTCTCATTTGACTCATTCTCTTCCCCTCCCTTACGCTCACCCTCTTCTCTCCTCAGCCGCCTGCTGAGCTTTAGGACGAATGTGGCTGATTTTGATCATTTGAGCCCCAACCATCTGCTGAATCAACCTTTGCCAAAAGGGTGACGGAAGGGTTGAGAAACTCAGAATTGTCCTGGAAAGATGATGTGAAAGGGCTTGACGTAGCACTGGTGTTAATGTGCCTGAACATAAATGCCTCTGGCCCGGCAACATGCAATGTGCCAATGTAATCACAAGTCAGGAATGACATTGTGATTTCCTCCTGCATTAGGAAGTAAGGGTTGCTGCGAAAGACGTTCAACCGCACTTTACGTGACATGAAGGCTTTGGCACAAGGAAGGACTGTGTGTCTGTGACTTTGTGCATGTGGTTCTTGGCGTCATCTCTGTTGAAATGACAAAAATGACTAATTTTGCTCAAGAGCTCTGGCATCTCCCAAAGAGTTGCGCACAATTCTTTCTGTTCCGACTGATAACATGCTGTAGCTTCCCCCTGACTACAAATGTCTTTTACTGAGTAATTACTTCTTCTGCACCTTTTATTGTGAGAGAATGAAATGTAGTTGATGAGCACGGTGTAAAACAGATCATGGCCACACTTATGCTGTGTGCCCATTGTTCTCTGAAAGTCTCTCCAAAATGGAATGGCAATGTAACTTGGCAGGTGGTGAATGTGAAAGTACGAACAAAATGGAATAGATGATGATGAGGTCTCGGCTTCGCTAATTCCATTTAACCCTGGAGTGAAGACAGCAATTGGACCAAAACCTCTCCAGTGTGAGTAATTGGACAGGCATTGCAGAAAAGATGTTTGGAAACGAAACAGCAAATGCCCTCACGCTTTCATGTGAGTGTGAGGGGGCTGAGACACATTAGCAATCGTTTCAGCACATTAAACATGGTCTCAACGCTTAGATGTATTGAAATAAATGAATTCAGTTTTGATTAGTTTTCCAGTTAGCTGTATAACTGTACTGCTGTTTGTTTTTTAATAAATCAATGAATATAATCAATATTGTGTCAGCTTCTCAATTGTGGAATAAGAAAAACAACAAATAAATGTGCAGATGGATGAGAAAGAAAAACAGCGCTATTCTCCAGCATGTCCAGGGTCCACCTGGTCGAGTGCTCCGGGGCTCTCTTGGTTATTCAGGTCAGGGAACACACATGTCCGAGGCTTTGTCAAAGCTTTGGCGTCTGTGGCCCAGCTGCTATTTTTGCTTCTTCCCTGTACATGCCCTTTCATTCTTGAGTCATACTGGAGCATTGGAGGGCTGACCTGGAATACTGAAAGTCTGTCACACAACAGGACATAAACATCTGTGCAGAGAAAAGGTAACTAAACAGTAGCAAAAGTCAGGAAATGAAACAACTTTACAGTCCATTAAATAGCCTCATGATAGCAATGCTAATGGATGCATTTAAAGATGATTGGTGCATTTCAGTGACATGATACATATATGCAAATATGCACTTCACAGTCTTGCTGGGTTATTAAGTACTAGCGTTCAATCTATTGCTTATAAAGACCCTCATAAAGAGGTGGCACTATTCATAAACCTGTAATATTATTTTTAAGTATGTGCCAAAAACACCTAAGATGGATAAACCAGCTTCCTACAGAGGCAACATGTTTATTTACATATTACACTGAATTTCTGTTAGTGTTGAATAAATTATGATTTAATATGCTTATTTTTTCCCTTTATTATCTTTTTTATTTTATGTCATATGTTTGGGTTTTGTTTGGATAAATATGATTAATTATACAGAGGTAACCTTTACTATTGTGAGAGCTTTAAATAAGTGACACTACATCAAAGTAACTGTTTGACATTTTGGGAAATAAGCATATTTGCTTTCTTGCCAAGAATTAGATGAAAGAACAATACTGCTCTTATGTCTGTCAGTTAAATCTAAAAAGAATTCCTACTGCCAGTAGTCGACTAGCTTAGCTTAGCATAAAGACTGGAAACAGGGGGAAACAGCTAGCCTTGCTCTGTCCAAAAGTAACAAAATCTGCCTACTTCTCACTCATTAAAATCTCACCTTAACAAAATATCTCATTTTTGTTTAATCGTTATAAAAACTGTAAGTATAATAATGTAAATTTGTGTTGTTACGAGGGTTATATGTAAACCCCAGGAAGTTATTTTGCATATGGCCGAGGAGTAGTTTGCACATAACCTCTGATGCAACCGCACATGCCGTTTTTTTACTCTTTGGTTTTTGTGTGCCTTAAATGAATGAAATATAACATGCTAATTAGTGAATGTTGGGTGATTTCTTTAACCACAGGGCAGAGCCAGGCTAGCTGTTTCCACCAGTCTTTGTGCTAAGCTAAGCTAACTAGCTGTTGGCTGTAGCTTCATATTTACTGAACAGATATGAGACATGGTATCAATTTTCATATATAACTCTCTACAAAAAAACAAATGGTGAAATATTTAGGGAGATCTATTAGTAGAAATTAAATATAATATTCACAAGTATGTTTTAATTAGTGTATAATCACCTTGAAAATAAGAATAATTGTGTTTTTGTTACCTTAGAATAAGCCCTTTATATCTACACAGGGAGTGGGTCCTCTTTTACAGAGCTCGCCATGTTGCTACAGTAGCCCAGAACAGACAAACCAAACATTGGCTCTAGAGAGGGCCTTTCCTATTTTTCATGAGTTTCGTGGCCACTGTAGATTCTCCTACGCACTTGAAGGGGGAGTGTGAGGAGAGGGTTATTCAGTTGGATGCAATCTGCAGCCTCACCACTAGATGCCACTAAATCTTATACACTGGTCCTTTAAGTTCAGATTGACTTTGGTCAACTAACAGTTTGAGTCACTGTGCAGTGAAAGAAACTATTTAATGTGGTGGAAGAGTGGAAAGGTTTGGCAAGGAAATGGATGAAATGAAAAAAAAAAAGAAACAGAACATCTTACATTGACATTATGTAAATTAAAAATCTTTTTCTGGGACATCCATGCAGCCACCAGAGTTCAAGAGAGGACATTGCTGAAACTTCACTTTTCTTTTTGCAGGAGTGTTTTTTCTGTTCCTTCTACCTCTTTCAGTGTAATCATTATTGGGAAGCTGGTTGGTAATTTAACTGCATTTAAAGAGTAATGAGAAGTTCTTAAAAAGGCATTTAATTCTTCCTTTCCTTCATTATATAACTGAAGTTTACTTTGGACAGAATGAATGTAAAGTAATTTGCAAGTGAGCTAAGTTTTCCACAAAAGAAATCTGCATGTTGTCTTGCACCAGTTAATAAGAGCATATTTTATGGTGAGACAGATTTTAAAATGTAAGGGGGCACACAAGGAACACACAAAATAGCCAGATCCTTGAGAATGCTTGAAATGGCACCAGATTGAAGGACTAAATTAAAACTCTTATCTTATCAGAGGGCTAGCAGTAACCATGAACTTAGACTCATATTAAGGTTGATTGATTAATTGTTTCCTTGATTAAAAAAATATGCTCGTACATTTTAATCTTGAGTGACAAAGCAAAAACATAACCATTCATATATTTCTTCTCAGACAGAGATCATCACTTTTTGACACCAGGGCACATGAAGGGAATCAGCAATTGAAGATGTTAATCAGTTAGCACAAATTCTGCTCTTTTCATTCTTTCCTGGCTCAGTCAAGATAAAAAGAGTGGGAAAATAGTGCATGATAATAATTGTGCATAAGCCTTTGTTCACTCTTTTGGTGGCATCAGTACAATCCAGAACAGGTCTGTCCTTCGCCATGTCACATCTCACTGCAACAGCACTTGCCTAAAAGGACCTTTTTTGCATTTCTGCAAATATTTCACAGTTGACTGTTTTTCAAGGGTTTTTAGACCTTTGAATCTTATAGTCAGCCACTTGTTTGAATTTATTTTGATACAGCATGAATTTTCATATTGGGTAGACTGAAAGGGAATATATTTACTTAAACTTGCATTAAGAGATTTTCTTGGGGGCAGTAGAAACAAGCTATGAACACAACATTGACATTTTATTTACCCTTTAAGTTGTTATGGCTAACTTGTTAGCAAACAAGTTGCTGTCTATTTGAATAACCAGCAGACACAGAGCATTAGCATTCAGTTGTGTTTAGCTCTGTTTTAGTCTCCACCAAGTCTTGAGGGAAATATCTGGCTCATTAGCTGTTAAATGCTCCACTGTGTTCACCAGCTAGTGGCAAACTTTGTCTAGCATTTGGTACTGGACTGGTAGCGTACAGTGGATTAATCACAACTAGCTGCCTGTTGCTGCTGAAAATGGCGCCAATGACAGTGATGAGACTGACCCAAACCAGTAAGGTTGCAGACTGGAAAACCAAGACAATGAGCTGAAAAACACTAAAACCACACAGTCTGAGTATAGTTCTCTGTGGGTTTGTCACTATGAATGACACCTTTCACATGCAAGTAGTTATGTGATCCATTTTTATTATAAAAACATTGATTATAGCCACTTAAATTTCTTTGTTTTTGCTCTTATTTATAGTCTCTCATACTTTAGGTTAATGTTTAGCTCTTCGTCTTTTCAAATTCATGCCACAGTATGCCATGTTTTCTTGAAATTGTGTGGCCTTTTCTGCATATACAACTTTTAGAAATGTAATAATTTTACCTTAAAACGTTTTGTATGTGTGCTCTTGGAATATGGAAGGACTGAAGAGGGCTCATAACAGTACATGTTTTGCAATAGCTGTTGTGTGAGCTTGTATTCAGTGGGTTACTAGATGATTTCATTCATCTCGTTGGCTCATTGTATTCTTTTTGGTGATAATGCAGTTGTAAGTGCTGCTTCGTTTAAGAAAAATTCTGCACAGCATTACAACCCAGGACTGCTTTCACCTTGACAAAAACAAAAGCACATATCGTATGATGTTCACTGTGATGGATTATTGATCTCAAGCAAGTAACAAGTCTCTGCAATTTGATTTTTTATAACAAAGTGAAGAAAATGGAATCAAGTGGCTGTCTGGAAGGAGAAAAAAGCATAATTACAAAATCTAAAACTTGAGAAATGTGCTTTGGGAAATTGTAACCAAGTGCAAATGATTTGTATCATTAATTATAATTTATATATTAGCAAAAACCTGCGAAAAAGACTGGCATTGTCCTTCAAAATGTTTACTGAAACATGTTACATAACATATGTACCTGTCAACAAAACTGGTGATTTTTATGCTTTGATTTTTCTTCAAATCATTACTATTCTCAGCTGCAACTATGAAACACTATAATGAACTTGCACTTCCCATGCTGGGCCGCTCTATTGATCGACACAATTGGCCTCAGAATCAGGGCTGAGCTCACCGGGTGTTTCAGTCAGACAGCCAGCTGCTCAGAGACACAAAGAGAGCCACTGAGGATTATTTGATGAACTATTCAAGTCACCTTGGTCATATGGAAGAACAAAGTCATCATTTGATTATTATATAAGATGAATGTAGCAAGTACTCCATCTGACAGCCTCACGATGCTCCTCATGCATCATAATTGCTCATAATGTATTTTTGTGGGCATTTGCACAGACGTCACTTTGCAGAGCTTAGTGAATATGTAATGATTACTCGGTCAGTGGCGCATTAACACGTGAAAAGAAAACATCATGAGCATTTTGCCAGGGTGGTGCCATTTGAATACATCACATCACGTCTAATTCAAACAATTGCTAATATATCCATCCTCACTGTTGGCAAAGCTGTGTACACATTCAGAAACCTGTTGCACACTTTCCAAATAAACCAGTTTGCTGAGCACATCCAAACTTTTATAGACTGTACAGGTGGCAGTTTTCTGAAACACAGCATGACCTTCAGCTCTCATTAGATAAGGTTGTGTTACTAATTTGCTTGAATTGGGAAATTCAGTTGCCAAAAATTCCTCTTTAGGTGACACGGGCTAATTACACCAAAAGAATATATAATTATGTATTCTAGCTGCAAGGTCAGACTTACCTTATCATGTATCTTTTGGTCAGAGGAGGCACCCCCCCACCCTTTCTGACTTCATAATGTCCTCTTTAGTGCATTTGTATTTTTGCGCTTTCACAGCACTTGCATGCAGAATATCTCTGCTCATATGAGCAGTATTGTAGCTTGCGAGAGGAAAAAGCACTATTATCAACCATCTCTATGTGAAAAGTGCCCTGAGATAACTTTTGTTGTAATTTGGTGCTATATAAATAAAATTGAGTTGATTTGACTTGAATGTATGTAAAATCTTACACAGAGAAATGTACTTGGATGTGTTTGTCTGAGCTCTGTCTTTTGTTTCTTCCATCATTGACATTTCATTCATGAAACACTTGTAATTTTTTTAAAATTTAGATTGTGTAGTTATTTTAATATTTTTGATTTTGATAAAATGTCAGTGTTGGCAAAGATATTGAAACCAAAATAGTTTGACAAGTGCAGGCTTGTGACTTTTCATCTGTTTTCAATATTCTAATTATATTGTATGACATTATCAAGGATATGAGTTATTACAAAAAATGTTTGGTTCATGTTCAAATGAAACCTGTTGTAATGACCTTTGCTGAACCATTATGATATCTCTCTCCATGTGTGGCTTATGAACCTATTGAGAGGGACAAGTTTAAGTATGTGTATGTACTCTGTCACATACATAGTGTATGTGTGAGGGTGACAAAGAGCTAGGAAAATTAGTTTATTGGCTAATCTGTATAGTTGTGGTAATGTATATTTTTTCGGAATGAATGCTCAAGAAGATTCAGAAAGTTACTCTACTTTTTTAACACTATTTTAAATAACTTTTAGAGCCAAAGAATTACATCTTGAATCAAACAGCTTCACTAAAATAAACAATATAAAACAACTACCAGTTCTTAGTAAAAAGAAAAAAGTCACAGTGTTTTATCAAATTAATGTCAAACACATTCAAGTACATTACTCTCTCTCTCTCCCCCCCCCCCCCCCCCCCCCTCTCTCTCTCTCTCTATATATATATATATATATATATGTGTGTGTGTGTGTGTGTGTGTGTGTGTGTGTGTGTGTGTGTGCTATGTGGCACATGGGAGGAGCAAAAGGAAGAAACCAGCCATGATCCAACGGCTACAAGGGGGCACTAGTCAGCTACTGACTGTCACTCCACTGGAATATATGACTTCTGGACGCCATTAAATTAACTTAATTGTACTTCATTCCAATAAAGCACCTGTTTTGCCTCTACAAAGTAGAGTCCTTGTCTCGGAACAAAAAGTAGGACACATTTTCACTGGGATGTCATGTAACATTTTATACTTGGCAGTGAGTTATGCCACAGTGAAGCGTGTTATTGATGTGAGGAATTGTTGGGTTTGGTGCTCACAGTCAGACATGACATTCGCTCTGACCCTCTTGCTGTCAGGATAATCTGCCCTGTCAGCTTCCATAAAGAACCAAAGGACACTAAAACGAGTCTTTTGACTAAAACTAAGCCTCTTACTTGAATTTTAAGTCGTTTCTCTTTTCATGTGTTCTTCTTCTTCTGTTCTCTGACTCTGTTTATATCTGTCTGTCTACTTATCTGTTCATCTGTGCTCCAGCCTATCTCTCTCAAGCCTGTCTGAAACTTGTTTGAGGGGGAAGCAAATTTGTTGTAAACTCTAATGTTTTGCTTTCCAGAGGTTAGTTAAAAATCTGTAAGCATCTGTGCACAGATGCAATGTTTTACTTTCACCCAGTGCTCCTCTTGTCTGCAGCAAACCACTCATTATATGGAAATCACTCCCTCTCTGACTCCAGTACCTGTGGTCCTCATTAACCTCTTCTGCTGTGGTTGTATGTTTGTCATGACAACTCCAGCACCACACATAGCGAACATGTCACCCATTCTTTCATGTGCTAAATTCAAAGTGCGTTGGAGACAGTGAGTGTGAGATTATGCTGTCCAGTGGATGAAGTGTGTCCAATCCCCTGCCTGGAAAAGAGATAAAGAAAGAGAGAGTGTGTATGTATGTGTGATTCTGGTTAGTGGACTTGTTTTGTTTTGCTTGGGAGTGTCATTTTGAGCTTTGGACTTTTGGGAAGTAAGGTCATTTTGGCCCAGTCCTTGCTTCACCCGGTTGAGTTGGCATTTGAGGATTAGGATTTTGGATTAGGGATTAATTTTAAATTTGGTTTTGCTCAGGGTAAGAGTTCAAGGCAAGAATAAACCCTAAGAGGCTTCCGGTCTGATGAGGCAGTGAGCAGATGTTCAAGCGGGGGCCTCCACTTAAACTTGTCATATACCTTCCAAATCTAACAAACTATCAGCACTTTTTCAACCAATTTACAATTGTATAATAAGAGTGCCATGGCGTGATGAGCAACTAAAGAAGAAACAGCCAACAACAACAACTTGAGCTTCAAGCATCTCAGTTAAGCTAGCAACCATATCCACCGCCGCCTCGGCTGGCAAAGAAACAACCCACCAACAGTGAGAGCAACACTGACCCAGTCATCAAGAATGACCTTGAGGCTCCACTCAGTAAACAGTGGGATAGCTTCAAAGCTGACATGGCTGTCCTGATACAACAATCAACAGAATCCCTGAAGCTGGTGGTTGACTCACTGAGACAACAAGTGACACCATTTAACAACCAGTGGAAACTTTGAAAAACTCACTGATATGGAAAGCTTTAAGTCTCTACAGTCTCAAACCATGGCACTCCTAGAATGGGTGGATGATCTTGAAAACAGGTCCATGTGCTCTTATTTGAGGTCAATTAATATACCCAAAAGAAGCAAGGAGGATCAGGATACGACAAAGTTTGTGTCTGATTTGCAAATGGCAGTAATGAGTCACAGCATTTTCAACAACCCCCCTAGAGGTAGCATGAACCCACCACTCCCTCAGTCCCAGAGTGGGAGGTGCTAACACAGTGAAACTGAGGGCTTTTATCATCAAATTCCTCCATTTCCAGGAGAAAGAGAAAGTTTTAAGATAAGCCAGGCAACACAAACTGGATTACCATGGCTTCTAAGTTGAGAGTATACCTGGACATCAATTCTGCTCTGGCCAAAAAATGAGCTGCGTTCAATCCTGTCAAAAACTCTTTACCTGAGTGGAATAAAATTCTTCCTGCTGCATCTTAGGTTTCGTTCCGAAATGACAACTACTACCTTGACTCTCTGCAAAAGGCTCAAGACTTCTACAACCAGCACTTTGCTCCGACCGGTTAGTGGATGCTGAGCTTCTTAAAGGGAAACCAGCCTCATCTGGTCTACATGTGTGGCAAAGCCAATGGACATTCATAAATGAACAGTTCTGGAAAAAGCGAACCCAAAAGATAATGGTCCTTTACTCCTTTCCAAGTTTGTATTAAACTAAATAACCTGGTGTGGAACCAATGTGAGGTGGATACCGTATTTGTCAGCAGTTGCACTGCAATTTATTTTTCTTTGAAGTTACTATTGTGACATCTTTATTTGTCTGATTGGTATGATATAGACTTGGTTGTCATAGGCTCCTTTTGTTGAGACAGTGATACACCATGAATAATAAGCCTCATCAAGTATTTTGATTAGTTTCAGACAAGAGAAACTAACATAATCCAGGCATCAGTTATGTTTACTCCAAAAAGTATTTGGCAAACATAATTAGGAGAGATCAATTGGAAGTGTATAACAATATGAATTGAGGTTAGCAACAAAGAGAAATTTTGTTGATTACACTCCATCAGTGTTAAGCATCTTCAATAAGGCTGATATGAAGATAAGAGATAGGACAGGATTCCCACAGAGTCTAGAAGTTGGTGGTGATGGAATAAAGTCAGCAGGTGGTTGATGGAAACTTTCAGTTGAGTCTCCCTGGACATCCTGAAGGTTATGATGAGTAAGTAAGTAAAGTTTATTTAATATAGCACCTTTCATAGAGCAAGGTCACTAAAATGTGCGTCACAAGAGTAAAGTGGCATTGATGGGAAAAAGGTGGGTTGCACAATAATTGGTCTGAAAGACAGAATGGCAGAAATCCACTGATGTTTAAAGGGGACATACACACATTTCCAGGTCTATATTTTTGTTCTGGGGCTCTATGGTTAAATTTATCTTATACTGGCTCTTTATGCATCCTCTCAGCTCAGACTCTGTCTGAAACAGGCCATTTTAGCCCCTGTCTGTTTAAGCCCCCCTACCTGATGGGCCACTCTGTTCTGATTGGTTAGCTTCTATAAGTTGCACCTCAGCAGACTTATGCCAGCACTGGAGGTTACGTTAACAGTAGTAATAGTATTTCACGTCTCAATTTTTACTCATAGACATCTGACATCGTAACATTATAAAAAATATCAGAAAATCACAAAAAGCATAATATGTTTGACAGTGTGGGAAAGAAGATGTAACAGAGAAAAATTGAACAGGAGGAAATGGCACCTTATTGAGGATTCACCAAAGCTTCATTAGGCAAGGCAAGTTAATTTATACAGCACATTTCAACAACAAGGCAATTCAAAGTGCTTTACATAAAATATTAAAAGCATTAAGACAAAGTGCAAAGGAAATACATTAAAAGACAACTTTTAAATACAATTAAAATAATTATTAAAGAGAAAGCAAAAATAGAATAAGATAAAATACAAGAATAAAAAAAGTTACAATACAGTGTAAGAAATTAATCAAAAGCCTCAAATTTAATTTAATAAAAGGCAGCGGGGAACATAAAAGTCTGCAGCCTTGATTTAAAAGAACTGAGACCTGCAGTTTTGTGGGAGTTTGTTCTAGATATGTGGAGCATGAAAACTGAATACTGCCTCTCCATGCTTAGTTTTGACTCAGGGGACAGAGAGCAGACCTGTCCCAGATGATCTGAGAGGTCTGGATGGTTCATAACGTAGCAGAAGATAAGAAATGTGTTTTGGCCCTAAACTGTTCAGTGAAAAAATGGCCAATTCCTGGGTGTCAGGAATGGGTCATTATCCTTCAAAGAGAACTTGAGATACCAAAGAGGTCAACATGTCAAGAACATTACATAAAGCTCTCTGTTCACTGTATGTAAACAGAAGGTCTTGTGGAGGGAAAAATTATTGGGTTTTGGAAATTGAATACTCTGGTAAATGAAGATATAAAGATATTTTTTAATTTGAAGTGTTTTCATGATCACTATAACTGAAGCAGCCTCTTGCATATATATGTAAACACTGACACAGAAAGTCAGAGCTGTCCAGTAGCTGTCTGGCCAAGATGAGCTGCATTTAGTGTCTCCGACAGCGGCTAGAGCAGTGGCTAATTTTTAACTCCTCCACAGTCTGATTCAGGCAGGAACACCTGCTGTCAGTCATCAGTGACCGTTAACTGAAATCAAGAAAACCTGTGCCAAAGACCACACTATCATCCTATTGGTCAACACCAAGGAACACATCGTAGGATTTGCAAAACCAAATTCTAACATGCCAGATTCCACATGACTCTTCTTAGGTTATGTCACACTACTTGTCCATTTGTTTGTTTTCAACATTCATAACTGGAAATTTGTTGTGGAAGACAAAATCATATCAAAATCGGGCTCAATTTATGTAGTCTGATCCCAGCATTAAATGCACTTACTTGCATATATTGGAACATGGTCCCCTGGTAGTATGGTTATGTAAATTTGTGGTATTATGCTGACATATTTTGTTGTTTTCTATAACCTGAGCTAGTGGGAGCATAATGACTAGAAGAGGCCCCAGAATGGAGCCTTTGGGAACTCCACATGTCATTTTTGCCCGCCCACATGTGTAATTACCTATAGGCACACATTTTGTAGGAGAGGGAATTTTGTGTGAAACCCCTATCTGTACCTCAGGCATCTGATCTGCACTCTCTGTTTGGGTTAATGAATCATGATAGTGCAAGGAGCAGAGTCTGGATCTATGGTACATCAGCTGGGCTGATGACTGTAGCCTCTGAATTTTAATAGACCGTCAGAAAGCATTTGACGTACTTCAGCACACAACTACAAATTCTGAAGAGACGTGAGAGTCTACATACCTGTCTGCATTCCGTTTCACTCTGGTGGGTGTATTTGAAGCAGCTGGTGACACATCAGCATTAAGTGGTGTTGAATTTGAAGTTCAGGGTTTATCAAAAAAGAAGAGTTTAACATCTTCATTTTCCATCTGTGTTGTTACCAACTGACCTCAGATCACTGATTTTGTCAAGGACATACCTTGACACACATACATATATACTTTAAAAGAGTGCAACCACACAGTATTTTGATTTACCTTATGCTTTGAAATTAAAGCTTACAGGGGAAATGTCAGTCTCTTTGACTATTTGTCAGTTATTACTGCTGATGTTTATTCATTGTAACAGTGACCAGCATACAGATCAGTCATCGTCTGGGGAGGCGATGATGCTGCAGGTGTGAGACTGTCGATGTGGCACTTGTGGAAATGAAATGAGAAGCCATCATCACCTATCATCAGGGATTAAGAGTCTCATTTGAAAACATAGAATGACACATTAGTGGTATTTCTCCTCTTGAGCCTACTGCAATCTCAATTGAATTGGTAGTAAGCGCTTGCTGTTTTCGAGAGATTAAATGCAAAATTTCACATGGAGTCAGACTTTTTACTTATTTTTATTTAGTACAATAGCGTGTGATGGCCTGTTAACAGTAACTCTGATCAAAAGGATTCTAATTTCATTCGATTTAAAGCTTTAATCATGGAGATGAACAAACTTAATATTCAAATGCAGAATTTAAGCATATAAATAGGAAATCCTTTTTTTCCTCTTTTTGGTTCTTTGTTTTGAAGTGGGGTGCTTTCATGAGCCCTGTGGGATTTTAATATCACCTGCACAAGTTTCATTATATTTTCACTCCATGTCTTTTTTTGGCACTGCATAATTGTTTTTCTTGTAACTTTGTTCCTGTGCAATAAAATTAACTTGACGGAATTCTTTTCAGCAGCATTGACATGACACTGAACATCCCACACGTTTGAAACCTGGAAAAGAGAAGCAGCACTTTAAGGTAAATCTCCACCTCTTTTTCAATCTTTTACTTAAGATGGCACTCTTGTAAATATAAGTACATTTCAAGGACCTTTCGTGGCATGGAGTGCTCATTTCATGGCGTTTTTTGCCCCTTGGCTGTTGGAGGCTGGAGGAGAGGTGGCAGAGACTCGGAGCGCAGGTCAGGAGGTGTAGATACCATCATCGATCCCTCTCAACTGGATCCCTGGGAGCTCTGGAGTGGGGACATCTGAGAGGAGCGTGCATATGTGTGAGATTGTGTTCACTTATAATATGTGTGTGTGTGTGTGTGTGTGTTTGTGTGTGAGCGTGTGTGTCATGGGGAGTAGGTGGGTGCAGCTTCATTCACAGTGCCTCAAAATAGAGAGAAATTCCTGCTGGGCTGTTAGAACAAATATTAGTTCAGAGGGATGTGACACTCAGAAGCTCAGCACTGATTTTTATGTGTAACTACTTATCCATGAAGCAGCAGTTTAGAGCAACACTGCCTTGAAGGAAATCTAAACATGAGTCCACTTATCACAGGAGTTATCACACCTAATGACAAGATTTATATCTGCATATCTAAAGAAGGAAGTCTCCAGTCCGAGCTCATTAAGGTTATCCTGCTGGTCTGTGTCAACATATTTCTGTGTTGCCTTTAAGCCTTGTATCTGTTATAATAGAAAGCCATTAACTGATACCTCATTAGGACAAAGCCAAACAGCTAGTGCTAAAATACCAACAGTGAAGCTCATCTGCATTCCAAATGTGCAATACAAATGGGAGTATGAAATGAACACCGATGCAAGGCGTGAGTCCCCATGCTTCACTAAGCTAAATTAAAGAAATGTTTTGTGTGTACACAGACAAATGCGCCACGCACACAATTGCAACCGCCTAAATACACACATACACATGCAGATGCGCACAGACTCACACTTACATTTTGTCTGCAGATTACAAAGAAAACCATCAAAATATTTCTTATAGCCGCGGAATACTTGCAATCAATATCAAAAGTGGTGGAGCGTAAAACTATGAGAAAATAAAGAAGAATGTATTTCAGATGAGGGTCTTGCTTTGTTTTTTTTTGTTTTTTTGTTTGTCTCTATTGACAGCATCAGCTTTGTCGTGTCAGAAATCTGCATCTCACATCGCAGTATTGATCACAGCTGCAATCATTAGGGCTTCATATCTTGCAAGATCTCACCTTGTTATTATTTAACCCACTGGCTAAAAGATACCTGGAAGCAACAGATTTGAGAGCAGCCACTGACATGAGGTAATGATTTACATTACAGTGGTGTCTCTTTAATGTTCCTATGAATGAATTCTGCTCAATGTATGTAACTTTGGTCTTTAATTTCCCTGATTGTGCCCTTTTGCCTTTTGAGTCATGTTTATATCAGTTTGACAAACACTTAATGTTTTACATTTACATTTTGCAGCAGCCTGCATCACGGTTCAGAGTTCATGGAGGGTGGCAAACAAATCCTTTCACCACTTGAAACAAGGCTGCTGCACTCAGGTGCCTGCATCAGGCAGTTATCAGAGCACAAACAAAGAGTTGTTTCAGATAATCTCGTCTCTCTGTCCCTTTGATTCCATTAGGTTCAGATTCATCTTCTTTCTTACATACAGACGATCCTGCTTACAGTAATTTGGATTTACAAAACAAGCCTTAAGGTTCATGATTCTGAAAAAATAGTTTCATCCTTCTCCACTGGCATGTCAACTAATTAAACAGCAACAAATGCCATTCATACATTAAATACGTGTTTCCATTGCTTAGTACAATGGCATACTTGATGAGATGAATACTCATTGTAAAATGGTTACAGCTTGGTTGCCCAAAGGCCGAAAAGCTCTTTTCAAAAATCTTGTCTTTTTTGTGTCTTTTATGAATGTTTATTTGCCAAGCAAACAGACACCTAGACTGTCCTTTGCAATTCATTATGAAACAATAGCCTGCAGGGATAAGAAATAAATAGCTGCAAATAATTCATTTAAACTAAAAGAAAATCCCCATCTCTGTTCTGGCTCACTGCTAGCAACAAAGGCGGAGATAACAACCCGATGGCAGCGATTATAAACCATGTGTAACAAAAGAGGAGACAAAAAATCTCAGCTATAATAAAGACCAAGAAAATAATGCAGAATCCTCTCCTCAGATCAATGTCAAACAATTTTTTGTGTCATTTTTACAAATTAAACTGACTTGCCTTATTACAACCCTTCATGTACTATAATTCATTCATTTTTTCATAATGCACTTTACAGTCTCATCGAGTGTGGGGGGTTACAAAGTGCATTTTGCCCAGAAGTGACTATTACAATAAAGAATGCCAAAGCATACAATTATGTTTGAGTCTTGCAATTTGCATTTGTTATGTGTAAACAGATCATAAATGCAGCTACCGTACAATTATAATGACTGCAGAAGTCAGCCTTTTATGTGACTTGTGTTCTGTGGGAGGGGAAAAGCACACTTTTAATGTGATTGATGTCAAAGTTTCACCATTAATTAATGTATTGTGATTTTATAGCCTCAGTGCCTTGGCAACACTATAGTTCATAGCACCATATGTTCAGTACTGAGATCTCATGATGACTTTATAGCTCTGAGTGTGCAATAACCTGGAATGATTATTATGCAGTAAATGGTTGAAGTGCTTTGGAAATATAAAGTACCTCTGTGTCACTGGTTTGGTCAGTGGCTTTGAGTTTGTCAGAAGGTATTTTTCTTATCTGACAGACAGAATGAGCTAGAGTGCTCTGAGTGATTTCTTGGAGGTCACAAAGTCATTGACACTAAAATTGAAAAGTTTGAGTCAACAACTGTTTCAAAGCTTTTGAGATGCAGGGTCACTGTTAGCTTTAGTGCAGCCTTAAAATACACTGTTGCTGTGCTGCTAAAGCAACGAGTCAACATGCAGTATTGTATTTTGTATGCGCACTTCATGTGGATACCTGATGTGTCTAGTGATGCTTTGAGTGTCTTGGATGTAATGCCAGCTCTCACTTCCTCCACTTACTTCTATTGAATCTAAATGTTGCCGGTAGCTGTTGCACATATCAGACTGATTTCTCGACGTGTAAATAGGCCAGCATTCACATATTCGTCATCAGCGTTGACCAGTAATGCATAGTAATGTGTTACAGTAATGTGATTACCTTTTATAGTAACTGTAAGTGTAAGTGATTACAATTTTAAATTCACTCAATTGGATTAGCGTCCAGCTCTCTCTGGACAGTTTGGGAATTGTTTGTTGTCTTACCAGGAGTTTGTAACCCTTAGAGATGGAAAACAGTGGTGAGCTGGTAAGTGACAAGAAATGTGCCTCCCAACAACTCTAAAGTTTTCTTATTTACATTTTGTCCTCTTAGCTGTCTTGCTAATGGTTTTGTTAAGCACTGGAGGGTGTGTGAACCCTCAACTTTCACTGCAAGGAGTGCTCAGTCACCAGGGCATAGCTAACATTAGCGGTTGATGGTCAGTAAATATCTTCCAGGCAGGCTGCTTGTTCTCCATATTCTATAAATGTTAAAGATCCCTCCTCCAGATGTGTTTCAAGATATACAGTAGAAAAACTATATTATTAACTGCTGGACACAAGAAGTCTTGTGCCTCACTGTTATATCCGTTATATATTATATACACATTATACCTGTAAGTTGCATATTGGACCATGATTGGCTTCCAGACTACTACTGATGTCACAAAATCCTGCTCATACATTTATGTGTTAAACTTAGTTTTAAGGTGATCTCAAAAAAATCTACCTCTTCAGCAGATTAATGTGAAAACAGCCTTCTAGTATGAGATTCTGCACATACATTATTTTGTACAATTATTGTAAGCTGTTAGATGAAGTAACAATAAGCAAAACACATTTTTAACTGGAGGGAGACTTCAAATACAGAATATTTGACATGAGGTTGTGGAGGTTTTAGAGTTTTAAGGCAGCTTTGGTGGAGCTGTGCTGAGCAATGTAATGCAACAAGTATTTTTTAAAAGATGATCAAACACCTGTCTCAGTAAAGAACAAATGCATGTGGCAGCTGATATTCTTTTCGGAGATTATTACCTGGTTGTAAGTTTGACTTCCTACGGTGTCTATTGTTGACACATCATGTGTGAGAATGCTTGACACTAACTGAAAGGCAATCTTGAGGCCAAATTAAAGGATATGGCTGGTGATTTTTCCATATTTTTCTTACTGTCAACAAATCTCATGTGCAGAGCCAAACTAACAATGAGCTGATCCTACTTATTGTGTGTATCCAAATCTGATATATTGTATTCCTCTGTGCTGTAGACCCTCTATTAGAAATACATCAGTGAGCCACACTGCTGCATTGGGTGACATGTTCCTTCATTACGAAGAGTTTGGTCACGGTAGTTTGTTTAGAAATGGCTCCAAAGAGTAAAAACAGCGAACACGTTTTTAGTCTCTGGCAGAGGAAATAGACCCGTGGAAACCTACCTGAACCCAACATGCATGAATTCATTTTCAAAAAAAAGATAGAAAAAAAAAAAGAAACCCAATCTGAGGAGGACCTGAACACAGCCAGACCTGACCCGAATAGACCCGAACATAACAGACCCGATCCAAAATGTGACCTGATCAGAGAGAGAACAAAACAACAGCAGCCTAATGCACTGTCAATTAATTTGATCAATTAACAAACAGCCATGGTCTGGAAAGAGCAGCAATATTATAATAATAAGAATGAATTTGAAGTCATAATTTGTTTATTTGCTTCAAACACGTATATATTACATATTATATAATAATTAAAAATCCTATTCCACCTGCTGTATGCAATAAAACTGTCAGTAGCCAACTTGGTGATAAACAGACAGAAGACAATTTTCTAACCTATTTACTCTTTATTTTATTTAATATAAATGAGTAATAAATGTAATATCTGTGAATTAAATTCCAAAATTCATTTAATAGCATAAATCTTGTGGATGACTGATGACTGATGACTGATGACTGTCCTAAAATAAGTTCAGCTTCAGTTCCCTTTCTCTCATCTTTTTCGATTATTTGCATAAAACAGGAGCAAACAGTTCCAGTTGATTTTACCTCCTTGTTCTCCTTTTCCTTTTCCTTGTTCCTTGATTCTCTTCTCTTCACAGTTCACATCCCCCTCTCAGCTCAAAACACACCGTTTTCTCCCGTGGTGATTATGACTGTACCACATGATCATAGTATTGCTGCTTGGTTATTGGACATATTGACATACAGACCCAAGACTCATAGCAGTAAAAGGAGACCCAACCCGACCCGAATAGACTGAATAGAATGAACTGCTTACACAGATCTACTCTCCAGAGACTGAAAACTTGATTGCTGCTAGTTTTTGGAGTCGTTTCTAAACACACTACTGTGATCAAACTCTTCATGGTGAAAGAACATGTCACCCAGTGCAATGGTGTGACTCACTGATGTGTTTTTAATAGCTTTTGGACAACAATAGAGGTATAGAGCAGAAAGGAATAAAATATATCCAGCTTTGGATACACACAATAAGAAGGATCCGTTCATTGTTGGTTTGGCTCTGCACATGAAATTTGTTGACAATAAGAACAATATAGAACATTTCCAGCCTTATCCTCTAAGACTTTATGTTTACAGTGACTTTTTGTTGTTGTTGTTGCAGTCACTGCTGACCATTTTACAAAGCGCATTGTGTTACACTTGATTTTAATCAAATTATGATTAATTAGAGCATCATGTTTGCTGTTTTGACAATGTTATTTTATTGTTGCGCAGCTCAACAGTGCAGACTTGTAAAACAACCACACAATGAAAACATAACTGTGATAAAAAAAAATAGCTGCCTGTAAATTGAGAAAAACATAGTCAAAAAATTGTAATTGGTAAATAGTTAGCAATGATGTAACAGTGTGAGACACAATTTATTGCAAGTAGGCTAAAACCTGTAAAAACACTGGTTTGGTCCTTTACATTTTAAATTCAACACCGGCATCCCAAGTTAAAGTCTTGTCTTAGGAAAGGCACATTTCATATACAAAGGCAACCTGTTTAAAGCATATTAAAAATATATAGACTGAGATTGATAAAATAGAGGGGGGTGTAAGTATAAAGTGGATGAGTGCATATTACTCAGTCAAGTCACTCTGGAAGTTTATTCAACCTTTCTGGAGCATTGTGACTAAATGCTGCTTCTTCATTTATTGTTTGAACAATGGGAGCAGTAGCAGAATATTATTAGAGAAGGTTCATATGGTAAAAGACAGATGTGTTTGGTCTCATAAACATTAAATGATTTATTGAAAAGCAGTCATATTTTAAAATCTATTTGGTGACACACTCAAAGCAGCGCAGAGATCAGAAAATTAGTGTGATGTGTTCAGTTGTCTTCAGTTTTTGGACCATCCTGAGCTGAAGTCGACTGAAAAAAGACTGCTACAATTGTCCAACCAGCTGGAAATAGATTTTTTTTTCGAGTCAGAGCATGATGTGTATCCTCTTTCTTCTATGTTTTTTCAGATAATACTAAGCAGACTTTGTTATTGATTTGATGGAGTTATTAAAAATTAAATCCACGATAACAGCAAGAGTCCTGACTTGAATTTTGGTCTTCAAAGAGGGGCAGTCGAGACACGTGCTGAGTCTTTGCAGCAAAAAACAATTTTTTTCTGTATTTATCTGAAAGAGGTTTAGGCGTGTCCAGTCATTAAATAGTTCACTGCACTGGGACTAGAATGTATTTTCATAATACAAAATAGTTGCATATAAACACAGTTTATAGGATATACAGTCTCTACTCAAGTAGTGAACAGACTTGAATTTACCCATATTATTGCATCTTAAACACTTGTGCTTTTTTTGATGGGTTTTCATATGAGATCCTTCACAGATTAAAGGAGTCCAGTGTTGGATGTCAACCCACCTATAGCAATGTGTTCTCAATTATTTCTCGTGTCTGTGTGTTTGTGGAAGAGAATGTAGACACCCAAAGAACTCATTAACAAGGATGAGGTATTTCTCTCGAACCAGCTTAAGAACCACATTTTTGTATGCAGTGTTTTGTTGTGTGGTTATAGCCCTTATTCCATAAAAAAAAGAAAAGAAAAAAAGACTAAGGAGTCTTAAGTGCTTTAAGTACAGTATTTATGATGAATTAGTTTCATTATGATCTGCTGCTGTTACCTTTGCTGAAAAGATTGAGAGTGCATGAAAATACATGCATACACGGTTGAAATAGATAGAGGCAATCAATAAACAGTTAGATAGTTAGCTAAAAGCAATGGATTAATTGTTGAAAAGTCCAGCATCTGTTTCTCCAACTGGTAGTAGTGCAAACACAAACTTTGCCAAACCAATAATAGAATAAATTCTAAAAACATTATAATAGTATCCAGCTTAAATCCATTCAAATGATTGTGTCAGTAGCCAAATTTCCGTCCAAATGTCAGATTTTTATAGAATTTCCAGATAATTTTCAAACTGCTAATGAATATTTTTTTTTCCATCTCCTACTGTTACAGTATTTGAATATCAGTAGCTGGGCTCATCAAGATAAACATTTGGTAGCACTAATTCTCCAGTCTGGTGCTATTAAACCATTGGAGAAGAAGAAGACACAGTCGGATGATGTAATTAAAAGAGTGCCAGACAAACCTCAAACAATAGAAAACTGTGTGGAAAACAAGATGGAAGTATGGCATATATGTTTGTTTTACGAATTTATGTATTCATTTGAGGAGGCTTACGGTCTCCTCATCAGTCCACACAGATCTGATGTTTTTCTGTGTTATGTTTAAATCGCATGCTTCATACATGTCATGACTTAATTGCAGGGTGTGTTTCCATTACAGCTTGTTACATTTTCATTTTTTGCTTCAGTACACTAATTTTCATTTGCATAAAAGCCTTTTTTCAGTATTTTGAATTATTCCCACTCCCATTTCCCACTCCAAATTTTTAACATGTAAATTGAAAATGTATATAAAACAAGTCGATTTAAATGCACTTACAGAAGAAATACTTGATAAGAGTTCATCTGACCAGGCCAAGAAACAAAATGATGGGAACCACTGCCCCAAACCATAACAAATCTGTGATCTGTACAGAGAAATGTGGACTCACTCACACTTTATTTTATGTCTTTGTTATCCTCCAAGTTGCCAGCTCAGGCCAAATAGCCCAAACCAAAGTCTGCTTCAATCCGGCCCAAGAGAAGTTTAAACTGACCCAATAAATTCAATTATTCATTTGGAGACGTTTGCAGGACCAGACTGTCATTTCAAAAGATTTATTCCACTCTGCTATGATTGTGAGGACACACACGCGCATGTGTGCACATACACACACTACACTGTGTGCTACAATTGTACATTCACAGTATTTTTAGAGGCTTTCTTGCCTCACTTTAGGACCATTTCCATCCACTCTTTTCCTTTCCCGTTTTCCCACAAAGTTATTATGCTTCTAAATACAACCAAATAAAGAAATATTTCTGAATAAAGAACTAACTGAATAAAGAAATCTCTCTCTGCACATTTCTACTTTGCTCCTTACTTTTCATGTGGCTTTCTTTTTTCACTGCTTTATGTTCTCTGTCTCCTTCTTATTTCTTTCTCTGAAACTTTTGATACTAACTTTGAAAGTTGCCTATTTTCAGCAACATGGACATAAGGCAGACCTTAAGGCTGCACAATTGTCATGACATTCTTTATAGCTGGAGTTTGCATGATCCAAGAGACATCCATATTAAAGGGGCAGGTATACTCTCTTAGACATGCCTGTTGGATTGTCAAATAGCTTCCTCTCACACCCCGTCCCTATACACTTTCTGGCGACGTATTGGAGGGGGCTTTGCAGGGCCAGTTCTGTAACTTTCCGACACTGACAAGCTGACATTCATTCCCACTTATCCTCGTGACTGACCAGGTTTGTGTAGGTGAGAAAGGAGTCAGGGTTTGAACTTCTCTCATTAGCTCTTCTCTCTCTTTCATGACACAGCCACTGTCAGCCGTGTGCAACGCTACAAATGCCTTTCAGGAGAGACTGTCTGAACATGTGCGCTGTTATCCTTGTATTTAAATACCACCTCATAAGAACCAGCTCTGATTGATCATAAATCAACCTTCAGTATTGAGAACACCTTGAGCAAGGCCTTGGATGCTGCAGTGTAGCTGCCCACCATTCCTTAATATTTAGGATAGATCAAATGTAAATTTCCGTGTGGATATTAATAAAGTAAGGTTTAGATTTAGATGTATGCTGGTTATTGTCAGTTTTTTTTTTTGCAGTAGTCTGATAACTTAGGTAATTCTAAATTAATATTTTTGTACATTTTGGGAAATATGCTTATTTGTTTTCTACCTGAGAATTAGATGAGAAGATCAATACCTCTTCATGTTTCATGAAGCTACAGCCAGCAGCTGGTTAGCTTAGCTTAACATAAAGATTGGAAACAGGTGAAAACAGCTAGCTTGGCTCTATCGAAAGGTAAAAAAACATCATGTGTTGCTTTTACACTTTGGTTTTACACACTTTAGAAAAATGAGATGAAATATAAAACGTGTTAATTAGTGAGCTTTAGAGGTGCTAGTAGGTAGTGTATTTCCCAAAATGTTGAACTGTTCCTCATCTGATTTCTTTTCCATAGAGGTACTTAGACTTCCAACAGAGAAAATAATGCTGTGACAGCAGTGCAGAGAGATAAAAAGAAATAATCATTTTTGTGGATTCAAAATGATTACATATGAAGTCTTAGTCTAATTAAAACTGAAAGTGAAACTGAAATAAACAAGACTAAGTTCCCTCAATTGAACATCTGTACCCACATTTGCAGAGAAAAAAATAAGTGTGTATTCTCTCAGTACAGAGACTGTTCTCCCACGACGCTATCAGTCCAAATGCTCTGACCAAGATTTTCAGGTTACAGAGTCATATTTCACTAATTCGCTAAAAATATGCTGCCATTCTTGGTTCTAAAATGTGGTACTGTGTTGGGAAGTTATTGCAGTACATATAAATTCCCGATTTTTTTGCCTTACCCTGACTTCTCCCAGTACAATGGTTTATTGTGTGCATGTAAATGTGGTCATTAGCTCCAGAGTTAGTTTGCACGTCTTAGATGTTTGTATTATATTTTGGTACTTCAACCAATGGTGGCATAATTTAGAATTAGCCACAAAAAGTTCACGAAATATAAAAACATTTTTCAGACTATTACTATATTTTTTGCAATTTCTGTCAAAAGAAAGAAAGAAAGAAAATAGTAAAATAGTACTAGACAAGACTCATCCTCATAACAAAGTTGTATTCTCTCCCACATGCATGGACACACACACACACACACACACACATGCACATACACACACGCACACACACACAAACACAAACACATGCACAAACACCCCAATATACAAAACATTAACATGTAGGCGTGTGAATTTTATTACCATCTGCTACAGCATTTCATGGGGATATAAAAAGTGGCAGCAACCCTCATACATATAAACATATCCTCATCAAGTATTCCTGCAATGCAGGATTATGTGTTAACTTTCTGGACCCTGAGGTAAATTCTACCTTTGCTGTCTCTGCTTGTGGGTTCGCCCATATAATGTTAATTTAGTTACTGCGCTGACTTTACCGTGAACATTAACTCCAGTGCTGCTGTGATTTGTCACAGGGAGGAGAGCCAAAACTAAACTTCAAATGCTCTGATACAACCCTCCCATATGTCAAATGGGTCCAGTGCCACTCACCAACTTCTGCTTCTTTTGACCCACTTTTCCCAATAGTTACTTGATGTCTTTTGAATAATGACACTGAAATGATGGATGCAGCCATCAGTCACAAACTAACGTACAAGTAGGCCACTGCCCACATAAGCCTTTCTTTCATCAATTGCCTTGTGTTGCCATTTTATGCCAAATACAGATTGGAAACTGGAATCCAACTGACATGAAAACTTGTGAACAGTGATGGGAAATGTGTGTTAGGATCTTCATTTTCACAATTTATCACATGACGGCGGTCACGGTCAAGTGAGGTGAAGGTCAGTTGCTTTCTGCAAGCAACGAGGAGTCTTTGTGGGAGGTATAGAACTAATGCTGAAGGAGGTGTGATGGATGGACATGGACAAAAAAAACCCCAAAAAACAAAAACAAGGTCTCATGTCATGCATTCTCAATGACACTCCACAGCCTTACAGCATGCAGTCGTGTTGACATGGAGGCAGGTAAAGCCACTCATAAATGACAAATGATACTGGGAAGTTGAAGGGCAAAACTGTCATTACTCACTGTGTTAATTTAACAGTTTGACACTGATATCCATCAGCTGCCCATGCAGTAAAATCTGTTACAAGGAATATGATGTTACATTTTAATTAGTTTCAGTTAGTAAAACAAGGTTAAGCAAGGCAAACGTAAGTGTGTCAGGATTAGTAAAATATACAGTAGCTCACCCTGTTCGCAGATTTAAATAGAAAGCTCTGTGAGGTCAACTGCTGTGATTAAAACAAATTATAATGTAATAATGTCATGTCAAGTCAGCTTTATCTATATAGCCCAAAATAACAACAGAACTTATCTCAGGGCACTTTTCACAAAGAGCAAGTCTAGACCGTACTCTTTATTTTACTGAGAACCAACATCCCCCATGTGTAAGCACGTGGTGACAGCAGCAAGGAAAAACTCCCCTTTAATGGGAAGAAACCTCAAGCAGAACTGGGCTCTAGGTGGGTGACCATCTGCCTTGATGGGTTGGGTTGAGAGAGAAAGAAGGAGAGGGAGAGGAGAGAGAGAGAGAGACAGAGAAGCACAACAAAAATAACAACAACAACAATAATAATAGAAATATGACTAATAGCAGCTAGTAATAGCAGGCATGGGCATCATGCAGGACCAAGGCAGCATGGAGTCTGCAGCCACGGTCCACGGAAGCCTGCAATCCATAACAAGGCAGTCTACAGCCATGATCCATAGAAACCTGTGAGACAAGAAAGGAAAATCTCCGGGGAAGAAGCCAAGCTGTAAAACTTCCAGTTTCTTTAAAATCTCAGTTACAGGGGTTGAGATCACACAAATGACACATGGAAAAGAATTAAAGAGTTTTAACATCCCCACTGGTCCACCCACAGTAGTTTTACAAAGCCATTTTTATCTAGGATATTAAACTTGCAGCTTCTTTTGTGTGTTGGACAGATGGGCAAAAAAACACCCTCCATGGGGTCACCTTCTGTGACTGCACAATTCACAAGCAAATGTGATTTACACCTGCTGAACTGGCATGCAGAAAAATATATAACAAACATTATGTGATGGATTACAGCAGTAACATTCTCTCTGTCTGATACATCTGTGTTACATAAACTGTAAACATAGACTGCAAAAAGTAATGGACGTAGTCACCGTGACCCATTGGTTTGTGGACTCCCATTTTGAAGCCTCAAGTTTGAGTTTTGACTGTTGCCAAGAGAATGGAGCTGACTCTAATATTCGCTGCTAGTATGTTGTATTTGCAGTCTATGGTTAACTGTGATAATGCTAATGCTAATTTTTGCTAGCTAAAAACAGACTTTAAAACCATTAAAACAAAATGTAAAAACATCAGAGGGTCTTTTAGTACAACCAAACGTTGAACAAGATATTTAGATGACCAAAATGTCACACATTGAAATAGTGACAGCTACGCCTATACTGTGAAACTGGGGTTACGCCATGGTTACATTAGCTAACCAATGTTGTTTCTGTGGCTTGCCTCTGATGGCACTCACTTGTCAAGCCCTAAATTACACAAAATTTTGCTGTACAGTTGTCATGAAAGGGGAAATTAGCTATAGAGACCAAAACTGGGCTATAAACATGTTTATTTCTACTGTAAAGTTGGGCATTTTAACATGGGGGTCTATGGGGATTGACTTGCTTTTGGAGTCAACCTCAAGTGACCATTTGAGGAACTACCATTTTTGGCACGGTGTTGGCTTCATTTTTCAGCCACGGGTTTTGCTGCTTGGTTAAAAACAGTTATGTCACAGCCACAATGAACTGTTTTGATTTATGATTTACACAGTTGTTCTGCCTGCACCAGCGCAGGCGAGTTATGGGCCTGTTAAAAGTGTCGTCTGTCAAAAGCAGGGATAAAGGCTAAACCTCAACACCTTTGTATGATGAATCAGTCTGGATGTCTGGCTCCCTGCAGCACACAAACCCTGTTCACACTTGGCACCAAAGTGATCTGATCTGATCAAAAGGATACTGCTCCAGACAGTCAGGGAGTTGTAGTGTTAACTCAAATGCTTGAGGTAATGCAGTTCAACTTTATTTCTTTAATTGTTTATATAATGCTTTTGCTTTAAGGTCTGGTATGTTCACATGACTTTTCTTTCTTTCTTTCTCTGAACTTGCACCTTGCCTGCTAACATTATCATTGTGTCTCAGTAGTAAAAACTCTTATTTATCAAATATAACAGAATCAAAACATTCAACAAGTGTACAGTGGTTTCTAATGGGCATTGGATAGACCTAATTATGCTATGGCAACTGTAATGGTAAAAAAAAATCTGAATAGTGAGCATATTTTAATGATTACACATTCCAAATCTTAAACAACCTCTATTTTTGATGTGTTTGATTCAATGGATTCAATAATTATGACTGAATTATTTAGACTGTTTAAAAACTAATCCAACTTTTCTCTTGAGGCAAGCCAAGAACATGTTTTATGTATTTAGGAATTCGCTGCATTTCCTTTAGACAGAGCTCTTGCTTGCTGCTCTTTTAGCAGAAGTTCCATGTTTCATGTCTTAAGCTTCCATTCGTCACTTTGATACAAACCTGACACCAGAGAGTCGAGTAGAAAATTATGGGGGTGATTATGATTAAGAAACATGGTGCAGTTGAAATTTGTCATTTTGGCTGAATAAAGATGCTGATTTAGAAAAAACTGATTTTTAAACATTTTTTTTCTTGTATTCTGGTACATAACTTGAGAGTATTTTACTTGATATCTAAAATACTGCTAAAACAAGAGAAAATAACTGAATGACACAGATTTTTTCCCCCAGATTTGCAGGACAGCTGATATGGTCACAGTTGGTTAAAGACAGAACGGTGTCATCCAGGCAAACATTTTTAATGAGAAAAACCAAGACGTGGTTGAGAAGTGAATGAATACTGCCTGTCTGCCGATGTGTAGCATATACTATAGGCTCTCGTAACATCTGTGTACATCTGTGCATGCATGTGTATGTGTGTAAATTATGTGTGTCTGTGTAGTGGGGGGTTGAAGTCATATTTTACAAGAAAAACTGCAGAGGCGATTCCAGTTTTATGTTTTTTTTTGCCTGCAGTTGACCAAAAAATCATCCAAAAATAAAATAAAATAAATATCAGCAGGTTACTTTGTAATTTGCATCTGCAGTTTTTTTTTCTGTTCCAGGGAAAATGAGGCATCCACAGGAGACACAGTTGCTGACGATTTGACAAGTGTGACATTTACAAATAAATCTCTGGGGGCTGTGAGAAAGCACAGACACATTTTCTCTTCTGACAAACTCTGATGAAAGCCAAGGAGACACAATTGATCTTCTCCCGCTGCGTGTCTTGGCGTGTGTGTCGGCATCTGTTTTCTGTGTCAGCTTCCGTCTTGTCATTCTATGTCTTGTGTAATGCTCACCTTCAGGCTGGTGGACTGATCAGCGTCCATGTAAACTCTCGAAGTCCGGTCTGCCAAAGCAGCTGAGAACAAGGTCTTCATTGCTTGTGCGCTTTCCAGACCATGTTTCACCAGATGGCTCCCTCTCTATTATAACAGAGGCTCTCTCATCACTGTTCCAGAGCCTTTTCTGTCTACTGTAATCACATGGATTAAATGCAGTAGAGTTTTCTATAAGCTTTTATGTTTTTTTTACATGCTCCACCTTTCAGATATAGTCAAAATCATACCTTTTGCTCTGATGCTCCAATAAAAACATTTTAGTGTGCTATTACTACTCAGAGCAGTTATTTCCAATCAAAAGAAACTCGGGATTTTTTTGCAAAGTAAATGCAAAACAAACAAAAAAAACCTTTTTCAATGCCAAAGGAGCACTGAAGCCCTCAAGGACTTGCTTCCTGAATGTATAGAGACTGTCCTTTAAAACAGACACATGCTTCGCTGAGTGGTAACTGTGCCTTCAAGCACACTTTTTAGCCTGTAATTTCTTCAAAAAGCTTTTCTTTTCACATGTGGAGTTGCATGGCTCCTTGGCTGAATTGACAGTAATAATGACAACAGTGAGGAAAGTCTTAAAACATCTGGGAAATGATCATAGATGCATCAAACTCATCAATTCATATGGTGAAAAAAAAAATGGAAATATATATCAGGAGATGCAATTTCATCTCAGACCCTCTGAAAGCATCATTTACACAGAGCAGGATGCCTCCTTGAGGTGCATTGATTTTGTACCATATATGAAGTAAATGTCCTTCGAGCATCTGCACCCTTTCTGACCTGTAGCTACACATTCACATTCACTGCAGTGATCAGAAAACTTATAACATTTCATTTTGCATGTAGAACAGAAGCACAACATTCTCTGCATCCAAAACACAAGATAGGGTTCATTACAGATATTTGTACTTTATTTAGACAGGCTTCTTCTCCAGCAATCTGTCACTGCAGACAGCAACCGTACTGCCATCTCCCTCGCAGCGGGGACTACGGAGAAAGATGCGGTCATGGCCGTGTCCCCTTGTCTGCTGCCATCTGGAGACACTGTCAAATACAGACTGACGTCAGTGATGAGAGTGAAATCTGTGGCCAAACAGCCATATTTAATTTTTTTTATTGTACCGTGTGGATTGGCCATGATGTCCGCCCGGATGTTCAGAGTTCATGTAGAGGAGCAACCTTAACCCAATCTGTCAGTTGCAGAGTCTCCATGAGCTCAATGCTTTCACCTTTCCTGCCATGCTGTCAGTGCAGGGTACAAAATATGGCAGAACAAGCTCAGAGTACATGAAACATGCAGGTGGCCTTCTGTTTGTTGAATTGCCTTGTTTTTGTAGGTGTTAGTGTTACACCCATAGTGTGCAAACTGACTCATGAGGTGACATATTCTAGAAATTATTCATTCTGAAAGAGTAAATGGAAAATACAATAGTGAGCCAGCTGGTCCTCAGTGGCTGTACTGGTTCAGGTGTTAACTGCCAAGTGAACTTAGTTGGAACAATACAAATGACAATGTAAAACAATAACAATATAGTATCAAAATCACAGTATTATATCAAAATCTTAAAATTTCAAAATACAGTAATCACCAAGCATTTACTAGGTATTTCAATGTAAAAGTGATATGATAATAGATCACAATAAACATAAAATAGGCTGTTATATAAAAGTAGGCAATTAAAAATGATCAATTGTATATAAGGGTACTGAAAGTGCTCATTCTGTATCACTCTATTATCTACAGTTCTTATCATTATCTCCTACATTAATGATATAATCGCTCACATTCATCCTTTTTGATTACATGTGACTTATTACAACCTGTGAGCTGCATGGTTGCCTTGGTACCTGTAAATAAAAACAAAGAAAACACCAGCACTCCAAGTGGGCTGGTACTCACCAGTACGCAGTAATAGCACTTCTATATTTTACTCTTTGGTGCACCGTGACTTTTTCTTGTGCACTGGCACTGGTAGCTGCTGGTAATCTTTTCTGCCCTCTCCATATTAGGTTCTTTTGGTGATTCATAATGGCCCTAAATAAACTGCATTACCCAGGGGTCAGTACGTGACGCTCACCTTTTCTCTTTTGGCTGCTAACATTACATTAACCTTACAATAATATTGGCCTGACTCCAAAAGGGGAACAAAGAGAACACGAACAGAGTCACACGATGATGCAACACAGCTTTGAAAGTCAAAGCCTACCCAATCAGTATTAAATGCAGGCCGGGAGCAGCAAGCCTGTTGATGTGATGTTAGCATCAGCAAAAACACCGCTACAGCAGCACAGCTGGCCCCAAAACATGCTGGGGCCTTTTTTAAAGGTACAGTGTGTAGAATGTATTGGTGACTAGCGGAACGGTCTTGGCAGAAATATAAAGAATATAATATTCATAAGTATATTTTAATTTGTTTATAATCACCTGAAAATAAAAGATCAGATTAGAATGAACCCTCCTCCATCAACAACTAGAGTGTGTCCTCTTCCGCAGAGCACGTCGTGTTGCACCGCTATGTTTCTACAGTAGTGAAGAATGGACAAACCAAACACTGACTCTATAGAGGGCCTTTTGCTTTTTTCGCATTTTCACATTTTTCACAAATTTGGCAGCCACCTTAGGGCGTTCCGTTGGTTGCAATCTGCAACTGCACTGCTAGATGCCATGAAATCTTACACACTGGTCCTTTAAGTACGTTAACAACTTATTTCTCATGGATATAATCACTATTGTCTTATAACATTTACTGCATGCAGAATCATCTTTTTCAGAATAAGAACTAATAATAACTCATTTCTGTTTTGGCTAATGTTTTTGTTTACCTCTTATGTCTTTGGCAATGAGTACTTGTCAACTTTTCTGATCTGTTTCATTATTCCAATAGCAGACAAGTGATGTTGAATTAATTTACCATTTAATGTGATATCCTCACTGAATTCATCACCACATAGTTAACTTGTTTTCTACCTCTCTAATTTTCTTTCTGTCTAACTCCCTCTATCCGTGTCTGTCTCTGTTGTATGTGTCCATAGGGAACATGGAGTAGCAGCTTGATAGTAAGAGATTACCACATGCTTCCTCTGATAGATGTGGAGTCACCTTGTTTTCATCGCCCCCCAGCGGAGTTCTCCACTGCAGGTCTGATGACTTCATTGCACCACACACCAAAGCTAGTGTAGATAGCCCGAGGGACAACTGGACGCAGAGCATGGTGATGCAGAGGTGCTTCGTTTGTGTGACACACTAAAAGTAGAGAGAAGCGAAAGTATCCAGGGATTTTGTCGGAAATACAAACAACTAAGGGCATCCTGGCCTGATGACTTCATTGCACCACACACTAAAGCTAGTGTAAATAGTCAGTTATTTTTTACTCTAATAACTGAAATGGTTGTTCCCTTGATTGAATACATTTTTTTGTTGTCAACAACATCAGCAATATCTCCTATTATCTTTTATTCACTGTAGAAATTCAGAATGTAATTGGATGATTTGATGATACTGGCCGATACACACGTCAAAATATGAATAAGGGGAGTACTGCCACTTATTTTTTTCCACTTCAAGCACCAAGTATAAACTGCAAAACACTCTAACATTAAATCCTACACATACATATGTATGAGTAGAGTCAGTTCGACATGTTCTGATAGGTGTAATTTGACAACAACCACTCATCGTAAATGGCATCTAGTACCAACTCATCCCAGCAGGATACTGCTAACAAGCTACATATACTACAATGCATAGTAGAAAGCCTACATTACTGACAAACTGTATAAATGCTTATATGACACCTGAAAGAATAAATGGAAAATACAATAATGAGTCGGATGGTCCTCAGTGGCTTTACAGGGTCAGATGTTAACTGCCAGCTGAAGAATGCAGGGCAAGCCTACAGCTTATATACCTGCAGGTGATCTTGTGCTTTTTATATTCAAAGTAGAGATGCTTTAAATGGCATTGGGGGTGTCTGCAAACATGCAAGATAAAATGCATACACATAAAATAACACATTTAAGTAAGTGGCCAATTATGGATAAATATCCTACGTGCCACATTAGCTCTTCAACTTTAATGTCAAAGCGCGTTGACATGAAGCACAACTAATCATTGCTTAGAAGTCACCAGACAGTGGTGTAATTATGTAATGTGAAAGAAAAACACAAATCAGGCACGGAGGAAAGTAAATGCACTTTTTGTGTTAATGGAAAGTGCAGCAGCAGGAAGCAGAGGTTGGATAGATATGTTGGAGAATGCTTTATTTTACAGCATGGCGTCCGCATACATCAGACTTATAAGATATAATAAAGAGGTTATATTCAACATTTTCAACATTTCGTCCTGATGGTATAGTCTGCTGTTACTTAAAAGTGTCAGCCATTACCTCAGCTGGAATTACTCATTCATGCTTCAAAAAATAACATTTAAATGACATGTGAATTCATATAATAACTCCCTACACTTTTCTTTACACTACATGCTATACACAAAACCTCATTAAAGAGTTTGTGAGTGAGAGTTAATATATTGCACTCCTTAATTGTTATGATTTGATGACATGACAGGATATAAAAGCTTTAAAAGTTTTTCTCTCTCAAGTTGGATGCCAAAACTATATTATCATTCCAGAGTATTTATCATCATTTTAAAAACATACATATAGCTTCATTTATTAAGCTATTGTAAACACCTAAATTAACTATTAATTATTACTTTACTCATACTATTTGCATTACAGTATACATCGTTTACAGTGTCAATTAGACCTATATATAGGCGTTGGATGTAGGTTGTTCATTGTTGTTTTTATTTTATTTATTTTATATTTTTATATATTTATTTGTTTTCCTTTTTTCACCTACTTGTCTGAACATACTAGCTATATATTTATGTCAGCTTATCTCTGTTAGCCTGCTGTTATTGCTATGTGTCACCTCTATGTGTATCTTTTGGTACATTGTATGTGAGTAGATTGAGAGCCACTGGGATTAATTGATTCTGGTTAAGGCACAACCGTCCTCCCAGCGTCAGCCTTATAATTTTGTTCCCCAGCAACAATAATAATGTACACTAATAAAACATACTCCATATTTAAAACATATATATTATACAATATTTATACAAATTTAAGAAGGTTTAACAATGTAATTTACCTTTTTTTTCTGTCTCAATACCCTGTTATTATTAAAGAGGCACCCATAATTTTAAAAATACTTATGGTGTATTTTTATGTCCCTCTTGAATACAAAGTTGTTTCTAACTTATCACCTAACATCTTGTCTTCTTTCTTTGTGCTTATTTGTCTCTGTATGGGTATTGAGTATAGGTCTAAGTGTTTTATAGGCAACATATATGTACCAGATAATTGTGTAAATTAATTTTTGCGTGTTACCAGAAAGTTTGTGTTTTTATTACCTTTATCTTCCATTTTGGACAGTTTGATCATATATGAAAAAATAATCCTACTCCACATAACAATCTATTTTATGTTAGAGGTTCCTGGTGCAGCACTGATGTTGTATAATATATTCAACATGTGGCTTGCCAGCAGTTTGACTAACCAGCTACAGTAGTGAAAGAGGAGAAATGGATGTTTACCGTCCCACTGATTTGATACAGAAAGACACAAAGTCTAAAGCAGTTTGTCGGCATCATATCATTCCAGCTGTGTTAGCATCATTTAAAATCAGCATGCCGCTGAAGAAAACATGATCAACCCATAATGGACACCAGCTCCAGTGTGCAGGTGTTAACAAGGATAAGAATTACAGCTCAGGTGTTCTGCCTATGAGAGCCGGTTGGCGATAATGAGGACGTTTCATATGGAGGGAGTGTGGATAACAGAGCAGAAACTGACAAAGTATCATTAGTCCCACCAGGGATATGAAAACATACAATACAAAGTAGCGAGTGGCATCTACTCATCTGTGCCTCTGAGAATTATTGACTGAACAAAGGTCTATAAATAGAGACAGGTTAAGGTTCAGGTGCACTCAGCTCAGTCTCCCTCTCTCTCTCTCTGTGCCTTCAGACCTGCATTCAGCCCAGAGGCTCAGCTGTTTGAGTCTGAATCTGGGCAAATTATGATAAGCCTGGGGCTAATTTTGTACATGCAGATTTTCCTGTTTCATTGTGGATTTATACTGTGATTTTTATAGAATGGGAGAAATTGTGTGCTGAAGATAGAGGGATTTGAATTCCTCTCAATAGTTGTTCATTTTTATTATCAGGCGGGACTTAATTTTAGGTGGCCATCTGCACAGAGATAATTAGTCTTTTCATTTTGTCTTGTTGAAGGAAGACACCAATTGAGTCATTTTGGGTCAAAATTATCTGTTTTTTAATGCATTTTTATGCTGGTGAATACGTTGTTTAGATCCTTCGAGTATAAACACCAGAAAGTTGTTTACCCTGCAGAGGACAACATTTGTAAGAACGTCTATCAGCAGAAAAGCCTTCTGTACGTGATTTCCCAAGGCATGATTTCCCTGTCACCATGCCATTTGATTATAGCTTATCTATCCTGCACAACATAGAGAAAATCAAATTGGATTGGGTTGGGTTTTATTGTTTGCACACAGTCCACCTGCTACACAAACAAACTACACCATGATTTGGCACAGACATATGATCCCTTTCCCAGTTGATTGAGGGAACATCTGAGCCCTTATATTTGAGCACCTCCAACTGTAGGAAACTTTTGACATGATAATCCTTAGTGCTCTGTGAAGCACAACATAATATCTGATCTAAAGTCTTTTCCCTTTAAAGTAGAAAAAATGGAAAAAAAATGTTGAGCTTATTTTGCCTTACAGTACATCTGTGTCTGGTTTTGTGTTAAGATATACTTGCTATGGCATCATAAAAAAAGTATGAGAGAGTTCAACACACCCCAACTTTAGAAAACACATGGTAATAGACAAAAAACAAGGAAATGAGAACATTTTCAACACTTTGACAACACATTTTATAGAAGAGCTGCAAATTAAAAAAACACAGGCATATTCAAAATCACATTTACCAATTTGTCAAAGAAAAACACTGCAATATAGAAAAAAGTTGTAACAAAGCAGAATAAATATAGCATGAAAGTTCATTCTGAAAGTTCATAACTTGACAAAACAATCCCAAATCAAAGTCCACTAGCCAGCTTTTTTTTTTTTTTTTTTGAGCTTTTAACCATATCAGATTGTCTTCATCAACAGGTGGTTTTTGCTCAGTTGTTATGGTGATAGATCTGTTGACTTACAAACTCATTAGCTGTTAGGATGTGCAAAGCGCTTTCAATATTTCTCATTTATGTTGGCTCATAAGTTCAGAAATATGTGTTCCTGACCTTGACCTTGAAATATTCTGATTCGTAACAAGTACTGAGCTCACCTGTCAACAGCTCCATCTTCATCGCAACTGAGCATCATCCGCTAATGAAGATGTGATATGTTTGAAAGCTTTAGAAAAAACTTAAATTGGGATTGCTCTGTCAAAACAAGAGCAACATTTTCAGGGGACACTGAAAACTGATGATCATGCCGGAAAATGTGATTTGCTGAAGTTGATCCCTTGGAAGGAAAAATTTGACATTCTGGGAAATACACTCATTCATTTTCTTGCACAGTTAGATGTGAAGATGGTTACTTTAGCTTAGCAGGGAAACAACTAGTCTGGTTCTGCCTAAAAGTAACAAAATGTGCCTACCAGCACCTCTAAAGCTGACTAACATATTATATCTCATTATTTTAAAACAAATTGTTTCCTCCCGGCCAAGAAATGTATAGCAAAAACAACGACTTGTTCTTACAAAAGTTCTTTATAGTCTTTGTGCTAAGCTAAGCTAACTGGTTGCAGCTTCATATTTATATGAGAGTCTATCAGTCTCCCCCTCAAGAGAGCTGAATATTTAAGTGTATTTCTCAAAATATCAATCGATTCTTTTAATTATGTTTGAAAATGAGTGAATGATATATGCAGTTGCCTATAACTAGTACTAGCCCTCTGCTAATTACTAGCACATGTCTGTTGTTTAGAAGCCTTGATCCATTGCTATGTAAAACTTGCAGCCTTGTGTTTGTGTACCTGCAGTGCATTTCTTTGTGCTATTTTCTTATGATTTGAAATAAGTGATGTGAAAATCATGACAATGTTTTTTGATCATTTGCTTGTGTTTTGTCCACTAGTTTGTGTTTTCTTGTTGCTGTGAGATGTGCACTTTTGGCCTTTGTACACCACATTTTAGAGCTGACAAATAAATATATTAATTAATATCCTTCCCCACTATCATTGCACTGTCAGCTTGCACATCCAACATTACTCCCAGAGACCCCTCACCCGCTCACCATGCATTATATGTTCACCAACCAGGCCCTTTAAACAGATGAGATGTATGTTCCTGTGAACCCGCCAGGAGCCGCCACCGCTCGCTGCTGCAGTGAGGAGGGAAAATAATGACATGTCATCTGATAATGGCTGCATTGCTGACGAACTAGCCCTTTTAATGGATTTATAATTAATGCTTGTGTGTTGGCCGATGCCACTGATGGCTGCAGAGAGGCAGGATAATGTTCTGGAACTACAAAGTCATTTTAGATCAGTGTGGATCAAGCCGAGGCCACAGAATCAGAGATAAGAGGTGCATTTTTATTCCATGAGAGGTGCTGGGCTGGCAGCTGCAGCCCAAAGAGCTTTCTCTCTCTCCTCTTCCCCCACTCAGTCAGGGCATTAGAGGCCAATGACTCTCCAGGCTACTCAATACTTATCACTTTAAGGACTGAGGGGCATTATTGTTCAGGTTTTTGAGGTCAGTGATTCATATCTGGACAACACAGTCATATAATTAGTCTGTCCAGCAAGGTGAAATTTTTCATTCACTAAACTTCTTAATCCAAATTTGTTGCAAGCAGAGTCAGATAAAAGGACTTTGTGTATTGAGGAATGAGGCTGTACTCTGGGCTTTCCCCCTTAAAGGTGCAGTGTGTAAGATTTAATTAGTATCTACTGGAGCAGACTTGGCAGAAATGGAATATATTATTCATAAGTATGTTTTAATTAGTGTATAATCACCGGAAAATAAGAATTATTGTGTTTTTGTTAACTTAGAATGAGCCCTTTATGTTTACATAGGGAGCAGGTCCTCTTCTATGGAGCACAGCCATGTTTCTGCAGTAGCCTAGAATAGACAAACCAAACATCAGCTCTAGAGAGGGCCTTTAACTTTTTTTTTTTGCAAGTTTTCCAGCTAGTTTTTCCTACAGACTTGGAAGGGGAGGATGAGGAGGTGCGTGTTCAGCTGGTTACAAGCTGGTTCTGCAACCTCACTGCTAGATGCCACACACTGGTCTTTTAAAAGAATATTTTTTTAATGATTAGAGATGAAAGGCACAAGCAATGTGGCCATCTGGTGACAATTGATTGACTAAGTGACAATAATTCTGGTCTGTCTGAACAACTTATTTCATGTTCCTCTAAATGTTATGTATTTAATTTGGTAAAGACCTGATGAAATTTGTTAGAATGGTGAAAAAATGCTGAAGAGCTAAATTCAAGAGCAAAAGATTTAGAATGACAGATAATTTGTGCAGACGGAAACCGTCATGGTTATGGATTGACATGCATTTGAACAGAAATCCTACTTCTTCCTCTCACACTTCAGGGGCTATGAGTGAAAAATAAAGTGTGGCATTAAGTCCACCAAAAAATAACCTGTATTTCCTGAGTGTCTGGTCAGACCAAAAAATGGCACAGTGATATTTATCTACGCTTTGTCAGTCAAGATAATTTATTCATAGAGCACAGTTAAAAACAACAAATGACAAAAGTGCTTGACAGAGAAATTTAAATACAATTAAAAATTTAAAATGAAAATAAATAGTTAATAAGTATAACAGACATGTCGCGTTTCAAGGAAACATACAGCATTTGTACAGTATCATCCACTCCACCATGCTGCATTTCTTTTGTGTATCAGGTTATACTCTAGAGTGCGTCTCTGTACCTTCATGCGTTAGTTGTTAATGGCACAAATTTGCATGTCAAAGTTCCCAAAAGCTCTATGTAGATTTACGAACACTCTGCAAATACACTGACTGCAACAATTCTACTTAAATTCATTCATTTTTGCCCAAAATGTCAATGTAATTAATGCTGGTATGACTGGAGCCCTACATTTCCCCACCAACTCCATGGAAATCTGTTATGCAGGTTTTTAGATTTCTTGCTAACTCTTTTCTAACTAACAGACAAGTAGGAGCTCCATGGCGGTTGTAATAATTAACTTGAATGAAATGACAAGTATACCACTTTAAAATTACATGTAATTAGAGTGGGAAATATGTTTTTCATACATCATTGAAATCATCCACTTGACACAGAATTTCCTATTGAAGGCCTAATAGATGATTTTAGTAAAAATCTGGGATTTGAATGGCCGTCACAGGGAGCTCAAGCTTGAACAGGCACACCCCTTTACTAATGGAGAGCAAATGATAAGCTGTTATGATTATTTTTGATTAAATTCCTAGCTTTTTGGTTCGATGATTTCATTTTCACATGAGGCTGGAGGCATAAACAACTGCAGATTTTTGTTGTAACATCTTGCTGTTTTTAACATTATATTGATTTATTTACCTGCAGTTTGAAAGGGAGCTTGATCTCCCAAATCTTCCAGAGCCACCAAATTTCAAATATTAAAACATGCTACATGCTGACACACTAATGTTTGTTGTTGCACGTGTCATGTGCTATATCATACAAATTTGTATGTGCATGTGCGTTATTTCTGTCACTTTTAGACTTCTTCCAGTCACACACACAGTCTTTTTGTCTTGCACACAGGCCCTATATGTGCCTCTGAATCTCAAACATCTCCCACTTTTTCACATAAACTTATTTTCAGAGCTTTCGGATACTGTGCTCGCCTTTGATGCACAACAGCAAGTTCACCCTCTTTATGACTGAAAGAGCGACAGATGTGCAAATGTTTCCCTCTCTCATCCATCTACAGCACATCAGACTAGAATGAGAAGTGCCAGTATAGATACCGGTCAGTGAAACTCAGTAAGACACATTCACAGCCTTTTATCCTGTGTTGTTGAAACAATAATATCAGTAGAGACCATCAACCCCCCCTTGCCTGAACATCTAAGAGAATATGTGTACTTCATCTACATGACTTGCCACATTTCAGCATATGAGATAGAAGGTTGCATCACTTAGCTTCTTCAAAACAGCTCAAAGGCTTCATCACTTGACTGGCAAGAAGTCGGTGCCACGGAGTACAGCAGTGACACGAGGCTGGAATGTGGGATTTTTTTTAGAAGTGATGGAATGTGTTCTTGATGATCAATGCTATGGGTGGAGGGAGGAGAGAGCCTAAATCCATCATTTACCATGCCCACATTTTCCCATCCAGTTGCAGGGTTTGAAGAGGCAACCTTTAGTCTCAGCGCAGCTTCTTTCACCTTTAGGCGGCCGTCAGTCATCTACAGCATGTTTTCTATTCATGGTATTGCAATCAAACATGATGCATTCAAGATGCTCCCAGTGGAGATCCTTTCTAGGATGCACACTCCTTCCTAGATCAAAAAGACTACAGCAACCATTTGGCCCTACAGCGAGCACAGAAAACACTTTTATTTCAACTTCTCCCTCATGATGAACAAAGGACAAAAAAACAATGGGGGCATAATTCCAAATCCAAAAATGTTTTCACAGAGCAATTATACTCCTAATATCTATCATTTTAATATTAATTATTTGAACTTCTATTTTAGCAGTCTCCATATTTCATTCTCTGCACTTTCATTCTTTTTAGAAGCATAATAATGTGTCTCTAACCTTCAAATGAAGGATGACAATACTTCTGACTAAACACTGGATGTTTTTTTACTTTGTTTTTTAAAAAACCTTTCATACCGGCGTATTCTGATTCACAGGAGACTAGAGGGGACAGAAGGGTTGGCAGAATATAGACTGCTATTTTGTAATTACTGACTCTTCAGTTCCCCTCAGCTCTACAGAGCGTTTTGGGGTCTTTCAGCTCATTATGTTGGTTTTACGGCTCTCATCTTTACTGGTTTGGTTCACTCTCATTGCTCACATTGACGTTATTTATCACAACCTTTTCGCTTTTTTCAGCAAAAAGGTTGTGATAAACTACGTTCCCAGCACCAAATGGTGGACAGACATAATTAGCAACTCGCTGGTGACCATAGTGAAGCATTTAACAGCTAAAGAGTTTGCCTGCTGGATACAAACACTATTCCAAATGAATGCTCATGTTGGTCTGCTGGGTATGTAAATAGTTTTATATGCTCACTACATCAACTTTATAAAATGATAATATATCAATGTTGTATTTAAAGTGGCCAAAGCTCAATTAATACAAATTAATAGGTCTTTTTCATAGCAGACATTTTGATTTGTCTACTAAAAGCACAGGTGTTACTAATAACAATAACAATGGTCCTGTTCTATTTAGGTGTCCCAGTAAGTCATCACAGTGTCACAGTGAATCAGCATGCACAATAACACAACCCTGAAACCGAAGCAACTAAATGGAATTCCAAGCCACCATTAATTTTATCATTTAGATCTGTGCTTTTCCTACTGTGACATATCAAAATGTTTTCTGTGAAAAGGCTGATTCATTTAACAGGGTTTTTTCTGGCTGTTTGTGTTAGAGTTCTCACAGAAAAATTCTACCTTGGCCACTGATGCAATGTAAACTTTGAGGGGGTTGTCTTGGATAAAAAAATGTGTTTTTAGAAACTTCAGAAATCATTGAAATTTGAAATATTGTTTTGTCTGTTTTGTGGCAACTCCCATTATATGCAGTATAATAGCGCCATACTGTAAATCGTTAAACTAATTTCAACCACCTTATAACACATCATAAATTCCGCCTGTCACAAAATGACAGGTCTTGTATCACAAAAGCGCAATGAATCATTTTCTGATTGATGGAAAATATCTTCAGTCTAATAAATCTCTGCATAAACAAAGCTGCAGCTACACATTTGACCTTAAAGGAACTCAAAACCCAAAACAGAAAAAATATATCTTTATTATTTAAGGATATGAATGATCTTGGTTAAACTTAACAAGGTCATTGTAATTAGTAATAATTTTTTTTTTATTATGTTACAGCACTCTCACATTCTGTTTCCACCTTCCTCTGCTGCATATTACGAACCTTTTGTAATGTCTTTGTAATGAAACATCACACAGTTTTCACCTCAGTAAGACCTACTTTAAAGGTGCTCGAATCATAAACCTACTGTACCTACTGCTGATTCTAAATTTGTTTATTTCATATCAGTCTCTCCTTGTTATCATCTCACACTAGAAGAATCTTAAACAGGCATGTTTGATAAAAGATGGGAAAGTCTGGAAAACTACATAGCCGCATAGATTTATTCAGCCCATCCTCAAAAGAAAACCAACGAAAATTAACTGGCAAAAATGACCTATAGTTATGTTTGAGTGACGGATGCCGTCTAGCGGCCGTAGTAATTATGACCCGGAGAAGTGATGCAGTGCAGATGACGTCAATGTAAGATGACAAATTTACATAATCAGAGGTGGTGGGTTGGGTGGATGGCTAGATAGATAGATGTACGACTTAGCTTCAGGACACCGCTGTTACTTCCCATTTCCAACCATGAGTCTGGAAAATCAATTATTGTCATAATGTTTACTGTTGCTATGACGATGAAGGTTGCCTAACTTTAAGGATGTAGTCTAACTCTAACCCACACCCTGATTCAAGTGATCATTTTAAACCAAACCATGATCTTGCCTCTAGTGTTCTCAGTTGTGTTCCCCATGTTTCCCCTTTTTCTTGTGTTTCTGGTTCCCTGTTTGTCTCCCCATGCCATGGCTCCTCCTTCCTTTGGCTTCTCCCTGATGTGCAGCATCTGCTCTAATCAGCACACCTGCCATCCATCATCTCATCAGCCAGTCAGTATATCTTCCCCGGATCACCGGCCACTCTTTGCCACATCCTTCAGTCAGCTACAGCGGTAGTCACACACTCTTGGCTGCTCAGTCTTTGTGCAATGCTGAGTTATTTCCTTGTGCTCAATACTTTGTGTACTAACGTAAATTCTCCTCTGCTCTCATCACCACTTAGTTACCTCTTCCTGTCTGCCGATCAGCCTGCTGCCCACACCACTCGCAACGCTCGCTCCCTCTGACCCAACTCAGTATACTGTTGGATCGACTCTGTCTGGTCCCCCACCATTGCCATTCCCGTACCTGTGCACCTGCCTCATCCTCTGCATTACAATAAATCCCTTTCTACATATACTATTGAACTGTATACTGGTTTGCATTTGGGTCCACTCACTACACCACATATTATAACAGATCTTTCCCTAACCCTAAGTGATTTTTGTGCCTAAATCAAACTAGACCTTAACCACAGTGTTGTCACAACATAAAACATAATCATTTTTAACAGTGATTTGTAATGGTTTTGGAAAGCATTGATAGAGATAGCATATTAGAAAACACTCCTATGGGTCGTTCCAGAGTGCATAGTACAATCAACCTATGTGGTTGTTTGATAATGAGTATGTGTTGGATTTATTACAGTGTTGTTGAAAGCTTAAGTAGATCTCTATATTGCTTTACTTTGTGTAAGAGTATGATCAAAAGCTGACAAGCTTTTAGTATAGCCTTCAGTCTGGGGTGAAAAGTTAATTGTTAAATTAGTCTGATTGAGTCAAACAGCCCAGCAAACGTTATTGACTGCATGCAAAGTATGTCTTGTTTATCAGTTGTCAGAAAGTCCAACCTGAAAAAAAGACATTGCATTCTGATTCAGGTTCAAAGTGGATCTATCGATTGCACTCCCTTCTTCTGTCAGTGAGTGATATAGCTGCATTTTGAAGATCTCTGCAATTGATCTATTCCTCCTTTAGATAGCAAACATCTGAATTACTTATTCATTACTCAAGTACTTGACTGACACACACACAGTTTGAAATACTGACTAATTCACTTTGCCAAAAAAAAAAAAAAAATCTATTGGGCACAAACCAACATTTTCAGGATGAGTGGTCTCTGCAAGTCTTTTGAATTGAATAGAATGAATATTCGGGGGTGAATGAAAAAATTGTGTTTTTCCTGCCTGTTAATTAGTTCTTATAACATGAATGTGGGAAAGGAAGTGTGTCCTCTATCAAACCCAAAGTTAATCCCCCTGAATATTAGGAAGGAGGTACCTCGACAGGCCCCTCATGGGCTTGCATGAATACCAAATATGGACTTTTCTGAAGTGGAGAAGAATGCTTCACCTATCTAATTTCCTGTTTTTTTGCGATAGCAGTTTTCTCCATTGAAAGTAAATCACGTCACATGGTGAGCCCCCCTCCCCTTCTCTTCTCACACACAGACAAAGAAACAAAAAGAAAAGAAAGAAACTGGCTGGTGATGCACAAGTCATCAATTCATAAGTGAGCTCTGACGTGAATCTGTCCTGTATTGGCTCAGTTGGCCCAGACTTGCACACAGAGTCTGAGTTACAATTGCTAAACCACCCAGTGTGTTCTTCTTTTACCCTTGACTTAAAACAGAGAAGATTGTGTCCTGAAGACAAATGAGGCTGACTGCTGGCACAGAATGAAAGGTATCGTTTAATCTTGGAATCGGATACAATCTAAGTGGGTTAATTAGGGCACACCACCACTCCTTCCACCACAGGGAAGATGTTGTGTTGATACATCTCAACAAGGGCACGATCTGCGATGCATGGTTATGAGCATAATTTACATAGATCCTTTTCAAGTTTGAAATATGATCTGAAAAATAGGAGTGGAGGAGTCAACAGCAGTTTAGTGGCCCAAGATTTTAAATGACATCCACTTGCAAACATCTTGCACATTCAGGAACAACTTGTCAGAACGTGCTTGGATGGAAGCTGTAATGTAAATAATGAAAGACTGAAGAATTGGATGCAGAATCCAACTCAACATAACCGCTTCAACTGCCTGGACAAACTGTGGAACTTTTACAATGTTTTATATGTAGTTTATCTCACCTTTATGTTTTTATATATTTTCCTAATTTGCTCATCACTGTTTTATTATATGTAGAACCCTACAAGGCTTTATTTGTGATATTGAGCTATAATAAATTTTGACTTCACTTGAAACAAATATTAAGCAAAATTGTGGCCATAGGTCACACTGACCAATGGTGATTGGAGAAGGGTCCAAATATTAAGCAAAACTGTACTGTTTTGAAATTAATATGACCATGAATAAACTGAAACTTGGGTCAAAAGAAGATCAACGACAATGTACTCTACATGTATTTTGCTATTGAACTGGTACATTAGTACTTTCCATTAAACACATAGTGGCTGCAAAATGCTTTGAGCTAAACAATCACTAAATTAAATGATAAGCTCACAATGACAATGATAATGTGATGTTTAGAAAATAATGCTTTCCATATTCAATAACTTAGTTTTGCATGTTAGTATGCTAACATTTGCTAATTAGCACAACATACAAAGTACAAACAGGACTGATGGGAATGTCATTCGTTTTGCAGGTATTTGGTCCAAAGGAATGTCTGCACCAAATTTAATGGCGATCCATCCAATAATTGTCAAGATATTTTGTCAAAACCACAATGCCATCCTCTGGGTGGCACAAAAGTCATTTCATTAGGTTTCATTAGGCACCATGAATGTCTATACAGAATCCAATCCATCTAATAGTTATTGAGATGTTTCAATCTGGATCAAAGTGGTGGACTAACTGACCGACATACTGGCCAACAGACTGACTTTGCCATCCTCAAAGCCATCCAGATAGAATGGCTAAAAACTGGACACACTGGTATCACATGTTTACGTATTGTATGGATTAGGGGATGAAATATCTAATTCAAGTGCTATTTAATTTCTGTATTTTTCATTTATTTTCTTTAGCCACTTGGTCCTACAGTATAGAGTACATTTCCTTACTTTCATTACTTATGTGAGAAAAAATTGAAGCACTTACAGTAAAGGTCATGCACTATCTTTGTGGGCAATTTGATTATATTTTGCTATCAGAAATAATTAATAATTATATTAAGTAATACGGTTTAATTTACACTAAGTCCACTTCAGGGCACCACCCTTAAAGAAGGGAAAAGATAACAAATTCACTGATTCAGTCTGATAAAATACACTAAACTATCAGTTTGGAACTCTGATTAATAATTAACTTAATAACCATACCCAAAATTACCATATATCATTAGCTAGTAAAGGTTGAAGGATTTTGGAATTGCAGAGAGAGGTTGGCAGTATTTACTTTTGTACAACATTAAATAGACAGCATGTATATTCAAAAGCATTTATTTAAAACAATAACAAAGGCAAAACACACAATATGTAATCTAACTAACAGTGTGTGTGTGTGTGTGTGTGTGTGTGTCTGTTCAAAATACTGGCTAGGACCACATGACGTTAAAAAAAAGAAAAACTACAAAACAATATGGCTGTCGAAGGAATAACTACAATGATGGCAGGATCAAAAATGGCTGCCAGGACAGCTGTATGGTATGTGTGTGAGAGAGAGACAAAGAAACAATGGTGGGACTCAGACAATGTGCTGACTGAGATCATGAGATCACATATGCGTGTATGTTTAAGGCCAATTTGTGTAGGACACAGTGCCAGGTTAGAACAAAGGGGGGGCTCCAGGAAAAAAAAACAGTTGCTGTTGCTCCTGCAGCAGTGGGGAGAAAGAGAGAGAAAAAAGGGCCTTTTTATTGACCTGGTGATGTCATGGAGGGCCATAGGTCACACTGACCAATGGTGATTGGAGAAGGGTCCATAAGCATCAGGTTCCAGTTACGGAAAGTGACTGAAGGAGAGGTGTAACTTTTTTCAGTTTGTCACGCAATGAAGGTATTCATCTGTGGAGCCCTACATTCCCCCCTTTGGTCTCAGGATTTCACTTGTGTCACATGTGTGATCCTGAGAGCACAAATATACATGTATAGTCCATAGTTGGAAGAGCTCATTTGTCAATTCATTCAAGTTTGTAACATCTGGGCAGTTCATTAACCAACTGGGAATTTGTTGACACTATCCATCTTGCCTAAGTAAGAACAGTCAAGTTACAAGAACAAAATCCAGATAAACAACTTGGGTTAGTGGGAACAGCAATGTTAGTGATGTAAATTTTGATACAGAGAGAGCGATGAGACTATGTCTGGAGTGTTTGGTGGTTCACTCATTGGATTGGATGACAATACTGACTACTCAATGTAGTACTCAGTCTGATTCTCCCATTCATTTGAATGGGGGTAGTGCAGCTCGCCTGTGGCCATTTTGGCCGCTGCGGTGCCGCACCGGACTTCAGCCGGAAAAGTTGAGTCAACTTTTGGAAAACCGCAACCCGACGTCACGCCAATCACGTAGGTTGGCGATTAGACCAGAGGAACGTTGTTTATTTACCATGTAGCATTGTAGCATTTCAGCGTTCTGCTTTGGACTGATGATGATTCATTGATTGATTGATATTACTTTATTGCGAAGATGATGGAGGAGAGACTCATCGCTGCTGAGTAATTTCCCAGAGCTGTATAACCTTATATAAGTGCTTCTTCTTTTTCTTCTCTTTTGTTGTTTCATGGCGTTTGGCAAACTACTTTCAGACTTTTAACTAATTTCATACCTTCTGGACTGGGAGGAATAGCAGTTTACAACGTGACGTCACACAAATGGCCCACATAGTCACACGCCCACAAATCCACACTGACCCACGATTTGCCGCACCGCTGGATTTGGTGTGAATGCAGGCTAAGTAGGGCCAACACTAGCCCACACTTGGGCCAGTAACAGGGCCCACAGTGGGCTGCCCCTGTTTAAGTTTATGTTTTCGAACACTTACATTTATTTGCAGCCAAGTTAGAAGAAAAATTGAGGATGTGGATTGCACACTGAATAAAATGCTAAAAAAAATTTTTTATAAAACATAACAATGACCACATAGAACCACATTAGAACATAATAAGTACATAATAAATCAATCTCCTCAGAGGCATCAGTGGATCTCTGTCATTTATCTTCTGGTTCATCTGTTCATGGGGAACCACAATGTTAAATACTTGACAAAGTAAATAAGAACAAACAAAAAATCTGAACAAAAGGTCCAAATGGTGATGGTGTGTATGCATAAATGAAGGATCTGCAAGAACAAGGATTTCAAAGTGGAGCTTTCTTCTAAGCCTGGGGCATTTTTGCCCCGGAAGAATGTATGCCTCAAACATTGGTAATAATCACTGGGACGCTCATGGTGGAAATATTTAATTTGGAGGGCTGCACACATTGATGTGGTCTTGTTAGCAGTAGAAGAGAATTCTTCTATTAGTGCTTGACAGAGCTCTTTATAGTCATTTCTTACGTCGGGAGATTGTGATTGCATAAACTTTGGACAGCTTTAGAGCTGGTTTTCCGCACAAGTTTAACTTTCTCCCTTTGGGTTACATGGGACAAGTCAATTAAATTGTGGTCTAGTTCCCCAAAGTTATCGTCAATGTTGTGATCACAGTTGTCTGGGTCAAAATGTTCAATGTCTTTCAAGGTGGGGGCACTGTGAGGTCCTTTCCAGTGAAGGCGAAACTAAGCTAGCATTACTATACATGTGCATCACATGCTACAGCTCTTTCTGGAGACACAGACTGAACAATGGTCATCACTCTCATGACAGTGGGGAGAGGAGGCTGAGCAGTCCTGAATATTCTAGTCCCCCTTTTGGAGGGATGAGTGCTGATGAATGTGTCTTACATCAGTGGCTGAGAAGAACATGGGGCAGAATATCTTCCAGATGATAAACTACATATCTCCTCAATGTCTGTTTCAGAGAGCTGTGAAGTCATGTAGCTGTTAGCTCTGTCTCTCAGCGAAGGTTGAGGAGCTGACTTCATTCCCAAGAACTTAGGGTCGGATGGGAATTGTTCCCATTTTCTGAATGGATAGAGAGTTAACCTTTCATTAAGGGAGAGAGTGAATTGGAGTAACCAGAATCATATTGGCTGAACGACTATGTGGGGGCCAAATGTTCTGATCTGAGCCTTAACAATTCCTCTGTGTGTAAGCAGAGATCTAACTCTGCTGAGTGCAGGTCTTCTAAGTAGTGCATGGCTTTCTTATTAGCTGTCTGAACTTCTTGGAAGTGGGTCTAAGAGATTCTACCACCTTTTCTAGGGCTACTTTTCTCTGAAAGGCAAGACTGCCTATAATTTGTGAGCCAGATATTGCCCCAAGGTGGATTTAGTGTAAATGAAACCCTATCAATTAATATATTTATTAATTATATCCGATAGCCAAATTTAAGCTAAATGCCCAAAACAAACCCACATGAACACAGCAGGAGAATAAATTTATTTAAGTGTGTGTGTTGTGTATTCATGTTAAATTGACCTTTGTCGTTGGGAGCAGTGTATACATACATACGGTACATTATTACATACATTACATGATCATACTGTTCCTGAACTTTGTATGCGTATAATTGTGAATTTCCATCTATAGTATACTGTAGCTGCTAGATGCTCCACTACACTGACTCTAGCACATTCTGGACACCAGTCTATCACAGGCACATATAGGTAACCATCCTGACATAAATTTACACCTACTGGCAATTTAGAATCACTAATTTACCTAAACTGCATGTCTATGGACTGTGGGAGGACACACCTGTGAAACCTGTGAAACAGGCACAAGGAGAGCATGTAAACATGTAAAGAAAAGCTCCAACATGTAGATGGATTCAAACCCATTTCAACCTTTTTACTGTTGGTTGACAATGTGAACCATTGAGCCACCATGGGAATTAATTGCCAAGGGAAATTTTATTTTTATGTATATGTTTTCTTATGTTTTGTATCTCAAGCTTTCATATGTCTCTGAATGTGTCCAATATATGAACAATTGTGTGGTCGGCTACTGAAGGCTGATAAAGAGGCTGCTAAGGCAGATGGAGGTGAAGTGTTGCGCTTAAGGCCTCTTTACTTTCAACACAAGTAGAGAAGTCTTATTCATTCACTTTCCACACTCATGTTTTCAGCCAATATAGATATTCAAATAATCACACTCCCATATATAAGCCCCGGCCTCATTCTTTAACCTTAAGGCTACTGCAGCTGTGAATAGTCCCATACAACCTTTAAAAAGAACCTATTTCTACTTAGCAGTTGTTTTTTTTTTTTAAAAAGTATCAAATGTGCATTATCACACCCAGTTCATATGCATAGATAAATACAGGTGGTGGATATTACACATATAGAAAGCTGCTTTCTTTTCTTTCCACAGGCCCTGAAAACTGGTGTCATCTAAGTACTCTTAAAAAAAGAACTAGACATGTCACTAATGAACATTTATAGAGTATATCAATGTTCCCGTTTTTTAAGAAAAACATTTTTTTAAAAGTTGTTTTTCAACAGCTGAACAATTTCTTGGCACTAAACAACTGTTTTGATGCCTTCCAGTCAGGATTTTGACCATACCACAGCACTGAGACCGCTCTTGTTAAGGTCTTCAGTGACATCCACTTAAACACAGACAGTGGCAGAATTTCCGTCTTAGTATTACTGGATCTCAGTGCTGCTTTCAACACAGTTAATCACAACATATTACTAGATGGACTGCAAAACTGGGTGGGACTTTCTGGCACAGTGCTAAATTGGTTTGAATCTTACTTAAAGGACAGAGACTCCTTTGTGTCTATAAGTAATTACACATCTGGGGGCCTCTTCTGTTCAACATCTACACGGTCCCACTGCCTCAGATTATGGAAAACAACAAAATATGTTACTATAATTATGCAGACAACACAAATTTACATAACCATTTCACCAGGGGACCATGGTCCAATACATGTGCATTGAACAAATCAGAGATTGGGTGTGTCAGAATTTTCTACAATTAAACAAAGACAAAACTGAAATAATTATTTTTGGAACCAAGGAAGAACAATTAAAAGTCACTCAGCTTCAATCAGTAATGTTAAAAATCACAAACTAAGCCAGAAATCTTGGTGCAGTCATGAACTCAGACCTGAATTTCAACAGCCACATTAAAACAATTACAAAGTCAGCCTACTATCACCTTAAGAATATATCAAGGATTAAAGGACTTATGTGTCAGCAGAATTTGGAAAAACTCGTCTGTGCATTTTTCTTCAGTAAACTCGACTGCTGTAGTGGTGTCTCTCTAAAGAATCAATCAGACAGCTTCGGCTGATTCAGAATGCTGCTGCTCAATTCCTCACCAAGACCAAAAAAGTGGATCATATCACTGCAGTTCTCAGATCTTTACACTGGCTTCCTGTCTGTCAAAGAACTGATTTTGAAATACTGCTGTTGGTTTGTAAAGCATTGAATGGTTTAGGGCCGAAACACATTTCGGATCTTCTGCTATGTTATGAACTATCCAGACCTCTCAGATAATCTGGAACTGGTCTGAATCAAAGCTAAACATGGAGAAAAAGCATTCTGTTTATGCTCCACATATCTGAAACAAACTCCCAAAAAACTGTAGATCTTCTACAACTCTCAGTTCTTTTAAATCAAGGCTGAAGACTTTTCTGTTTGCTGTTGCCTTTCATTAAATCAAATAATGATTCATTTCTTACACTGCACCGTAACTTTTATTCTTGTATTTTATCTGTTTTGTTCTCTATTCTCTTAGCTCTTTAATGACTGTTTTAATTGTATTTAAATGCCCCTTTATGGTGTGTTTCTTTGCACTTTATCTCGATGCTTTTAATGTTTTATGTAAAGCAGTATGAATTGCCTTCTTGCTGAAATGTGCTATATAAATAAACTTGCCTTGCCTTGCTTTTCATGTCATGGGACAAATATACTCACATCATTATCTTGTGAACTGTGTTAACCTTTCTTTCGTTTGGCTGTCAGCACTTACATTAATAGATTTTCAGATTGTTTTCAGACTGCAAGAACACGTCATTTGCATAGCTACCGAAACAAAACTGCATAGATATTTTCTATATCTACAATGCCTTCCTTGACAGTGTTGTATATTCTGTGTCTTGTCATATTTCTGAAAATTGCTAATTTGAATAGATATAATTATAACAAACTGCATTAGTGTCAGGTCAGTGACCATTTAATTCCCATACTGCAAACAGGGTATATAATATATTAATATTTCACAAGGCTGCTGACACATACACAGTGGCCATGGTAATTTACCAGTTATTGTATTGAGATATCACAAGTCATGAAGAGTAATTAGACTTTGCTACACACACCCACACACACACACACACACACACACACACATTAAAAGGGGTCAACAGTATGATATGAGGAGGGGCTATAAATAAATATATAAATATGGATCCATCTCCACATTCTCCTCCTTTTATTTTAGATTGTTACATTACAGTTAAGGGAATAACACACTGTGTGTACTGTAGGTATTTTTCATGTGGAATATAATTATGATAAGAAGCACCCTGTAAACAAGCCACATTTAGTTTGATGTTTATTAGGTTTTCAAAACTGCTTTGTCCACATTCATGGTAATCAGCCAAGATCAGCCTACACTTTGATGGCTGGTTATCCTAATGATGTTCAAAACCGTCACAAGTCACCTCTGGAGCACATTAAGTTGCTGCTTTATTCATTAAAAACACTTTAATGAGACTCCAATGGATTGTGTTAACTAGAGCACAAGCTATTCAGAATAACTCATAAGATTTACTACTGTATAGTGGGCTGACAATGCTGAAAACTACATTATAAACATTATGATGCATTTTATAACTGAATGAGGTACAGTAAGCTGTTATTAGCTGCTATAAGAGAATTGAGGTTCCTGGTACCATCTAAGGTCTCTCCATAGTGTGGACATCAAAGTCTACGACCTCAAAGAGCTCTAGTGTCCACATCTATTTAACCCACTTCAAAGGGAAAGTCCACCCTAAAATAGAAGTTGCATATGTTGTTACAATAGTTACAATAATTTATAGTTCAGTTTTGATTTGTCAATGTGAAAACCTGTCTCTGCCTAATCAGAGCAGGAATGAACATTTAAATACGCACTTAATGTTTATTATTAGGTTGAGTAGTGAGGTCATATTATTAGGTTTGCATTATCATTTACATTTTACAGCAAAGAGACTGCTATGTTGTTCAAATATAACTGCTTGGCTGTTTCGCTTATACTTGTTAGTATTTTCGGTGTGTTTCACTGACACTGATGTGTTTTTACATATGCCAATGTGTTTGGCTAATGCTAAAGTTTGCTAGAGTAGCTGGAGTGTAAACATTGCCAAATTAAAAAAAAAAAAGAAAAGAAAAAGAAAACAGAGCTGATAATGTTACCCTAAACTCTGATAGGACTGATAGAACATTACTTTTTTCATGTAACATGAACCAAAAAACTAATGTAGTAAGTTAGCCAGACATGCCAACTATTGCAGCTTACATTAGGACAAGTAAACACACCATTTGAACCATTCCTCACACTTTTGCTCTTGTGATTTTTGTTTAATGTTAACAATGTGGGTTTACCGAGCAGTCAGTTGAACAACTCCTGGGACAGATCCCATGTTGATTTCACTGGGATACTGGGACATTTTCTGTTTCATAGTCAGTCACTATTATCAGTGGACCAACCTGGAGACATCACCAATCCAAATCTGTGTGATTACAATGTAACACCTATTTTAGGCAGTAAAATGCTATTTTCAGTGAACATGTTGGCTGCTGAGTCATTCAGCCTGATTTCATCTTTCAATCAATGACAGATTATTAATGCAGTTGTTGATTCATTTCTATCAAAACAGATGTTCACCATTACTAAAACAAATGATACTGAATCAATGACAGTAGGGAACTTTAAAAAGGTTATATATGACATAAACTTTGGTTGAAAATTAACTCTGCTCTCTATAATTTAGAGCTTCTGTATGAATTGTTTAGTCCTTAAAACTTTATTATGTTCATGGGTAAGTACACAGTAGGAAGAATTTATGATGTAAGGAATTCCTTTGATTCTCAGTTTCTTTACATGATTTGTTGTGTTGATTTTAAAAGAGTCCTGAGAATAATGTCAAGTACATGTGTTAAACAAGGGGAGTGTGTGCTTCTTCTCCATCTGAGACATTCCCTCATGTTAGGACAAAACAGCCCATCAAAAAGAAAAAGCAGAGACCACAGTCGTCCCCCTGTTGGAGTCTACAGTTTGACCAATGGATAGTTTTATCTATGACCTGGTTTCTTTGCATATTAATCACGCTTCCATCCTTGTATGCTCCCAGGCAGAGGGATTTCACAGATAACAGTCTGTTTATAGTACACTGATAATTGGCACAACTTGTTTCACAGACCATCAGCCAAATAATTCAGTCTAATTAGACTTGCTTCATACAAACGGTGAGCAGGAGAACTGAACTTTGTGAGATTGTGAGCTATTGAACAGGGAATGGGAGACAGAGAGGAAAAGGGAGGTAGTGAAGGATGGAAACCTCAATGATGACTCATGAGGCATTCAAACCCTCACAACAATTTAGAGAGAGAGAGAGGCAGAAGGGAAAGAGAGAAAGCAGGTGGCACTATGGCAGCATTTCATGATTTACCATAGCTAAATACCAGTGGTCTAAATTAAAATATGAGGATGTACACTGTAATTAGAGATAAAATAGCATGCAGTTGGATGGATTTGACTCACTTTCTCCTGCATGGTGAAAGAGAGATCAGGAGTCACAGGAGAGCTTTCTGTGCAGCAATATTGTTCAATTAGGACACATATTGATTTACAACGGACACAATACTGCTTTGGGAATGTGCAGAACATAATCTTTTTATTTGGTTTAGATTACTACACAGACAATTCACACCCAGTAGAGCTACCGCCATCTACTACAAGTCTGCAATTCTTTTTAAAATAACAATAATGAATGCAAAATGTTGCTTGAATTTTTAATTAATTGCTGTATTTTTAGGCAAAGTGTTCCAAAGGTGACTTCTGGGCAGTAGGGTGGCATAGCGGGTAGGGTTACTGACCTCAATAACAGAGGACTTGGCAAGAAACCCTCTAACTGAAACATCCTTGAGCTTGACACTGATTCCCCACCAGCTCCAGGACTACTGGCCTATAACTGACTCTGACCTCTGACCTCCCTGCAGAGTGGAGTTAAATGAATCAAAAAATCTCCTTGCTTTCAGGCATGATACGCTATCTACTTTTTCCCCCTGGCTGCATGGGTGAGATAGCAGCACCGGTCAAACAGATTCAGTGAGAAGCAGGTGTACTCAATCATAATTGTGCAAGAGTATGTGAGGGATTAGTATTTATTTAAACATGGCTAAGGTTTTCTACTCAGGTAAAACTGACACACATTAGTATTCATACCGTAAATAATAATGATGGGAAAATACAGAAAAATAATCATAAAGTCCATTTCAGGTTATAATCTGTTCACCTTAGTGTCAAAATTGTTATTCCAGGAAGAGAGGACTGAGGATGAATATGTAAATTTAACTTGGAAAAAAAAAACAAGTATCACACTGATGTGAAATAGGACAGCAGTGGATGGCACAAAATGTTGGTCCAACAGAAAGGCTCTTCACATTGGAACTTCAATCTATGTCACAGCTTGAGTCTGTTCTCTCATAGTCCAGCATTCAAACGTGTATTACATTTCTTGCTATGGAGTCGGACTGAGGTCGAATGTGAAATATCAACAGTCTGTCTCCAAAGTTTCAGCAGTCCAACAGACATTCGTGTTCCAACATCTGTCACAGAGAAAATAGGGCGGCTTCCTCATCCAACCTGAGGAGCAAAGCCATTTGTTGTTTCCCTCTCTGGCTTAATCAGAGACACAAATGCTTTCAGTTAATTGATTAAAATGATCTCTGTATTTTACAGCAATGTCATTAGCATCCCTATGATTCTGGCAGCTGCAGTGGTTCTGCGTCTACCTGCATTTGCTTGGTATCTGATTGTATTATGAGACTATTCCTAAAAGGGTTTTGACTAAAATTAAAAATGAGACTTGTTGATAATAGAAAACAGAGTTGCGATTATGTGCATTGACAGAAAACACATGACAAAAGCCAGCTTACTGAGCGGTCATCTTATTTATGCATTTTCTCATATATCAACAGAAAAGTTTGATCTGATTACAAAGACAGGCTTGCAGACGCAGTCTCTCCTCAGGAGTAAATGTTTATTGATCAAGAAAGACTTGGGCATGTAAATTCTAATTTGTATGTGTGTGTTGTCTGGTGCAGGGTGGCTGCAGAGTAGAATCCATCACTATTGGCATGTGGACCTGATTACTGAAGAGACTCTGAAAGTCTCATAGACCTATGATAAAGAACTCTGTCCAGGCCTCTTTACAACCACATCACTCAGGGTGTCTACACAAAAGAACAGTGCATTGCAAAAAAAAAAAAAAAAAAAAAAAAGAAACTCACGTTGCAGCCCTCCTCCTGGCACAATCACCTTAACCAGGCTGTATCCCAGTAGAGACACAGGAAGACATTTAAACTTATCAGAAAATAATACTACAGGTTATTTTAAGAAAGTAAAAAGAAACCTAAATTTAAAGTAAAGAAAAACCTAAATTTAAATCACATTAAAACATAAATCTCTCTGTGAGTGTGAAACTGTGGAAACGGAAAGCGAAAACAGATGTAATATTCATGTGGAGGCAGAGTGGTGGAATCTGACTTGCATTTGATTCTCACTTGAAATTAGATTCAGCAGCACAGCCAATTTGTTCACGAGAGTAGGCGGGGTGGTCCATTTTGATTTGAAACACCGTACTGGCAAAAGACAAAAATAAAATGTGAAAAACGATCTTCGCAGCAGGTATGATAATCAGAAAACAGTTAGCATTTTGCAACTGCAGGCAGAAAATCCCGGTCTGACTAAGCTCCTGGCTTACACAGCGAGTATAGACAGTGCATCTTGTATGTGTCTTATTATACGTAGCTGTTAGCAGACAAAGAAATGAATCATCCTGTTTATAGTCTTTTCTTCCAACTAAGGAAAACATCTCCCATGTCCCAAAGTAGCTTTTCCTATTCATAAGAACGTCCAACTTGGTTTACCCATGTGTCATGAATATGTTTTGTCTTTTGGTTTTATTTTGATTCCTCAACATGACATTGGGTGGCGGCATTGAGTCTGTTTTGCCTGTCAAAGCAGCTTATGCAAGGCTCACATGTAAACAAAGAGGGTGCTGGTCTGGTCAGCATTGTCTATGAGAACTAGGTTGTCACCTGTTATGGATTACAGATATTCATATATTATTTACTGTAATTTAAATGTGCTTATCTGACACTGTCCTTAAATTACTGGAAGTTGTAAAGCCCCTTCAAGAGATTCGACTAATGCTAAAGACTATTTGAAATAATATTTGATAGAAATGCTTCACTGTAAGTTCCCCAACCTGATGTTGTTGGTTCGGTTCAAGAGTGTCAACAAATTCTGAATAAGTGTTGATGAGTCATTTCCCATACCCCGGGCATTTCACATTAAACCAGAGCAAACATTTTTTGCCTTCCTGTACATTCCCCATTCACACCACAGTGCTGTGACCTGACAACTAAATGATTTGCACTGAACTGAAGCATGCCTTTCATCTGTGGAGGGAGCACCTGTGTGACTCACTCTAAGGGAAATGATGTACCCAGCTTGCAGCCATGTTGCTGTGTGTACAGTCTCTGTCTGCTTCTCAGACACATCAGCTAAAAGTGAAGCTCATTTCCTGGAAGCGCTCAACCTTCTTGTAAAGTATAATGAGGGAGATCCCACGCCTGATGGCAAAGCTGTGAACCAGCGAAACTTGTGAAACGCATTTCAAACGTAGTGTTTTTGAAGTGATTTCATCCTTAAAACCAACATACTGGTTGTTTATAGTAAATTGAGCAGATAAGAGACAAGGTAACACTATCACATAATGTGAGCACAAATGAGATTTTTATTTCCAGATCTTACTAATTTCCTCTTTGTCAGGTCTTATTTTTCAGGCCCACTGCTGTGAAAATAAAAGCTTTCATGAGTTTGGGGACAGATCCACACACATACAAGATTCTAGACAGAGTATAGCAAAACACCATTATGCAAAACTATATGTATTTTAAGTTATATAAGATGTTATTTTAATGTGGACCCTCGTTGTTAATGTATGTTTTTCTTTCTCTCTGGATGTGCTCTGCTCTGCATCACAATCCTTCTCAGCACTTTTTGTGCTTTAACAGATATTTCTCCCAAATAGATATGTGACCAGCAGGAGAAAAATGACCTTTTATAGAGATCAAATTTACAGTACCTGTTCATGGGAAAGTAAACTATACTGTCATGACCCTTACATATGTGACTATTGTCAGACTGTAATTATGACAGTAGCGCCATGATGGTCTACATACGTGGTTTACTAATGGAGCCATGAGGAGCTTCAAGTGGAGCCCATGTGAATGAACCCCAGGCATCACATGGGCTGCTTTTGTGTCCATTTAATTGGGCTCATGTTTCAATCAAGATGGACCCAGTTTTGCCCATTAGGTTATCTACAACATACAGCTTTCCTTTCGTTTTGTAGTCACTACGCAGGCCCCCCAACCACCCAGTAGGAGTCATTAGTGCAATGACGCCATCTGCACAACTGCAAGCCCCGAAGCTGAAAAGCACTTCAACTGGGTATTGAACCTGGTTTGCTGCAGTGGATCCTGTTGTTCCTCAAAAATTACAATTCACCCAACTAATGAATGTAAGCTGAGAGGTTTGCGTGTGAAGGCAGTTGATATTAAAAGTTTTTTTGCTTGGGAGAGGTAGAGAATTGCAAATAAAGGATGACAGGATTTATATTTCCTTTCTTTGTATGACAAGTGACCACAAAAAATCTCACTTTGGGTTCACTATTGCCTCATCACTACTTGCCTCATTAATGACCCACATAGGCAGGAACACATTGGGACATATACAAAGTAAATATACAGATATCGTGTGACAAGACATATTGTAAATGTCATTCTGGATCTCATCACTGTTCAGTGAGCCAAGTCATGTGGAATGGATTTTTCTGCGAATGTAGATGTACAGGGTTGATGTGTGGCATCTAGGCTCTGACCTTGTCAATTCCTACAAGGATACACCAAGCTCAGCACATCGGGGGGGGGGGGGGGGGGGGGGGGGGGGGTGGATGCTGGGGTTGATGTGGGGATTTCGAAATGCTATATGAAAAGCAGCAGCATAGCTTCCTCCCACATGAAAGCAAGACATGCACCATCCACCATAAAAGGTACAGTATTTTCAACATAGACACTGACTGCTGGCACTCAACATGAATCATGAGCTGCAGAATCATCTAATGAAGATCATTTATAGGATCTTCAAACCTATACCTTGACCATCTTTACCCTTATAGCATCTGTAATCTGATGGAATCCAAAAACTGGTGAATTTTGATTTCCAAAATGACGTATGGTACATTTTGTCAGATAAAACTTTTTTCTTCCTTTAAAACAAACATTTAATGAAGGAATGAGTGCATATAACAATTCTGATATATTAAAAAAAATGTGACAGAAATAAAATAATAATTACATGCTGATGTCAGTAAATAGAATGTCTAATATGGCACATGATGAAAAGAAGTAGTTCTTCAGTCGTCTGTCCTGGTTCGAAATACTGCTATCTCTCGGGGAAGATCAAGGCCTTATCGATGCCCAGCCTCTCCTCTCAACACCCAAATGTCTTCCTCTTCATCACACTTGCAGTGTCCCATTTTTAGATGAAAGCAATCCCAGCATGGCATATTGTTCATTTGGCATTTGAATGCAGGAACACAAAGGGAATATTCAAATTATGTACACTTTCAAGAAGTTTCAAACCTTTACTGCATTTGCTGTAGGTTTATTTGTGTTTTTCTGTGGGTATGTGTGTGTGGGGTATCTTGCTAGTTCCACGGAGTCTATAATACTCATGTTTTCTTTTTTTTCTTGTTTGACTTGATGGTGTTTTCACCCAATGACGCAATATGCAGACAAACAGCACAAGGCAGACTAGGCTTAAGTGAGCAGATGTTTTCATACAGGAAGTAACACAACCCCTCCTTCCCCTTCACACACTTCTGTCATGGTGGAGTGCAGGCAGGTGGACCCAAGTGCTATAATAGAGACAACAGGAAGACAGGATCTATTTATTGCAACTAACAAAAACTGAAGCTCAGAAACAGGCAAAATAAACAGATGATTTGACAGAGAAGCAACAGAAAACTGGACTGAAATACAGACAGAACTAACGAGGGAGTAGGAAACAGGTGACTGCAGGAGGACAGGCAGGGAGCTGATTGGCTAGGAGAAAAAATGGGACAGGGCAAGGCTGATGAGGGTGATGCAGGGCAGGTGTGGAGGGAATAGCAGGCTGGAGAGGAGTACAGGAACACAGGAGGGACACACAGAGCAAACAGAAAACCAAAACCTAGAAAACACAATGAGACCAGACAGGACTGTGACAGGAAGATGACAGTGTCAGCACTTTGCAGTTTCAGTTCCATCACTTCCTCTTTCACCAAGCAACATCCAAATCACCCTCATATCTACATGTTATCACTTGTCACAGATGTTCTGTATTGTTTACTGATGTCGTTATACGGGGCAAAATGAGGAAACGCATGCAACGCTATGAATTAACAAATTCCCATCAATCAGATATCATGTGATTTCAGTGTAAATGCTGTCTGCTGACAGTAACTATTTCTTCCATCACTGAGAATCCAGAGAAACAGGTTATATCTGAGCTAAATTGCTTTTAGGCAAACTTCACTTTTATAGCAGCAATAGATGCATAAGCACAGTCTTGCCTCTGTTTTTGCTTTAACAATTTATAATCTCACTGCATGGAGAACTAACCACAAGATCTGGTGCTGGTGAAATAGTTACATGATTAAAACTGTAAATGAGAATATTATTTCAAAATGAACAAATAAAACTATCCTAATCTTTTGTGCCCAGCTGGCAGGAGCACTTTCTTGGCTCTGTGGGTGTATTGATTTTGTTGGTTCTCTCATCTGGTATGTTGACAAGAGGCAAATACATACAGCGAAGCTAAATGACTGCTATTTAATTTGGTTTCAGTGATTCAGCAGTCCACTGTTTACCTGAAGGCAAAGGATACTGCAGCTTCAGTTTGTTGGACCACTGAGCTGGAGCTGCATACATTAGCAGCACAGAATTAGTCTCTTGTAATCAATGTGTGTTGTTTTTAATGTGAGTTTGATAAACGCTTTGATTTAGCCTGAAGTTACTTGGGTGTTTAACATGTAAAGAGCATTTTGACATTGCAGCTTTTGTGTGAATATGACTGCTGGACTGTTTTTGCAGTTTGTGTCTTTTTTTTTTTTTTTTTTCAAAACAGCCTATTGCATGCATGTATAACAGACATTAAGGTGCCACTATACTCCGTCAGCTCCACAGGGAAGGGAGGGAAATGACATTTACATTTTTTGACATTTACACCCACTTCACACAATGATTGGCCAGGTGTGTAAAGGTGAGAAAGTATGCAGGGTTTGAACCCCATCTCTCAAGCTCTCTCTCTGTTTGCATTGTGTTGACAACTATTTCTGTCACTTTTCATGCAAACAACCAAGTGAAACACTATAAATGCCTTCCAGGACAGAAATCATGTGCAATTATTTCCATACTAGATTCTCTTTGACTGTATGCTTTTCAGCCCTCCTTCAAGATCGGCCATACAGAATAACTATAAACATGTGGTTAGATAACATGTTGTACTAACTTGTCCTTATAACTTGGCTCTTATGGTTGCTATGTACCAATCATGTGTACAGAGTATGCCTTTGCTGTGTTAATGCACCTCCATTCCCACCATCAAGTGCAAATTTGCGTCCACCCATGTCTTTACAACAAATACACACCACCTCTGCTGTGCATTTTTTAGCAAGACTGTCTGTGATATTGGGAAGGTCAAGAGTTATATGCTAGGTAAGAGCTTCTTTTGAAGTCTCTCTCACTCTCTTCTGCTGCCAGTGCTAACATAAGCAAACTTGCTAAACTCGTTGGTTCTTTATGTATTCGGTGTTTAGGTGTTAACCAACTAACTTTAACTTAAAGAGCTGTTAGCAGTTGGCAGAGTAGAGCTTTTTTGCTTTGATCACTATCATTAATCTTAACAACACCAAACCACTAACTGTCTCCTTCTCTGCCTTCCTGTTCAACAAACATGAGCCTAGTATAATATTATTATTATAGAATTGCCATAAAGTAGTATGGGGTGCGTATGTGTCAGAGCAGTTTTATCATTATGGGCACAACCCACAAAACATCCGACATCTACAGATGTTGTTTTTTGGGCCGTAATTTGCTAATTCTGCTATGTCCGGTCCATCTGATATGGTCTTTGCCAGTTTGGTCCACATTAAACTCAATATAGCTTTAATATATTAATTACACTGAATCATAAAATGATGATTTATCTTGATGAAAACTGATGCTGGGTGTAGATCTACATAGTCAACCTTGATACTGCATATTGTATGTGAGGCCACCTGATGCTGGTATTGGTATCAGTGCCTTGATCTTGCCTTGCATTGCACCACATTCAAAAGGTCTCCCCCTTTAAGAAGTTGATATTCTCTTTACCTGTTTACCATTATTGCTGTAACATTGTTGCAAATTTTAATAATTCAGTTTTAACTGCTGGACACAAGATGTCCGAAAAGTCCATCATCAATATTTGCACTGGAGACTGGAGATGTCATGTGTGTGTGTTTGTGTACACGTCTTAAACTGAAATTTCATGTGAGCACAGAGAAACTTTCCCCATTCAGCAGATGAATGTGAAAGCAGCCTTCTAGTGTCAGACTCTGCACATACATCATTCTGCACAGTAAGCATCCAAGTGAAGCAACAATGAACACAATACATTTTAGAATGAAGGGGACTTTAAGGAACATATCATCTTTAAATTGAGTTAAACTACCATATGACTACTTCATTTTGGTAGACCAGCTGCTTTTTCTTCCAGTGCTTTATTAATTTGTTCATTTGTTGTTGTCAAAACCAGAGGAACATTGTCTCCTACTTGATATTTTTAAAGGCAGTCGCGCTCACTCTAACAGAGACATCACATTTGTCTCCATCTGCCCTAGAACGCACCTATTCCCTGTTGTTTTCCACCATGTCACAGTGAGTTTGTCTTTCTCCATTAAGGCTCTGATGTTCTGGAAAGAGCTAAGCCCAGACTCTGCGTAGACACATTTTATTATTCATTACATTTTATTCTTTCCATCTCTGCACTGACTGGCCTTGCTGGTGGTGCAAGTGGAATCACAGAACAGTCCTGACCATTCTTATAATGCCCAGGATCCAACGACATTTATTAACAAGCTTGATGTTATCAAGACAATAACCACTGTATAACTGCATTGCATCAATGAGTGTATAAATACCAAAATCGCTAAATCACTACAGAATCTATGATAGCTTGGAAAACACCAGTTCATTATGTTATCTGGCTTATTTGGTAATATGCTTGAACATGTTCAAATTTATCAGATTATCAAGACAGCATATTACCTCAAGCAAAAAAAACATACAAATCAAACCTAATCTAATCTTTGAATGAGTGTATACAGCTGTCTTTTTTTTTTTTTTTTTTTTTAACAAAAAAGTAAACTGTTGACAGGATGTTGAATCCAGGGGGGTTTCTGTATCACTGATAGAGCTGTTAGCAGTAAGTGGTTACACCATTACAGGAAGCAGAGCAAAAGGTATGGGAAATGAAATGCAAGCAGGGTTTATAAATGACGAGGTGGTTCATCGCATGATGGGTTAAACATTTTTCAGCGAGCTATTTGTGGCCTGCCGCTTCACACGCCAGATACAGACAGAACAGCATGGAAACGCTTCTTTTTCTATTTCCTCAATTCAACTACATGGCCCCAAAGGAGGAAGCGTATTTCAAAATGCTTGGTCCAGCAGACTTGCAAGCACCAAAGATGAAGGACGATACTAGCAGGTTGGTGTGTTAACCTCAGTTATTTTTTGTATGTTGAATCTTGATTCGGAAATAGGTAAATACCTTTTTGGTTTAAATAAGTTCATGTTGAAGCTCATGTCATTAATCTGAGTGGTGCAAGTTTTATCACGAAAAATCAGGTTAGGCAATCGTTTCTTTCCGTATAGAGAAGTCTTACTTTCCAAAAGTGCAGCATAACACCATCATAAAAGATATGTAATGTTTCTATATTAGTACCATGTGTGAGTATGATTGAAAGCCACTTACATTATGTAAGGTTAACTTTTAAAAGCCGTTGTCCTCCATGATGAGTCTGTGCTTCCTTTTTGTAACATGTGCATATGTGACTTGTCTTGTCTTATATTATACCACAAAGACGTTTTGTGATGTATAGCGTGTCATGTACACCACATTGGAAATGCGTCTGTGATGAGTAATTCTCTGAAAAAACTGCTGATTTGGTGAATAGTACCACAGTTGCACATAGAGACAGTTTGTGGAACTTGATGTATTTTCTCCTTTGTTTGCAGACAGAAAGACAAGGAGAGGAAGAGCCGACTAAGCCTTTTTCTCACCAAGTCTGGCTCTCATGAAAACGTCAGTCCCCATAAAAAGACAAATACAACATCCAGCAAGTGAGGCAAAATCCATTAATTTCATATACAGGCAATGTTGTTTTGACAAGTATTATTCATTTTGAACCTCAGTTTCGAGTACTCTCCGTGACTACTGCACACTTACAGAAACATGGCACCTAGGTGTCTCATGAGACAAGAATCCATAACATTTGTGCTGCATCATTAGGTAAGACCTGACCGCATCTCTGATTTTTTTCAGTATCTCACCAGAGGCAGCTTTGCAGTGGAGCGACTCCTTTGAAGAACTGCTAAAGCACTCAGGTCAGATTAATGCCCGAAATTTCTCAAAAAACTTGTGTTGAAAAGCTGTCCAAAACGGTTTCTACTGCTGTCAAACACTATGCTCCATTTGAGTAGTAAACTGTTATGGAGTGCTAGAGGCAATAAATAGTTAATGAAGAGAGCAGTGAGAGTTTCACTACATCTTTTAATATGTGTTAACACAGATGGTAATACAGAAACTGTGCAACTTCCTCATCACAAGAGTTTAAAAACACTGAAACACTTTAAAGCCCTGTATGTGCTCATTTGGGGATAGTTAATATAGTGAATGCTATATAATAAAGACAGTATTAATATTTAAGTACACTGAAGCTATATAATGTTTCTAGATAATTGAACTGTTTATACAGTAAGTGCATTTCAGTTGCTTTTGGATGAGGAAGTTATGGAAAGTCTATTCCCATTTGCACATGCTTTTACAATCAAACGTGAGCCACTTATCCAAAATTGAAAAGAACTGTGTGTCTGTCTCTGTTTCTCTACATCAGATGGTGTGGAAACCTTCTCTCAGTTCCTCCGGACAGAGTTCAGTGAAGAAAACATCGAGTTCTGGTTGGCCTGTGAAGAATACAAGACCATTGATTCTGAGACGAAGCTGCTGTCCAAAGCCAAATATATTTATACAGTTTTTATTGAATCGGATGCCCCTAAAGAGGTACGGCATGGCGTGTTTATTTATCATAAAATGCAATGGAGCTGAAAAGGCTCAAACAGCCCCCGTGGTTCTGCATTTTCTTTGGCTTATTTGTCACAGAGGGCTGTTGGTGGTCTAAAATATTTATGTCACTGCAATAAAAATAACAGTGGGTGAATTCTGAAGCACTGCGTAGTCATGTGCCTGCAGCAGATTGACCTTTGTGAACAGTTGTTAGGAGCAGCAGCTTGCTGAGGTCATGCATCTAGTGCATGCGAGGCTGCAAAGCAGGTCGGGTTATTTCTGTAAGAGACAGTTGCAGCCTTGAAGGTTTCCATTCCCTTTGCAAGGATGATACGACCACCATCCGATAAGCTCTCAAGGCCTGCAGCAGATCTGACCGTTGAAAGCTACCGTCTGGTTTGAGGTTGTGACATTCCTCTGCAGAACCAGAGAGAGCATCACCCACACACTTTCGGTCTAAATGAGTGTATAAATATAGATCGTTTTTTGAAGCATGCTGCAGCAACATTCAAACATACACCAGAGTGATCTGCAGGGTGATCCAAATGTAAATGAACGTGACCTTCACCACTGATGGCGGAAGATAATGTGATTTCATAGACATGAATATACTAAGAGCTGTGTGATTGGTTTTGTTGCTGCGTACAAGAAGCTGTAAGTCTTTCAAAGGGAAACTCTTTAAGGACAATTCACAGTCTATAATTCCCATAATTATGATGGCCTTAATGAGTATATTTAAACAAACAACTAATTCACAAAACTAGGAACCAGGAAATGAACACCCTTATCTATCATGATAACCATAATATGTTTTCGAATCTAATGTGCGTCAGTGATTGTTTATTTTAGCTTTAAACTCAAATTAGCTTGAGGTCATGTGATAGCAACAAAAAGAAAGAATTGCTTCTTAGTACTGTGACAATGTCCACAAAGTCACATTCTTATTCATTACAAAAATATCTGTATCAGAAAAGATCATAAATCAAATCCAAAGAATGCCAAGTTGATGCTTGTGCCCCTATATAAAAGCATCCTTCTAAGGGGAGAGAGCTAATTAATTAAGAGAACGAGCCTACAAAGTGACTTGTTTGATGTATGCGTGTTGTCTTTTTTAAAATTTAAAGATGTTGATTCTCTCTGCTGTTTTAAAAGGCTCTACCTCACACTGTTGTCAGTGTGGATCTTGGGGTTTCCCCTTTTGTTCTTGTCACCATCTGTCAATTCTAAAAGGAAATTGCAGAACAAGGTCTGTTGTTGAGTTGTTTTGAGCTTCATCCAAATCCACCATGGAGGACACAAAATCCCTAACTGATGCGTTTAAATCCAGATATAAGTGTGCATGACCATGTCATGCTGTGTATTTCATGTATTTAACGGATCTGCCCTTTTTGTCATTGTACTCATTTCCTCCCATGCTCTTACCTCTCACTCAGGTCAACATTGACTACAACACCAAGATGGCCATCCAGAAGAACGTAGCGCAGCCCACAAAGAGCTGTTTTGAAGCAGCCCAGATGAAAGTCTACAGCCTGATGAAAAAGGACTCCTACCCCAGGTTCCTGCACTCTGACATTTATCTGCGTCTCTCCAGGAGGAAAGGCCCAGGAGCCACCATGTTTCGCAGAAGGTCACGCTCCTGTGTATTCAACGAGAGAGGCGAGGCCACATCTGCCAATTCAGGCTGGTAGTTATATACCGCAGTAACATCTCAGACATATTAGCTCAGTCATTATGCAGAATGACAGGATTATTATGTAAAAGATAATCCGTGATGAGAAGCACAATTGTGTGTGGTGCAGAGGCTAATTATCCACAGGTTTCCTTCTGCAGAATTAGTTATTTTTTTTATAACTACAGGGTTCAGAGTTGATTATCCCACTTACATTGTACGTGATTAAATGTTTGTTTTTTTAAAATTTGGAGATTTTTTTGCCAAGAGTTAGAGGAAAAGATTGATACCATTCTCACTTCTGTAGTCTAATATGAAGCTACAGGCAGCACCCAGTTAGCTTAGCTTAGCACAAAGACTGGGAACAGGGGGAGACAGTTAGTGTGACTCAGAAATGTTGCCAAGAAATAGTCCAGCACATAACCCCTCATAAAATCACAACTTGCTGCTTTTACACTTCCATTCACTTCCATTTTTTGCACAGATTAAACAAACCAGATATAACATATTAACATATCCCAGTCTTTATGCTAAGCTAAGCTAACTGACTGCTGGTAGTAGCTTTATATTTACTGTTCAAATATCAATCTTCTCATCTAACTCTCAGCAAGAAAGCGAAGAAGTAAAGACACCAAACCGTTAAGTATTACACAGCTGGATAACAGCTGAAACTATTAGCCTTTCAGATACAAGTATACATTTAGAAAGGCTATCAGGCCACCATATCAAAGCCATATGGTTACCAAAAAATAATGGTAACCCAGCAGCCAATCAGAACTGATTACTCTCTGTGGTCATTAAACAAGACTATTCTGCAGCAGTTGGAACAATATCTGTACTCTTTCTCTGAGCTTGTGGATTCACCTTTTATTGATATTTTTTTTTCTTAAATTTTCAAAACTTGAATGACAAAGGGGTGGTTGGAGACAGTATCTCAGCTTAAGTGCCTACTGACAGTATTCAGCCAGCTGTACAACCAACCACTCTGAAGTGACTTCAGACATGTTACATTTCCGTTGCTTTGTCTTCCAATTTAGCAATAGCACCTTATACAACATTAATACAGTTGATACAGCTTACAAGCTAATTTGACCATATCTCATTAAAATGGAGTCATGATTTTATCCCTCACACTGTCCAATCCCCTCCAGACTAACTTGCAGTGAAAGCCTGCAGCCATGGTGACTGCAAAGCACTGAAACTTTTTAATGAGGGATATAGATCCATCATTTTTGTTATCAATTAAAATATATCCCATTTTCAGACACAGAAAATGCATATATCTTCTTTGAATACTAATATTACATTTCATTAATTATGATTGCAGTTTCGGTTTGCTACCATCTAATTTATGTATTACTATGATCATATGTTTTGCCTTGCTGTTGTAAAATGTACATATTTTAATATGTGGAATAATTCAAATAAACACTTTCTTATAAACGCAGTTTTAATGAGGCTTTTTAGTGTTATTAATTAGTTTGAATGACCACATCTAAATGAGACAAATGGAGTCATAATGTGTGCATATTACACTAGTGGGGAAAATTGTGTAGCTCCCTATTCCAAATCACTGAAAAATTAATAGACCTTATCAACTCCCACCACTCTGGCACAGAATTATTCATGTTACTGTATGAATGCACAAGCTATACTTCTTACAGAGACAAATACGTATTAATTCAAAACTGTCAGTGATCCCACTGAGTTCGCCCCCAAACTCTTGAATATGTATGCATAGGAGAGAATATATACAACATACATGTGCACACGCATACAGCTGTATATACACCGAGCTGGTTTAGCTCATTAACACAGATGTCAGGGATTCTAGTAGCCTTCAGAGGGATGAAGTCCACCTCAACTCAAGTTCCTGTCATTTTACAAAAACCTACGTGGAATACCTCACAGTTTACATTAATTATGCATAAATCTAGACGGCACTAACATGCGTACACTGCAGTTCCTGCTGTCTTCTTACTCGAATAGTCAGAGAACGGGGGAAAATGTAATGATGTGTTAACAAAGCTAAAGGAGCTCAGCTGGCCTGCCAAATTCATCACAGCTTAAGATTAGTTGCCCGCTAAGAATTTGCTGGCAGATTTCTTGTTTCTTTCCATTGGTATTTAAATTTGTGACTCAGTCTGTGCTAAAAGCTTCCGAAATCGTCCCCAAGTTAAAGATGTAACAAAACAGTGAGAAAGCAGTTTGCCTGAAGATATGAAGCTTGTAATATGAGATGAATACTCCTCAATGAGGAGTTTAAAACAAAAGAATTGATTGTAAGGTGTTTAGTAGTGGAGTTTTACACAGATTCTCAAACAAGTTGATTTCTTTTTAAAACCTTCATCAATTGCAGACAAAGTTTGTCAGTAGTTTTGCACTCCTGAACTCCAGTTTCCAAACTTTTATGTCACAAGTTCCCCTTTTCAGAGCCAGTTTGTTCCAGGGTTCTCCACCCTCTAAGTTCTTTTATCTGGCTCTCTGTGAGCCAAATTTAGTAAAAGATTTGATGACTCCGAGGCTTAGATATTCAGTTGTGAAATTTCCCCTTTACAAATCCATTTGCACTTGATGTTGCTGCTGGCCTGCAACAATATTGACAGACCTAAATAAATAGGAGGCTGAGTTCAGTTTGAAACTCTCAAGGTGAGAGTTTATAAGTTCCATCCTAAATATTGTACTTTACTCTATATTTTTGTGAAACAATTGATATAATTGAGTGGGTCCTGTTTGACAAACAACTTCCCTAAACTCTGAAAGTGGTCACAGCTCAGGGATTGAACAGTGGTCATCAATGAATAGATGTCAGGTTTCTGCAGGCAATAAATAATTCTAAATCTTTGCAGACTAAGGGCTAAATATAATTGAAACCAATTCTGTGAGGAAGGCTCTATGTCAGTCACATAAAACCTGTAATAACATGCTTAAAAAAAGTTAGTTTGAGATTATATAAAGCACTGCAGATTTCTGCAACTCGAACTGATTCTGATTGTGTTCTTCACCAAGGTTGAGTAGGTGCTTGTCCTAGAGTTCCACTATCATTGCTTGTTTGCTAGATAAAGGAGGGAGAAGGATCACTTCAGGATGCCTGCTGCTTTCTATAGTCAAGTTACAAGTTGCTTGCTTACTTAAATACTTTCAGGGGTTAGAAATTTAATTCAAATAGCTTATTTTGGTAACATCCTCACCCTACACCAATCCTACCCTGTAGTTTCAGTAGAAGGGTCAAAATCTCTTTCATGTTCACACAAATAAAGCAAATGGGACTAACAGTGAAAAGAAAGATTCAAATTTAATGCCGTCATCAATTACAGCAAAAAGGTAGACACATAAACGAATTGTAAAAAAAAAAAAAAAAAAAGACAGAGGGGGCCTTGAGAGGACTAGAGTGCCACCCTGTGTATGGTGAAAATATTGCAACTGCCAGTGCATCATTGTATCACCAGCCATACGAAGTGTGTTTCACTGAAGATATGGGTATGAAATGAAGTCAAAGCTCTTGGAAAAAATGAACTATTTCATGGTTGTATGGAGTCCTTTTGTCCTTGGATGCTATTAACACTGACCATGCAGGTGTGCATGAATAACTTTTGATATGGTTGAAGGCTAAATCACATCCACAGAAAAAACTGCTTGGATGCTCTGCATGTAAACAACACTCCTCAGTACAGTCGTCATATCTTTGCTGGCAGTGCCTTTTTTGAAAAACAAATTCCTCGACCTGGTCAGTCTACACACATGCAAATAAAGGCAGCCTGGGTGTTTTTCATCACCTGTCGTGATTTACATTCTTGGTTTGTTTGGACCATCACATCTGCACCAGTGGTTAGGAAGGTCATGACAGGTTAAAATGCTCATACTGGTCATAGTAATGATGATATACATTATGTTTTATGGTTAACTGATAGCCTGTATACAACCATCAGGCCCAAAGGAGTGGAGGACTATCCTCTGCATATAGATCATGATTATGTGATTGAATATGTAACCATACAGTATGTGAATGTTCAAATAAATATTAGTTAAAATGAACTGTGGAAAAGTAAAGTGTGCACCACATTCTACAGTATCCTCTAATTCAAACAACAACACTTACATTTATGGAAGTTGAAAAGTACATAATAAACTTGATTTGAATACTGCCTCTGACTCAGCTTCACCCTACTGTGTCAGATGAAAAGGTTCACTTATTTCTTTACATTATGACTGTTTTTAGTCAAGCTGGTGGTGTGGCTCTCTGATTGGCAATTCCTTGTTGGTCCAGACTGTAATATTTTTATTATTGCATTGATGGCCACAAGATTTTGTGCAGACATTTACAGCCCTCAGAGGATAAATCCTACTGACTTTGGTGATCCGCTGACTTTTCTCTATACGTTAGCAAGTTTTGTGTTTTAGTGATGTCTTTGCAATTTTTTAATGGATTGCTATGAAATTTTGTTCAGACATCCATGGTACCCAGAGGATGAGTCCCTCTGACTTTGGTGATCCCCTGACTTTTCATCTAGTGCCATCAGCAGTTTAATTTTTTCACTTATCCTGTGAAACATCAATCATCAGCTTCTACAGACATTTGTGGATCCTTGATGAAGTAGCCTAATGGTTTTAGTGATTCCCCTGGCTTTTCATCGAACGCCACCATGATCTTGATATTTATGGTTCTGAGAGAAATGTCTTCACAACTCTTGGATGGATGACTGAACTGTAATAACTCCAGTAATCTCAAAAATAAAATTTGCCCTTTGCACTTTGTTTTATGACTCCTTGCAAAACTAATGACATTCTCATCAGCCTCATCTGTACTTCGTGTTTAGTGCTAATGTCTTGCTGTCATGCTAGTGTTAGCTTTTAGCTCAAACTGCAACTGTTCCTAAGTATGACCTCACAGAGCCAGTAGCATTTTGGTCAAATTTGCAACCTTTAAAGTTCAAGAGTTAGTGATCACCTGAATCAATTGAAGGTGTCGTATGAGGCTTATTAATAAATCACTGTTTGTTTATGCTTTTGTTGCCTTGACGAACACTGCAGATATGCAAATGTCAGGATGACAAGCCTTTTCCTTAATAATGTATTTGTTTATGATTATTTGTTTATGGTCAGGATCTTTCCCTGAGCTTCCTGGCCATTGCTCATTGCTTTAGTTAAATGTTATTCTAAATTTGCCACATAATGCTCTGCCACAGCTGGCCATTTTGTTATTGTATCCCTAATTAAACAAACTCATAAAAACCTGGATTATAGTTCTTATTAAGTGAAGTGTTTGATCATAACAAATTAAATAGTTGGAGTCATCATGTTTAAATTCCCTTTATGTACTCTGACATAAACTCCCTGCCACCCTCATATTGTCAAATCCAAGTGGATGGATTTCACACTGTTTTGGACAAGAGATGAGGTCAGTTTAAATCACAGCCAAGCTCTCTCATATTGAGGTGCGACAGACATGGAAGGATGCCCTGTCTCTCCCAATAACAACACTTTGCATACAGATTTCCATATATTCCATTCATGTTGGAGTGGAGGAGGAGGTGGGGGTGGTGGGGGCTCATTTTGATTTGTTCAGTCACTTGACTCCCTCATTTCCAAACAATCACAACCCCATCTTCTGTCTGGCAGGATCTTATCTCTGTCTCCCTTCGCAGAGGACGAGGAGATGGCGATAAAGTGAGTTACTGCATATTTGATTTTTTGGGCCTTTACCATTTTCAGCAGCCAACAGGTTACAGCAGCCATGTGGAAAATACCAAGGAGGTTTTCACTCACTGTAAGTCTCACTTTGCACCGTCCCTTTATTTCTGCAAGCTTGTAGTAATGAGAGGTTGCTCTAAGGTGCTGAATGTATTAAATGGAACATTTACAGGTCATCCTAAAGCATAACACCTTGCATACAGTAAATGATTAATGATCTGGCCTGGAAGTGTGTTTTTCAGGGGGTATGACTTGTGGAGTTCACAGATAACTGGGCTAGTGATAGATCTTGATGCTCTTTTCAAGGGTAGATTGTGTTGCTTTCCCAAGGATCCACTGGAGGATGTTGAGACTTGGAGTGAGTCTGTGGACAAAGTCCTCGGTTGCAAAGGTGAGAGCCTTTTTTGATTCCAATGAATGAGAGTAACAGTTGGTATTTCATTCAGCTACTGCTTCTTTCTTTCAGGTTGTATATACACTCACTGCTTGCTTACTCTGTGGGATTTGTAGGTGGACAGTTAGCTTTCCGGGAGTTCCTGAAGTCTGAGTACAGTGAGGAGAACATACTGTTTTGGCTCGCCTGTGAGGAGTACAAAAAAATCAAGACAGTCCCAGAGATGATCTCCTCCGCCAACAGGATCTACTCAGAGTTTGTCCAAACTGAAGCACCTAGACAGGTAACTGTGTGCTTTAAAAAAGGTTTTATGAGGAATTCAAGATCCAACATTTGCAAATATGCACAGAGACATTCAAGAGGGTCACTGATTATCATCTAATTTTGTAGTAATATAGTGGCTGCTAAAAACTATATATTTGTGCCTTTTATGGTAGTAAAACTATAGAATTTTACTTTAGTGCACTTTAGTGCCAGAACTTTATAGTGGAAGATGATGAAAAGTTGCTGTAAGACGCCCCTGGGTGATATCATTTCAGATCAACATAGATTGCAGTACCAGAGAAAACATAACAAAGAACATCTCCCAGCCGACCCTGACTTCGTTTGATACGGCACAGAAGCTCATCTACAGTCTGATGGCCAGGGATTGCTACCCGCGGTTCCTAAAATCTGACATCTATCAGGGACTCCTGAGGAGAACCGATTCAAGGTGACTGTTTTCAAACTGACAGCCTCCCAGACAGGCTCGCAAAGTCTTCTCTCCGACTCTGATCTGCTGTAGCACTCTTTGATTTCAGTGTGGATAACGGGTTTATGCCATACAATCCTGGCCCTAATTGTAGCAGAAATAGCTCAACCTGTGTGATTCAGTAGACACTTGCAGTTCAAGAGAATTTGCAGCTTGTATTATACTTCAACTCTTTAATTATGTTAAGGTTAAAAAAAATCTTTTAAGAGGTTGTGCACATACTTCTTCTATGATTCTCTATTTTCTGTGCCCCACTTTATGAAATTAATAAAGCCCCATTGTAAAGTATTATCAACACTTTATCTAATTGATTATGCAAATACAAATTCTAATATGGTCTGACAAATTCAACCTTCAAATGGCAATAAATATGTGAGTGTATTGTTAAGCTTCTGTCTCTTTTTGTGTTCTGTGATATGTTCAAATTTGGCTGTCTTGGTTTTAAGTATCTTCAAAACAGAAACTTAAGATATTCAGTTGAATGGCATTTGGGTGTGGCCCTTTTGAATATCATTCAAATCCCCTCTGTCATAGCTGGATAACCCTCGTCTGTAAATGCAGTCATTGGTCAAACAAACACCAGATGGCAACAGAGTCCTTCAAGCAACATCACTCTGCAAACAAAGAGACACAAATAACCAAGTAGAAAAAGAAGAAATGGCCACACTTTGTAGCTACTTCTGAGGCAACTTCCTATAGCTTTGTGTAGTGTATTTCTGCAACATCTAAGCTGTAGTTTGAGGAGGTTTGCTGTACATGTAGCATAAGGTGAATAGGAGCCTAATGAATCAATGCTGTCTGGAGTTAACCTTGCTTGAAATTCCAGACACAGAGGGGGGAGGGAGGAGGTGGGAGTGCACTTCAAGTAGTTCAGTTGGTTTCATTTTCTCGGGTGAGTTCATTCATCATGAAAAAGTATCTGAGAGGATTCAAATCACAACTTGGAATCTGATGTGATGGAAAAATCCTAAACAAGCTCATTGTCCTTCATGTAAATCCCCCCTCCAAGGAAAGTTAATGTAGGTTGTGTGGTGCAGAGTTTAAGTTGGTGCTTTTCAAAACTTAAATAATCATAGATGCGAGCATGCAAGTTCACAGCGTAATAAAGCAGAGTCACTACTGACTTTTAGACATAATGTTCACTTCCACAATCCACAGTGTAAAGACATAAGGACATAAAGTATAAATTACAATATTGACAATGATCTCTTTGCTGTATGATCTTTCTGTGTTTGATGTGTTTTCTGTGTTTGGAAAGTGGAAGTAGGCACAGCGTGGTTTCTCCATGTGACTGCCGGGTGTCAGACAAACATCTTATTCTGTTTGTGTTGGTGGCACTGAATGTACAGGGGATTTATTTTAAGAGGTGCTCAGTAGAAGCTGTTCTGTGTTTTGCAGACATCTCACCACAACTTCCTCTAGTTTAGACATACCTGATTGCATTCATCTATTTGAGGGAGAAGGGTTAAGTTCGTTGGGTACAGTAAAAAAAAAAAGTTCTGTGTGAAAAACCACATGTTTAATCTGTACTCGTGGGGGAGGCACAGAAACGTGTAGCCCAGTAAAACTAACAGGATATTGCTTACAGGAAGTGAAGAAGACACGAAAATGACAGAAAGTGAGCAAATTATGGTTTTCAGAGTGACAACAGTTGACGGAGGAAACTCACAGATGGGTGTTGCAACCGATAAAGAATATGTCTGAGATAACGGTTTATGTCACCACAGCAAGCTATCAACAGCTGCATTCTAACACAAAACATTTCCTGTCTAGCATACAAACACAAACACAGTATGACAACAGCACTCATCTCAAGTCTAAGAGCAACTCTTATACTTTCTTTGATTATCTTTTGAAGTTATGTTTCTTTTATCTTCAGACTTTGAACATTTTATTAATCACTGCATTTATCAAGCTTGCAGCTATAGCATGTTTTCCTAAAGGGTCACTGCAGTTTTTCTTTGTCTTTTTCTTTGCAGCCCATGCATTTACTGTAAATCACATGTTCTTTCCATTTTTTGCAATTTTTTTTAAATGCAATTTTGTTTTGAAATGTACACATTTTTCTGTCACTGGTGATTTTAGAGGCTTGCATCTTCATCATCACTGTGAACATTTTGCATTAATGCAGTTGTAAGTGAAGAGTGACTGAGAAATGATAACAAAAAAGTACAATACAATAGCAGATTGAGGGTCAAAAGCAGTATGACAAGCAGAAACCTGACTGTTTAAACATAAAGTTATCACACATATGAGTACTGATCAATGGGTTTGAACTAGTGAATGAAATAAACCACAAGTCAAACAGCAACAAACAACAAAGGCCTGATCATGTTCCTCTGGACTTTTAACTCTTAATTTCCAGAAAGCCAGTGAAAGCTTTTCTTTTGTTCTAAGTTTCTGTCGACAATAGAGCAGAAAGTGGATACAAGTCTGAAACTCCATTACCTCACTTAGGGGAAATATTTACTGCAGGGCCAGGAGGTGACTCAATGATAGCTCATCACATTGAAGGTGTTTTAAGACCTCTGCAATAAAAAGATTTTAGGTAAAAAAAAAAGATTTCACTGCATTAAGCCATCCAGACATTTTAGCTGTACACAACAAATATGTTGTATTATTTTACTTTTATGGTATTGAGATTTCTCTCTACTTTATATGCGTCAATTGTGTCTAAGATGGAAACAGGGGGGTGGCTTAGTGGTTCAAGACACATACCGCTTAACCACAGTGTCCCTGTTTTGGTTCTGGTGGGCAACCTTTGTTAGATGTAAGCCCCCTGTGTGTTTCCCCACATATTTCCTGTCTATCTTCAAAATCAAAGAACAAGTAATGGCAAGAAGCTGTAAAATGGAAACAAAGACATGACTAAAGAAAGAATTGGCAGACAATGATAGTTCAAATTAACCTAGAACTTTGCTTTAGAGTATTGTTAATTGGTTGAGGCTTTGTTTCAAGCTTCCAATCATTGCACATTAGTTGTCTACATATGACAACAACAAGTCAAGAGTGTGTCCCATAGTGAGAGCACAGACAAAGTTTAGGGAATCAGTTAAGTTTGAAAACTGTTGCTAAGCTGTTGTTGGAACAACAAACATTGAAAACACTTTCAAAGATGTAATTTCTAGACAAAATCAGTGACAGCATTGACATTTATGAGACCATCATATAATCTTAAAAGTGAGCCTATGTAATTCTTGCTTAACAGCTGCCAACATGACCACAAGTGACAGTGACTAGATCATGGTAAATGCTAAACCAGTGTGACATCAGAAAAGGTGATAAAGTGAGAGTCATAAAGTCGACAAACTGGCTTAGTAGTGTCAGTTATTGAGTAATATCTTATATCTTGTCAAGATTTAGCTAATTGGCTTGGCATAAAGACTAGAAACAGGGGAAATAGCTAGCCTCTGCCCAGAGGTAACAAAATCCACCTATACACTTCAAACTAAGCTAACTGGCTGCGGCCTGTAGCCTCATTTGCATTAGTTTAGCATACGAAGCTAAAAGTGGCATCAGTCTTATCACGGGCCTGCATATAAAAGCATATAGCTGTTTTTCCCAAAACTGCAATCTATTGCTTTAAGTTAAATAGCTAGCTAACAATAGCTAACATTTAGTAACCAAAGCTATTGATCAAGTAAGGCTGTATCAGTAAACCTGAATATATTGAATTGAGCAAGGGTGTGTTTTATTGCTTATGAATTCAACTTTTAATTTGTTAAAAGAAGAATGTGTTATTACCACTGAGAAGTAAGATTTTTTGACTAACATCATCTGCTATTGTGAAGCTTCTTGGGTGCAAATGTGCAATCATTCATTTGTACTTTGGGTTGTTTGACGCATGACAGTCATATGATATGATGTATTGGCTGCGTAACAAGTTGTGTCTATAGCTTGAGAGGATATTTTTAAAAATCTGTTTTTGTTCTATTTGACCGTATGTGTGTTTACATAGCATCAGTAGCCTATCTACTTCACATCACGTTTCCAAAAAATGAAACAAGGGCATAGGTTCTCGTAGCAAAATAGGACAGAGACTAAAGCTCAACATTTGCCTATCTGGTGCTGAATTTTCCACAGACCCATTTGCATTCTCAGCCCAAACAAGTAATCATGCAAGTTAGAGTACAGTACAGACAGGCAGCTGTAGCTGTAGCAGCGCAAGTTTGCGTCATCCCCAACTTCCTCTTTTTCTGTGGTTTGTTCAGTATGATACTGTGACGCTATACACCAACTTCATGTTAGACTTCTGCTGCATATAAAACGGGCGGGTTCATCAAACAGACACAGTGGTAGCCGAAGATCTCACAGTTCTCTAAGAGCAGCCCAATATACAGTCATACATGTACATACAAACCCATAGTTCTGGATCACTGCCATGCCAAGTCTAGACTTATCACCACCAAGGGAGTTGCAGCACCTCGACATGGACGCTGACAAAAAGAAAGGGGGAAAAGAAAGGTAAATATTTAATTTTAACCGATGTATAATGCCTACAATTTTCTGCCATTATTGGTCAACTTTTGAGAATGAGAAAACGTGTCATTGAAGTAATGCTTGTTGGTTTGTGTGCGTTTGGTTAACCAGGGGAGGAAACCTGAAGTCTCGGCTGCAGTGTAGATTGTCTCAATCTGCCACTAATAATGAGACGTAAGTGAAGAAAACCTCTGTTTTTTGGCAATGTTTCATGGAAACAAAACATTCAAACTCTTGACATACTTTGAACATTAGTGACACTTGAACCCTTTTTTAACAGGCTTTGTTTCGAGGAGATGTCCCAGTGGTCACAATCACTCGAGAGACTTTTAGCATCGAAATGTAAGTTGATCACTTTCCCAATGTGAAGTCTCATCAATAGTTGATACTCTTTCTCAGCACTAGCTAACTGTTGCTCTTTTTACTTACCTGTTCAGATGGAATGAAGATATTCCAGGCCTTCTTGAAGTCAGAGTTCAGTGATGAAAACATTGAGTTTTGGCTGGTATGTGAGGACTATAAGAAGATCAAGTCTTCCTTCAGGATGACCTCCAGGGCCAAAAAGATCTTCAAACGCTACATTCAAGCCGAGGCTCCGAGAGAGGTATGCACTGCTCGTGACAGATTTACAGTGAACTGCTGAAAAGGTTGGAAATACATATCAGTGGTACTATTTAAGTATTTCTTGACTCACATTATGTTTCCTCTGCTTCCAGATCAACATTGATCACAAGACCAGGGACCTGATCAGGCGGAGCATTAAGGCACCCAGCACGGTTTGCTTCGATGATGCCCAGAGGATTGTCTACGGGCTAATGGAGAGGGACTCCTACCCCCGTTTCCTCAGGTCTGACATCTACAGGACTTTAATGGACTCTATATCAGAATCAGTAAAGATGTAAAGAAAGCAGCGACATCGTGTTTATAGAGACTGAACTATGAAGCTGAGCCTAATGCTGTGCTACCTGAGAGAAGCTGGGTGTGTTTGCTTGTTCTGGGACCATTGGAGTTTATTCTTTAACACCAACCAAAACCTGTTATCTTCAGCACATTCATGCCGTCCTTCTAAGTCGGAGAAATCATGCCTCACAAGACTGTATTAAAGAGAAGAAAGAAAAGAAGTAGTCAGCTATGTAGAGAAGCCGTTGAAGCAAGTTTATTCAGAATCGGGTGTGGTGAAAAATGGTTACAGTTGTACATTAATCAACAGTAGCTGCTGTGAAAGCACTTGTAAAGCAAAAAAAACTTCCCAGAGATGCCACAATAACATGAAAATGCTGGGGACTTTCTGTTAGAGACGCCAGGAAGTGTATGTAGTGCAAACAACACCCTCCACCCAAGATGCAAGTGCATGAGCTGGTATCTGCATTTGCACATCATTTTAAGTTTATTTGTATCTTACTAAAGCAATAGATGCAATCTAGGTGTGATCTTTTTTTATACACAGCCTTGTGCATTTAATTTTTTTTACATTCTGACATCAGTGCTGTCACACTGAAATAACAATATGTTACAGCTGTAATAATCTTTTATAAGCTAAATGTTGAGAATATATTCCACATGATTGTGAAGACATTGTAAATGTGAATATTAAGATGGATTTGTACATATTAAATAAAGAATATTGAATTTGCTTTGAAAATCTGTGTGAACCTTGGAATGATGACTAAAACCTGTTCTTATCAGTCAGACTGGCACATAAGAGACAGACATGAGGTTCTTGTGAATCTTTAGATACACATCAACTTAAGAATACACAGGAAGTGACTTAGACACAAATTCATTCATTCATTTTATGGTTCATTCAGACACTTACAGTTATACTCAGACTATTTACCGCATAGTGGCTTTGGTGAGTGTAGAAACGTCTACAGCAGCACAGTGTACCAAGATCATTCACTCTACAATATAGTGCTTTACATGTACGAAACTATGTGTTCATGTTATGTTTGTTGATCCAAAACATTTGATTTGGGGTGATTTGTGTGCATTTTATAGAAACTTTTTTACTTAATAGTTTAGAAAGGACTACATGAATAAGACAGGATGCTCCTACCTACGCAGCATCTGCTCTTACATCAGTCTTGCATGAGTCATTGGGCTTTCATGCTTTCAATTGTGTTTCAACTTTTCTCAGCCTTTGCGTTATCATTCAGTCTTTTGATTATCACTGTAGAAATCCAAAAATCTCTCATAAATTGTTGTTAATGGAGAAACAAGGCTCACAACTGAAACTGCATTTATAATATGTCACAAATGGGCGCCAAAAAGGAAGTCTCCCTGCGGGAATTCAACAGGTATCGCTCTGGTAAAGGTTACAAACATTAGGGGGAAGTGTTAAGGCCCAACGGCTCCACCACATCCTCTTTTAATCTCACTCATGCATCATGTGTGTGTGAGGACACTCACATAGAGGGTAATGGGCAGCAAACTATCAGTATAAAGGCACCAGGTTAAAATGCCAAAAGGCAGGATGAGAACATCTTTTTTATTTTTCACTCAGGGTGGGGTTTTTTTTGTTGTTGTTGTTGTTTTTACGGAGTTGGAGCGGAGGGTTAAACTCTTTGCACTGTTCTATTTATTTTTAATTAGATTTAATTAGTGTTGTGATAAAGAGAAGCTATAAAAAAATGAGGTCTTAGACACAGGATGTTCAAGTTGTGCATCAACACATCAATGCATCATTGATGTAAAACTTCCACTATCCACTATCTATTATGTAGACTACTCAGTCATGTGGAGTAAAATGCTCTTTTTAAACCATAGGTTTAGTTACCACATGTGTCATGAGACTAAAGTCATCTTTTTGAAACCACATGAGCTGCATACAGGTCACTGGACTGCTGTATGATGTTGCTCAACCAGTTCAACAATGGACGCTTTGTTTGAGGTCTATTTCAGAGGCAGGTGAGAAATGTTCCATGGTGGAAATTTTCCGTCAGATAAAAATCTTTTTCAGTCAAACATGAGGTTAAAAAAAAATCTAGATCTGTGGCATGGCCAGTTACATCAAGAATCCTCTGTTGTCTCTGAGGACATCAAATTCTATGGCTAATAACAATTTTTAAAAAAAATTTTTTTTTACAGAAGCAAGAGGAAGGACAACTGGGTTCACACAGTAGCACATACAGAGAAAAAACAGAAGTTTTTCAGTTTTTCATTTTCATTTTCTGTTTTGCAGAACAGCAGAACAGACTGCATGAAACAAGAGAAAGAGGTCATGCTTATTAGAAGAAGGACATTTGACAGTATTTAATATAGCATTTAATATATTAGATATAAACACCAGTGCATGCTAAAAACATGTCAATAATAACCACAGAATCAGCATTGTAATTAGGTCTCTAATGTATCAAATCTATCCCATCACGCATCATTAGACACTCAAAAAGTCTCCAGTTCACCCGACATGTAGTTCTTTGACTGTGAGCAGAATCTACAGCATATAAGAAAAACCAACTTGAATATTTTTGTAAAGACTGCAAACACATTAAACCCAATAAGACAACCAGGTGTTAACCACCACAATGTGAGCTGCAGAGGAAAAGTTGTAAAACTTTTCTCACTCTTGATTTTGGCTGTGAGAGCTGTATTATGTAAAACCAATGTGTGATTAAAGGTATGAACCAATAACGACAAAGTTCAAGGGCTATCATGCAAATCTGGCTCTATGTTTATATCTACAGTATATATGGGGGTTATATAATTTCAGTTCATTTACATTCATGTCATGCAATAAAAAATGATGATAATGATGAACCAAAATGATGCTGTCCGACTCTGAGTTTTACTGTAATGCGTCAGTCAGTAGCAGGCTGCTTGTGTATTCTGGTTATGAGTGACCTAAATATATGTGATTGTACTGCTTTTACGTAGGTAATGGTGTAACAAGTGAAAAGAGATCTAGATTTTGTATGTTACTTGCCCTGTTGGCCCCTGTTCCACTACTTCCTCAGCAATGACCTTAAAAACAAACCAAGTGCGGTACAAATAAAGTTCATGTTAAGTCATGTGGTCCCATCCTTAGTTTTTACACCAATATGTTCTATTCTTCTTTTTTTTTATATAAAAAGTTTTATAAAAAGTGAGCATTTGACAAGCTTCCAATGCAGTTTCACTTTTCTCAGGTGATTTAATGAAAGAAAAGCTTACAGTCTTTAGATCAGTGGATATCAGGTGAAACTTTGATATCATTTTCAGTTATTTCAAAAAATATATTGTTATATTCAAATTAAGATGTATACTTTTTATTGATGTAAAGATGTATAAAAGGCATCTGAAATCATGATTGACATTTTGCTTCGATCTGTTGTGTTCTTCTTAAGAAGGCAACATCTCACACACTCCTTATATACTGTGCATACTCATATTACAACATGAGCCTAACCACTAATGTTAGTGTTTAACTAACTCTTTGTTAATCTACTGTCTGTGCATGATTACTGTATGTTGAAGAGGGTATAGTGCTTAAGGCCAAAGTACCCCATGTACGCTCAAAGTTCAGGTTATGACATGACATTGCACTTTTGGATGCCTGCAAAGCTGCATGTTTACTCTGTTATCTACTTCCTGTTAAACACTGCCCAGTCTGGTCCTGCAAACCACATTCTAATTCACTTGCATCATCATGTCGTTATTTCATTGTCAGGTTAGATCTTATCAATACTGGTTTTTGTTTGGTTTGTATAAAGTTTGTAGTATCGCATTTACAATGACGTCTTATCCAGTAGTTCATGTTCACATTCCATTCGCTTCAAAGCAAACGTTCATTCAGTTGTGTTTTATTTCTGACTGTGAGAGTCTATTCATAGAACATTCCTTAAATGGGGACATTCGTCTCACGCTGAATGGTTAAACGTGTCATAACAAAGTGACACGTGAACTTGAATATCTTTTTGATAAGGGCCAGAAAATTAGAAGTCAATGACTCTCTCTTGCACAGAGCTGTAACTATCACCTAAAAGCAACCAACAAGATGGATATATTCATTTATAATTGAATTTAGCAGTTTTCTACATTTCTAGCTTGCTAATTATTTTAGCAAGCTAGCGGCATGACTATAGGGCTGACAATGTCTGGTTTGGTCAGTTCATGATCATGTTCCCCAGAGGATGAATCCTAATATTAATGTAATATTCTGACTTTTCCTCTAGCACCATCATCAGGTCAAATTTTAAAGTTGTGCAATATTTAATGGCATGTTGTTGTTGATGACTAAATACCTGCAAAACTACTGACATTCCCATCAGCCTCAACTGTACTTTGTGTTTAGCACTAATTAGCATTGTCATTCAAGTCAATTTTTATGTATGTAGCCCAATATAACAAACCACAATTTTGCCTAAAGGGCTTTTAGAGTCTGCACAGCACACAGAGGCAAAACTTACATCACACTATTCACACACATAGAAAAAAGAGAGACAAAGAAGCCATACACACAACGGAAGAAAGAGGCACGAGGTCAGTCCGGATCTCCTGGAGGATGAAGATCATCATTTTTCAATGATGACAAATCATCACTGTGAGAATGTTATCACACTGACGTTAGCATTTAACTCAAAGCATCTCACTGACGAATAAGTACAGCCTCACACAGCCACTAGCGTGGCTTGTTAGCTGCTCTTTAATTTCAGCCAATTTTTGGTTATCTTCTTAAGAGCTGCTGCTCTAACTCAAAAAGAGATACTTCAGATTGGTGAGAGAGCAACTGGAGTGATTTACCCAGGAGTACTTGCTCTGGCCCCTGAGAGAGTCCGTCTTGAATCATAATACCCGTAATTGTGCCTATGTCAGTCTTTCACAACATACTGTTGTGAAATGGATTTATGGATGATGTAAATGATGATGTAAACTTCAGCTACATATGCTGATTTTTTTCACCTCAACTTTTCATGTTTAAGGCACAATCTGTGAACATAATGGTTGCCTACTATCAAATTCAAAACACAGCTTAGAACCTGCTATGACTTAAAGTTATTAATGATCTTGATTCTGAAAAATTTCACTCCACTGACTGAATTGTAATGCTTGTAAGCCTGTTATTACAGGGTATAATTCCAATTACACAAACGTTTCAAACATTTAAATTCCAATTACACATGTAAACTTACTGTACCTATCATTTATATGATTTAATAAATATCAGTTGGGGCCTTTAAACTCATAACTGTGACAAATAATGTGAATTTACCTAGTGTTTACTGCCGATATTGAATAGTTCCAGAAAACTTTATAAGAAAACAGCTTTTCCTATATCTCAACTTCTGATGTACCACATGCAGTAATTTCACTTCTCTCTGCCAGGGAATTGACACATACATTCTTCCAATGTTCCAAGCAAATTAATATTGATTGTATACAGAAGCTAATGAAGAATTCAAGGAAAGTGTATAGAATGCTGTTAATTTAATGAAGCCACATGAAGTGATTCTTCCAAAATAAATAAAAAGCCAAGACATTAATGTAGGTTATTCAGAATCTGTGAAAGTCACATAGAAGAAATGGCATTGAGGAAGAAAAACTTCTAAAAGAAACTTGTGACTACCTGACCTGTGACTAAAAATGGCACAGACTTGAATAGCAAGCTAAATGACGTAGAGGCTGGATGACTTTCAGCGGGCCTTGTAATGCATTTAAGTGTGGAGAATGTGATGGGGGTTGAGATACACAGTAAAGTTTTGTTCTATAATTGAAGAAGAGGAAGAGCACAAGGTTTGACGTACTTAGTATTCGTGTGGCTCCTTCTAATTATGTAACAATCATTTAACAGAGGTTAAAAATAGCAAGACACAAGGGGGAAAAAAGTGCAGAGACCTGTGGCACAGAGAGAAGTGTGGTGTCTTGACATCACGGTCGGATTCCACGTATGGCTCTGACCCTCAGCGGTGAGAGGAGTCGGAATTCTTCTGAAGACTTAGCAGCAGCATGCATACTGACAAATATCGACAAATTATAAATAACAGAAGAGGTAGTGTAATTCAAATTCAACAATGAATGGATACTGTAACACAACTCCTCTGGACCTTCAAGACACAAACAGAATGTAAGTACAGTATAATTTTTAACGCAATGAGGCTTATTTTTGACGTCTTTATGTTTTATGCATCTGGGAAAGTTACACTTGTTTTAATATTTCTGTTGTTGTCCTCTCGTAGACATAATGCATGGAAATCCAGAATGCATAACTTAATCCCGAGTCCGTTGTCATGGAGGAAAGTCAACAAGTGTGTTTTTTTGGTTGTTTTTTTTACAATCATACTGTATATTAATGTTGTGTTGTTTAATTTTTCTTCCAAATGTGAACACAACCAAATATCCTTCTTTTTTTCTCCCTGAAGAGAAGCAACAAATGAAACAAGCATACATGAAGAATCTCTTGAGACAGTCCTTTCCAAGAAACGTAATTATCATTTGCTTTAAGGCAACACAAATCTAATATTGTGGTTGTTTACTGTTTTCTTTATAATAAAGTGATATTCTCCTGTGTAAAAGGTGGACAAATAGCATTTCGGGACTTTCTCAAGTCAGAGTTCTGTGAGGAGAACCTGGACTTTTGGCTCGCCTGTCAAGAATTCAAAACCCTTGACAGTCCCCAGGAGCTGACACAGAGAGCAGCACATATTTATGAAGAGTTCATCAGGCCAGAGTCTCCTACACCGGTAAAAACAAACTCTTTCAGATGACCAAATCATGAAGGGAGAACATTTGTGCAGAAAAATATGCTCAAACCCAAACATACACATTTTTAAAAACAACAAAATTTAGTTTGTTTAATTTAGTTAGTGTGTTTATTGCAAGAGTATGCACAGTAACCTGTAGCATTTACTGTACATCAACCACAGCAACCAGAGCTTTGAATATTTATTTTCCGTCTGTGGTAATGGTGCACCTGCACGTACTGTACAGTGCGTGCTGCACATTAAAAGTGTGAATTGAAAACACCATGTTCAGTTAATTTAGCTAAGAATTGCTTTGCATATCTTTACAGGTAAACTTAGATTTCTACACAAGAGATATCATCCGCCAGAATCTCCAACACCCAAGTCCATCGTGTTTTATTGTGGCACAGAAAAAAATCTACAGCCTAATGGAGAATGGCTCATTCTCACGTTTCATTCAGTCTGAGCAATACAAAGTCCTGTTTGATGCAGCTCCTAAGCAGGGAGGCCTTGGGAAGCATCGAAACGCCTTGAGGATAAAGAACAATGGAGATCTAATACAGCATGTTTCAAAAGCAATCAGCCTGCAGAGTGACCTGTATCTCTTGCACAAGGACTGACGTCGTGCATGGTGATAGTGGAAAGTGTTGCCAAAGGCTCAGGCACTGCTGTTGACAGACACTGTGCAGGCACTTTCCCTTACCTCAAAATGCCACCTCAACCACATGGTGTTTAATGACGTGCCAATGTAATGGACATAACATACTGCAGGCGGTGCCATCTGGTGCATGGTGAACACTGGACATCGACTAAAGTAAAACTGTGGTGCTACTGGCTGAGATGGCCGAAATCTTGAATGTAAACTTTAATATTTATGATTCCACACAAGTGAAATGCACGTGACTGAAGGACTGTTGTGCATTTTGTGAGTTTGCACTTTTGGTGGTCTTGTCATGAAGACTTTACTATACTATTGCCCTTTTTTGTGTTAAATTCTGACTGTTCAATTGTTACAAAAACTGAACACAGACATTATCTGTGTCTTCATGGATGTCATGAAAATGAATCCTGTATTTCTATAGTTTGTGTTTTACTGCCACCTGGTGGTAGCTAGGAAAACTTGCAACCAAAATGATTTATTGGCAGAGAGGTTTACAGGTGCAACACTGAGAAAAAATATATTTGTGATAATGGTATTTATTATTACCTGTATTGTTTTATTTGTGTGGGTTAGGTGATTATTGATGAACTCCCTAATTGTTCCTCGCCAGAAAAACACTGTTTTGTCTCACCTGTAACATGTTGTACATCATAAATCCTCACCAAATCATTCAAATTCAGTCCAATTTGAATCATATGGCTTGTGAAAATAAACTCACATATAATATGTTCCTTTTTTGTCAGATTCTAAAGTAAAAAGTAAAATTTCAGTTTTCTAAATGTTTCAATCTTCAAATAAAAAGCAATGTCTTGTGGTAAAAAGGATAATAAAACAGTCACATTGGTGATTTTGTTTGCTTTTCCTTTTGTAATTTCTGCTTTTATTCTAAATTAAACTGTTTGCTCTTTGGCTTAGTTGTATGTAGTACAGTAACTCATTTTCCAAAATTGCAAAAGTAGTTTTGACAAACCATTTCAGCCCATGAGCAAAATTATTCATTTTAGTCTCATATGCCTTTTTTACAGAAGACATTTTGACCTGTCTATTAAAAGCACAGGTGTTAATGCTCTAGTGTGTGTCCCGGTAAGTCAAGACAGTGTGACAGGTCACACACATTATTTTTATTATCAACACATGTGCATTTCCAACTGTGACATGTCAAATTGTATTCTGTCAAAAGGTCTATTGTTGGAAACAACCAGGCTTAATCAAAACTACAATTACACTCGAAAATGGAAATTTAATTTACAGGATAGCTACCTAAGTTGGCATTATCAGAAACCAAACAGTCTTCAGACTTTGACAGCACTGAGTCAGTACCATGAATGTATAAAAAAGACCTCAACATCACCATTATCATATCATCATCATCATCTTCTTCTTCTTCTTCTTCTTCTTCTTCTTCTTCTTCTTCTTTTACAACTACTACTACTTCTTCTTCTCTGTGCTGGGGGGGGGGGGGGGGGGGGGGGGGGGGGTTGATAAAAATGTAGGAGGGCATAGAGGGGGAAACATACCGTGGGTACAGTGGGGGGATGGAGCAGAGGAGAGAGGATATATCTGGGCCAAAAATATATACCAAATGTATAACCCTGACTGCCTGTGACCACCAGATAATTTGGGTGTCAAGCACAGTTAGTGACCCTTTGATCTCAAATAGCCTACACATACTATGAATATTGCACTTAGAAACTCTATCAAGAAAGATGAAAGTATCTTGCTAGGTGAATACACTGTGCAACTACTACTATTACCGGGAATTCAAGTGTTAAAAAGCTATATCAATGCTTTAATGTCCTGTTTTGAGCAAAATTAAAGAGAAACCAAAACAACCTTGGCATGTGTGAAAGAGATGGTACTCTTTATCCCAGCATCCATAGCTACCCCGCCCCGGTTACGTCATTGACGGTCAGAGGGGAGGCCTTTTCGCGTCTGGCTACATCAAAAACTTGAGACCTGTGCACACACATACTGTGGTAAGTTTGTGTATATATACGTATATATATCATGTACTTGTTGAGTGAAATGTTTTCATCAGCATACATGACATCCATATGTGTTTCTAGCAAAGCCAACACAATGAAGTTAGAGTTGGCGTAGCTACGTAGCCAGCTGCCCAGCCCAGGCGAGCTCCATTAAGCCGCCTAGCTTAGCTGTCCGGTGTCCGGCTGGAAAAAAGCTCGGATGGTAAGGCTGTAGTTTGTGGTCAGAGGTTGCTAAATTACTGTTTAGCTGGACTTGAGAACTGTTGGATTTAATCATTGTTATGTTTGCTAAATAACTAGCTAGATACATATTAACATGCATTTAACAATGTTGACAAGGCCAGTTGGCTAAGTTAACGTTAACTAACTTGGCGTTGTCCAGACTGCCTCTCTTTGCTAACAACCGGTAACGTTTGCAATTAAGGATAACGTTAGGTTAGCTAAAGTTTTCTACCACTATCTATCAACAGCTCGATGCGGCTTGTATCTGTCTTGTGTGTATCATCATGTCCTTTAATCGGCTTTAAGCTATTTCTGTCAGCGCACTGAGGCAATGAGTATATAATATTGCCAGCCAAGTCAGCCTTATCTTGTGTTCATTGAGGCTTTCTGGTTGGCCATGGATCTCTGCAGCAGTTTCCTGGGGCTCAATCTGTTCATTGCGTTTTGGTAACGTTGGGGCTTTGCAAAGTTGCATGGTCTGCAGATTCAGTGTTGCTTCAACCAATCCCACACCCACATCAGGAATGCGAAATTAACTCTGACATTATTCTATAATGCTGAGACTTGTACATGAAACTAGTCCACTGTTTACTGTGATTAGTGCCAGTTTGATCTCATGTGTTGCAAAAAGTGTTTGTTAATCATGCATCTTTTAGATGCCTGTGATTTTTTTTTTTTAAAGCCATTTACTGTTTCAGGCCTTCTCCAGTGTGACAATGGAGCCATCAGGAAGTACCACAACATCTTCGAGCAACCACACTCTGAACTCAACAGGTGTTGGTTGTCCGTGGGAGATCAGCGACAAGGCCAGACTGTGCCGCTTCCTCTGCTATGGTTTGGAGGGAGACTTGTACACCGCCAGAGAGGAGGGTCGTGTCAGCATAGAGAACGCTGACACCCTGTTCTCCCTTCTTCAGGATGGCCACGGTGCCGAGGTGGTGGAAGAGATAAAAAGGTTCGCTAAAGACGAGCGAGCTGTCAGACTCGGCCCCTCCTTTTTTGCCTTGGCTTTGTGCTCCCAGCACTCTGAGCTGAAGACCAGGCAAGCAGCATTCAAAGCCCTCAAGGAAGTTTGTCGAGATCCTGCCCATCTGTTTTCTTTCATCCAGTACAAGAAAGAGTTGAAAGAGGGCATGAAGTGTGGGATTTGGGGACGTGCCCTGAGAAGAGCAGTGTCTGACTGGTACAATGAGCAAGATGCCTTGAGTCTGGCTGCGGCTGTGACCAAATGTAAACAGAGAGAGGGATGGTCACACCAAGATCTACTCAGGCTCTCTCACACCAAGCCAGCTCATGAAGGTGAGTTCACACACGCCCACTTTATACATATCTGTTTACAGGAAAGGGTAAAATATCATCCACTTTCTTTTTTCAATTTATTTTCAGTTTCAGTTTGGAAAGACATTGTTATCATTTCAACACAACCACTGGTGGAGATGGATTACAAATGGCTACTTTATGATTACTTATTTGTCTTCATATTCATTTCTATGTGATGTGGCTCTTTCCGTTGCCACATCACATAGTTGTGCAGCATTTGTTGCGTGTGCATCAACAACATACAATTAGAAAGGCAATTAAGCTGAATACCAATTGGAAGTGTTTGTCAACTTTATTAGAGGTTTGGCACTCAGCATTTCCGTAAGTGTTGCACATACGACCAAGTTATATAATGTGAGAAGAGGAAATGCCTCAAATGCCGTGATGATAAACAGAAAAACTCTGCAGGAGACAATCGCAAACACTGATAACAAAACAGCAACACCACAACCTCAAAAACAGCCACGGAGCTGGATTAACTTGATTGTTACTGGATTTAAAGGTCTATCTGAGTCTGACCGTGTGCGCTCGTAAACAACCTTTCCTAAAATAGAAATTGTACCGTGCCGATTTGAACACTCTGTCATCATGATTTGGTCATTTTGTTTCACTTTTTTGGGGAGGCTGAAAAAAGACAACTTAGATAAGATAATAACGGCCCTTTCTTTTTGTTTCCAGCTATTGCCTTGATCAGCAAATACGTAACAAAAGGGTGGAAAGAGGTCCAGGTTGCTTACGCAGATAAAGAGAACTCAGAGGAGGTCGCCAAAGTGCTTTCATACCTTGAAGTGGTGGAGAAGGTCAAGCACAGTTGTGATGAAACGGAGGTCATCAATTTAATAGAGGAACACAAACTGGAGAGGGAACAGCTACTGACAGACCACCTGAAGTCCAAACAGGTGAGTGTTTGTGAGTTTTGGTGTTGAGATTGTTCACATTCTACCTACAAACGGTTACTGGAGAATTCTTTTCAGAGCTACCTTTTGTTTTTAACAAACTGAATCATAAAATGACAATGGATCATATGTAATTGCATGTCCAGCCTTCCATAAGTCTGATGAGGGGATATGTGTTTATGTTTTGAGGTATGGAGAGCGTTGTTGAAGGAAATGCCTCTTCAGTCTGTGCTAAGGATCTTGGGTAAGATGACGGCAAACAAAGTTCTTGAACCAGGGACTTCAGAAACACAAACTGTGTGTGACAGAATCCAGAGTGAGACGGCACTAAAAAAGGTGTGACCCTTAGTTCTTCCTAATTAATGTACAGTTATATGTTTGTTTTTTCAGCAAGTAGTAATATTTAATGTGTGTCTATAAATCACCAGGCAAAGCTCCACCCTTTCAACATACTCTTGGCTTCCGAAAACTACAAAAGAGGCCAAGGCTATCAGGGTAAAACAAAATGGGAACCAGACTGCAGCATCCTCAAAGCAATGGACTCTGCTTTTTACAAGAGTTTTATGGTAAGTTCTGTTTGTCCTCATGACTTCTGACAGACCATCAAAGAAGACAGCAGCTAATAGCATCAGCTAACACAAATAAACTCTTGTTCTGTTGCTGTTTTGTCCTCCAGAATGTGGATCCTGTTGGTAAACGCTTTGTGGTCGCAGTGGATGTGAGCACATCGCTGAGCAGCATTGTCCCAGGGACGTCGATCAGCACTGCCGTCGCTGCTGCAGCAATTACCATGGTAAGACAATACCAGAGCTAGCCGACTACCCAGAGTGTGGTTAATTGTTGTTTCAGTTGGAACAGCTGCGTATGTAAGCAGGGCTCAGGCCGCCCCATCTTTGGAGGAAGCTTGGGTCAAGGAATTGGTCTGTTGACACATACCGGATTCCTTCAAAAATTCCTTCCACAGTGCGATATTCGTAGTCCACAGGCCCTTCAGGAGTGATCAGCTGAGAGATGTGCTATCATAGTGACAATTCTCTCCTTTCTTAAGATAACTGTAATAAAATAGAATGTTTGAATGATGTCTAGTTTTTTGCACCATGCACAGACGTGCATGTGTGTGTTTATATGAGAGATATTTTTTCTGTGTGATGTCATGCTTTCCTTTTGACCTTTGTGCCTGCCACAGATTTTTGCAAGGACAGAGGCAGACACACATGTGCTAGCCTACTCTGAAGGATTTGTGGTTCCATGCACGGTTTCTGCTGACATGAGTCTCGCACAAGCAACAGTGGAGCTGGTTAAGGTAAGGCGTGTATCAGCGTCAAAGAATAAGAAATTAATTACAGTTACTGATGAGTCTACATTAGGAATAAGAACATTTTTATAACCATTTCAAACTACACAAGTCCAGTCCAGTAGCAGACTAACCATTGGCTTAATTAACCATTGACCATTGAGTGCTTACCTTTCCACCATACTGTGATGTTCCAGATCCCGAGTGGGAGCACAGACTGCACTCTTCCCATCATATGGGCCACAGAGAATGGGAAAGCTGTAGACGTGTTCATCATTCTAACCAACAACCCGCTGTGGACGTTTACTGCCAGCCCGGTGGAGTCTCTAAAGAAGCACAGACAAGTATATTCATTTATTCATTAATGTCTGATCAGTGAGGGGATTTAATTGAATCATGTCCTTTCAGATAACAATTGTTTTTAAAAACTGGATTAATTAAAAAAATTGGCAATTTGATGGACAAATTGGACAAATGGAATGAGGTTCCTTTTCAGACTTGCATTAAAACTGATATATGGACTCTCAATTTCCAGAATGACTGCTGTTCATGTTATATATTACTATATATGTTTGTCACGTGCGTTTCATGAACCACAATTAATGTTCTGTAATAACATGACAGTGGATGAGCCCCATCACATGAAAAAGCATCTTCTCTGTATCTGACAAAGGGCCAATTTTCAAACATGCAACAGTTAAAAATAAAATGTTTTTTTATGCACATATTCTCAACAGATATCAGGAACCAATTCCAAATTGGTGATGTGTGGGCTGACATCCATTGGACAAGCCATCGCAGACACAGAAGACAGAGGTGTACTGAGCATCTGTGGCTTCGACCTTGGAGCATTGAGTGTCATTCGTAACCTAGCCCAGGATCTGATCTGATAAAGTATTTGGGACCATCTCTGAATCATGTCATTAGAGTCCAACAAAAAGGCACAAAGTGGACCAACATGGCTCACTTAGCATGTAGAGTGCCCTAAAACAGCACTAATCCAAAAGATATTGACATTTACAATTCCAATTTCTCTTTTTGTATTATGTCGCTTACAAATTGACAAAGTGTCCAGCGGGCTGGACAACACTCTGGAAATGTGTGCATATATTTTTTTCTGAAATTTAAAAAGGAAATGATAACACATGATATGTCACTGCATATCATGCTGTTGAGAGTTTTGTTGCAAACAGCACTCTGTTGTTAAGTGCTTTGATGGTTTTTGGTGAGACATGAACCCTTTGAAGAAATTCCACATTTATAGCAAGATGTTTGCAGATTAACTAAGAGGAACAGGTTAAGAGACAGAATGTTGGAGACTTAGCGCAACTGTAGGTTTATTAGAAGGGGATTTACTGTTTCTAGTATGTATCTATGGTATGATATAGCAAGTTTGATGTGATGATAGAGGCATTTTAATTTTGAAAGCCTGTCTCTCTGTTTTATGTAGCATTATTATAAGTTATTAACAGATATACTGTAAAAGAGAAAAAACACCAAAAGTGAACAGAATACGTTGCATTTTGTTTCTGGCTATTCTATTAAATTCTTTGAGTTGTTTGGTCAGAAAAGGTTTTTTATAGTAATGTTAATGTCTAGAATTCCATTTACATAACTTAGCTTAGCTACAATTTTAGTTCTATTAACATTTGTTTTCCCCTAAGCCAATTTTATTTTAAAACTGAGTTGTCTTTTCTGCTCTTGTCAAATGTATTCTATAAAAAATACCCTTGGTGCTCTTAAATGTGATGCAACATTATTGGGGGATTATTTGGGTTTTGGTTTATTTGGGATTTTCCTTCGTATAACAATAATGCCAATGTTTGGGACTGTAAGTCGGTTTGCTGTAGGTTGGCGAAATTGACTTGTTCTCATATTTTAGTCTGAATTCTATGCATCACATTTGGGAATTTACTGTATTATTATGTCCATAAAGGACAGATCATAGTTATTTAACAACTGTTTACTTAGACTGAATCAGCTAGCACAGTAATGTTTCAGTATTTTTGATGTAAGAATGTCCATTATGCAAAAACTAACAGATAATTGCTACATTAGCGGAATAAAATGAATTGAATGTACCGGTACTTTTGTAAAACATGACACAGAAGAGATTTAAAGTACAGTGCTTTATATTTCTTCAAACACAGAATAAACACACAAGTTTTAGTGTTAGGGGCCACTACATTTTTGGGTAATGGAAGCAATCGACTACAGGGGTGCTTCTTGTTTTATTGAACACTAATTGCTGTAATTACAGACAGCATTAACTTTCAACTTGTCACTTGTTCTAAATTCTAGTGTAATTCATTATGAAGAAAAATAAACTGACCATGTTACTGTGAAGGATTTTTCTCCACACATGCTGATACTGTCATTTTCAATGTTAAGACAATGTCCGCTGTTTTTTTTTTTTTTTTTGACCAAAGGTCAAAACGCTATGAAGCTAAAATATATGTACAATATGATTGTTGATACAGCGTTTGTAGTTAAGTCTGACACAAGAGATAGTTATTATTATGAGGTATGGTAATTCACAAGTGTTTCACCACCATGGTTAACTCTTTCCTATTATGTTTGTTGTATCCATTTTGCTTAACATCTAAGTACTTGACTGTAGTGGCAATGTAGACCCTTAATAAACACTTTGCTGCTCTTCAAATATTGCCGTGTCTTCGCCTTTATATTTTACAAATAACCAGCTTGACTCTCAATAGATGAACATTACTTTCTTGTGTACATTGCTGACTGATTGACGTGTCCTTGAGCAAGTCATCAGACTGAGCCAGGACTTGTCTAAATTAATAATTACATTAATAAATGTCGGAATATACAACTGACAATCATGGGTTAAAAAACAAACAAGAAAAAAAACACGACTACACCCATCTTTGACACTCCTGTGAGCAAGGTGGAATTGGTCCAAAAAAAAAAAAAAACAGTTTCACTCAGATCAGGCATCCTGTGAGGCCACATGATGTTGATAACTGGGGGCCTTGCAAACACACTTCTACACCAAGACAAGTGAAGATGGCGGATGTGTTGAGTGTTCTCCGTCAGTATAACATCCAGAAAAAAGAAATCGTCGCAAAAGGAGATGAAGTTATATTTGGAGAATTCTCCTGGCCGAAAAATGTCAAGACCAACTACATAATCTGGGGGTATGTCAGTGCCAAACATATCTATAAATCTCGTTTGTAGGCCCGCAGCTGAAGCTAATCTGTGCCTTGTGCTGCTAACGGCGGAAAGCTCGCTAGCAACCAGATGCTAAGATGCTAACTTAACTCCTTTCCTCGATGTTGTACTTCGTTATTTCAACACTCTTTGGTCACTTTGGCGTTGTACTTGAGCGTTGCGCTGTAGACCACTAGACTATTGTGCCACCATTTATACGTGTTAATATATCCCCTTTTAAAGTTGTAACGTATTTAGGAGAGATGTACAGCTAAACTTGCAGTAGAGATGTGATGCTAACTTATTAGCGACGTAATGTTAAGCCCAGCGCTGAGTTGTGTTCCCATTGGAGTCAGTGGATCACAGTTATGACTATTAAAAGCTTTGCTTATGTTACGAGAAAGCAAACTTTGCTGATGATGTGCAGAAAATGACGTTTCACAAGCATCATTAGGCTAACTAGCCGGATAACTGTTGATAGTTCCGTATTTACATGGCATCAGAAGCAGGGTTTGGTAACTTTGATTAGGTAATCAACTATATTTACTTCAGGCTTACTCTATTTAGTTGATCTTAATAATGCAACCTGCAGCCGTCTGTGTACATGTCAATCGTATGCTAAGCTGGTGTAATAGTCTCTAAAGTTGAATGATATTTATGGTATTCTTTGCTTGTGTTTCTACCTACAGAACTGGTAAAGAGGGCCAGCCCAAAGAGTACTATACTTTGGACTCTATCTTGTTTTTGCTCAACAATGTGCATCTCCCACATCCGTCCTATGTGCGAAGAGCTGCAGTAAGTGCTGTGAAATAACTATCAATATGCCATATTCTGTCAGTGTCAGTATATCACTAAATGTGATGTGTTATTTCAGCCTTTTTAGATACTTGTGTGTGTGTGTCTTTGACATTTCTTCATTACTGCCTTGAGGGTATTTTGGATGACACGATTGTGTGTTGTTTATAGACAGAGAACATCCCTGTTGTCAGACGACCTGATCGAAAGGGTTTGCTGTCGTATCTCAATGGCGACAGTTGTAAGTAGTTCTTGGTGCATCTGTTGTGATTGTACATTGTATTACTATCACATGTAAGCAGTTGTGTGAACATTTCTTTTACATTTTGATTTTCTAAAACATATTAATGGATCACATTCACTGATAAAGCATATGAGTAGGAATGTTCATTCAGTTTCTAATTTTGTCTTTTCTCAGCTACATCGACAAGTATTGACAGAAGTGCACCTATAGAAATAGGTTTGCAAAGGCCAACGCAGGGTAAGTTCACCCCATATTCATGGCATTGGCTTTGTAGAGCCGCTGTTATTGAAAAGTAAGATTACAACAAAGTATTTAAACTGTGTCTTTTGTAGGGACCTCTCTATGATTTATATCATACTTTCACTTTTTTTCTATTAAACGAGTAGCATTTCAGACAAAGTTTGTACATGACACAAATGAACTTTACACACTGTGATAATAGCATTGTTTTGTTGTTTTAGTCAAAAGAGCAGCTGATGAGGTGTCTTCTGAAGCCAAAAAACCAAGAATTGAGGTAAACTGACATGAAATACCCTCCGCTAAAAGTTGCTTAGTTAAAAACATCTTATATGGCCTACATGCAATGCAAAAGGAACAGTGGTTTAATTGCTAACCATAAAGTTCTATGTAGTGGACAGTGTAAATCATCACATTTTCTCCAAAACAAGTGTAGAAGTAACCAACCCCATCGCATGTTTGTTAATAGTATTTATCTTTTATTTTAAGGATGAGGAACGAGTGCGTCTTGACAAGGAGCGTCTGGCTGCCCGTCTGGAGGGCCACAAAGAGGGCATCGTACAGACTGACCAGATCAGGTAGGACTTCATTTATTTATAATATGCTTTCTGAGTGGAGTAATAAACTCTTGATTTTTAATTTTATAACTCTGTATACAGTAGTGTAAGAATGGATTGATCAATAATTATGCAATTTCAATGTCATCTTTTTACTAAACAATAACACCTGCGGTTCCTCAAGCTATTGAAATAAGAAGAACCTTTTTCCTCCTCCTCCTCCAGATCCCTGTCTGAGGCCATGTCAGTGGAGAAAATCGCAGCCATCAAAGCCAAGATTATGGCCAAGAAACGTTCCACCATCAAAACGGATCTGGATGATGACATTACCCTGAAGCAGAGAAGCTTTGTGGACGCTGAGGTGGATGTTACCAGAGACATTGTCAGCAGAGAGAGAGTCTGGAGGACCAGGACAACCATTCTCCAGAGCACCGGAAAGGTCAGAGTCCACATTTAAGCTAATATCATCCAATCACAGTGATCTTTCTTTGAAAGCAGTGTTGTTTCTCATTGGATGAACAAACTCCCAAAATGTTGCACTGTTCCTCCAAATACACCTGTGTCAAACACATTTTAAAGTCTCTAGCGTTAGTGTTAATGTTACCATAAGCAAATCAATAATGCTTGCATGTTTAGTGACTATAACCTGAATACTTTTAAATCTGTTCACTTCCTCCAACAAAGTCATGATTAGCTTTTAGCTGTCCAAGACTATGTTTGGGTGTGTGAGCCCTGCAAGCTTTTCAGAAGAGAGTCGTCTTATTCACCTCTTAAACACCAAGGCAGTCACTTTCTTTGCCGTCTTATTTGCTGGGGGTGGTGTTGGTGACAGGGCCCAGGATATGGGTTGCTTTCTTTGGTAACAGTCGGAGCTTTTTTAATGAGGTGCCGGTCCTTTACAGCAGCCAAATTCACTGCAGGTGCAGGATTGCATGGCGTCTGCCAGGTATCGTAACAGCAGCGTAGTGTGAATAACAGCTCTGTTTGTGTCAGTGTGTGTGTTAGAGACAGGGTTGTAGATTAAATGAACTGAGTGAAAATGACTTAATTTAGGATTAGGATAATGGCTGAAACTGGTAAATATAAAATTTACATTACCAGTGAACTTGTAGTGTATAGAGCACTTTGCTTTCACTCTGCGGAGTAGACTCAATGGACTGTACTTTAGTTCACCAGAAACAAATCTCAAACTGCCTTCTTGAGCTGTACCCAAGACCACTTTTCTGAGCCGCACTTGAGTACTACACATAACAAGTTGTGGAGAAAACTCTGCCAACTGTCAAAATACCCCCCATGTGTTGCACAGTGAACATTTTAACCATTAGATGGCAGCAAAAGCACAATTTTCAGCCCATGTGTATTGGCTGGACAAACCAGTGACATCTGTGTCTTTGCTGTGCCACTGGAGGACTTTGGTATGCTCATAGATATAGTGTCTTTATATGTGCTTGGAGAGATAATTCTGTCAGGATATGAATCATTCAGTCCATACCAATCGGACTAAATCTGAAACCGTATGTTTTCTTCTGTGTTTTGGCATTTCATTCTTTAGCTCAGCATTTCTTACACTCAAACTATGCTTTTTGAAACTTTCTTCACAGAGGTTAAATCTGAAAGTTCAATCTGTTGTCATGTGAACGGGGAAATCAAGTCTTAAATGTAATGATGCTGTTTATGTTAACCAGCATTACTAGGTGCTGGTATGAAGCCAGCTCTCCGTTGGCTCAGTCTCTCTCATTTTGATGCCTTTTATACTGATCTTAAATAGAGCTGTTATCATATTTTAAGTATTTATTTTTTAAGCCTTTTATTCCAGACGGTGGAGGGATGACAGGAAATGAGAATGAGAGAGATGGAACAAATGTCCCTGGTCAGTGTTTAACCCATAAGCTGTGGGGACGTCAGTGCAGCTGTTATCACTGACCTGTATTCATGTTGCCAGAATATTAACATCACTTCCTTTTTTTTTTTTTCTTAGAGACAGACTGCTATGACTGTAAGACATAGGTGTGTTTTAATTAAGGTGATGTGAGGTATAAATAAAGACATTAAATTAAGATGCACTGTAACACTCAGCTTTGTATTTTTATGTCATACTCTGTCTCTACATGGTGTGTTTAATGACACTAAAAACACTCGTGTCACTAATACATGCGCAAAACTGAATGCTGTTAAGTCGCATTCAGCCTTGCATTAAAACAATACAAGGGGCTGTGGTGGTTTTGTTTGACCTACAGGTGAGACAATGAAATACAATCAAGGAAGTCAAGTTGGACTTGCTGATTCATGCATTTAAAGGCTTTTCACAAGCCAAAATGCTGCACAGCCATTTGTAAAACTCAGGCAGGATTTTACAACTCTGGAAAGTTATCACTGCGGCAACTGCTTTGTCTTTCGAAGTGACAGTCCGAGGTAAACTGTTGAATATGGAGTTCACGTAACAAAGTAATCCACCAGGAATATGCGCTTGCATATATGTGATGCAATGCAGTGCCTTGCCGGATGGCGTAGGGTTGCATTGCAGCAAAGTCTGGTTCAACTTTTTACCGAGGTCCACTGCGTTTTTGTTTTGATTTTTTTTTTTTTTTTTTTTTTTGGCTGAATCCTCTGCAATCACATCTGCCGCATAAACACACTGACAAATCAATGGGAGGGCTGCATGCATCTGCGTTTTTTCACATGGATGCTGATATCGATCTGAACTGCCCTTATGGTTGAGAAACTGTGGTTATATACACTTCCTATATGATGAAGACTGACATGTGTTTCACTCTACTGCACATGTCTTTGGTAAAGAATAGCATACGATAAAGCAGCTTGCTTCATAACATGCTAAAGCTCTGATGTACCTCCTAGATGTCAGTACTCAGTCATTTTAAATATAATATTAAATGGCCAATTTGAAAGTAGACAGTTTTGTATGATTTGCCACATCAAAGCCTGTGGTGAAGTTCCCTGAAACACTGATATTGTTTCACTTTTTGTAGTTGACCAAAGGATGAGAAAGTCAGTACTTCTTTTTTTTGTGTGTGTGTGTGTGTTGTAACTAATCAGATCTGTATCGCTTCCCCGCAGAACTTCTCCAAGAACATCTTTGCCATTCTCCAGTCAGTGAAAGCCAGAGAAGAGGGGCGAGCACCAGAGCAAAGACCAGCACAGAACACTACTCAAGTGGTAAGAACATCATTCTGTCATTATATACACATTATACTCAGTTCCTTAATATTTATAAGGTAGTTTAATGCGCACTAGGCATCAGTCAAAATAAATTGTTTATACTGATTACCTCTCCAGCACTCATTAGTTTGTTTAAATCATAACCTATTATTTAATTCACTAACTTGAATTGCTGCCGATTTAAGGACATGATTTGGACAAAACAATGAAATGCTACCCACGTGCATTTTGTCAAAAGAAAAAAAAAAAGCGTGAAATGAACTTGTGGGTTGTGTAGAAAAGGCCGGTAGCTATTTAACCCCTGAAAGCAGAGGCAGGTTAATAAATGGCTACAAAGGTTTTGACTTAAGAATGTATTGGTAATAAGTTGTACTATTTCATATCATCTCCAGGACCCGTCCCTAAGGAACAAGCAGCCTGTCCCTGCTGCCTACAACAGATACGATCAGGAGCGATTCAAAGGAAAAGAGGGTGAGTTTTCTTTATGCTAACTTTAGTCCTGAACGGTGATGATGGAGATCGCATGCAACTGTAAAGGAATATACCAACCGAGATGCTGGACCACTGCTCGGTTGGTTGTTGCTCTTTGTAATGTTTTACTAGCAACTAGTAATGTCTTTGAATCAGCAAATACCTTAAGAGAATAGAGTTGTTTCTCATGTAGACATTTCTAAATGTGGAAGTCAAATGTCAGTGTCCTACAGCTGAAATAGCTGGATTTATTTTTGCAACAATTGAAGGCAAGCACCCAATAGTTGCTGTTTATGGTAACCATCACCAGACACATGTACCACATTTAGACCTGCTATTAATATTTGATCTGTAAGATCAAGTAGAAAGCAGAGAGAGGGACGTGACAAAACGTAAGAAATTCACAACAATTAAAATGTTGGGGATGAAATTCTGAAAAAAATCACACATCAACCTGCTTTTGTTTTCCGGATGTATTGTCAAATATTTTGTTGAAATATGTTCAAAAGTTGATCAATATAAAATGTTGTGCTTACAGTACAAATGTTTTACTGTACAAAGTACAGTACAGTTAATACCACTGCAGATTGTGTGGAGCATAGAAACTAAAAGCTGCCTCACATTGCTTGGTTTTGATTCTGGGAACACCCGTCCCAGATGACCTGAGGGGTCTGGATGCTTTGTTATGTACAAGTAAATCAGATGTAGACCCAAGACCATTTAGTGCTTTATAGACAAGTAGTAAGATTTAAAAATCTATCCTTTGACACACAGGAAACCAGTGCAGTGATTTAAGGATGTAACGATGTAACGTACTCCACGTTCATAGTGTTAGTGAGGATTTTTTTACTTTGTTGTGTTTGTCATAGATACACGTCTCCATATGGGTCATTTCATTTTTACTCAAGAACCGACCAAGAATGATCAAAAACGTTATAATTTTTATAGTGTAACTTTACTTGTAGTCTGTTTTTTATTTGGTCAAGAGAAGAAGTCAAAGTCTGGAGGCTAGTCTGTGCATGATCAGGTTTAGAATTCCTGGGGGTTCGATTAAGTCTCTGTTTTATATACAGAGAGCATTGGAGGCCCAGTCAGAATATTTTTTTTAACCATATGAATTACAGTATTTTATTCACATATACATTTTTCACAATACATTTTTGTTCATGTGTGAAAATTGCAAGTGAAACACTTCTTCTTTTATCAGTTTTTGGCATAATCATCACAGTTCTTCAGTATCTTTAGTATTGTACATACAGTAAGGATGACATAGCTTGATGAAACAATAGAAATATGGTTGAAATTTGCGCATTAAACGTTATTACTCTTATTTTTGAAAAGAGCACATTTTTATTCTGATGTTAATCTACAACTCACTGTGTGCTTTCTTAGAAACGGAGGGTTTCAAGATCGATACCATGGGAACCTACCACGGAATGACTCTCAAGTCAGTGACGGTAAGAAGAGATTTTACAGATGTATTTTTGCTCAAACTCCAGATCACACAACACACATCCAGAAAGACTCATTTATAATTCTTGGTATCTGCTAACCAAAGTGATATATTTACTCAGGACTTAATTTACTGTATGGACTTTTCAGGACTTTATTTAAAACTGTGTAAGATATGATTCTGATGATTAATGCAATGTGACTCATACATAATAACTTGCATCAATAAAATTCCCTTTTTTTTTTACTTTCAGTATTTGAGTAACATCTGACAAATGTGACGATCTATGAAAAACAAACTCGATGGTGTCACTAATTCTATGTTACCATCTCAAGGAGAGCTGCTGCCATATTGATTTTTTTGGCTGCACTCACTCAACGACCAGCCCTATAAGCGCGGTTGGCCGTGAGTGATTAAGTTAAACCATGGTCAGCCAAGGTTGTTTGAGTTTCCCCATTGGCCGTTGCTCTTTCAAAATCAATCAGCTCGAGATGATGAAAGCGGAGATCAACAGCATGACGCAGAGTGACTGCATTTCCTGCTATACTACTATAGTGTTAAATGCAGCGAACTTAACTAAACTCCTGTTTAAACAGACGTGTACCAGCATCTCTTCCGTCTCCTTTCTACTGTCCGGCTGATAGCGCTGTCAGCAGCCAGCAGGAGAGACGCTCTGATTTTATAACTCTTAACCTCTGATGTTTTCACATCACAAACAATGAACAGCAGCATTAAATCACACGTCATCTTACTGATCAGCTTGACTCTGTGCTTATTCTGTGGCATGACGTGAATGTGTTACTATGCTAATCATGGCGGCTCTAATCTCAAAGAGTTGGCATTAAACCACAGATAGGAATAGTTTCCATGCAATTTAGAGGCTTGATGACACTCATAATATTCTGTGACATCATGTTACTGATATGCTTACTACTTGCTTAATGACTAACTGATCACCATCATGTTAATGTCATATGAGTCAAGCATCCATTTCCAGGCAGTCACTGGAGTTTTGATGAGACAATAATCAAAGAGACATTTTGTGTCTTCTTGAGTCCTCAAATGTGAGACAACCTTACTTTTTTAAAATTTAATTTCTAATTTCCTAAAAATACACATATTGTTTCATACTTGGACCATTTCTAGTACAAAAAAACTCATTGTGCAACCATTTCCATCTTTAGTAACCGACATCATGTTGAAACAAACATTCTTCAAATTGACTTCAATGACTGTTTGACACACATGTGGAAATGTTTATTGGCACTGTACCCTGTCCCCTCTAGTTTGACCAGTTGCTCTCTCTCAATATATATATATAAAAGATATACAGTATATATAATATTATTACAAAAAAGTAACTATTGCAGCATAGTGAAACACTTGCGAACCTTTTGTAAAATAGAACTGTGTACAGAAACTCTATAGTGGTTTGACTCAAGACATATAAACACTTTTCATCACTTTTGTAGAAAATTGGCATTTTCTATAGCACTTCTTGCAGACACATTTATGCAGAATTCACATTTGTATGAGTTCCTGTACAGATAAAATGTGGACCACTCCCTTGATATAAAGATAAGGAGCAGAAGGATGTGCAGAGATTATAAATCATTTGTCTGGTTTTTTTTTTTTTTTTGTAAGCATAAATGTAAACATTTTCAGTTACTGAGCTGCTTTCTCTCCATTCATTTGATTGGTGTGTGTCCTTCCCGCTCTCTCCTTTAATGTGTTGATGCAGGCATTGCGTTTGTTGCTTTGCAGGTGATGCCAGTATTTAAGTAGTTCATTGGGATGAAAACCGTGTGACGTTATGAGATGGCTGTACTTGCAGCTGGAGTAAGACACCCGCCAGTGGTTGAATAGGAACTCATTCGGTGGTGGCGTGGGCTCGACCTGGAGCTTGGCCAGGCATATTCCCACGTACACATCTTCCAGATGCAGATGTCGGATACTCAGAGATGCTCTGTAAATTTTTCTCGCCAAATCTCCAGAGAAAACATAACCAGTCCCGGAGCAGAAGGTGGGATACTTGTCACTCGGGTACAGCTCGGGGGGCATGTACCACTTGCTGTTTTTATTTCTGTTGGGAGCAAAGCCTCTCATGTTGTTTCCTGTGAAGTAGTTCTTCTTGGGCTTCAGTTCTGGCCTGAGAAGCTTGTGGATGAGGTACTCTGTGTTGACAAACATGTCGCTGTCTGTCTTCATGACATAGCTGGCTTGCGGGCAGTGCGTTGCCACCCAATTCATTCCCATCAATGTCTTTATGGTCAAGTTTTTGTAGGAATCCAGAAAGTCCTGCTGAATAATATCATGATACCTCCGTCTTTCTGCTTCTAGCATCCTTTGCTGTAAAAGACCCAGCTCTCCCTCATTTTTCCCTAGCAGAAACAGGCGGATGAATCCCAGAGCTGGAGCCACACTCTCATTCCCCCACGTCTGCCGTATGGCATTCCTCGCTTCCACCTGCCGAGCCTCAGTGGCTATCAGCAACACCAGAAATGGCGCAGGTCTGCTCCCTGCACATTTCTCTGGCTCATTAATGATATAAGGGAAAGGCCCAGGGGTTATTGTGCTACTAAGGTCTCCCTCTTCACTTTGGCTGGTGTTGGCTGCCAGAGAGTTCTCAAAACTTGGGTCTCCCTGGGGAGGGGAGACAGCTTCCATCTCATGGGAGCTGATGTTAGCTTCAGCCTTGTAAGTCGGCTGAGGAACAATCACAAATCTCCACGTTGAATGTTGGGAGCTCATGTTCCATCTGGCTTTGATGGTATGAAGTCCACCACCTCCGTACACCACAGGATGACCTCTCCACCACGGCATACCATTGAGCCTAGGCAGCCACACCTGATGAACCAGAAAGATCAGCACACCCAGCAGTGAGAGGAGATAGAGAAGTTTAGCTGTATGTGCACAGCAGTGGCGTCGTCTCCACTGCATGGTTTTGGCTGCACCAAGTCACTCTGACTGCTGTCAGATTGTAAGGCCGACCGTTAGCAGCTCCTGACCAGGTCTTGATCCCTGGAGACACAGTTACGTGTATGTGGTGGGTCGACTAAGGGGCTGTAAGGTACGAGTCTGCTGTAATGTTGCATATCCAGCGGTTGCCTAGGAGATGGGTGAGAAGAGGATATATTCAAGCAATAAGATAGACACAGCATGTCATATTTACATTAAGCTCCAGATTACCAATGTTATGATCCTTTTCTTAATGCTCTGTTTTTTGTTTAAATGACACCCTCCTAAAAAGAATATTGCCTTTCAAATAAGAATCTTTTCATATAGTATACATATTTTTCCGTAAATGCAAAACATACAGACATACACTGGTACGGTTTTTCACTGGAAACTATGCAAAAAGCTAGACAGCAGCGTCTAGCTTGCCAAAAAGCAAAAAGAGTTTGACCAATCATAGCACCAGATTCATTCCCCCTGCCTTCACCCGAATATGATGCAGGGATGATTGTAATTGACAAATGCGTGATGTCATTTTAAGAGATTGCAAATGGACAGCAACAATTTTATGCCTCTTGTTCCCCCTCCTCACTGGTTGCCTGGTTCCTCAAGGGAGGACGGTTCTTTTAACTCCTTTGCAAAGGTAAATTGTGAATTCACTTGGTGCATATAGTTTCTTGTAGTATAGCACTGTGAGCAGCATTTCTTGTATGAAAGGTGCTATACAAATAGTTATTTTTATTATTACTAATTAACTTAGGTTAACACGGACCTGCCAACCTTGGGAAAATAGCTAAAGTTAATAACGTTAGCCTAACATTATGTAATTTGCAAGCTAGCTTGTTTGTTCACCAGACGTTAAGGTTGGCAAAGTAACATTAAGTTATATTGTCCATTTGTTATATAATCTTCGATTAGTCGCAGGAGGGGGTAACGGGACTCACAGTGGACTCAGCTATGGTAGCCACACATTTCTCTGTTCTGTATTTCTCTGTTTTGCGTCTTCAGGTTAGGCTAACCCATTGTTGCTAACTTTGGAGCTAACTCCCTTCACTTTTCCAGCACTTGGAGAAACAACAGACGTGACTTCTTAGCATTTAACTGTCTCACTGTAGTCTGTGCTGTACATTTACTGCCAGACTGACAACTTACCGCTAACCTTCTCCTCTGCTCCACTCGTATCCATCGACACTCGCTGTGTCCAACTCGCTACGCAAACATACTACGCAATGCCGTATTATTTAACAGAGTTACGCTTGTTTCCCAGGCAACAACACAGAAGTTCACTCAGCGCTTCACGGACTCCCAAACGCTAAATATTTCCGAATGAGTGGATATTTGGCGTTAATTCTGGCGTTCAAAACTATTTTTTTGGCCTGGCGGGGATTCTTATTGAAATAATTGTAGGAGACACACTGATTCAGTAAACGTTCAGTAAACACTCCGTAATTGTTGAGTACAGTTAGACCCAGAAGTCTCTGTGAGTTTGGGTGAGTTCAAAGTTGTGAAAACAATGGGGGTGTTTTGAATACACCCCGTTTTCACAGGTAATTTGTTAGTCTGTCCCTCCCACCACAGGAAATAACGGATTAATCCTACAAAGCTACTGATGTAGCACTTTTCTCCTTAAGAAAGTGGAGAGAGATTATTTGACCAATGAGAACTTAGTTGGACGAGAGTATATCGACCAGCTAATCGACTAGTCGACCAGCAGACTACAGCCCTAGTATTCATAATTATTATTGCAGCCAAGTCTGTAACCGTAATGAGAGGAGCAGATCAGAGACCAATTGGGGGGAGGGAAGCCTAGAAAGGTGTGGGTGTGCGTGTGCGTTGGCACGTATTTGCATCTGCATATATTTTCATAAACAATCTGTTCTTCACCTGCTTCATGTATGCAACTGATGTACTATAAAAGTAATGAAAGACAAAAGGACTGTCTTATGATTTTAATCACTACATTTTCTCTCTGTGTATGCCTTTGGACAGACCAGCCCACCAGCCACATCTTGTTTTGGGGTCTCTGGGTTCCTGTGTCTAAATAATGTACTCAATGTAGACTTAACGTCAGAATGCTAAAATACCAGCTGCAACAAATCATAAAAAGTCATGACTTCTTTTTTTTTTAATGTCACTGGCTTTGACACGTTGCAGAAAAAGTGAAAATATGTTTTTGTTAGCACATGTATTTTTAGTACTCAGTGGTGTCGTGGGTGTTCAAAGCAGGATGATTGAGGAAACAAAACTAAACTCTGTATTCTTTTGACTTATTTAGATCACATAATTTTCATTCATTTGGTTAGATAGATATCTTATGTTTCTTATAGAACAAAAGAGGAATGTAGAATGTGTTCTTCTTTCTCAATTCCACTAGCTCCAGATAAAGAACAGCTTTTGTTTGTCTGCCACTAGCACCCTGAAGTGGAGTGTGATCTCAGTGTTTTACTGAACTACACACTACCCCCTTAAAGCACCCCAACGAGACAAAGAGCTGTTCGTGAAAGCTCAAAGAAGCACTGAAAGAACATATATTAGTAGTCTCGCATGCATCAACACGAATGAAGAGAAGTGTTTCCTTTTTTGAAAAGGCACACCCGTTACATCCTGTACAATACATAAGTAATGATTTTGTTTTTTAATTACAATTGCATAGCACAGATTTTTTTTTTTTCTTCTTTCTTTCTTGACTCTAGCATTGTGTTTATGTGCGTTCGCATTCCGTGACATAAGCTCACCTGTTTTTAATGCAAGTACTCTCCTCTTTCTGGCGTCCATCATCCCAAATATGATGCTCATGCATTCGCTCTAAAACGGGGGACATATCATGCTTTTATTTCAATCCAACCGACACATGGAGATACAGTCGTCTTCAGGCACAAGTAGTTATCTGCTACATGCATGGAAACCGAGTCTGTGCGTGTTTGCATGGGCAAAACGTGTCAGAGCTCGAGTGTTGCAGTCTCTCAGTCTGCCTTGGCGCATTGTCCCCAGAGGCTTTGATGCTAACGCTGCTGCGCTGTTGCTGCCGCCTCTGGTTGACAGTTCACAATTAGCTGCAGCTGTGGGTCCATTCAGTGTCCTCGCTCGTCGTCTTGTGTATATCAAAGCAGCGGCAGATAGACGGATGATGCGTTACGTTTCCCGCGTAGTTCAGCCTCTCTTATTTCTGTGCTGATCCTTGTTTCCTCTTCCTCTTCTTCAATTCACATGTTCTCATGTTAACTTCCCTTCTTTATCTCCATGTGCCCCCTGTCCTTTTTTTTTTGTTTCCGTTTTCCTCTTCTCACCCACCTCACTCAGCAGCCCCTCGCTACTCTGTGCTGTTGTTATGTTGCTCTGTGTGAAGGCTTGAGGGGTGAAAACTGCGGGGGAGGAGAAAAATGAACAGGAGGTAGCGCTGTGAGTTGTGTGCTCATTCTAAAAGGCAGCTCCAGGCTTGGTGGCAGCACATTCTCCCAACACGTCACGCCGTCTCTGCTGCTGTTGCTGCCTGCTCTGTTAAAGGGGAGGGGGTTGGGTTCCTGACCTATTTGTATTCACGCCCACTCTCCAGAAAGAGGAATAAAGCATTATCTCAATTTGGCATGCTGTGAATCAAGAGGAAGAAGAAGGAAAGAAGCCTTCATGTTGTTGCTTCTCTAACAAATACTTAAGAGTTGTTAATTGCTTAATCTAATCTTACTCATGCAGTAAGTGACTGTGCAGCTCAGTTAGTGGCAATCTTAAATGTGTCAGCTTCTTGTGCTTATGATGATTAGAACACGCATAATTAAAACAGTTCTACTATGCTCATTCATCAGAGGCAGAGGTCTACAAGGCTATGAATTTTCATATTGAGGCATTCTACCACAGGTTTGTATGGAAAAGTATAAAAGTGTCCTGATAGTCGAACAGGTTAGACTAACGAAAAGATGCGTTTTTGTCTTTCCAATAAAAGAACATTTTAAACGTAGCTGTTTGAGCAGACTTACTGGTATCACTTTTTTTTTTTTTTCAAAAAATGGCCAATACATGGATACAGTATGAGATCCGTTGGAAACTGGAAGTAGTTTGTGTAGCATTGCATTGATCTAACTGGTTGGCTGATAATTTCACACATCAGCAGTCTAAAACTGCATCACAAATTGAGCGTTATACAAATTTTTGTTAAGTCAGATGTTTCTGTTCCTTCACACTGTCGCTCTCTTCGCTTATTATTATTATTATTATTATTATTATTACAACAATATATTCTTCTTCCGTATATTTTATGGTCAGCTATTCCTTCCACATACTTTCACTAACTAAACATAAACAAAGTTTTATTAGCTGATAGCACTCCAGCATGTTGCAGTCCCTTAAATACTGCATTGTAAAGCCTGTAATGTGGAGCCGAGCATCTCTCGGTGCAAAAGCTAAATATCACTGGAGAGGAAGCACAAGCGCTCGGGATGCTGCTGAGCTGCAGATAAGCAGTTTTTTCTGTAATTGACAGTGATCCTGCTGCGTTGCTGATAGACTCTGGCCCACAGCTAGTGGGATGAGGAGGGGAGGAGGGGGTGAAAATAAATTTGGTGCCCATCAAGTGAGCTTGGGGTCTACTAGGGGTGCACGATTCAGGAAATCTCACGATTCGATTCAATTTCTTGGGGTAACGATTCGATTCACAACCGATTCGCGATTCAAAATCAGTTCTCAATTCAATACATTCATAGATTTGATTCTAAATTGATGTTTTGAGTTACTCTTTCCATTTGACTGCAACAGACACTTTTATAGGTCTTAAGGAAAAAAAAGACAAAGGGTCAAATGATATAAAAATAATTGCAAAAATTTCTCGTGCAGATTACCGTCTAACTGATATTTATATATTTACTACACAAATATAAAGTAATTAAATGGGCAGCTTAGCTAATTACTGAATTTTAATGACTATTATATTCAAAATACAGAACAGCTGTTTAAACGTTTGTTTCGCTGCTGCATCTTGTTGACTCGTTTTTGGTTTGTCATAAGATTCAAGGAGATTTTCAGAGTTTTTCACTGAGAGAAAATTAATTTCTCATTCCCGTCCTCAGATAACCAGCTGGCAGCAGACCTGTTGTGCACTGTGTGTTGATCTGTGGAGGAAGAGGGTTGCAGGAAAGTTGAACCAGAATCGACGTTTGGAGAAACGCAACCTGTAACATTGTACAACCTGCCATATGACAAAAATGTTATTAGGAAGAGGGGAGGCCGCTTCTCTTCATTTGATAATGTTAAAAGTAAAGTTAGGCTTTGTTGACGACTCACTGACTCATTTCAAAAAGACCAAAGAAGCAATGGTTGAGCGAGCTAGAGAGTGAATGAAGAGAGGGAACACTAGTAACATTAATGAGGAAGCTGGTGAATCAGATCAGTAAAATGTTATTTTCAGAATAGTCTTCTTTCCTTCCAGATAATAAAATCCAAAATATGTCCAAATGATCACTTTCATAGCCGGCTGACCGGGTTGGATTTGTTTTTCTGTCAGGTACTCCACTGCTTGCGACCTCTGTCTCCATGACACACAGTTCAATTCCTTCTTGCTCCTAGATCTGTGTCCGTGAAAGCCGTTATTGCACCATCTATGGGATTTAGCGAGCTAACTCATGTCAGGAAAAAGTGTTTTTTTTTTTTGAGCACCCCTAGAGAGCCTACTAATAGTTAAGGTTTGGTTGTTTATAATTAGTTAATATTCTTGTTGTGCCGACAATGTGTTGATGCTATTCTCTCAACCTCAGCTCAGAGCTTTTGTTTTGAAAGTGCTCAGAGTTGCTTGCATCGGCAGGGTTGAACTATCCTGACATCAGTGGACAGCACAGGGACGACGACGCCTTCTGGCTCCTTCAGAAGAATTATTTTTTTTTAATTGTTGATGCTGGAGGACAGTGTAAATGAATCTTATGAAATATTCACGCGCTGTTCTTACAAAGGGAACATGGCTTGAATCATCTATTTTATGGGGCCTCTTGAGCATGATAATGAAAGCTACAAACACACTCCGACATGTGTAACAGTTTCAAATATTTGTTTATGCATTTAACACTTTAGGACAGCTTGTTTGTGAGCAAAAATCACATCTCTACAAAAGAATTAAACATGAACATAATCTTCCAAGCTCCACTTCAAAAAAGAGAATAAATAAATCAAATGATGTGACAATAGTCCACCAGCTCTATAAGGAAAAAATACACCCAAAATTGTGTCTGTTACAATATTACATAAAAATACAAAAACACTAGCAATACACACATAGCTCTGCTATTCATTCAACATTTCATAGACTAAAAAAAAAAAATCAGTGAATCGAAAAATAAACAAGTTAACTGTTAACAAAAAATACATGTTGCCGCCCTAAAATCTGCACATGAAGCATGAACATGGTGGAAACTATCATAGATTTTTTAAATGTTGGTTCACTTTAGCAATGAAGTGAATTAGCCAAGTTTAAGATGTTGGAGAGACAGTTGCTTATGTTTAATATCCAGTGTTTCCTCAGGGGGAATTATTCTTTCCCGCACTGTGCAGCAGCTCTGATTTATGTGCTTTGGATCCATCTGGAGACAGCTAGATTGTTAACTGTGTGCACTTAGTATCAAAAGTGTATTATGTGCACATTTCTGTTCAACTATTATTCATTTTTACGACTTAAATATGTAGAGTGTTGTTGTTGTTGTTGCTTCTGATTTCTGGAATAACTACAGGCCATCACAATATCGGCACTTAACAAGCCTCATCTTCAGCATACAGGCCGCATGTTTCTGTAGCTCCTCTGTCTGTGTGAGTTCCAGCCTGTGGGAATGTCACAGGATGATTCACTGGACTATTGCTAGACTGGGACCTTTTACTGTGACCTCCTTTACAGCCCCCTCCTCCTTTTTTCACCACAAACACACACACAAACACATTTACCTCTCTACAAGAAATCAATAGCAACCTGAGGGGTAGTGGAGGATCAGCAGCTATCAGCAAAGAACCATGTTTTCCGAGGAGAATTCCATTAACGTGGAAAAAGGGTCTTTTTAAATGGAATTTTCCACATTTTTCCCAGAACTCAACTTTTTTCTTAATCCTTATTTTCTCCTTTATATCTCCAGAACAATTTATCACCATTCAGTGGGTTGGGCCTTTGGATTCACATCAACACAAATGGCAGAAATAACATTGCCTAATGTTGCTGCAACATTTCTTTGATGAAAGACATACACTGTGTTATTGAATATGACCTTTGGTGTGTTTTCCAGGAAGGGGCATCTGCTCGGAAGGCCCAGACCCCAGCGCTGCAGCCTGTCCCACGTCCAGGTTAGTGTTAAGTTTTAAAATATTCACATTAATTCATGCACAATTTTTTTTTTTTGCAAAGGTTGCATGTTGCTACCTCTTGTGGTGCACGAGGAGGAAGTGAAAAGAAGTGTACCACAAACACAAGACACATGAGACAATTTAAGCATTTTGATGTCGACTTTTTGCCCAGATACAAATCTGGAGGCATGTGAGACCACAAGCAAGAGTACTTGACAGAAAAACAAATACAACTTGCTCCATCAGCAAACCTATTTTGTATTTTATTATCTAGAAGGGAAGAAGGAACTTGACAAGACTAGATTATTATTAATTAATATATGTATAATTATTATTATGGTGCTCTGCAGCACCATTATCAGGTGCACCTCCGCATTGTGGGCTTTTGTAACCGCTGTGAAACAGTCAGAAAATAACGTTTTATTGATCTGATTCACCAGCTTCCTCATTAACGTTACCAACGTTCTCTCTCTTCATTCACTCTCTAGCTCGCTCGACCACTGCTTCTCTCTGGTCTTTTTGAAATGAGTCAGGAAGCCGTCAGCAGAGCCTAACTTTACTTTGAACGTTATCCAACGAAGGCATGGCAGGTTGTATAGCATTACAGATTGCGTTTCTGAAACCAGCACAACCGGTGAAATGAAATTAAATGAAATGGAAAAAGCGACATTGAGTAGTAAATGTTTTCAAATGAACATTTGATTCAGTGTGATCTTTTTTTCTTTGAGACCTATAAAAGTGTCCTCTGCAGTTGAATGGAAAGAGTAACTCAAAACATTAATCTAGAATCAAATCTATGAATGTATTGAATTGATTTTGAATCGCAAATCCAAGCATCGGAATCGAATCGAACAACTACTTTGTATCATTCCCTCTGTAACCTTTTACCTGACTGATAATATGGCTGCTTGAGTCATGTCTGTTCTGGCTGTGGGAGGTTTCCCTCCCAGTGCTGTCTGTCACCCACAGCTTCTAGAGAGACACTGAAAGGAAAAAACATCATATGATCCAGAGTTTTTATAACTCTAAGGGATTTCCTCTCTTCACATGCTTAATTAAAAGCAGAAAATACGTTTTGGCTGTGAACAGGTTTAATGGCCACAAGTTTTGGGGCCTTGAGCTGACAATACTACTGCTCACCCACAGAGAAATAATCACAAACAACTTCACCCAGTTTGAAGCAGAAAAACTGCTTAAACTGTCACCATTTCTGTAATATCGACTTTCGCCACATGTGACGCATTTACACATGACTAACGTCGAAAATATGCACATGATTTCTGGATCAAACTCCCTCTGTGAAAGAGACTTTTGTTTGGAGAGAAGAATCCCCTGTTTGAGTCCTCAGCCAAGACTGATTCAAGATGCTCCTCCAAAGCCTTTTCCTGTTTTTAAGAACAGAAGAGAGCACAACAAAGCTCTGTGTGTGTGTGTGTGTGTGTGTGTGTGTGTGTCGAGACTGATAACCTATTAACCTAATCCACACACATTCACACTGCAGTAGCGATTTAGATCAACTTGACAAAGAAGATGGTTAGAAGACAGGAATGTAGGAATGCACTACTTGCATGTTAAACAAAATACTTGCTGCCATCAACACAAAATGTATCCGGCTTTCAAGTAGTTTCTTCACAGCACTGTTTCACATGGGAAGTAATGTTTGGAGGGTTTTTTTTGTTTGGTTTTTGATCTACATACTGTTTGTTCACACATGCTGTTTTCTCTTCTTTTTCCCCCCCTCTAGTTTCACAAGCCAGACCTCCACCAAATCAAAAGAAAGGTACATCATTTTCATTTAGTTAGATAATATGTTTTTGGGATTGATTTTTTTTTTTAAATTAAAAAAAAACAGAATATTCTACAATATGTGTTAAGTAATATAAACCAACTTGCTTCTAAGACTTTTTTTGAATCTCTGAACAGGGTCCCGGACACCCATCGTCATCATCCCAGCAGCCACCACTTCACTCATCACAATGCTCAATGCTAAAGATCTTCTGCAGGATCTAAAGTAAGTATATATTCCTATTGAACTTTGAAAGTTGTCACTGTAAAATATAATCATAAAATCACAGTAGAGGTATCCCAGCATGCAAACATAAAGCCAGTTGTTTTCCTTCACAATTATTAAATTGAATTAAATGAATAACACTGTGGCACAGTATCCCTTTTCTCTATCTCCATCTGATTGGCAGTAAAACGCATTATCTATGCCTGGAATGAACTGTAACCCATAACTATAGCAGATATGATGAGGTTCAAGAAATATTCTGCAACAATATTGGCTTTGGTGTCCAATAATGAGTTACGTTACACATTTTCAGGTATCGAGTGTTAATACATAAAGTCAGTTTAAGACAGACGAGAGAACAATGGACACAAATACATGTTTTATTTAAGCTTTCGGTGTTCAGTTGCTCTGTGAAGCATCATGTAACTATTGTAACTATTATATTTTCTAACTTAAATGTGAGATACTGAAGTCTGCAGCATTAAATTTCACAAACCAAGTTCTTAAAGCCTTGGTTTCAAATTTTAAAGTTCAGAAAAAACACCCTAAGATGATATTTATTGGGAGTTAAACAGTGAAAAACCACCACACCACACCATCAAACCAATGAGAAGATCAAAGACCAAACAGCACAGACTGAAAACTCTTGAATGAATCAGTACAGTTCCAACCATTGTGTTATTACCTGAAATTGGGTTGATTTTTAGAAGAGATTTTAATAGTATGTACCTGGAACTGGAACACAATGCTCATTAATCAATGGAAAAAAGAAAAGTGTAAATACAAGGACAAAAAAAAAGTTCTTTCGGTTCAGAACAGCATTAGGAAATAATTCAGTTAGTCAGGCTACAATTGGAATGTTTGGACACACTAATCCATTCCTTACACTTTTGCTCATGTGGTGTGTGATCCCACACACATCGCTTCAACATATGGAGATATCTAAAGCTTGACAGGCCTGCTGCACCCTCTTACACTACTATTATCATAATAAATAAGTCCTCGCTGTCCCGGTCATATGAACACTTTAGGAAAACATGTATCATTAAGGGGGAAAAAAAAGAAATGAGATAAAGTAGAAACCTTGTTCCACGCCACCAGGTTTGTCACATCAGAAGAGAAGAAGAAGCAGGGCATCCAGCGCGACAATGAGGTTCTGCTTCAGAGACGCAAAGACCAGATCCAGCCTGGTGGCACAACACTCACAGTCACCGTGCCATACCGCATCATCGATCAGCCGCTCAAACTGGCTCCACAGGACTGGTAAACCGATTCTATCTTTACTTCAGTCATAGCACGAAACGAGCACTTGTCAGACCGTTCCTAAGACGGCTCAAGCGTCTGAGTAGTGGCTCTCAGGATGAGTCGTTCATGTTTGACAATTACGTCTATATACAGTGATAACAGGAAAGGTTGTGGCTTTTGTTTTTAATTTTCTCTCAACCTCATTTTTTTAATGTTCACACAGCTGTTTCACACAAGATATGCTACATCCTGTCTGGTTTGTGTGTGTGTATGTGTCACACCAGGTCAGCATCTCATTCTTGCCACATGATATTTGAATAGGTTCATTTTTATTTACATGTCACTCCTCAGTAAACACACCTTGCAGTATGTTACATCTAGAAGCTAACAACACCACAATTCAACACATTGGAACATGAAACCTTTGCATGACATCAAGTGGCATCATAGCATCATTTATCTCCGCAACAACCTGTGGATGTCTCCTGCAGGGATCGGGTAGTGGCCGTGTTCGTGCAGGGTCCTGCCTGGCAGTTCAAGGGCTGGCCGTGGCTGCTGCCTGATGGATCTCCTGTTGACATTTTCGCCAAAAGTGAGTCATACAGACTGTTAAAAGTTTTCCAAATGTAAGCAGTCACAAGCTCAGTTCTGTGTAACTACACCTAGAGCTGAAACAATTAGTAAGTTAAATTAATCTGTAAAAGAAGTTTATAATCAATTGAACATTTCAAATTTCCAGCTCCTAAATTATGTTGATTTTGTTGCCTTTTTTTTTTCCCCTTCTATTAACATTACTGGAACGCACGTGGAACGCACCAGTTTATAACACTTCTCATTGCTGATGACATTTAAGTCAGAAATAAGATTTCTATCAGATTTTATCAGAAAGAGTCGAAAACAGAAACGGTCAAAGCAGAACATGATGTGGCAAGGTGTTGAACAAAGCTCTTAGTCTGCTTTCAAAGTCATCTCCAAAATCCTTTCAGCCTGTTCTGTCCTACAAAAAGTTATTTCCTCTGAAGTGTTTGAAATGATTCAGAAGATGTGTCTCTGTTCCTGCGCCGTTGTATTTGATGACGGGCAGGTTGAACTATCTGTTTGCTTAAATGCACAGCTGAGCTGCAAAGAATTTGTAGTAGTTTTGGGTTTGTTTGTTTTGTTTTTTTAGTGCAACAAACCGTACATCATAATATGCTGTATATGAATATGTTTGTGTGTGTTCCTTCCGTTCAGTTCGAGCCTTTCATTTGAAGTATGATGAGGCAAAGACAGACCCGAATGTGCAGAAGTGGGATGTGACCGTCCTGGAGCTGAGCCGCCACAGGCGTCATCTGGATCGGCCCGTCTTCCTGCGCTTTTGGGAAACCCTCGACAGGTATCTAGTCCTTCGCATTAACCCATCTATCAATTTGAAGTGTTTTTTAATAATGATGTCATTCCTGAGAAAACACAAACTCATCTCTCTTCCATTTTTTTTTTCTTTTCTTTTCTTGTTCATCAGATACATGGTGAAACACAAATCTCACCTCAGGTTCTAAGCCCAGAGATCACAGCGTCCACCTCGGAAAATCCCACAGATTTAACCCTTCAACCTTCCATCTCTCCTCGGTCCACCTCTTGGGGAGGTAACCCGTTGTCATCCAAGCTGCCATCCCATCTTCCACCGTGATCCCCATGTTAACAGGAGAAGAAGAGGGACGGATTATCCGATGGACTCCTCTCTTCAACACTTCTTCGAGGACTCCTAATGCAATACGCTGGATATGTTGCTCTGGACACTGGAGAGGAGATTAAGGGGGAATTTTGTGTTTTTGTTATTGTTTTCTAATGTTTTCATGTAGTCAAACAAAAATACCAAAATATGTTTTATATTAAAAAAAAAAAAAGGCAACATACTGTGGAAACAATTTAGAGATATTAAGCAATGGAGTCAGAGGGAGAAGAGGTTTGCATTATTGTCCCTGGTGAAATGGAATATTGTGAATTCAGCTCGAACTGTTAAGATTGAGAGAAACATGAAATTAACTCTCGGTACAAACAAAATGGCCACTGAATTTGAGGGGAAGAGACATTCTCATCACTTATCTTTTTTTATTTTTTATTTTGAGTGTTTGTGGTCTTAATGTAAATACATGATAAAAACCTGTCAGAGCTCTTTGAGCAGAGAGGAGGACGCAGGTAAGTGATTTGTTAATACTTTAGAAAAAAACAACTCTGCTCTGGCTCAATAAAGTGCTCTCAGTCAAGCAGTCAGTTCCTAGTTCAGTTTTTGACACATCAGCACATCTCATGGTCATGCAATGACCTTGTTTTCTTCTTTGTTGGTGTTGTGATAGAGGAGAGAAATGACAGAAATTATTGCTTTAAGTCATCACATGAAAATAGACAATAAAGCCTCAGAAAAAAAATGTGTGCTGCCTATTGTAGATGACCAGAGTTCATTTTATTGTTTTTCTCCGTTTCATTGTTCTAACCCTAACCTTAACCCTAACCCAACAGCAGGAGGAGGGGATTTAAAGAACTGCACAATAATAAAAAGAAATGGACTCAGACACCCAAACACAACAGTAGTAATAATCTGTACTGTGAGGTGAACATGAGGTTTGATACAGATAGGTGACAAATTAAAGGAAAACCCTAAATAAATTAATGGTTAGAGTGTGAAAATAATAAAGGTTTAATAATGAAACGTTTCCCTTAGTTTGTCATCATCTGTGTATAACAGTTGACCTGGTGGGAGAATACGATAGATAGATAGATAGATAGATAGATAGATAGATAGATATATGTAATGTATATATATTAATGTAATGTAATGTAATGTATATAGATTTGAATGCACTAGCTTCAGTCTTGCCTGCCTCTGTTTCAAGCACCACTTGAACTATACTACAAATTAATAAGCGCTTCCTGCCATGTGGTCCTTTCCAAGAATACCATTATCTGACATCATATATATATATATATATATATATATATATATATATACACACACACACACCTGTCAGAGCTGTCGCTGTTTTGGAAACTTCACTTTCCTTTGTGAAAGTCATTGCAGACAAACATAATTACGCAAATAAAATACAGAGGCTTTAACCAAAACCAGACTGTTGGAACTCTAGCCAACCTACACTCTCTGTTCTCAGTTAAGATTCTCAGTCAGTATTTTTGCTTTTGGTCTTGAGCCCGTGTTTACTCTTGCTGACACACCAGTGACTTTCACACTACATGAACAGCTGTTATTGTTCAGGTGTAAGATAGAAGGTGTGCCTTGTTCCACATGCCAAATGTTCGCACAGAAAATGGAAAATTTACACATAGATTGTACCTCACTTTAGTATGTGCATTAAGTAGTCATAATCACTTATTACTTTGCAGATAAATGTTTTATATGCAAAACACAGGTTCATAAAAACATGTGATTTTCGTATTTCAACAGCTGACTTATAACTTGTCTACAGTGAAGCAAGAACTTAATGGAATTTTTGACCACATTGTTTCCAGGCATTAAATAAACTTTCAAGAGGCTGAATGTGCCCAACACACACACACACACACCAGTTCTTTTTTAGATTTAGAGGTGTGTATCTCTCCACTGATATACCTTGGATGCCTACACCACTTGGATTAATTGGTCAAATGGACAACAAGCACAGAAATGTGAAAAATGGTATAGAATAATACTTGATTTTTTTTCTGCCTCCTTTATTGAACAACTTAAGCCTACATCCGTGGAAAGTCGCACCTATGTCGTGCATTTGCAACTTGAGTTGCATCAGTGTTTGTGCATACAGGCGCCTGGACTCTGTTCTTATTAGTGCAGTCACATCAGATGACCGCAAACATCAATGCACTTCTTATAGACTGAGTGTCTCCATACATCCGTTTACTTTTGGATGTGTGAAGAGAGTGTAATGTGCACTTTTAACAACTTCTCAACTTTTGCTGAGAGCTTTCTGCTGTGGTCAAGGTGAGCTTCTGCTGCAAAGCCTAAAAAAAAAAAAGCCTCAATATCATTTTTTCCTTCCACAGAATTTGACAACTGCAAATGTAAGCTGACTGCAAAAGCTGAAAGGAATCCTGGCTGGTCTTTGTGTTGAAAGCACAGTTATTCTCAGATGTATCGGCAAGTCTGTAAGGGATGTTTGCTAAATGAAAAGTAATGAGCGCTTCCACCACTCAGTCTACACAGCGGGTGATTAAGTAGCTACTTCCAAGGCTCCTGGCTGAATGTAGAATCAGCAGAAAGATCAAATGTGAGGAATCTGGAGGCGATTTGCACATATTAAAAGCAACAATCAAGATGAAATGAAAGATGTATTTAAGAAATGATGATTCCGGCTTGTTTTCTGCAGCTGGACCAGACAAATGAATTTCATCATGTCAGCAAGGACGGCCTCTGTTCCCCACATTGGCACAATACAGGGTCTCATTTTCAGTTCACTGACTGGGAATGGATGGATCGTACAAGGCATGAGAAGAAAATCCAGGACAAAGGAAGATGTAATGTGACAAGACAGAGGATAAATGAGAAAAAAAACCCAGGAGGAAATTGGCAATTGAGCTTCCTCATCAATCAGCGAGGGCAGGATGAGATTGGTAAAGCAGATAGTGGAAGGAGAAATCAATACAGACCTTTGGAGGGTTTGGCATGGAGAGGAGGACAGTTTGCATCCTGACCTCCTTCTTCTTTTACAGCATCTAAACCTTCCACCCTGCAATACTTTCTACAGTCACCGTTGGCTCTAATACAGATCTTTTTGTGGGTCAGTGAGACACATCATGTTCTGCAGTTCTGGCAGAGCCAAATGAAATGTCAGGTCTCAGGATTAAATGATAAGTGAATGTTAAATAACAAGAGCAACATAGTGCAGGGGCCTGCAGGTTTAGTGAAAACACCCTGAGATGAGGGAAACTCTGGGTTTTCAGTTTCAGAAAGAGAGTTTACTTAAACTTGAGGTCAGTTACCACAGCAACTGACTCTGTGAACCTAAGCTGCTTGCTGGCAGGTTTTTTTTTTTTCAACAAACCCTGAGTTTCTCTCTGTCTCCTCCCTCTCAACAGAGCCAGACGCACCGTTTCATTTCCTTATCCATTCAGTGTGTATCAACGCATTCATTAGCGGAGGTTTACTACCTAAATACTGGTTGGATATTCATTTAGTCACTCAAAACTTTCTAAAGTTACTGCTTTTATGCGCATCAGTCATTTCTCTGAACAGATATTAAACAGCTCAGAATAAAACCAGTTCCTGTACTGAAATCATTAATCTCATACTAATCTTTATTAGCACATAATGTGTAATCTCAGTTTAAATTTGAAATATCGGGAAGAAGCTTTAGACACGTGGGATCAATGAATAATTATCTCTATCAGTCATGATGTGATTGGTCCACTGATTGGACATCATTCCTATAATATTGTAGATTATATGTTAATATGCTGAGTGAGCCGGATTGTGGTGCAGCTGCATAATTAGTTTGAAAGTGAGATTTTTAAATAGTGAGCATAATCTTAACGTGTTTTAACAGCATTTCAGTGACAATGTTTAAATTTACTACATTTCTTGAAGTAGCAGAAATAAAGTCACTGAATTCTGTTGAGATGAAATACAAATAGATGTCTAAAATTTTTAAATATTCTGTATTTTAACCTTGTACAAAGTGCGGCATTACTGGATCAGACTGAGAGCTTACAGTCACGTCTCTGTGTTTTTGATCTAGATGTTTTAAATCTATACTTTTTAACTTCAGTTGTTGCTTCCTGTGTTTTGTCCGTCAGATTAAAGCTGAACAAATATATTTAAAATGCAATATAGCTGCAGCCTGATACACAGTAAAATTCCACTTTATCAGCATTAAGGAAATGTTAGACATGCTAAATGATGAGTTAATGGACAACCCTCAATAAAACATTATTGTGTTAACTTATCTATACTTTCCCTGCTTTGACTCAAGGTTTTTTTTTAAAGATAAAATATGTGCAACATCCGCACGCAGATGCATTCATATTTCTGTTGCCATGGTGACTCGTTGTATCGGAGCTCCATTGATAATGGCTTGTTTTATTCATCACGCACGAGTTTAACTCAGAGTGAATATACTCAGAGTTGACTGAACTGACTCTGATCAGCTGTTCTGGAACCGAAAACTTCGACTTTCCCATCATGAGGTTCATCAACTCAGAGTTCAGGGTCAGTATGCTGAACCTGTTTGTTGATTTCAGTGCTGTGACTCAGGAAAATTATGGTGGCCCTGAGGTGCAAAACAAACAAACAAACAAACATATTGAACTTAAAACACAAAATCAAAACTAAAACAGTGAAACTAAAATGTTGTTTGTCTGTTTTGCTGATATGTTTTCTAAAATGTTATTGTGTTTTCATGAGCAGGTGTTGTGTATTTTCCATTTTGTTCCATCATGGAAAATTTCAGTTTTGCCTTTTTAGATTCAAAAGTCAGAGAAACAAAGCTTAGCTTCAGCTAGCACTGTACAGTGGTGGAAGAAGGTCTCAGTTCCTTCAGTAAAAGAAACAATACTACAATGTAAAAATACTCAATTACAAGCAAAGTTCCTGCAGAATTATTTTCAGCTAAATTTACTTGAAGTGTTAAACCTTAAAGTACTCTTCCAGAAAAACGACTGTTACTGATATATTAAATATATTTAACTCATGCATCATTGCATAAGCAGCATTTTGTTGTTGTTGCTGGTGGGGGTGGAGCTAGTTTTAACAGCTTTATAAGGGCTTTATTTTGTTTTCTCAAATCTTTGAATCTTATATGTTTAGTGACAAAACATTTTCAGTATTTTAGTTGATATTTTGTGAAAATGTTAATACTGTGTCAATCATTTTAAACAAGCTATGCATTTTTGGATTTCTGAGGTCTATTTCTGCAAGGCAAAAAAAAACCCTTCAAATATCACATTGAAAATATCTCATGGAAGTACTTAGAAGCACACAAATTTATATAATTGTACATGAAGTTTTATCATGCTGCCTGCTGAACAATAAGGAAGAGAGCATCAGCAATACATCTAAAGCATGAGACTTTTGTAACCAAGCAACAATGTCATGAAAATCATACAGTACACTGTTTACTGCTTTTACAGGTAATTTCCACAAAGGCTTTTGTAGAACATCTTAAATAAAATCATAGGAAAGATCTTCAGTGAACTTCCAAGTCTCTGTCTGACAGGATTGAGAGTTATGACATATGCTACTCTGAAATAACACATGCAGATACAACAGACAGCAACAACAAGACTGACAAGGAGCTCAACTATGAGACCTTTCTGTCTCTACAGACTGACCTTTGTCCCGGCCTTGTTTGGTATTTCAAAACATTGACCTCTGATCACAGCAGTCCGGGAAATCATTTTGAAATCTAAACAAATAAGTCAGTGTTGTGGGTTTAACAAACATGGAAGAAACACTGTAAACAAACACCATTAAAACACACAAAATCTAAGCTCACTTTAAAACCTTACGGTACCAAACGTACTTTTCATCTTTAGTCAGGAAAGCAACAGCAGATGTCACAATGCTGACTTGTAATCAGTAAGACATAGAGATCATATTATTGTGAAATACTGAATCTCTATTACTACTTTTGTCAGTACTTTCCTTTAATTACTGCTAGAGGAATTCATAATTATCAGGTACTATCTTATGAATATTGCATAATTCATAATTACTATGACATTATTCTGAGAAAATAGATTGTAATGTTGATATAAGTCATATCATGAAACATTAAAGTGTTCTTCCACACTGTTTATCTCATGTAATATAAATATCAATATGCATAAAAAGTAGTAAAGAAACTTGTGAAAGTTGTTTTGTAATGTGCTTTATATGGTTGCTGCATTTTATCGATATATTGGCTTCTGGCCTATGATGTCAAAATCACAATTTCAGGGTTTGTTTACTCCACATTTCTTCACTTTTTAGGGAAAGGCCCACAACAATTATTAACTGGCAGTGATCTGAACGAGGCGCTTCGCTCTGCTTTGTGGTGGACATTTGAATTCCTGGCAAAATGTGTTTCAGATATCTTGGACTTCTTCTTCTGATTTGGTTTCCTGGATTACATGGTAAGAACAATGAATTCTATCACTTAGACATTATCTTTTTAAAAAAAAAAAAGCATTTCAGTGTAGTGCTCTCTTGCTTATCACCGTTTCAGCACAAGAAGCACAGTTGTGTCCTCCTCCTGAACTGACAGGTGGTTATTTTGTCATTGATCGTGAATCCAAGCTGAATTATGCCTGTGATAGTGGAAAAAAGCCAGCCGCAGAAGGTTGGTGGGCGACAAGTATATGTCAAAAGGGTGCTTGGTCTCCTAAACCACTATGTATTGGTAAGTGTTACATATCTCCACTATCTTTCATGTTCTATATATATATATATCCTGTGGAAACCTTACAGTTTTGGCAGTTTCATTCAATGTCATCTTTGCTGCAAATAGATGATTTCGTCCATCTGTCTCTGTGTGACTCTGTAGAGTAATGAAATGCATTTAAACGTTATTATATTTCTGAATGATACTGTTCAGTTATGAGTCCATTGCTGCACTGTTGGTTTACTGTGTTGTGACAAAGACTTTAAAAACTGCAAGTCTAAAGTAACAGTTCACCGGTGTGGAAAATGCACTTGTTTGCTTTCTTTCCAAAAGTTAGATGAGGAGATCGTTAATATCTCATTTCTGTTTAGGCTACTCTGAAGCTGGAGGTGATTAGCCTTGGTTAGCATAAAGACTGGAAATAGAGGGAAACACATATTATATCTTAGAAAGTCGTGGGTCCTGTGGATGTCCTGCCTTGGCACCTTCTCCAGCTATTATTGCTATTATAGTCTAGCCTTGTAGATAATACCATGATAATATTGGCATTGAGGAAAAAATAAATGCTAAAAGAAGTTAAAGACAGTCATAATAGTAAAAATGTTGTCACACTGTGTTTTTGTTTCCTTTTTTTTCCTCAGACCAAGATGCCTGCACTTCACCAGATATACCCAATGCAGAATACAAAGACGCAAAGGACCAGTATGACAAGGGTTTCAAAATTAGGGTAAAATGTAAGAAAGGATATGAGCTAATAAACAATACTGCAACAGCTATATGTGAAAATGGAACGTGGTCCTCTCTGCCAGTCTGTGAGAGTAAGTCAGAATAAACTCAGTGTCTAACCTTTAATTCTTAGGTTTGATAAACTAGTCTCACCAAGTACCCCAATCAAGTACCCACTAATTGGAGTACCGTTACCTATTCTTATTCATGTCTTATTTGTTTATTTACACAAAGTCCCTCAGCATGTGCTGTGCCCAGTACAATTGTTATTACAGTGACCATAAAAATATCTTTGTCTAAATCTGAAACTCATCTCATACCTCTGGACATCTTTTCCTCTTCCTGTTCATGATATATTTGTTTATTTTTACAGAAAGTGATGAAGCATGCGGTCCACCTATTAAAATCATCAACGGAGTAATCATTAATCAGGAATACCAGGATGTGTTTGCTGTAGATTCGGAAGTACATTATGAATGTAAAGATGGATTTACTGTAGAAGGAGCAGACACCAAAAAATCCATTGTTTGTATCACTGGACGCTGGAATCCAGTCCCACAATGCAGTAAGTAGATAATGTTGAGATATGCAGAGATGAAAATACTTTGCATCCAATGCAAAACAAAGACACAGTTGACATTCAATTGACATGGAGGGTGTCTTTTTCAAAACCAAATACCCCACAGCACCACTGCTGTAACATAAACCGCAATCATGAGCATTCCCAGCTTAATATCAGGCTATTGCTTTGGGAAAGTCAGCAACTGCATATTAGTGTTGGCCAAGTCCTCCAGTTGTTCCTCATCCTTAAATCTTTTTCTCTTGTAACAGTGAAGTGTACTGTTTGAAAAAACAAACATTAAGACATAAATCTAGCCACTGTGTCACTAGTTACATAGTGAGTGAGTCAGATCATCTAGGTTTCCTTTTCAAAGGAAGACTTGGTTTTCTCTGCTGGTAAATTTGAGAATTGACTGTAAATCAGTAAACTAACCTTCTGTATACCTACTGTTTTTGCACTTGTTCCAAATCCTGGACGTGATTAATCTAAAGCGAGGGGAACAGGTACGGGACACACTTCATCTGTTGGCAGTTAAAAACAACCTGCAGGTGGAGCTAGTTTATTTATCTGTGTTAAATACAGATGAAGATGGGTAAAGCTTCTTAGAGCTTTAAGTAGTAGCCTCATACTGTCATTATATGCTGCTGTGAGTCTCTGCATGCTGCCTTTTCTGTAGCAACGCCACATGTGAGCAGTGCAGGGGAGTATAAAAAGCTTTAAAAAGAGAGGTCTTCACAGTCACTGTATACATACTGAATTTATGAGCCAACATGTTAGCTTGAGAGTACAACTTTCAACACCGTCCGTTGTTGTTGATCTGATAGGTCATTGGTTATGTAATGGACTAAATATTCAATATTCAATCAAATATTCAAGAAATGAGAAAATACATTTTTTCCCTTACTTCTGACAATCATAATGTTGTACTTATTTGCATTATATTTGATGTAGAAATCTATACAGTATTGTGAACAACCCATCAAGTGTTGAATACCAGGATTATATGGACAGAAAATCAGAATCATCTGCGTACATGAGGTGGTTAATAAAAGAATTACCAACCACACACCCTATTCCTCATCTGTTTAACTGCATTGACACATCATCCATAAAGATATTCAAAAGACATTAAGATAAAACACCACCTCTGTTGAACTCTGTTGTTCACATGAAAATGAGAAGTTACAGAATTTCCTCATTTTACTCACATTGACTGATGTGAATAACAGAAAATTATTCACAACTCCGACTTCTTTCCAGAATTAAAACTATTAATTCACAACTTCCTCACAAGACATTCAGATGTAATTGTGTTCCCATTCCTTCTGATAAATCTTGCATTTGCACATTTTTATATTCAAATAAAGGTTCATGTTTTATGCTCTGTCTGACTCAACCCATGCTTTAAAGCCCTTCTAGCATCAGCATGTAGTTCATTCCAACTGGACTTAACATTGTACGCATTAGTCTTGTGTTGTATAAAAGGCCTGCTGGAGATAAAGAGAGACTCCACAATAGATTCATTCAAAGAACATAATTCATTATTATGTTGCAGGTTCTTGCAATTCATATCACAACACACAGTGGCATATTTAGTTTAAGAGTTTCCCAGCAAGGCGTACATCCTCCTTGGTTAAGTTAGGCCGGTCCAATTTCCCTGCACATTTATTGCTATCCACAGACAATAGAATAGGTTAATTGTCTAAAAGGGTTTATGGTCAGATCATAATTAATCTCCATGGCATCTAAAGAGGAATTTGTATTAGCTGTGCATATGCAATGTTGAGGTGTACTGTATATCTAATGCCTTTTCTTTTTTCCACCCAGGAAAAGGAACCAGTGCAGGTAGGAGACAAAGTGGATGTATATATATATATATATATATATATATATATATACACACACACACACACACACACACATATATATACATATACATATGTACAATGTATTAAATACAATATGAATGAATGTCCATTTATCGCTCCAGTCCAATCTCTCTCCAGAAAATGTACTGTATGTATACTTAAAGAGTGTTCTCTTTTCCTGTCAGGCATGGGAACCAGACCAGATACTGGACATGGCAGCAGGACACAACCTGCAGGTGGAGGTAAGTTATTGACATTTATGACTTTGTAGAAAAAAAATTACAATACATTTCATGGTCAGTGGTAGAAGGTGGTATTTACCTTACTATTTGTGGTAGTTTACTCAGTAAAACATTGGAAAATGTAAAATTAAGATTTTAGAATTGTTTGAAATGTTCTATCGAGTGCCTGATGGGCAGAAAAATAAAAATAAGAAAGACAATTAGAAAATCAGAGTATTTGTGTCTGTTCATGCCTTTGGTTTGCCTAAAGGATCAAATCAACTGACTCAACTTGCATCTGATTGGCCAACAGGCCTGCTCTCACCCATCGTCACACCTGCTTTCATTGATCTGATGAAAAAAGAACACAAGTTTAGAAAATTTAATTCAATTTTCCAATTATGTATTATTATTTTTTGTGTGGAAAAATTGAACTGAGAAACGTCATACGGACCTAAATCTTTCAATTTCAAAAAGCCTATTGGTAAAATTGTTTAGACATCACTGTGGATCAGATAGAGATAGCTGCCAAATAACATCCCAAAGTCAGACTAAGTGGTGTGTCCTCTGTATAAGTGTATATGCCCTGTTTCTTTCAGGATCGTCTACCACTTCTGACAGAGACAGTTTACCTGCATGATGTTACCTGAACAATTATTCATGAGTTATTTTCTGTTAACTCTGCAGGGGCATTCTGTGTCATCAATCCTGCTGACTTTGTTGGGAGTAATTTTAAACCTTCTAGAGCTGAACACATGAATGAAGGAGAGACGAAGAATGTTCCCTGTATCTGGCCTAATTGGAGCAGCAGGTTTCATTGCACTAATAGAAAGATTAGTTTTACTCCCTGTAAGTATATAAATTAGCTCTTCACATTGTAATTTACATCAGTACTTTTAATTTCAGCCTATTTATTGACAACTATCATGTAAATTAACTCTCCAACATCTGATTCGCTATAAGTATGATAGATGATGAAACACTATAAGGAAAATTAAACTTGAGTATTTAAAGGATAAACTGAGCATTATTCTATATTTTTCTAATTGTCAAGAAATCCCATGAAAAGAAAAGAAGCAAAACCAATAATGAATTGATCCTTCTTATATGTATTTTCCTGTGCTGCCAAAGCCTGATATATATCATTGTTCTGTGCCACACAGCTCCATGCTGTTCAAAAACTATTACAAACACGATTGAGCCACAACATTGCACCAGGTGACATGTTCCTTTATTATGATGAACCTGTCCACAGTAGTTTATTTCAAGTCAATCCTACATATGGTGTCCTGATGCTCAATATCGCACCTAATGAAGTTATTATGACTGAGGTTCACCAACAAAGAACGTCTCACTCAATACAATTTCCTGTGCCGCCTCTAAGTGTGTCTATCCTCTTTCTCTCCTGGTGGTCTGGTTGTTTTGAGCTTGTTTTTATGCACTCAGACGGATTGATCTTCATGGCTTCACATTGTAGTTATTTTCTGTATCTGACCATCGACATCGACAGCGTCATGTTTGATGATTGATCCATCGTTTTGAAGTCTACTCAATCAATAGCTGTCCCTCGACTTACTCCAAGGTCCATGTACTTCAGCGAGATATTGTCATCCAGCATCAATGAAATCTCGCTTTAATCCATGATTCTAGATAGAGACCAAACTGTCCATGGAAGTTCACCGCTCTGTCAGACATCACACATCCAGTCAGTCTAGCTTGTCACAACTCAACTCCATCTCGTACACCAAACATGTCAAACTGGACAGTTGTTCACTTGCAGTGTGCTGTCAGGGATATAAGATTTGTTTTCAATGTAACAACAAGGCTAAATGAATCCAACTTCATAAAGACTCCAGGTCCACCTCTCAAATCCTCCCCTGCTTCCAGGTTTGTTATCCCACTTCCACACAGAACAGAGAAGAGCTGCTCCAAACCTTTTGAGCCTTTCAGCCTTCACTCGTATCTTCTCCCTTTGAGTCTAATCTGTCTCATCTCTCTTCTTCTTTTTCACCCTTTCATTCCAGCGTCTTTTCCTCTTTCCTTACTTCAGTCAACACTAATATTGCCCTCTTCCTCTTTCAGCCTCCTCTCACTTCAGCCATTTTCTAGTGATTTATCCTTCACTCCCTCTCTCCCCAATCTATACCTTCCCCTCCCCCCCAAACTCCCTTCCCTGCCACGTATCCCACCACTGGCCATCCTGTCTCTCTCACTGTAAAACCTGTGGCCAACAGCTTTTTACCTTTAACCTCCGTCATGCTCCCTCTTCGCCCCATTTCTCACCATTCTGAACTAAACCGCTGTTTGTTTGGTTTGTGGCCTACATGGCTCCTCCGCCTACAGGTCAGTTCTCCAGAGCATCAACCAGAGTAGTGAAGACCCATCGTTTGTCAGGGCAGCAGCATAGTTTGTAGTAATTGCAATCATTCTGGCCAAGTTTTTTCCACACTTGTTCCTCATGTGGCAGTCCCCACGCTTGCCCCCATAACCCCACCAAGCATGATTTATGACTCTAAATACCTCCAAAAAATATTTTCATGGAATTTGTTGACATTAAGGACAAATATAGATTAACACCAGTCCTGTCCTTTAAGAACCAAACTGATTTTCTTCTGTAGGTGCACTCATGCAGAAATTTAGTGAATCAGACCTAAAAACAACAACAACAAAAGTTTGTGTGAATTAACCTGCTTACTAAAATATTGACTGATTTAATGCTGTTGGTTATTTTTAGGTTGTCATAATGATGACCGCCGTTACGTAAGTATTACTCTTCACTCTACTTTTCAAAGAATGACATCATTACTATCAATAAATTGTTTTGTATGCTCAGTATTGGATAACACTTTATTTTAACATTATTTCATGCAGCAGTTCGACATATTTCAACAGTTCACATTATTGTTTATTGTCTGTGTTGTAACCAGGGAAGATGCCAGTAGCTGCAGAAGCTTTTTGGATAATTCATCACCAACTGACATCAAAAATCAAGTTGGAAACTTTTGAAATGTTTCCACCAGAAAACAACTGCACCCAAAAAATGTTGTTTTGTTTTGGGGTTTTTTAAAACACGTTAATTTTTTTTTTCATTTTGACTTAAATTACTTAAACACAATGTTGGAGTAGATTGTTCTGTGAGCTCTAATGCACTAATAACATGATCAATACTTTAAATACATGTGTTTTTGACCTACAATAGTATGAATAAAATTCTCCATAGAAATTTAAACAGAGACTTTTGTATTATTTGTCTACAAACTGTGTACATCAGACATGCCAGTAAATATGGAAACATCAGTAAGCATTGTTCTTCTTATATTCATATATGTGAGGCAGCATCACTGCAGAGTATGCAGACACTTGGACAGACAGACTCACAAAGTTGTTCAAAGTAGTTTAAATCAGAAAGCACAGCTGTCCAAAAAACAAATGACAACTTGTCTGGTTTTACATATAAAACCAAGTGTGACATTGTGAATGGAGAATGTGGTGACTGCTGGACTTCACAAATGTCACTTCATCTAAAATGAGACATAATCTCTCCTTGGCAACATTTGTATTTGATTACTTAAAGATCTTCCCCTAAACATGTTTCAAGATATACAAAAATACTCTGCCCTTAATAATTGTTGTGCAAGTAACTAAAGTTCTTAAAGTTACATCTCTTCCTTCTTCCTTTATTGAAAAAAATCACAATCTATGAAAATTATTCAAACACATTCCTCTATGTAGACTAGCGATTTGAATGACGTAATAAAATGATCTTGTTATCTCAAAATAACATTTGTTTTGTCAGTCTTTTGATGCAGAAGAGTGCAACTTGTCATTGAATTGCATATTTCAGTCTCATACACTCAGACTAGATGGAGGTAACTCATTCATGCTGTACATGAGATGATAAATGCAAATATTTCAAGGTTTAGTCTACATGAAATTTCATGAACCTTTAATTACTTCACCCAAGCAAAGTATTTGCTCTAGCTGAGTCTCATTCTCACATACAGTAACTGTAGAATATCGATGGGGATCTGGGCATCCACCTCCTCAGATGGGTGTTGAAGGTGTGTGAAGTTCTCAGAAGCAACTGATGCAAAAATGTGTTTTTAGATATTCTGTTAATCCAGGAAGTGGTGAGGATCAGCTGGATAAATCGTTTGATCAGGGTAAACACAAGACCAAACTCTGATCACACCAAGCCAGTAAATCCTTCTGAAATTTGGACTCTAAATAATCAAATTGATATTTGTCCAGAGCTCTCTAGCAGGTGATCTGTGTGGTACTGTGGTTGCTTCACTCTAGTGACAAATGAATCATTGTCACAGGCCTTTCTGAGACAGATAAACAAATGTGGAATTAATACAAAAAATACAGTGTGCTGCTCTTTGAAGTCAATAATATGACATTGAATGAATAGATTTACTGAACTGTATCATCTGAAGTCAGGAATCAATACTGATCACAAAACTGTTCTTTGATGTAAAACAAAATCATGTATGTTAGGAAGTTCATGTAAACAAGATACTCTTTTGCGAAAGTGACTGATCAGAATCTACAACGTTTCAAACATGGTCTTTCTCATAACAACAATAATTTGAATTTCAAAAGTAATTTTAACAAAACTGCTGATGTAAAGCCAAGACTTTCTATATGCTTCAGATGAAGAAAATTCAACTCAAGTGTGTATAATGTGACTGAAGGAATAAACCAATAATGTGTAAAATGTATATATGTGTATATGTGTGTTTTTTCTCCTTTTCTGTATGTGGAGGTTTGTCCATGTAGACTCTTTTCCCTGCTTTGTTTACGATCTTGCGCAACAGTATGATGTGTTTACCTCACAAACATTTTGAGGAGGAAGGTCCTAAATAATAATTAACTGATTTGGATCTGAACTAGACTCTTAACACAACTTTTTCGTGGGATAATTTCAGTCCTGACAAAATGTGCATCAGATATCTTGGATTTCTTCTTCTGATCTGGTTTCCTGGAGCGCTACATGGTAAGAACACTCAATACTGTCACATACAACTATTTACATTTGTTAAAAACAAACAGAGTCTGTGTACCACAACCATGTTTTCTTTGTCATTTCAGGACAAAGTGTACCACAGTCCTGTAGAGCTCCCAGCCTGGATGGTGGTTTCTTCGCCCCAAAGCAAGAGACTTATCCTCATGGAGCACAGCTGGCCTACACCTGTGATACTGGACGTAAAGCAACAGTGAAGGGATGGTGGGCAACAAGCACATGTCAAAATGGCAAATGGTCTCATGAACTACAATGTATAGGTGGGTGTTTCCTAAATATTTTTTAGCCATGCAAGCAGTGCGGCTCTATGGGAATGTCAGTCTGTCAGTGAGTCCAGTATTTTGGTCCAGACTGAGAAATCTCAGCAACTTTCAGATGCATTGCAATGAAATTCTGCATAGACGTCCATGGTTCCCACAGGATGAATCCCTCTAGCACCACCATGAGGCTCACATTTGTGTGTTTGAGTGAGATGTCTCAACATTTTATTGGATATATTGTCATGACATTTGGTGCACACATTCATATGTCATAAGTAAAAAAGTATAGGGAAAAGGATATCAACTCAGACATGGACTGTTGCATTATCTCTAGTTTTCCTCATGACATCAGCACGTCCTTCTTGATAAAATTCAACTGTATGAAAAGCCCTAAAACTTAAACCTTTCAATCTTTTGCGCTCTTTCAAGTATAAAATGTCTTGAGAAAAAAATCAGACAACTTTATCGACCTTTAGTAAGCAGGACATATAAAACAAAATATATAAAAATATTGAATAATATTTACTGAAACAATGTTGTGTTTCAATATCATGAAAATCTGTATAGTTTAACATATTTAGGCCTCTGAAACAGATAGGGGAACATCACTCTTAAATTGACTGTTCTCAACTTGTGATGAGGGGTTGCAAGTAGATATCACTTCATATTTAGAAAGCATCTTTATTATACATTTATAAAATGGTTCTGTAAAGTCTCAAAATGTTGACTTTAATTTTGTTCTTTTTTTCATCAGATGAAAAAGCCTGCTTTCCACCACCTATCCCCAATGCAAAATACCCTGAAAACTCAAATGGTTGGTATGAGGAAGGACACATACTAAGAATAACATGTGATGAAGGATATCAAGATAAAAACCCAGTAACAACAGCTGAATGTATAAATGGAACATGGTCCTCTGTGCCGGTCTGTGAGAGTAAGTCTGTGAGATGTGTTACTCAACTTAGTTGTGAAAACATAATTACAGTGACCACAATAATATCTTTGTCTAAATCTGAAACCCATCTCATACATCTGGACAACTTTTCCTCTTCCTGTTCATGACATATATGTTTATTTTTTACAGAAAGTCTCCAAGCATGTGAAGCGCCTCCTAAAACCCCCCATGCAGTAATCATTAATCAGGAATACCAGGATGTGTTTGCTGTAGGTTCAGAAGTACATTATGAATGTGAAGATGGATTTACAGTAGAAGGAGCAGACACCAAAAAATCAATCATTTGTATGGATGGAAGCTGGATTACAGGTCCACTGTGCAGTAAGTGAACAATGTTGAGGTATGCAGTAATGAAAATACTTCTGACTACAACACCTGGCGGTGGGTTTCCAGGTAGAAGCAGTTTATTGATTTGTATTAAACATGAATTAGTCTATCCATTTATCTTATCCCTCTATAGAGCATGTTTACATTGTACTGTGTATCTAATGTCTTTTCTTTTTCCACAGCCAGAAGAACATTACTATCTTCAAACTTTAGAGGGCATGATGGGAAGATGTTTAGACATTACTCTGAGTCTGGAAGACTTGCATGAAAATAGCATCTTGGTGTGATACTAATTGGTGCATCTAATGTATCTTACAGGATCATCTTCCAGCTCTGGATCGAATGAGAGAGAGGGAGGATCTCAATTCACAAAAAGTAAATCAGTACATTTATTTCTCCTTTTTCATAACATAATATTCTAATCAGGATTTATAATCAGGTTATTTTGGAAAAAATGGCAAGTCCTCCTGACTTATTTGTCTTTTTCAATAAACTAAACCTTATATCAGTAGCTCTTATCAGTAGCCTTTCTGAGTTATTTGAGGATAGATTGGGCCAATCAATGAAAAAAAGCTAAAAAAAAAAAAAAAAAAAGTGGATTAAATATGACAGCATGAAATATTTGTTTCCAGAAAGCTTTTTATTTTTCCATTTTAGTTGACAAATGTGGAGAAATCCCCTCAGTTACTGATGGTGATGTTGTGAAAAAGAGTCACCAATTTCTGGAATACCAATGCTTTTCCCAATACAAGCTCGTGGGTTCAAAGACAGTGAGGTGCAACAGCGATGGCACATGGACAGAATTACCCACCTGCAAAGGTATGAACAAGTCAACTATAAAACTCAAAGAGGTTGACTGGGGATTAAAGTTACTAATTTTTTGTTGTTTCCTTTGTGCAGCCACCTTCTGTTATATGGACACTGCTGAATATCCTTGCTTAGAAAATGCTGGAGTGAAATATATACATCATGGTGATGAAGTGAGACTCAAATGTCGTGACCTATGGAGCTTTGATAATTATGCCGACGTCTGGTGCACTGATGGAAAAATGTACTCTACTGAGTGTGAGTATCACTTTAAGCTCTTCACATTTTCATATATTAATATTCCATTCACAATAATATAGTAGAATCACAGATTTTTCAACATTTTCTCCCAGTCATTGTCAGCTAACATACAGGGTGTCTGTACACCAACTATCAGATAGAATAGATAGTATCTGATGATCAGTCTTCACGCATCAGATCAAGACAATGAGTGTAATCATTATAGGTTTGGTCTGGCCTCAAGTCTGCTGTATGTGCAACAGGGACATATACACATCTCCAGGTCTATATTTATATTCTGGGGCTCTACTGAGATATCTTTGCATAATTTACAGTTCAAAGAACTCCTTATATTTAGCTTACAGGCCAACTGACCCTTTACAAAGCCCCTCAGTTCAGTCTCTGTCTGAAACAGGCTATTGTAGCTCCTGTGTCTTTAAAGCCGCCCTCTAGATGAGCCCTTTGTTCTGATTGGTTAGCATCCAGAAGCTGCGTCGTGGCTGCCTTCCATCAACTTGGGAGATGACGTCAACAAACTATGAAACAAACTGTAGTAGTAGGATTACTCTGCTTTTTCTTGTTCTTGACTCAAAATGTTCTCAAATACAGCGGAAACTTATATGGATCAATAAGCTTGGGACAGAATCAGTCCTATACAAATGCAGTTTAAATAATTCACTTATTGTAATCAAGTAGTCCGCTTACAGTGTTCATTTTGGGTCTTGTCCAGCAGTTTCTAGCTAAAGGCAGGAGTGCAGTTTAGCTTGCTGGTTAAGTAATTTGTTGATCAGGCTCTCAGTGGTTAGGAGCTCTGCTTTTGGCCCAGACAGCTCAGGATCCATCACCATATTGTGACAACATAAATGTTATTGGACCAAATGGATCTAATTCTGATAATAAAACGAGTCATTTCCAGGGGGTTACGAGGCTAAAAAAATGTGTTCACTGTTTCACAATTGCTCCATTTTTAATGATTATGTGTGGGAAAATGCTCTTTGGGCCAGTGTAATCACATGACTGACTCAGAAGTTATAATTATACGGTTTGGTCACTATGTCAAATTGCTTCAGACGAGCCCCCAGGAACAGTGTTGAGCTTTGAAGCCAATTTGACATAGTGGCCAAACTGTGGATTTACAACTTCTGGGTCTGAAAAGAGCACAAAAATCTTTCGTGCACACAATCATGGGAAAAGGAACAGCTGTAAAACAGTGGATACATTTTTTTTTAGCATCACAACCCCCACAAAATTATTTGTTTCACTATCAGAATTTGATCCAGCTGAAGTCAGTATTGAACATGCTCTCATGGAGCTCATAGAGTGCACAGTTTGTTTTCATCCAGGTAATTTCTTAACAGCAGGAGGTGGCTTTTTTATTTTCATGTGCCACTGAGCAACTTTTATAGGAATGAACAGGGTCCTGCCTCTGACGCTGTATCTCTTTATACATCCATGGCTTCACAGCCCAACACAGTTCCTGGGGAGATATTATAACAATATATACATAACAGAAAATCACAAAAAGCATAATATGGCCCATTCAAAAGAAGTTTGACATTTTAGGAAATATTCTTATTCACTCTCTTGCCGAGAGTTTGATGAGAAGATTAATACCACTCACACTGTACAGACTTTTCATCTTACACTTTTCAAGAGAACAAATAAAATGTCAGACTATTCTTTTACTCCACTGATTTAGTATTGAACTCCTATAACACTGTCTGGCTTGAAATGGACTTCTTAAAAAAATCTGAATCAAGGCAGCAGAACCAGACAGACCTGCAATTAAACAATCTGCTCCACATATTCACCGCTGTGCTTCTATATGATTGTTTCAGGTTGTAGCAAGTTCCAGCTTTTTACGGTGAGTATTACTCCTGAGTCTACTTTAAAACACACTGTACTTACATTAATGTTGTCTTCCATTTTGAAGTGTCTCATTTGAAGCACTACTATTATTTCTTTCTTTATATGTATTTTATGATTATGTATTTATATATTACTGTATTTTTAATGTATTGTAGTTGTTAATGTTTGTAAATCCTATGTTTTGTAACCAGGGTCTCTGTGAGAAGAGACTGCAGCCTTCAGATTTATGCAAAACCGGCTGAAAACCAATGTGGAAACTTTTGACAGTCATTAAGTTATGATCATGCTGTCACACACTGTGCTGGACTTCTCAAGAAACATTTCTGGTTTTTCATTTTGATCTATGAATGCCTATGTAATTTAGGAGCACATGGTTTGTCTGTATGCTCAAAGCTGTGAAAATAACTTGACAGATAAATATGGTGCATATTTAATGGACTGGCCTGAATAAAATCTTCAACTGGAATGTCAAAACTGATCTTTCTACAACTGTGTCTGCAGAGTTTTTGTGTCTAAATCATAGACTGTATATAAAGATAAATGTAGCGTGGTGTGACATCATCCATTGGTTTGCACTGGAGCCGGTTTAAAGCCCAGAATTTCTGTTTATGGCTTATTATCTTATATGTTTGGAGCTGGGACCTTCCAAATAAGGAGTGCTGGGTGTTGCTTTTTTACACTGTGGAAATACATATGGAACTCTAGCTTACTGGAAACACCATGCTGTGCACACTTGGGTAACATTAGCTTCTTCAGTTCAATTGTGCTAACAAGGCTGGTATTGCAATAAAGTAGCATTAAATTTACATTGCAACAATTGTTTGTTTTTTTGGGTTTTTTTTTATTTTCTGTTCTTGTACAATTACCAATATGAAAACAAACAACATATGACAATAGAGCATAGGACAACAGAGTAAAAACCAGACTCAAACAAACCAAAACAAAAAAGAGAAAAAAGGCAAAACAGCAGCCTCAATAACACCAAGAACATAAAAAGAGCAAACAAACAAACAAACAAACAAAAAATGCTCAGATTTTCTTATTGTATGTGTGTGTATAGGTAGGTGTATATGTATTTGTGTGGGTGGGAGCCAGGGAGAGTAGCAGATGAGCGAACTGTCAATCAGCACCAAAACGGCAGACATCAGAGTTTCAAATTTCAGTTCAAAATCTTATTAATAGAGCAATAGTTTCCAAGATAACCACCAGCACACCTATTAGATGGTGGGAATTTAGTGATTGAGACCATAATGTCTTGTTGAAAAACACTATTAACTTAGTATTTCTAGAGAGAAGTTGACTGGCTTTTTGAATGGGAGTCAGTAGGAGCTGGGCAGTGGTATAACTTTAAGATATTGCCACATTGGCTTCAGCCTCAAGCTGTGGTAGTTGCCACTTGGTCTAAATTGTCCCCCAGCAGCAATCCATCCATTCATCCATCCATCCATCCATCATCCATACCTGCTTATCCTGTTCAGGGTTGTGAGTGGCTGGAGGCTCTCCCTGGTGGGGAACATCCTGGACAAGTTGCCTGTCTAACACACACAGACACTCATTTTATTGAATTCTGATTTTATTAACCATGACACAAAGATTGATCTGAAAATCTGCTTTCCTGAAACCCCTGTCCATGTAGATGCGCAGAGCATACACTGGACACAACATTTGTTGTTGATCAGGTAAGATGAATTGTGGGGGATGGAAACCTATTAGTTCCAATGCATCTAAAACAGTTGGCATATCCCATGATGGAGAAATCTGTTAAGACACCAGCCACAGCTGCTGAGTACCGTACATAAAAGTGACAGACAACGTGACAGGTGGAAATAGCCCCCAGATAAACCTTTATGGTAGAAAATGCCATCCCGTTGTCCAGCAGATCCTGCAGAAATTATAGGGAAGCTGCCAAAGGGCAACTGAATTATATGGTTTGGCGTCCAAAGCACCATTCCACAAATACTCACCATTTGCAGTTGTAAAGTGACCTTGCGCTGGTCTTATTTAAGGCGGTTTAGTGCCTCCTTGTGGACATATATGGAAAAAGCATGTATTTTAGTTGAACAAGCATGCAGTTCATCACTTTCCATTCCTTGGTGGGATGTAGATTACATATGCCTGTAAGTGCTGCTTAACAGTTATTATATTATTAGTTATATTACATAGTATTGTTTTTGTAACACAAGTGTTGAGTTAGCGTTGAATTTATTCCGTTGTTATGGGGAATTGTCAGGAATTTTTATGGGGAATTGTTGGATGCTTCAGTTGAGCTAATAAAGAGCTAACAGGCTAAATGACTAGCATATATAGGCTACGATGTTTTAAATATTTGCTTTGGTCTATTTTGGTTTATTTGAAATATTGTATAGAGTACTGTACAGATGGAAACATTTAATGTTTTTATGTAATGCTAGTGCAGTGCCCGTTGTATACATGCTTGTTCAGAACGGGCCGATTTCTCAACACCTAGAGAGAACAGTGCCTGCCCCCTAAACGCCTCTCATGCAGAATATTGGTAGACGCTATAATTTATCAATGTTCCCTAAATGCCTCACACAGCCAATTGACACATGCTACAATTTACAGATACTCCCTAAATGCCTCACATGCACAATATCTGGAGACTCCAATTTTGAGCTAAACTGAAGTTAATTGGATGAACTGTAGTGCCTGTTCATAACTTGCCTGAGACATTCTGCACTATGTCTTGAACATACACACAAAGTTCCCACATGTGAGGAACAGGAATAGAGGTAAACTCTCTCATTTTTTTCAATTAATTCTATATGGTAGTTCTCATCACTATGGATGTAATCCCACCTCTGACCACAATGGCAGAATTACACTGTTGGTATTTTCGCTCACTGAATCCACATGCAGAAGAAGAAGCAGAAGCAACATTGTTTAGGAGGTATTTTTATATATTTCTCAAGAACTGCTCATCAAAACAACTTCATAGATTGATATTGCACTTCCTTGATTCCCCAGCAATCCACCTGCCGGGTATGAAGTAGATCGGATGTACTGTTGCCCAGATATGCAAATGACACATACATACATACATACATACATACATACATACTACATACATATATACACAATAAATACAAACAGACAGAGATTCCTTGCTTTATATGGAGAGATGTCTATTTTGTCATTCTGTTTCAGTTTTACAGTTTTTTCCATAAGACTGGGGGACATTCAATAAATTCTGAGAAACTATTCCAGCCTTTGGTCTTTATTGAACTCTGTTAGCTATCTGTCTAGTCTGATACTGGAACGTTAGATGACAGAATAGACCTGTATCGACAGTAACACTGTGTCCGCTGGCCTACATGTAGGGGAGGGGCAATGGGTGTTCCTCCTCTGAAGACCAACATCGCAGCTGCCAGCAAGTTGTGGCTGACATAATGAAATAGGAGCTTCTTAAGGCTGTGCAGGGATGCATACCCCATAGTAAGATACAGAGCAAGAACTTGAAAGTGAACCACTGACTTCTTTATTTCCTTACCTGAGTGGGTCCTGAAGTGCATTTCTAGACTATCCTTTAAAGTCTTTCTTGCAAACCTCACACTGATGCACTGATGACGTTTTCATGTCAAGTCAAGTCAATTTTGTTTGTATAGCCCAATATCACAAATCACAAATTTGCCTCAGGGGGCTGTACAGCAATACAATATCATCTGACCTTAGACCCTTGATTTGAAAAAGGAAATGCTCCCTTAAAAAACCCTTTTAAATGGTGAAAAAAATGAAAGAGCAGAGGAGGGATCCTTCTCCCAGGACAGACAGGAGTGAAATTACAAATTTATAATGGATTTATAATATATATGAAGGAGGTTTTAGTTTTATACCTTAAAAGGTGGGGTGGAGGCCAGAGGAAATATAACAGCTTTTACAATATTGCAAAAGCTAAGACTGTGATTTGCATAACATACTTCTGCCAAACTTTGTCTCCCAAATGAACGTTTTTGTAGTGCATGATGATCATTGCACCTGAAGCCCTCCCCCATTCTTCAAATTGATGTGCTTTCTCAGCAGATTATTTATTCTTCTTTTGTTCATATACCAAAGAGAAACTAAAATTGTTGAGTGAGCTTCCTTTCGCGTGATGCTTTTATTTTGTGCTACAGTACTCAATAATAAACTTTTGATCAGCTGTGTTTCATGTTTCATTACACATGCACAACTCTCAACTTTATCATCTTCCAGAGATAATTTGTTATTTTCTTTTCATGCTCATAGTGACAATGTTAAAATGCTGGTTTCAGTATGATAACCATCTACTGATAGCACGTTAACATGCTATCATTGCCTAATTAGTGAAAAACACAAAGAATATACTGATAGGAGGATTGTTAGTTTTGCTCTGGTCGTTAACTAAGCAACTGGAAAATGTTTGACCTGACAGTGACACTAGATAAAAAGTTAAGGGATCACCAAAGTTATTTAAAGTCACCCTGAGTGGGACATAAATGTTTGCACTAAATTTCATAGTAATCTATCCAATAGTTGTAGAAACATTCTTCTAAAAAACACAATGACCTCATTGCAGCTAAATTGATTTCAGCCTTTATTCATTCTGTTATTTGCTCCTGTGATTTTCCTACTGTGACTTGTCGAAATGTCCTCCTAACCTTCCAGGCCTATCAACTACCGTAAAGGTTTCCATACTGTGCCATCATATTGTGGAATAAACTTTTCGCTGCCATTAACAAATCAGGCACTGTTGTGATCTTTAAATCTTAATTTAAAATGTAATTAAATTTTAATCTCTCTGTACTATGAGTGCCCATATAGCCCTCTAATTTTAGTAGGATTCAGTGCCAGCCTCAGTTGTGCAATGCAAGTGTTAGTCCAACTCCGGCTTAGCTCAGGCCGTACTGGGTTTACTTCTGTTTTACTGAGTTTTGAGATTAACAATGACTTTTGCTTTCAATGCATGCATGCTGCTCTGCTCTCCCTCAAAGTGTTATATCTCCCTCATCCTCCACTCTTAAACCATCACCTAACTGGGCCCTCATGGAGTAATTACAACTGATTCAAGCTCCAGGAATTTGTATTGTAGGACTAAATGACACAATGCAGTGCACATGAGGATCCAGCAGATGGCAGTCAGAACCTAAACTGGGGCTCACTGCGTGAGTAACTATGTATGACCACAAGGTAAATATCCTTTGATTAAGAGCTAATTTCCTTTCTACTCTTGTTTTATAATTAAATGTATCTTTGCAGGATTTCACCTCCGTTTTTAAATCTCTCCGACATGACTGTGTTTTGGTATTTCATAATGCTGACCTTTGATCACAGCATTCCGGAAAGTCATTATGAAATCTGGACTCTAAACAGTCTCATAGATTTTTGTAGCAAACATTGTTTGTGAAATCTAGAGACAAATCAATCACCATGTGCATTTCCCAAACAAATTCAAATAAATTTAAATAAATTAAGAGCAGTGTTTTTTAGAATATAGAGTGTAGGGGAGAATGGGGTAAATAGAGCCAAACCCTTTTCTGATATTCTAGAGGCTAGAGACACTGTTCAAGTTTGATCACTGTTACAAGTGCTACAATGTTGATGAATAAATACCTAATTGTTGACTGATGATAAATTAAGCCTCACAAAAACATGCTGTACATACAGACAGGTGACGAATTCATGGAAAAGCCAACATAAAGTGTCTTAGTAAGGTATTGGACCACCATGTGACACCAGAACAGCTTCAATGTGCCTCAGGATTGATTCTATAGTTTCTGGAACTCTTCTAGAGGGATTGATACTATTCTTCAGGAAGATATTTCCTCATGTGGTGTTCTGATGTTGGTGGTGGAGAGCGCTGTCTAACACACCTATCCAAAATCTCCCATAAGTGTTCAAATAGGTTGAGATCTGGTGACTGTGAAGGACACAGCATATAATTAGCATCATTTAATACTCATCAAACTATTCAGTGACCCCTCGTGCCCTATGAATTGGGGCATTGTCATCCTGGAAGAGATCAAACCCATCAGGATAGAAACGTTTCGTCATAGGATAGGATAGAACAACTTTGTATTGATTTACAGTGATCCTTCCCTCTAAGGGGACAAGTGGACACAAACCATGGCAGCAAAATGCCCCCCAAAGCATAACAGAGCCACCAGACCCTCTCACTGTAAGGGTCAAACATTCAGACCTTCAGTTTTTCCTTTAATTTGCCACTTGTCTGTATACACAAAAGCACATTAACACACATTCTTTCTGTTGCTAACACACAAAGATCACAGTTTAATCTTAACTGAAAATGTTGACGTAATATGTTGTTTTACTTAAAAGTACAAGTTTTTGCCCTTGCTAAATTGATGGCATTAATAGTGTTCAAAAGTTCAAAAATATTTTTAATTTTATAATTAATTTGTTTGATTTTGTGTCATTTTTATACCAATATTTAACAGTGGAACTATTTATCTCATCCCCATGCTCATTTTACCCCTATCTTAGGGTAAATTGTGCCATAGGGCTAACTTTTTTTGATGGCTCATTGTTCTTAAACCATAATAATTAGACAACTTGTTCTAATTTCCATAGGTACACAACAACCTGAGGTATATATAGTAATTATTATATGAAACAAATACACTTTCATTTTGCAGTAAAATCATCAAATGTAAAAAGTGGCTCATGTTACCCTGTTCTCTCCTACCAGAATGGAAAAAAATGATTTAAAAAAAATGTGACAGCAAGCGAGGCATCAACTCTACAGAATAATGATCTGTGTATTTTAAGAACATATTGCCATTTGTAAAGAAGCTTGTTTGATCAAAACACTGATCTGACCAGTGTACATGTAGCCTATTTGTACATTTGTTTGTTCACTTCCGAGCAACAGTTTGTTTACAGTTACTCAGCGCAATGTTTACTATTTCTTAACTTTTTACCTCTTCAGGGAAATGCCCCCAGCAATTATTAACTGGCCCTAATCTCAACTGGTCTCTTACTGTGGTTTGTCTGCTTTGTTGTGGTGGTTTAATACTTGACAAAATGTGTGTGAGATATCTTCTATTTCTTCTTATGATTTGGTCTCCTGGAGGGCTGCATGGTAAGAACATTAAATTCTGTCCAAAAAAATTTATTTGTAAATATATATGCGTCTAGTATGTACACTTGTTTATTATTGTATTTCAGCACAAAGAGGGCAACAGGGTTGTCTTGCTCCCAAACTGGATAATGGTTACTTTATCCCCGAACAAAGAATTTATCCTCATGAAACCAAGCTCACTTATGCCTGTGATAAAGGGCTTAAGCCAGCAGTTGAAGGTTGGTGGGCAACAAGTACATGTCGAGATGAGAAATGGTCTCATGAACCACAATGTATAGGTAAGTGTTTACAGTGTATGTCTATTGGGTTTGCAGGAGCTGAATTTAAATTGAAGGTGTTTGTGGAAGTTAGTGTAGGCTGCAAAGGAATAATATCATTAATTATCTAAATATACAAGATGAACTGAAAATAGGTCAACAGAGTCAAAGAAATGATTTCAGATCATTTCAGAAATTAAATAAACATACACAATAAAAAAGCTATTTCTTGGTGACAGTGCTTCTTGTTTTGGATGTAACATTTTCAAAGAGGCCAGCGTCTAAATGTAAGAAAATATATAAGATGACAGCACATCTTATTTCTGTTATACTGCGTGTATTGTCTATAAACGCTGGTAAAAAAAAAAAAAATACAAATTAATCATGGTAATAAATGTTCTAAAATGCAAATATGAAATATCTCCTTGGAGCAACCACATGCTTCAGAACACTTAAAAGCAAGTAATTTATGGTTATATGCCTATTGACATTTTGACACATTGATATTATGCTAGTTTCAAACTGTGGTTCCAAACCCCACAAGGGGTCACGAGATGAATCACAGGTGTCACTAGTAGAAAATGAGAAGAAAAAAAAAGAATTCTGTTACACAAAGTATTTTTATTTTTCTCTGTTTATCTCTTTGTTGTCAAACTATATCGTTCAACATCTTAACACCAATGAAACTAAGAAGGAAACATCAATCTTAAACTTGTTACCTGTGATGAGGCGTCACAAGTAGTTATTATTTTGTATTTAGAAAGTATCAATACTATACATTCATAAAAGTCATTTTGTAAAGTCTGAAAATGTTGCAGTTTTGTTCGTTTTTTTTTTTTTCATCAGATGAAAAAGCCTGCCTTCTACCAACTATCCTCAATTCAAACTACTCTGAAAACTCAAATGGTTGGTATGAGGAAGGACACATACTAAACATAACATGTGATAAAGGATATCTAAATAAACACCCGGAAACAACAGCTGAATGTATAAATGGAACATGGTCCTCTGTGCCGGTCTGTGAGAGTAAGTTTGTGAGATGTGTTACTCAACTTAGCTGTGAAAACATAATTACAGTGACCACAATAATATCTGTGTCTTCATCTGAAACCCATCTCATACTTCTGGACAACTTTTCCTCTTCCTGTTCATGATATATTTGTTTATTTTTACAGAAAGTCGTCATGCATGCGATGCACCTCTTAATATCCTTGACGCAGTAATCATTAATCAGGAATACAAGGATGTGTTTGCTGCAGGTTCAGAAGTACATTATGAATGTAAAGATGGATTTACTGTAGAAGGAGCAGACACCAAAAAAATTGTCATTTGTAACGCTGGAAGCTGGAATCAAGGCCCACAATGCAGTAAGTGAACAATTTTGAGATATGCAGTAATGAAAATACTTCTGACTACAACACCTGGTTGTGGGTTTCCAGGTAGAAGCAGTTTGTTGTTTTTCATTAGATATGAATTAGTCTATCCATTTATCTTATCCCTCTATAGAGCATGTACTGTATATTGCACTGTATATCTAATGTCTTTTCTTTTTCCACATAGGCAGAGGATCAAGTGGTGGATCTGCAGGGGGAGGGAGCGGTAGCACTTGTAGAGAACATTCTACATCTGCTGGCTGTAGGACACCACCTGCAGGTGGAGGTAGGTTAGTGATTTATATCAAATAAGAATGAAGAACATAATATTTTTTAATCTCCATGTCACTGATTGAGGCTTACATTTCCTCTAGCCAGAAGAACATTACTATCTTCAAACTTTAGAGGGCATGATGGGAAGATGTTTAGACATTACTCTGAGTCTGGAAGACTTGCATGAAAACAGCATCTTGGTGTGATACTAACTGGTGCATCTAATGTATCTTACAGGATCATCTTCCAGCTCTGGATCGAATGAGAGAGAGGGAGGATCTCAATTCTCAAAAAGTAAATCAGTACATTCATTTCTCCTTTTTCATAACATAATATTCTAATCAGGATTTATAATCAGGTTATTTTGGAAAAAAATGGCAAGTCCTCCTGACTTATTTGTCTTTTTCAATAAACTAAACCTTATATCAGTAGCTCTTATCAGTAGCCTTTCTGAGTTATTTGAGGATAGATTGGGCCAATCAATGAAAAAAAGCTAAAAAACTGGATTAAATATGACAGCATGAAATATTTGTTTCCAGAAAGCTTTTTATTTTTCCATTTTAGTTGACAAATGTGGAGAAATCCCCTCAGTTACTGATGGTGATGTTGTGAAAAAGAGTCACCAATTTCTGGAATACCAATGCTTTTCCCAATACAAGCTCGTGGGTTCAAAGACAGTGAGGTGCAACAGCGATGGCACGTGGACAGAATTACCCACCTGCAAAGGTATGAACAAGTCAACTATAAAACTCAAAGAGGTTGACTGGGGATTAAAGTTTATACATTTTTGTTGTTTCTTTTGTGCAGCCACCTTCTGTTATATGGACACTGCTGAATATCCTTGCTTAGAAAATGCTGGAGTGAAATATATACATCATGGTGATGAAGTGAGACTCAAATGTCGTGACCTATGGAGCTTTGATAATTATGCCGACGTCTGGTGCACTGATGGAAAAATGTACTCTACTGAGTGTAAGTATCACTTTAAGCTCTTCACATTTTCATATATTAATATTCCATTCACAATAATATAGTAGAATCACAGATTTTTCAACATTTTCTCCCAGTCATTGTCAGCTAACATACAGGGTGTCTGTACACCAACTATCAGATAGAATAGATAGTATCTGATGATCAGTCTTCACGCATCAGATCAAGACAATGAAAGCTACAAGGTTTAGTGTGACCATTATAGGTTTGGTCTGGCCTCAAGTCTGCTGCATGTGCAATCGGAACCTTTAAGGCGGACATATACACATCTCTATATTTATATTCTGGGGCTCCACTGAGATACCTTTGCATAATTTACAGTTCAAAGAACTCCTTATATTTAGCTTACAGGCAAACTGACCCTTTACAAAGCCCCTCAGTTCAGTCTCTGTCTGAAACAGGCTATTGTAGCTCCTGTGTCTTTAAAGCCGCCCTCTAGATGAGCCCTCTACTCTGATTGGTTAGCATCCAGAAGCTGCGTCGTGGCTGCCTTCCAGCAACTTGGGAGATGACGTCAACAAACTATGAAACAAACTGTAGTAGTAGGATTACTCTACTTTTTCTTGTTCTTTACTCAAAATGTTCTCAAATCAATAAGCTTGGGACAGAATCATTCCTGTACAAATGCAGTTTAAATAATTCACTTATAGTAATCAAGTAGTCCGCTTACAGTGTTCATTTTGGGTCTTGTCCAGCAGTTTCTAGCTAAAGGCAGGAGTGCAGTTTAGCTTGCTGGTTAAGTAATTTGTTGATCAGGCTCTCAGTGGTTAGGAGCTCTGCCTTTGGCCCAGACAGCTCAGGATCCATCACCATATTGTGACAATAACACAAATGTTATTGGACCAAATGGATCAAATTCTGATAATAAAACGAGTCATTTCCCGGGGTTATGATGTCAGGGATACTGTCACGAGGTGTGACTGGAGCAGGTGGACCCAAATGCAGAGACAGTAGACAGGCGAAATGCAATGCAGATGTTTTTAATGAAGATGCAAAAAAATCATGGGAACTTATAGAACACAGGAGACACAGGAACATTGACAAAAGCAGGGGAAACATCAGGAGAACATCAGACAACTCAACAAGGACTGATCTGAAAAGTGGGCTGTAAATACGCAGGGAGTGATTGTAAATGAAACACAGGTGAGGGAAACAAGACACAGGTCAGACACAGGAAATAATCACAGGAAGTAAAGTGACCACACACAAGGAGGAATATTACAAAATAAAACAGGAATTAAAGGAAAACAGGTGACACAAAAACACAGGAAGAACACGGAGGAAATAGAAAACCAGACACACATAGGACAGGGCAGGTTCCCACATGGGAGGGAGACACGAGGGCAGGAAGTGAAGGATGACAGAAACTAAGGAGGCCAAAAGAACAAAAACACAAGGAGTCGGTTCAACCAAGGACTTGATTGAAGCCTGGGCTTTTGACTTGCAGGGAGCATTTTTACGTACATTTTGGAATTTTGACCATGTTTAACATAGATATTATAACAGTATATAAATAACAGAAAATCATGCCATCAATATGGCCCATTCAAAAGAAGTTTGACATTTTAGGAAATACTCTTATTCACTCTCTTGCCGAGAGTTTGATGAGAAGATTAATATCACTCACACTGTACAGACTTTTCATCTTACACTCTTCAACAAAACAAATAAAATGTCAGACTATTCTTTTACTCCACTGATTTAGTATTGAACTCCTATAACACTGTCTGACTTGAAATGGACTTCTTAAAAAATCAGAAAATCTGAATCAAGGCAGCAGAACCAGACAGACCTGCAATTAAACAATCTGCTTCACATATTCACCGCTGTGCTTCTATATGATTGTTTCAGGTTGTAACAAGTTCCAGCTTTTTACGGTGAGTATTACTCCTGAGTCTACTTTAAAACACACTGTACTTACATTAATGTTGTCTTCCATTTTGAAGTGTCTCATTTGAAGCACTACTATTATTTCTTTCTTTATATGTATTTTATGATTATGTATTTATATATTACTGTATTTTTAATGTATTGTAGTTGTTAATGTTTGTAAATCCTATGTTTTGTAACCAGGGTCTCTGTGAGAAGAGACTGCAGCCTTCAGATTTATGCAAAACCGGCTGAAAACCAATGTGGAAACTTTTGACAGTCATTAAGTTATGATCACGCTGTCACACACTGTGCTGGACTTCTCAAGAAACATTTCTGGCTTTTCATTTTGATCTATGAATGCCTATGTAATTTAGGAGCACATGGTTTGTCTGTATGCTCAAAGCTGTGAAAATAACTTGACAGATAAATATGGTGCATATTTAATGGACTGGCCTGAATAAAATCTTCAACTGGAATGTCAAAACTGATCTTTCTACAACTGTGTCTGCAGAGTTTTTGTGTCTAAATTGTCCCCCAGTAGCATCCATCCATCATCCAGACCCACTAATCCTGTTCAGGGTTGTCAATGACTGGAGGGTCTCAGGTCATAAGGCTAACATACACGCACACACACACATCTGTTTTCATTTCTGATTTTATTGATCTGACTTAAAGTTTGAAAAGAGCACTGGTTCAGATTGTGAAGGCGCATGCTTGTAACTGCCACAAAATTAAAATCTGCCAGCAAAACCACCCTTAGACCCAACAAACATTTTGCCACGTTGTGTAGTAGTGATTCCACTCAACTGTTTTCGTTGGTTCTTCCACTCCTTAAAGCTTTTTAGTGGGTTGCTGGTCATTGTTTAGCCGTCCGATCCACAGCTTTACTCTTTTGGTTCACTCTCACCGCTCCCATAACAACATTTTTGGCTGCAGCAGGCAGCTGTATTAGCAAAAAAAATCTCTTAAAACCCACTGTACACTACCTGCTTACCACCAAACAGCAAACAGACACAGTTGGGGACTAGCTGGTGAACATAGTGGAGCATTTGGCAGCTAAAGAGTAAGACACTGAAGAAAGTGAATGCAGTACATTTACCAGGTGGGTGGAAACAGGATTCCAAATGAATGCTAACTTTGCTTAACTGCTGGATGTGAAATTTGAAGTCCGCTGTATCGATGTAAAAGGTGAAAATATGATTTTTGCGATCACATCTTATTTCAGCTGCCCCTAAAAGGCCATAAAATCACTTAATGCAGGTTTAAATACTAAAAACAGATTATTTTCCAATTAAAAATATGTGATTCCATTTCTTCAATCACATTTTACATGATTTTACAACTGTTAAGAGACAGGTACAGGCAGTACACACATTACACAATTTAGTCTCCTCTGTACCAGACTACCACTAGTGATATTTTTAAATCTTCACTATGGATTTTTATTTATTTGGCAATTCAATTAAATGTTCAGTCCAAACAAATGTTAAAACAGTAACTGTTCATCATACGCCATTAAAACCTAGATTGATAAACTAGAAGCAGCAATTGATTGTTACAGGATAAATGACTTCAATTTATCAAAATTGTTCTTCATTTAATTTTCTGTCAATCAATGAATCCATTAAAAAGCTAATTGTTACAGCTGAAAAAGAAGTAACAAAAAAACAAAAAAGACAAACAGCAAGCACTTACAAACAAGTTATTCTGTGGCTACAAAATGTCAACCATTAGTGAGAACGAGAAGAAAATGTGAAGAGGTTTAAAAAAAAAAAAAAAAAAAAGTGAATACTCCATCAACAACATAAAGAAGCCGGTGTAATGCATACTGTATGAAAGGATGATGATGTTGAAAAGCCATGTTTTTGCTTTAGTTGAACTGAAAATAGCCCTCTCTGAATCCTGTTCTCAAACATGTCACACAAATATATTTATTTTTTCAACAATAAGGTGTGAATTTTCTGTGAGATCCGGCTGAGTTCAATGCAAGTTAGCTAATGTCACAGCAGAACTGAAATTAATCAAGTGCAGGAATTTAGCTTTAATTTAATCATTTGACATGGAGGTCAATAATTAGCTATTCTTGAAATGTAGATAATTATTAGTGGTTGTATAATGTTTAAGTTAAGTTTGTTGGACTGGTCCAGTTTTTGATTGTAGAACATCAGTGGGTGTGATCAGAGTTGGAGATGTTCTGCACAGAAGAAGCTGAATCTAGTCCCAGCAGCGTACCCAGGTAAGACTGCTCTCGGGGGTCCAGCATCTGATCGGGCCTCACAGGGTGGACGATGTTGGTGGGCTGGGGGGTGAGGGTGTACTTCTCTAAAAAGGCCAGATCTGTAGCGGCCTGGTAACCAGAGTTCTGCTGCTGTCCTTGAGCCTGTATGCCCACGACACTGTGAGTTTGGGAGGAGAGAGACGTTGCCCCGTGAGTGTTCAAGCTGCCCTGCGCTCCTCCTGCCATCTGGACAGGAACTAAAGTGACAGGCACGCAGACATTCGTAGGAGGGGCGCTGCTCTGGAGGGTTGACTTAGGTTCAGCGCGATATACCTTTGAGGTTTCCTCAAAAGGAATAGAGACTATTTTGTCCTCGCTGAGCGTCGTGAGGGGCTGCTCAGTAAAGCGGGTGCTGTGCACGTGGTCCACATGGTACTTGAGCTTGTCTTTTCTTTTAAAGGTGGCGCTGCAGTGGGGGCAGTTAAAAGGACGAGCATCTGAGTGAATCACCATGTGCTTTGTCAAGGTTTTCTTGATTCGAAATGTCTGGTGGCACTCAGGACATCTGTGGGGTTTCTCACCTTTATGTGGACACAAGAGAGCATCAGTGTGAAAATATTTTTAAAAAGTATCATATAGATTGCTTTTCCAATTGAAAACCCTGTTTTTAAAGACTAATAAGAAAAAACTTGCCTTATGAAGCATTTAACTGCCAATTTTTGTTCTTTGTTTTCTTACCTGAGTGGGTCCTGAAGTGCATTTCTAGACTGGATTTTCCTTTAAATTCTTTCTTGCAAACCTCACATTGATGCACAGCAGTTTTATACCTTAAAAAAAGGGGGAAAAAATGAATTAACATGGGCAGAAAACAGGAATTTTGAGAAACTTCCAGGCTAATCTTTGAGATAGCAGTCAGTTACATTACAACATTACCAAAACTAAGCCTGTGATTTGTATGATAACATACTTCTGCCAAACTTTCTCTCCCAAATGAACACTTTTGTAGTGGACTGTCAGATGATCATGGCGCCTGAAGCACTTCCCACATTCTTCACATTGATGTGCTTTCTCACCTAGAATAAACATGGGCAATGTTAAAACAATACTGACTAGATGCAGTAAAAGGATCATTCAACTGAGTGAATATGATAGAAACAGTATACGTTTTATTATTCTAGTTTTAAAGGTATTCTCTCTGTGATTATGACTATTGTAACAACAAAAATACACATATAGAGGTATAGAATGTTATTTATTTCAATTTAATAAAGAAGGTGTACAAATTGAAATGTTATGTCAAGGTAGTCTAGCATACTGTAGCCTTTTAACTGACAAGATACAAGATAAATATTTATCTAATAAATAATATAATTTACTATTAATGATATCTCTCCTGAAACTTCCCAGTGTGTTGTATTGTAACAAGAAACAACTGCTCCATGTTTTATACTGTACCAGAGTGTATTTTCTGATGTTTGGTCAGGTGATCATGGCGTATGAAGGTTTTCCCACATTCGTCACACTCATAGCGCTTGTCATCATGATGGACTCTCAGGTGGAGCCTGTCCACGAAACAGATTGCTGATTCAAGAGGACTCTAATAATGACGCAGCCAATAAAACTGACAAACTTGACATGGCTGCAAACACAAACATCAAACACATTCTTCAAATCTCCCTGGACCCACCTATAGGAGCTGCCATGACGGAAACTCTGCCCACAGATACTACACAGGTGAGGCTTCTCCCCACTGTGGATCCGCAAGTGCTCCCTTAAAGTTGTCCTACGAGGAGAAAAAAAAAAATTTGCTTTTTAATGTGTGCATTTTCTTTGAGAATTTGCCAATAGAACGGCAGAGAATTCAACATTTTGACAGCTAAGGTGTGTCAAAATATGTGTTTTAAACCCTTAGACAACATGATGCTCTTGTAGGAAAATGGGAGGAAAGTATCAGGACACAGACTCACCTTTCCCTTACTGATTTCCCGCAAACAAAGCAGGTCCACTTTCTTTTGCCTCCATGTGTACATTCGATGTGCCTCTTTCTGTTGCCTGTGTCATTAAACTGTCGGCCACAGATCTCGCAGGGAAAAGGGCCTGAAAATGAGATATTATATAAACTTCTTATGCATAGTTCACTACAGTAACATGGACACTTGCTACTGTAATCAATGTCAGCTTTGGAGAGATAGAAAGGAACGATTCAAAAAGGCCACATACTTTATCTCCTGATTTTTCTGTTTCATTATTTCATTGTTAAAAAGCTTTTCTATTAGCAAGAGCAAAGATTAATTTTTTATCCGTAAGGGCTTAAGAATTTATTTCTCTCTCTCTCTATTGCTCACCTAAATGGTACTTTTCCTGGTGCTTCAGCCGGGCAAACCTGGACTTGAAGTGTTCGTCACAGAAGGAGCATTTGAAGGGCCGGTCTTGGGTGTGCAGGATCATGTGCTCCTGCAGATGAGGCCTGCGGGTGAAGCTCTTCAGACAAATCTGGATGGGAAACAGGAATGGGAGCAGAAGGAGGGAGTGAGGTTATGAACTATTAAAATCAGAACAAACACTGGATATTTATTTCTTCATCATACCTATTCATGAACACATATTCCAAATATATTCAAGTGATCAAACATTGGACTTACAGCACATTTCCAGCCTTCACTCTTCCTCTTCCGCTTGGTGAGAAACTCTTGGATGTGGTCTGGATGAAATCTGGCAGGACAAGGAAAGACACATGATCATATAACATGTATTAGCTTTGTACTAAAACTTGATAACCTCAATACAGAGAATATGTACAGTCTTTTTCAATATTTCTTCAGTGTAGTAACAGGACTACAAATCATCTCTTTTTAATGATACTGCCATAATTTTTATTTCAATGCTTCACTCAATTATTCACTCAATCTTAAGGTGTAAAACCATTTATTTTTACACATGACTGGTTGGATTATGATTATAGGTATATGAAAAAACAACAACATATAAATGGGGAAAAAATTAATTTCTCTAAATTGGTCTGAATGAAGTGAAAGAGTTTAGGAAACACACTAGTTGAAATGAAACTACAACTATGAAAAGATATTTAATAAAACTGCTGCTTGTAGGTGTAGGCCTACAATGTCGTAAGTAGACAGACCAGTTATATATATTTTCAAAATTTTGAACTTCTTAACTATAATTTTAAATTTTTTGTTTGTACTTTGCCAACTCTGCCAGCAAACTAATTTATCAAGGTGATGTGTTTTAATGTTATTCTGGCTTGACGGCTATCCAGCAGTAAGGCTGGGTAAGTAATGCCATCTAACCACCAAACTGCTGCACCAGATTTAAGTGTAAAATAGCTCCTGTTGCTTATTTTGATCAGCATGACTGCCTGGTGAAATGTCATCACACAGTTTGGAATACAGTCTGATCTGGCCATGTCCTCACCTCCTGACATGTTTAGCCAGAGTTTTCTTGCTAGCATGCAGTTTGTTACAGAAGGGGCACTTGTGTTCTTTCTTCTGGAAGGGAGCGTTGCTGGCATGCTTCTTCTTGTGTACGGTCAGGTTGGACTTGGTGGAGTAGCGCTGAAGACAGATGTCACACTGGAAGGGTTTCTCTCCTGTGTGCACTCTGGTGTGACTCTCATACTTCCCTAAAAAATATGCAGGAAGGAAGGACTTACAATGAAAAAACGTACAACGAAAAATAATAAGTAACAACAGGTGGAGAGACTCTCTTACTCTTTTAACAGGGCAAAGAGGAAACTGTAGCAACATCATATTTCAGACAGGAAGCAGGCAAACTTTGCACTGACAATACCATATGAGATAAAGTGCAACTAACTAACTAACTAGAGCTGAAACTAATGATAACTTTCATTATTGATCAATCTGTCTAACTTTGCATTGTGGACTCTCTGTAGTGTTATCTTGGGCTGTTGTTAAGTGTGATAGGCATTATTTTTTTCACGTCAACACATTCATTAATAAAGAAAATAGTAGTTAGTTAGAGCCCTAGCCCCAACCTTGTAAAACAGAATATCCTTTTAAGGTCATAGTAGTGATACAAAAACTACTCAGCTCCAATAACCACTACTACTAATACTGCTACTGCAAGAGATAACATTAATCTGTGCTCAACTCCATAGTACCCACCTGCACGGTCAAAGGTCTTGTCACATTTGGGGCACTTGAGAGTCTTCTTGCTGGAGGTTTGGATGATGACTGGTGCCAGACCTTCAGGATACACTGGACTCTGGTTTGAGCTTCCTGCTGCTGGCGCTGGTATTTCCACTTCTGGAACAGCCTGCTGCTCTGTCCTTTCTGCATCTGAACCCTTCTGATCTGCATTCCTGTCTGCTGCACATACCTCAGCGACTTTCTTCTGGGCAACCAAGTCCTCATTCATGTCTCCTTCCTCTTCATCTTCCTCCTCCACTACATCTTCCACCAGAGTTGGTTTAACATCAAAATGTTTGGCCGTTTGGTTTTTCATGACTGCCTCTGCTTCTTCCACTCTTTCTTCACCCTGCTCTCTTGGTGTTAGAGTCCTTTGTTTTTCCTCAGGAGTGTTGATAGTGTGTTCCGCATCGTCTTTCTTATACTTAGTGGGTGTTCTCCTCCTGCGGGCTGACCTCCGCATCGTAGCAACCCTCAGACCTGATGTCTTCTCTGTCTCAGTTGGGGTTTGCTGCTGTTCATCAGTGTGACTCTCAGCCAAGTGGTTCTGCAGGGAGTTTTCAGTGCTAAACCGGCGACTGCACAGGGAGCACTGAACATCGGGCGGGCTTTGGCTGTCCATGTCACCTGTCGGCGAGTCACTGGACGTCATCTCCACTTCAGGAGACCCTCTTGATTCAGCCTGGGCCTGGATTACACTTACAGGGTTGTTGTCCCCTTCTTCACACAGAAGCTTTAGTATATCCATCATGTCCAGGAATCGGGCTGCTTCAGTCAGAGCCGGGAGCTCCATCTCTGTGACGACACACTCAGAGGTGTACAAAAAACCAAGCAGGTGCTGGAAAACAGAGTCCTCCACATGATCCAGAGTCACATGTGCCGTGGCAGGGTTCTTGGACAGTTCAGCATGGAAGTAGCTGCTCCCGTGGGCCAACACCACCTTGTGGGCACTGTAGAGCTTCCCACCCACTGACACAGACACATCACAGAACCTCTGGCGTGTCCGGTCCTCATTCAAGAACTTAAGGAGGTTGTGACTGTGCTGCGGCATCCTCAGGTGCCTGCTTTGTGACGCTGATTCTGGGACAGTTTCAGAGTTTGGTGGGACATTGGAGCCCGGCACAGTGCCCATCTCTGTCGTCCGTTCATTGCTGGCACTGCCCTGTCTGCTGCGTTTGGGACGCAGAGGATTACAAGGCTTTTTCTTCATTGGTGTGTCTGACAGGCTACCATGAATCACTCCTGAAAACCAGAAGAAGAGAAACAGTGCTGAAATTGAACATGAATAGGTGCTAACTCTCCATGTGCTGGGCTTTGATTCAGTTCTGATAAGACAAAATGGCTAACATGTAACTAAAGGGATATAACAATGGTATTAACAGCATGAAACTGACTGGAAGAGGACACTGTGGTGGAAAGTTCATAGCTGTGCGCGAAAAAATGCAGGATAACGGTACATGTGAGGGATATTTCTCCCATTTATTATTCAAATGCTGCCCTTGTTAGGCAATAGAGGCGTACGTTAAATGTGAAAATTAAGACTGTAACCATGTTGCTGTCCTGAATTATTAAGCAAGTCGGTTGCATTTGCACCTTCGCTCCCCACCTCAAGGACCCCTAACATATGTTATCAACCTGACGGCGGGCCCCCTCCGAGGAGAGTGCCGACAAACGACCCTCACTGCGACCCTGGAAATTAACGCTTATATTGGGGTGTTTTAAACAAAATCTTACCTTAGAGATGCGAGCCGTGTTTATAAAGCACTGTACACCCCGGCTGGCATTAGTAATGTGGACAATAAACGGATGAATAATAATTTCCTGAACAACTGTAACGCCACACCTCCCCATCCTACCAGAAATGTCGAACATCGTAACAAACAACTCGCCCATTGGCTGTTTAAGCTTTTGTCCTCGAAAGCTCTTATTTAGAGGCGTAAACACACGTTAAAAAAATGTAACAAACAGCGAGAGAAATACAAGCACTGACACCACTTTGACAACTTAATTTCCTATGAAACACATAAAAAGTAAGACAAGAATTAACACTAAACAAAGAGGAGGACGTTTTTCTTTTTTTCGCTTTATTGCACGAAGAGGAGGACGTGTTGTCGTCGAGCAGAACGTTCATGGCAGCAGGG